>CM033475.1:16665038-16738167 GCA_019447015.1 Hymenochirus boettgeri
ATTGTTAACGTTGAATAAAGAATAATACTGAATACACAGAGTGCAGGATCCTCTATATATATGGTATATTATCATTGATAACATTGAATAAAGAATAATACTGAATACACAGAGTGCAGAGTCCTCTCTATGGGACTATCTAGTGCCAGTACAGCTGTTGTTGGTCTGTTATTGGAAAACCTAACATGGCTATTGTACTCCTCTACAGCAGAGTGTGTGCTGCCTCTTTACCCTCTACAGAGCAAAACAGGCTGCTTGGTTTCTGCCAAGAATCCTGTCTGTAAGCCATTGTCAACTAAATTGTCATCTGAAACAATCGCAAATAATCATTATTCAGACGGCCATCTGAATAATGGCCGTCTGAATCTTTATTGTTTTAAAGGGCATGTCCACTCCCAAAATTACATTAGATATTCTGATAGAGAAGCCCCAAACCTAAGATCGTTATACTCACACTGTCCAGAACAAAGCTAGTTATTCAGCCGATCCCTGCTTTAGATACTTACAAACTCATTTCACTTCCTGGTTGAACCAGATTTACAACTGTGGTCTATGTGTCACAGCCAATGATTAAATAAGTTACTGGGGGGTTGTCCATTCAAAGCAGTAAAAGCTCATCTGAACATGTGTGAAAGCTCTGACCTTTCCCTGCTGATAAATAGCTTTGTGTGCAGTTTCTGGGCAGAGTATAACAATCATAAGGTTTTTGTGGTTTCCCTATCAGAATTCTAATGTCATTTTGGGGGCGGACTTGCCCTAAATCCTCAGTATTTTTCAGCTGCACATACCTAACCAGTATTTGTTTTCAGGTACCTCCAGGTGTTGTGGTTTCACCTTCCACCCATTTTCGATCCTATATAAAAGGACCCGGACACGCTGTGTATTAGGTATTTTCTTTAATTAAGGCTTCTACACTTTAATGAGTCTTCATCAGAAAAATTAAGAAATGAATGTGTCAAAACGTTAAATAAAGAACTGAATCACAGAGTGCAGGGTCCTCTATATATATGTATAATATCATTATTAACGTTGAATAAAGAATAATACTGAATACAGAGCGCAGGGTCCTCTCTATATATGGTATATTATCATTTGTAAACGTTGAATAAGAATAATACTGAATACAGAGTGCAGGGTCCTCTCTATATATGGTATATTATCATTAGTTAACATTGAATAAAGAATAATACTGAATACAGAGTGCAGGGTCCTCTCTATATATGGTATATTATCATTGTTAACGTTGAATAAGAGATACTGAATACACAGAGTGCAGGATCCTCTATATATATGGTATATTATCATTGATAACATTGAATAAAGAATAATACTGAATACACAGAGTGCAGAGTCCTCTCTACATATGGTATATTATCATTGTTAACATTGAATAAAGAATAAACTGAATACACACAGTGTCCCAGTCCTCTCTATTATGGTATATTATCATTGTTAACATTGAATAAAGAATAATCTGAATACAGAGTGCAGGGTCCTCTCTATATATGGTATATATCATTGATAACATTGAATAAAGAATAATACTGATACAGAGTGCAGGTCCTCTCTATATATGGTATATTATCTTGTTAACTATTCAATAAAGAATAATATTGAATACACAGAGTGCAGGATCCTCTTATATATGGTATATTATCATTTGATAACATTGAATAAAGAATAATACTGAATACACGAGTGCAGGATCCTCTCTGTATATGGTATATTATCATTATTAACATTGAAAAAGAATAATACTGAATACAGAGTGCAGGGTCCTCTCTATATATGGTATATTATCAATCTATTATTACTGTACCCTATATATTTATTATCACTATACCCCTATATATCTATTATCACTCTACCCTATATATCTATTATCACTATACCCCTATATATCTATCATCACTCTACCCTATATATCTATTATCACTATCCCCCTATATATCTATTATCACTGAACCCCTATATATCTATTATCACTATACCCTATATATCTATTATCACTATACCCTATATATCTATTATCACTGTACCCTGTATATCTATTATCACTGTACCCTGTATATCTATTATCACTATACCCTATATATCTATTATCACTTACCGATATATCAGCAGTCTCCACTATAACCCTATATATCTATTATCACTATACCCTAGATATCGATTGTCACTAACTCCTATATATCTTTTATCACTGATACCCTAACATCACTATACCTATATAATATCTTTATCACTATACCCCTATATATCTATGTATCACTATACCCTATATATCTTTTCATTAACTATTCTCATATACTAATCATATATACCCTATATATCTATTATCACTAAACCCTATAATCAGTCACTATACCCTATATATCTATTGTCACTATACCCTATATATATCTATTTCACTATACCCTATATATCTTATCACTGATACCCTATATATTATTATCACTATACCCAACTATATTATTATACTATACCCTAATAGATGTATCTACTATACCCTATATATCTTTATCACGATACACCCGAAATTATTATCACTTCCCCTAATATCGATGATCACTATACCCCTAAGATGTTGATCACATACCCCTAAATATTCTTACTATACCCCTATATATCTATTATCACTATAACCCGATATATCTATTATCACTATACCCCTATATAGCTTTTATCACTATACCCCTATATAGCTTTTATCACTATACCCCTATATAGCTTTTATCACTATACCCCTATATATCTATTATCACTATACCCCTATATATCTATTGTCACTATACCCTATATATCTATTATCACTATACCCCTATATATCTTTTATCACTATACCCCTATATATCTTTTATCACTATACCCCTATATATCTTTTATCACTATACCCCTATAAATCTTTACACACAAAGATGCTTTTTTTCAGATCCACTGCTCCCTTCCCAGGTTTGTGTCAGTCACATCGTTGTGTTGTTTGTGTAAACCCTGTTTACTCACAGTGGAAAGGTTCAGGATGGAACGTTTTATTTCATAAACATCCCAAATAAACTAGAAATGTACTTACTCAGTAGAACAAGTTATAATCTACCTTACAGTCCTAGAAGTGAGACAGGATATATAAATGACCTGCTGAGTAAAGGCTCTACTGTATGAGGAACTGCTGGGATGCTCATTGTAGAAAGTAAGTTATGGACTATCATGCACTCTAAATGGCTGCAGTGGTGCAGCCAATCAAAAGTCGATCTAAAGTACCAATTGAACTCCACCACTGTGCGCCAATATCTTAAGCTGAAATCAACTGAAGATTATGTGGCAGCTGATTGGATCGTTGGAAATTTTTTCAAAAGGTCCAATGAATGTAAACGTGCTGACTTTTCTAGTTCATGGGGTTATTTACATTGCTATTATTTATTCTAGTTGATAATCTTTTGGTCCTAACCGTTGGCACAGAGGAGACTGACGGATTAAAGCGATTCCAAAGATCTGCTCAGTGTTTTAACTACAAAGTGAAGGTAGGTGGCCCAGGAGGTGTTTTTTCATTGGGATGTCTGATTGTTTACTAGGCAACAAATAACAGAAATTCTGTCTGTCTACATGAACCAATCAGCTAGCTCAATAATCACGTGACCAAATAGACTATTTAGCTAATGTCACGTTTGTCATTTATGGAGGATTTTAGATTAGAAGTAAAATGAATTTCATAGCGACAAACCTACTGGACATTTTATTATTTTAGTGCAATTTAAAACGGGGAACAATATCATCGTGTCTGTTGATACTGATGCCTACCTGTCTACAGCTAGCCATACTCACAAAGATATTGGGATTGTTTGATCTACCTGATATTGTACAATTAGGATCTTTGCTTGTATGGCCACCATACAAGTTAATCCAAAGTAAAATAAATACTCTTAGCACATCCAGATTAAACCAGTTGTCATTGTGCATAGGTGGCCTCAGAGATTACATGACTACTGGAACTGGGCTTTCAATTAGGGATTTCACTTTTGCAAATGTATGCAGATGTGGGTAAGTGTAATAGAACCTGCTCTCCACACGTAATGATGTGGTCTGTTCCTAGGTATTAGGGCTTGGAGAAGAGTGGCATGGAGAAGGACAGAAGGTCCGACTTATGAAGTTGGCGTTGGAACAATATGTAGACAAAGAAGATCTGATCATCCTTTTTACTGAAAGGTAATAATCTTATACCCTGTACAGACACTAGATAACTGGGACTATCTAGTGCCAGTACAGCTGTTGTTGGTCTTGTTATTGGAAAACCTAACATGGCTATTGTACTCCTCTACAGCAGAGTGTGTGCTGCCTCTTTACCCTCTCTACAGAGCAAAACAGGCTGCTTGGTTTCTGCCAAGAATCCTGTCTGTAGAGCCATTGTCAA
Source organism: Hymenochirus boettgeri (assembly GCA_019447015.1). Taxonomy (NCBI): domain Eukaryota; kingdom Metazoa; phylum Chordata; class Amphibia; order Anura; family Pipidae; genus Hymenochirus; species Hymenochirus boettgeri. The sequence continues at coordinate 16,669,444 of CM033475.1, forward strand.
CTAAATTGTCATCTGAAACAATCGCAAATAATCATTATTCAGACGGCCATCTGAATAATGGCCGTCTGAATCTTTATTGTTTTAAAGGGCATGTCCACTCCCAAAATTACATTAGATATTCTGATAGAGAAGCCCCCAAAACCCTAAGATCGTTATACTCACACTGTCCAGAACAAAGCTAGTTATTCAGCCCGATCCCTGCTTTAGATACTTACAAACTCATTTCACTTCCTGGTTGAACCAGATTTACAACTGTGGTCTATGATGTCACAGCCAATGATTAAATAAGTTACTGGGGGGTTGTCCATTCAAAGCAGTAGAAAGCTCATCTGAACATGTGTGAAAGCTCTGACCTTTCCCTGCTGAATAACTAGCTTTGTGTGCAGTTCTGGGCAGAGTATAACAATCATAAGGCTTTGGGGGTTTCCCTATCAGAATATCTAATGTCATTTTGGGGGCGGACTTGCCCTTAAATCCTCAGTATTTTTCAGCTGCACATACCTAACCAGTATTTGTTTTCAGGTACCTCCAGGTGTTGTGGTTCCACCTTCCACCCATTTTCGATCCATATATAAAAAGGACCCGGACACGCTGTGTATTAGGTATTATTCTTTAATTAAAGGCTTCTACACTTTAATGAGTCTTCATCAGAAAAATTAAGAAATGAATGTGTCAAAACGTTAAATAAAGAATACTGAATACACAGAGTGCAGGGTCCTCTATATATATGGTATAATATCATTATTAAGTTGAATAAAGAATAATACTGAATACAGAGTGCAGGGTCCTCTCTATATATGGTATATTATCATTGTTAACGTTGAATAAAGAATAATACTGAATACACAGAGTGCAGGGTCCTCTATATATATGGTATATTATCATTGTTAACATTGAATAAAGAATAATACTGAATACACAGAGTGCAGAGTCCTCCTATATTATGGTAGCGTAGCATGTTAACGTTGATTGAATAAAGAATAATACTGAATACACAGAGTGCAGAGTCCTCTCTACATATGGTATATTATCATTGTTAACATTGAATAAAGAATAATACTGAATACACACAGTGTCCCAGTCCTCTCTATATATGGTATATTATCATTGTTAACATTGAATAAAGAATAATACTGAATACAGAGTGCAGGGTCCTCTCTATATATGGTATATTATCATTGATAACATTGAATAAAGAATAATACTGAATACAGAGTGCAGGGTCCTCTCTATATATGGTATATTATCATTGTTAATATTCAATAAAGAATAATATTGAATACACAGAGTGCAGGATCCTCTATATATATGGTATATTATCATTGATAACATTGAATAAAGAATAATACTGAATACACAGAGTGCAGGATCCTCTCTGTATATGGTATATTATCATTATTAACGTTGAATAAAGAATAATACTGAATACAGAGTGCAGGGTCCTCTCTATATATGGTATATTATCATTGTTAACATTGAATAAAGAATAATACTGAATACACAGAGTGCAGGATCCTCTATATATATGGTATATTATCATTGTTAACATTGAATAAAGAATAATATTGAATACACAGAGTGCAGGGTCCTCTCTATATATGGTATATTATCATTGCTAATATTGAATAAAGAATAATACTGAATACACAGAGTGCAGGGTCCTCTATATATGGTATATTATCATTGTTAATATTCAATAAAGAATAATACTGAATACAGAGTGCAGGGTCCTCTCTATATATGGTATATTATCATTGTTAATATTTAATAAAGGATAATACTGAATACAGAGTGCAGGGTCCTCTCTATATATGGTATATTATCATTGTTAATATTTAATAAAGAATAATATTGAATACACAGAGTGCAGGGTCCTCTCTATATATGGTATATTATCATTGTTAATATTCAATAAAGAATAATACTGAATACAGAGTGCAGGGTCCTCTCTATATATGGTATATTATCATTGTTAATATTTAATAAAGGATAATACTGAATACACAGAGTGCAGGGTCCTCTCTGTATATGGTATATTATCATTGTAAACTATAATAGCAGTACTGTAGCAAGGAACTGTAGGAAAGTAGTGATGTCCTTGTGGGTAACATATAGTGAAGGTTTGTTTTGTCTTTAAAGCAATGATGTGATCTTCTCGTCTGGACCCTCAGAACTCCTCAAAAAGTTCAAACAAACAAAAAGCAAAGTAGTGTTCTCGGCAGAAGATGTTGTATATCCTGATAGACACCTGGAGGCAAAGTATCCGGTAGTTAGAGAGGGCAAACGCTTCTTGGGATCCGGAGGTACGTTTCTCCTAAAATATGATTCTCTTTCATCTGTGATCAGGTCCAGAGACAATGAAACTATCTTTCATATCTATTATCATTCCATCTGTCTGTCTGTCTATTGAATCTACTTATTGATCTAATCTATGTATCTCATGCATTTATCTATCCTTTATCTATCCTTTATACATCCTTTAGTTGTAAGGAACATTGTTGCCCCCATATATTTTTCGCAACACCGCTAATGTGGCCTGATTAAGCAATTCAGTGGTCCATGGAACTGTAGGAGTGGGCATGTTTGGGGCGGATCTGAGCCAGGAGGATACTAGGTTGAGAAGGATCAATGTGAAATGTGGCATTAGTGCAGCCTTTGTGACAGATTTGTGTTCTTTGCATTTTTGTCTGATTCTAGATAATTACACAAAATAATATTCTCTTTCCACAGCATTTATAGGTTATGCCACACATCTGTATAAGATGGTAGCAGATTGGGATGGGACCGATCAAGACAGCGAACAGCTCTTTTATACCAACCTCTTTTTAGATCCTGTTAAAAGGGTATGGAAATACACAACCAATGGTAACAATGCATGGGAATTACAAAGCCAATGGTAACAATGCATGTGCACTACATAGCCAATGGTAACAATGCATGGGAACTACATAGCCAATGGTAACAATGCATGGGAACTACATAGCCAATGGTAACAATGTATAGTAAATACATAGCCAATAGTAACAATGCATGGGAAATACATAGCCAATAGCAACAATGCATGAGAAATACATAGCCAATGGTAACAATGAATGGAAATACATAGCCAGTGGTAACAGTGCATGGTAAATACATAGCCAATGGTAACAATGCATGGGAAATACATAGCCAATAGCAACAATGCATGGGAAATACATAGCCAGTGGTAACAATGAATGGAAATACATAGCCAGTGGTAACAATGAATGGAAATACATAGCCAATGGTAACAATGCATAGGAAATACATAGCCAATAGCAACAATGCAAGGGAAATACATAGCCAATGGTAACAATGCATGGGAAATTCTTAGCCAATAGCAACAATACATGGGAAATACATAACCAATGGTAACAATGCATGGGAAATATATAGATAATGGTAACAATGCATGGGAAATACATAGATAATGGTAACAATGCATGGGAAATACATAGCCAATGGTAACAATGCATGGGAAATGCTTAGCCAATAGCAACAATGCATGGGAAATACATAACCAATGGTAACAATGCATGAGAAATACATAGATAATGGTAGCAATGCATGGGAAATACATAGCCAATAGCAACAATGCATGGGAAATACATAGCCAATGGTAACAATACATGGGAAATACACAGCCAATGGTAACAATGCATGGGAAATACACAGCCAATGGTAATAATGCCATGGGAAATGCACAGCCAATAGCAACAATGCATGGGAAACGCATAGCCAATGGTAACAATGCATGGGAAAATGCACAGCCAATAGCAACAATGCATGGGAAATGCATAGCCAATGGTAACAATGCATGGGAAATGCATAGCCAGTGGTAACAATGCATGGGAAATGCACAGCCAATGGTAACAATGCATGGGAAACACACAGCCAATGGTAACAATGCATGGGCATGGGAAATACCCATACGTATATACATTATCTAAAAAACACAAAACATTAGATTAATATGCTAAAATATATATAAGATGCTTGGGAAAAAAGGGTCTTTTTCCTCTCTTTTTTTCCTGGGTGAATCACACAGAGCATGTCTGAGCTCAACAAACTTAACCAGGAGGCGGTGACCCCAGGGCTGACTGTACTGTACAGTTCTAGTGTATATATTTGATTAGTGATTACATAAACAAGATGTGTTGTGTTAATCAGCTATTTCGTGGACTATTGTTACATAATTAGTAATCTGCTCTCATATAGTCTATTTGTCATTCCAGAAAACCTTCATTGCCATTTATGACATCACAAACCAATGCAAGTTAGTAAATGTGAAATATCTATTTTTCTTTTTAAGGAGAAGATAAATATAACCTTAGATCACAGATGCCGGATTTTCCAGAACCTCTATGGATCTACAGGTGGGAAATTGATAGTAAAATCTATATGTCAGCGTCTGGAATGCAAGCTAAGCAAAGCAGCTGATATTTGTGTTGATTAAGAAAGAATACACATTTCCTAATATAGTATATTTTATTATAATATCACTATTTGACGAAGGTGTGCGATATTGGGGGTGGGGGGAATAGGGCACAGAATAAGTAGAACATTCTTATTTGTTTGCAGCAACTGATCAGACGATACCATTGCTAGGCTGATGCACACTAGCAGATTCATCCTCCCGGACGGCTATTTGCCACTAGCGGGTACGTGGCGAAAGTAGCCACTCCCAACAGTTTGCCGTGAATGATCATACGCTCCATAGGAAAAGGCAGGATTGGGTGTGATTTACCAGCATGTTTGATCACCCGTACTTACGATCCGGACAAATGGGCAACGAGCATCTGTCATGGCCATAAGCAAAAACACTGGAGATTTTTTAGCCCTACCAACTAATAGATGGAAATATCAGTTGCACTGTTTGCACCCAGTCTTTTTAAAGGGACAGTTCAGTGGAAATGATCAGTATCTGTTAAATTGTTAGTTTGTGTAATGCCTTCTTAGTTATTCTACATATTCTCTCCCATTTAAAAAAATTTGTTGATTTCATACCCTTTGCTGTTCCCTGCTGTTGACATTAGTGAGCTGACATTTCAGGTACTAACGGTCCTTCTTCTTCCCAGGATGCACCACATCCTTGGAATGTTCCTTACAGTAATTTCTACTGATTGGCTGTTGGATGGGTCAATTATGCTCAGATCTCTACTGAGCAACTGAATCAACCCAGGCGCTGGGTCAAGGGCAAGACCATAACAGTCTCTATTAGGGGTCCTGCAAACAGGAAGTCAGTATTTTGGTTGCATTTATTTATACACAGACAAAATGCTGAATTGGCAGATTAAGGTCATTGGGATGGAAATATACTGCTCTTTTTTTCTGAAAAGTACATGTATTTGTACTGAACTTCCCCTTTAATACAGTTAGAAAACAATTAGTACCCTCTGGTTGGTTGCTGCAGATAAACAGCACGGGTAGCATTTTGCACCCCCATTATAGGGAGAACTGCACTATTTTCTACTTTATATTTAAAAAAAAGATTTTATCACTGGTAACTAGACATGGACGGTGTTGGCCTATTTAGTATTGTCCAATCTTTTTTATAGTCCTAACTATTCCAACCAATCACAGTTCTTCCTTGCAGTACTTTTCATTTGGATTTGTTTCCTTTGGGGATCTGTAGATGATGTTGTCCTGAAGTTTGAGAATGGACGCGTGAGAGCTAGAAATCTGCAATACGATACCCTTCCTGTCTTACTTCATGGAAACGGCCCAACTGAGGTAGGGGGAAGGTTAAAGTAGATTGTAATTAGCATATTCCTTTCTGTAAATTCTCTGTACCATCTTTATTGTGTATTGTCAGCAAGAACACCAGTGCGCTCTTCACCATTTCTTTAGTTATCTTACAGTATCCTTTTGGATCTTAGGCCTAGTACACGCAGTCTGATTTAATGACCAATATCACAACTGATCTGTGATTTACCATTGTGTAACGTTATACAATATATACAAAATATGTGATTTAGTCATTGTGTAATGTTATACATTATTGATTATATTAAAATTGTATTATAACAATAATTCCTACATCAAGAACAGGCTGAATTATCGACCCATCTATTGCTAAAGTAAGCCTTCTCATTGGATGTTTAGCAAGGCAGTCTGGGTAAGTGGGTTGGGCGGTTATAAACAGCCAGTAGTACTATGCCACTGTATCATATCTCCCAATAAGGTAATAAGGGCAAGGATGGCCAATGGTGGTAGGTTTCTGGATCACCAATAAGATCTTTTATGCTCACACTTAACTTAAAAAAATCCATTTAGAAAACTATACATATGCAAGTTTCCCCAGAAAGCCAGAAGTTTTACACAATCAGGGTTATTCAATAAAAGTTCTTATCGTTTAAAATGGTGCTAATTTAGCCCCAGCCAATCAGAACTTATTTAACATTTGAAAGCTAACATCTGATTGGTTGGGGCAAAATTAGCACCATTTTAAACGATAAGAGCTTTTATTAAATAACCCTGAATGTGCTGTTTATATTTTGTGCCAGAAGAGTAATAAAATGTTCCCTACTCCTTAGAGGTTTCCTTATAATAAAATTGATCTAAACCACTCGAGTGCTAAAAATTCTACTTTAAATTCTATTGAACATGAATAAAGTTGGAAAATCTGCTGGGTTAAACATGGTGCATGATGGGTAGACGTATTCATTCGCGAGATAATAGACATGTATGATTTTCTTTACAGCTCCATTTAAACTATTTTGGTAATTACATTCCTCGTGCATGGACGTTTGAGTCGGGCTGCACCGTCTGTGATGAAAGCCTGAGAAATCTTGAAGGACTTGCGGTATGATATGGAAATTACATTCTAATTGACTAAATTTTTCTCATTCATTACATAGAACATGACCTCAACTAAGGCCAGGCCCATAACTTAGGTATAGAACAAGAGCCCACACCGGGCTCATAAAGATTGGGTAATGATCTTCCCTATGGTTTTATTGAAGGAGCTGTGTAGACACAGTGCCAATAATTGATCATTCGGGAAATTTGCTAATTCTGAACGTTCATTTGCATCAGAGACGGTTGTTTTTACACGTACACACATTACAGTATACACTATTGAAGGCCCATACACTCTTTGAAGGCCCATATACTCTTTGAAGGCCTATACACTCTTTAAAGGCCCATACACTCTTGAAGGCCCATACACTCTTTGAAGGCCCATACACTCTTTGAAGGCCCATACAGTATTGAAGGCCCATACACTCTTTGAAGGCCCATACACTATTGAAGGCCCATACACTATTGAAGGCCCATACACTATTGAAGGCCCATACACTATTGAAGGCCCATACACTATTTGAAGGTCCATACGCTTTTGAAGGCCCATACACTATTTGAAGGCCCATACACTATTTGAAGGCCCATACACTATTTGAAGGCCCATACACTATTGAAGGCCCATAAACTATTGAAGGCATACACTATTTGAAGGCCCATACACTATTGAAGGCCCATACACTATTTGAAGGCCCATACATATTTGAAAGACCAATATCTATATATACTATTGTTCCATGTTGAAACTGTGTTTCTCCATTTCAAATCTAGTATTTTGTGCAGATTCTGATCTGGTCCATTCATTGTTCATTCATTAATCTTTGTAAACTGAAGCTTTCCGCCCAGATACTGTGAATGAATGGCCCCATTCAATGTTACAGGCTGAAATAACAACTCTGGATCCTGTTTTCATTGTGCTGTCTCTCTCTCTCTGTCCTCTCTGTCTGTCTCTTTATGTAATAAAAGCTCTGGTTACCCCACAATAAATTCCATTTCTCTCCTTCTCTTTTTTTAAAGGTTGACAATTTCCCTCTGGTTCTAATCGGTATATTCATTGAACAACCCACCCCATTTGTCTCTGAGTTTTTTAAACATCTCACTAGTCTAAATTACCCAAAGAAAAGAATCCAGCTTTACATCAAGAACCATGTAAGTAAAACTTAGTGTTGGGTTAGGTTGATATATTGTCAATAAAAGGATTGGAGAGTGAATTGTTTTTAGTGTCTTCTGTACCTTGATGAACCCAGAGAATAGCATTTAAGGACGACTGTGGTCTCTGAACAAATAAGGGTTAAATAAAAGCCCTTTCGTTGTATGTTTATATAAACTCTGCATCGCATCACAAGGTGAAACTTAACACAGAGTGCACCAAAACAGCCTAGTGGGGCCGAATCTTAATAGCTCCCCCCCCCTCTCTCTCAACTATATTTTTTTTAATTCTGTGCAGGTACTTCAGACTTAAGTGAGCATGCTCAGACCCCAAGGGCAGGGGAGGAGCAGAGGGTCAGGTGTCACTTAAGCTACTGGAAGTAAGTTAGATCATTATCCCCGATATAATTTCTCACAGTATTTATCAGGATGAAGACCCACATTAGTGTTCTTCCTAGGGTCTTTTATCCGGGACAAGGCCATCCGGCTACTTTTTCATGCCACCCGGCTGGAAAAAAAATCCTTGAAAGAACACTTGTGATTTAATAAAGGATTTAGAAGTAGGTTTAATAGGCGTGCCAATATGTTAGTAAGAACTCCCGCCAAAACTGCCCAGTTATTATTTTAGCACGTGTTAACTAGCTTCTCCAAGATCCCCAAGGCTGCAAAAGGGTGGCACGGCAAACCTGCAACACACTCTGTATGCGGGTCACATGTGCTTGTGCTGCCATGTTACATCTGGGTTACATTCAGATGTTTCAAAACTACAACTCCCTGCATTCTGCAACTAAAGAAAACTGGGAGTCATTGTTTCAAACATCTAGTGGGACAAAAGTTAGACATCCCTGACCTATATAATGAGCATGATGCAAGGCTGTTCAGTAGGCCCATTAGAATATGAAGATGGCTGTATTTGTTTCAATGTAGTTATACTGCATGAGTTTAAAGGGCAGGTCAAACCTTAACTGAAAATAATTAATAATAATTAACTAGTAAAAATAGTGCACATTTTCCCCCACCACCAAATTTCTACTACTTTTTCATGCCACCGGCTGGAAAACAATTCTTGGGAGAACACTGCACTTGGTATAATAGGTGGTGCAAAATGTTGAAGACCAATGCCAAGGTCAACATGAAACATATAATATAAATAGGAAGATGCACACTCTGTGCTTTTAATATTAGTGCTGAACTCACACACACCAAGCATCTTCCTATTTATATTATGTTATCATTTCTCATAGGCTGAGGTGGGATTCAGGGCTCATTTTAAAGGAGAGACTGTGACTTTTATTGAACACGAACTTGTTTGGAGACCACATCTGCCTTTTAATAAAATCACTACATCCTTATGCAGGTTCCAAATGCTGCATCTACCATGAGGCGAACCGAGGAACCAGAATCCCATACTGATTGAAGGAGAAAGTTAATCTCCACCCCCCTCTGCTGTACCCCGGTCATAAAACACCAGGTCCTCACCCCAGGGTGTTCAGCAGATAAAGTTATAACTCACCACTAACCTGCTGCTCTTGTTTGGCCCTGCCCCCTTCACTAGGCAGACAGGCTAACCAATGGGGGAGAATTAAATTCTTTAAGTAGAGTGGAGGCTGCCTCATTGGGGTGACTTGTTTCAGACATTGCCCACCCACAGATATCCCTCTGGCTTCATGCTTTTTTCCCACCATGTAATCAAGGGATGGTGAGCACATTGCACATGTAACTGAATCAAATTCAGAGGATTATTTCAACATGCTAATGATTTCAGAGGTGAATACCACATGTATGTGATGGCTAACAGTTATAGAACGTATATGGGGTCATTTCTATTGTATGCATTATGCTGTACACTAGAAATATACAGGGAGATTCAATAAAAGTTCTTATCGTTTAAAATGGTGCTAATTTTTCCCCAACCAATCAGATCTTATTTAACATTTGAAAGCTAACATCTGATTGGTTGGGGAAAAATTAGCACCATTTTTAACGATAAGAACTTTTATTGAATCTCCCTGATAGTTTTCTTTCTCTGCCTTAATGTGCCCATACATTGGTACTTACCCGCCGTCTTATCCGCGCCATTCAATCAATATTTCCGGAACCGACGCCTTTTCTGTTTTCTTTGTGACTGACAAAGAACAGTCGCAAAGAAGAACGGGAAAGGTGGTTCCAGAAATAATGATTGGTCGGCGGGTAAGTAATAATGTATGGGCACCTTTAGTCTGTGCTACATATAAATTAGCATTATAGGCATGCTGCGGCATTGGTACGTATTTCTAAATCGTCTTGTGTAGAGTGCGTCACTGTTGGTACAATTTTTGCAATGCGCCTGGGAAATTCACGCCTACGGTTCCTTATACAATACATGTTTTTTGTCCTAGTTGTGGATATACCATATAAATCAGCAGCTTATAAGGTATATTGCATTGTTTAAGTCTATTTCCCTATGAAGAAAGCCCTCCCCCTTTCCTAGTAGCAGCGTATTTATTATTGTTCTGTCCGGTCAATATTGGGCTTCATGCCATCTGTATTCTTTGAATAAGAAAAACTTTATTTGCAGGAGTCTCACCACCAAAGACATGTTGAAAAGTTTACCCAGGACTACGGTACGGAATACAATTTACTTAAAGTGGTCGGGCCAGATGAATATTCTGACTTTGCTGACGCCCGTAATACAGGAATGTAAGTGTGATGAAATGTTTCATTCTCTATCCAGCTCCAGCACGTGCTACTAATGTGTAGTTTTGATTAATATTAAAGGGTATCTCCACTGGGGAAAATGAGTTTGGGCTAGTCAGGAGCTATGTCTTAACCTCCCGTTCTTCACAAAAACCTTCAGAAGCAGGGAACGAACTTACTCGGTCTTGTGCACCTCCACTTTTCTTCTGACAGGTCCTGATGAAGTTCCTGTATGCTACTTTACTGTATGCACATTCACAGCACATGCACAAACAGTAGGAACTCCTTCGGGACCTGTCAGAAGAAAAGTGGAGGAGTGCAAGACCAGGTTAATTCCTTCCCTTCTTTCCTGGAATGAAAGATAAGACAAAGCTCCTTTACCCGTTCCTCAATTAAGCCCAAACTTAACTTTTCCCCAGTGGAGATACTCTTTCAATAGAGAAATTCTTTTTTTTTTTTTATAAATTGTAGGTATATTTTATATTAGTGGAGGTAGGATTGAGTATTGTAGGTACATTCTATAATATTAGAGGATGTAGGATTGAGTATTGTAGGTACATTTTATAATATTAGTGGATGTAGGATTGAGTATTGTAGGTACATTCTAGAATATTAGAGGATGTAGGATTGAGTATTGTAGGTACATTCTAGAATATTAGAGGATGTAGGATTGAGTATTGTAGGAACATTCTATAATAGAGGATGTAGGATTGAGTATTGTAGGTACATTCTATAATATAAGTGGAGGTAGGATTGAGTATTGTAGGTACATTCTATAATATTAGAGGATGTAGGATTGAGTATTGTAGGTACATTTTATAATATTAGTGGAGGTAGGATTGAGTATTGTAGGTACATTCTATAATATTAGTGGATGTAGGATTGAGTATTGCAGGTACATTCTATAATATTAGTGGAGGTAGGATTGAGTATTGCAGGTACATTCTATAATATTAGAGGATGTAGGATTGAGTATTGTAGGTACATTCTATAATATTAGTGGATGTAGGATTGAGTATTGTAGGTACATTCTGTAATAATAGTGGAGGTAGGATTGAGTATTGTAGGTACATTTTATAATATTAGTGGAGTTAGGATTGAGTATTACAGGTACATTCTATAATATTAGTGGATGTAGGATTGAGTATTTAAGGTACATTCTATAATAGAGGATGTAGGATTGAGTATTGCAGGTACATTCTATAATATTAGTGGAGGTAGGATTGAGTATTGTAGGTACATTCTATAATATTAGAGAATGTAGGATTGAGTATTGTAGGTACATTCTATAATATTAGTGGAGGTAGGATTGAGTATTGCAGGTACATTTTATAATATTAGTGTATGTAGGATTTAGTTTTGCAGGTACATTCTATAATATTAGTGGATGTAGGATTGAGTATTGTAGGTACATTCTATAATATTAGTGGAGGTAGGATTGAGTATTGTAGGTACCGTATATACTCGAGTATAAACCGACCCGAGTATAAACCGAGGTACCCAATTTCAGCAAAAATCCTAATAAAAGTCGTTGACCCGAGTATAAACCGAGGGTAGAAATGCCAACTCACTTGGCATTCAAGATGTTTGGAAACTACAACTCCCAGCATGCTTTATACTGGGAGTTGAGTTTCCAAACATCTTGAATGCCAAGTGAGGGTGGCATTCAAATGTTTGGAAACTACAACTCCCAGCATGCTTCATTAGCTGGGAGTTGCAGTTTCCAAACATCTTGAATGCCAAGTGAGGGTGGCATTCAAGATGTTTGGAAACTACAACTCCCGCATGCTTTATTCTGGGAGTTGTAGTTTCCAAACATCTTGAATGCCACCCTCACTTGGCATTCAAGATGTTTGGAAACTGCAACTCACCCAGCTAATAAAGCATGCTGGGAGTTGTAGTTTCCAAACATCTTGAATGCCCCCCTCCCCCTCCCACCCAGTTCAGTTTGTACCTTGGGCTCTCTTCTCCCTGTGGGCTCTCTTCTCCCTGTGGGCTCTCTTCTCTGGGCTCTCTTTTCCCTCTGGGCTCTCTTCTCGGCATTCTGGCAGGCATTCCGCAGCCGCGCGCGCATTCCTGTACTGGCGCGCCGGTTGACGTCACTGCCCGGCGCCGGGCTTGGCGCCGGGCAGTGACGTCAGACCGGCGCGCCAGTACAGAAAAAGATCGCGTGGCTGCCGGAATGCCCAGGTAATGGTGGACTCGAGTATAAACCGAGTCCGAGTTTTCAGGCTGATTTTTCAGCCTGAAAAACTCGGTTTATACTCGAGTATATACGGTACATTCTATAATATTAGTGGAGGTAGGATTGAGTATTGTAGGTACATTCTATAATATTAGTGGAGGTTGGATTGAGTATTGCAGGTACATTCTATAATATAAGAGGATGTAGGATTGATTATTGCAGTACATTCTATATATTGAGGATGTAGGATTGAGTATTGCAGGTACATTCTATAATATTAGTGGAGGTAGGATTGAGTATTGTAGGTACATTCTATAATATTAGTAGAGGTAGGATTGAGTATTGTAGGTACATTCTATAATATTAGTGGAGGTAGGATTGAGTATTGTAGGTACCGTATATACTCGAGTATAAACCGACCCGAGTATAAACCGAGGTACCCAATTTCAGCAAAAATCCTAATAAAAGTGGTTGACCCGAGTTAAAACCGAGGGTAGAAATGCCACTCCTTGGCATTTAGATGTTTGGAACTACAACTCCAGCATGCTTTATTAGCTGGGAGTTGCAGTTTCCAAACACTTGAATGCCAAGTAGGTGGCATTCAAGATGTTTGGAAACTACAACTCCCACATGCTTTATTAGCTGGGAGTTGCAGTTTTCCAACATCTTGAATGCCAAGTGAGGGTGGCATTCAAGATGTTTGGAAACTACAACTCCCAGCATGCTTTATTAGCTGGGAGTTGTAGTTTCCAAACATCTTGAATGCCACCCTCACTTGGCATTCAAGATGTTTGGAAACTGCAACTCCCAGCTAATAAAGCATGCTGGAGTTGTAGTTTCCAAACATCTTGAATGCCCCCTCCCCCTCCCACCCATTTCAGTTTGTACCTGTGGGCTCTCTTCTCTCCCTGTGGGCTCTTTCTCCCTGTGGCTCTCTTCTCTGGGCTCTCTTTTCCCTCTGGGCTCTCTTCTCGGCATTCTGGCAGGCATTCCGGCAGCCGCGCCGCATTCCTGTACTGGCGCGCCGCTGACGTCACTGCCCGCGCCGGGCTTGGCGCCGGGCAGTGACGTCAGACCGGCGCACCAGTACAGAAAAAGATCGCGCGGCTGCCGGAATGCCCAGGTAAGTGGTTGACTCGAGTATAAACCGAGTCCGAGTTTTCAGGCTGATTTTTCAGCCTGAAAAACTCGGTTTATACTCGAGTATACGGTACATTCTATAATATTAGTGGAGGTAGGATTGAGTATTGTAGGTACATTCTATAATATTAGTGGAGGTTGGATTGAGTATTGCAGGTACATTCTATAATATAAGAGGATGTAGGATTGAGTATTGCAGGTACATTCTATAATATTAGAGGATGTAGGATTGAGTATTGCAGGTACATTCTATAATATTAGTGGAGGTAGGATTGAGTATTGTAGGTACATTCTATAATATTAGTGGAGGTAGGATTGAGTATTGCAGTACATTCATAATATGAGGATGTAGATTGAGATTCAGGTACATTCTATAATATTAGAGGATGTAGGATTGAGTATTGCAGGTCCATTCTATAATATTAGTGGAGGTAGGATTGAGTATTGTAGGTACATTCTATATATTAGTGGGGTAGATTGAGTATTGTAGTACATTTTATAATATTAGTGGAGTTAGATTGATATTGAGGTACATTCATAATGCTTGTGAAGGTTCTCATTCATCCAGGTCATGGTATATCTGTTGTATTCAATTAGATCAACTGGACTTGAAATGTAGTTCTTGAAGACGTTTCGCTACGAACGTCTTCAAGAACTACATTCCAATCAGTTGATCTATTGAATACAAAGATATACCATGACCTGGATGAATGGAACCTTCACAAGCATATTTCTAATATTTTGGGGAGAAAACCCTCAAACTTGTACGGCAATATAAAAGACACAAGGAAATTGGCAGACTACAAAACCACCTGCGATTTAACCTCCGATGCAGACAACAAAGGCTAGTACCATGCAGTATACGTCTGATTCCACGGTTAAAGGCATCAGAGCCAAACAATACTGCAAAAGGCTCAAACCACACTCCTAAGTGAACGGTACGACAGACACATTTTACAGTCGATGCTTTAATGCACACATTAGTCAACTAGAACAGAACCTGGCCTCACAGCTACCTGTGTCCATCTGGAAAGAGTGAGGGGGTTCACCCAACAAGCACAGCTTTCTCAGCACTGTAAGGGCAAACAAAGGCAACAGAACAGTTCTCTATTCTGTCATCCCAGAACAGCCCCAAAGGAACAACTACCCTTGGATACAAAAGGAGGGAAGGGGGAAGGGCACTTCATCAAACAAGGAGGAATGGGTGAGAAACTTGTCTAACAGGACCCTGACCCAGCCAGAAATGGAAGTCCTTGGTAAGGGCTTGAATTTTGCCATCTCCCCTAAAGCCATCCCTGTGGTGGATATTATAGCAGCCACAGAAGCCTCAATCCACAATAATAAGGTACCACAGAGTGAGGCAGAACAACTTCGCCTTAAGGTATCTGCAGCCTTAGCCAGTGCTAAAACTCCTTCATCTAACCTGACTACACAGGAAAGAAGAGCCTTAACATCCCTCAAGAAAGATTCCAGTATCACCATTCTACCGGCAGATAAAGGAAGATGCACAGTGGTACTCAACACCTCAGACTACCATGATAAGGTGACCATGCTCCTGGCCGATAACAACACATATGAGGCTTTAACAAGGGATCCCACCAGCCGTTACAAGAAAAGAGTCATAGACTTACTACAACAGCTTCAAAAGGATAAAGCCATTGACCGAGCAATGTATCATCGCCTCTACCCTGGTGAGGCACATCCATGCATATATGGACTCCCAAAGATACATAAGGAAGGGGCCCCACTAAGACCTATAGTCAGCAGCATCAACTCTGTAACATACAAGGTGGCAAAATATCTAGCTAACATCTTAGGACCTTTGGTGGGAAGTTCTAAGCATCACATCCAGAACTCTCAGGATTTCACCAACAAGATTGAAGATATAGTACTCGGTGTAGAAGAAACTATGGTGTCCTATGATGTGACATCTCTCTTCACTTGTATACCCACCAAGGAGGCTGTTGACATGGTGAGAAAACGGCTGGGCCAAGACAGCACTCTTACCAGCAGAACTGATCTCAACCCAGAACAGGTGTGTTCCTTGTTGGACTTGTGCCTGAATACCACCTATTTCAAATACAGGGACTAAGTTTAGAACAAAAACATGGATGTGCTATGGGATCTCCAGTTTCACCTATGTGGCCAACCTTTACAGGAGGAGGTAGAAACACAGGCGCGCTAATACCTTTAAGGGCATAGCACCCAGCCACTGGTTCAGATATGTTGCTGACACCTGGGTTACAATCCACCAGAAGGAAGTACAAGCTTTCACAGAACACATTAATGCGATGGACCAAAACATTAAAATCACAAGGGAAGAGGTACAAAACAACAAACTGGCTTTCTTGGACTGCTTGGTAGAAGTTAAGGAAAATGGTAAACTGGAAGTAGAGGTTTAAAGAAAACCCACACACACAGATCAGTATTTGATGTTTGACTCCACCCACCCTTTAGATCACAGCTGGGGGTCATCAGAACCCTGCAACACACGAGCCGAGAACATCCCCACTAGCACAGAGGCGAAGGCTAAAGAATGAAACATCTCAGAGGAGCCTTAAAACTTGTGGATATCCAGACTGGGCCTTTGTCAAAAGAAGTAGAGAAGGAAAGAAAAGAACACAAATACCAACAGTGAAGGGGAAAAGCAAGCAGGAGGAAGAAACATGGTCATCCCATATGTAGCAGGGGTCTCCGAGAAATTAAGAAGAATTTTCAAAAAAAATCGTTTCCCTGTCTGCTTTAAACCGAACAACACACACTGAGGCAGCAATTGGTACATCCAAAAGACCCAATACCAAAGCACAAGAAAAGCGACATCATATATGCGGTGCAGTGCAGTGAAGAATGCTCTGATTTGTATGTGGGGGAGACAAACAGCAACTGCATCAACGTATGGCCCAGCACAGAAGAGCCAATTCCTCGGGTCAGGACTCAGCCGTGTATCTGCATCTTAAGGATAAAGGACATACCTTTGAAGATTGATGTTAACATACTGGCGAAGGAACGTGACTGGTTCAAGAGAGGTGTTAAGGAGGCCATTTATGTGAAAATAAAGAAACCAAGCCTAAATAGAGGTGGGGGGGGCGACACCAACTGTTGCCATGTACAATGCTGTTTTAACACTACTCTGGGCGTTCCTATAACACCTCTAGCCACTATCTAATCACACCCTTAACACCTGGGTGTGATATGCTAATGGGATTTTCCAGGGTACATAATTGCCACAGATTCTTGTACAAGTCATTCTGAATTGAGAAAGCAGTCGGATGACTAGCGAAACGTCTTCAAGAACTACATTTCAAGTCCAGTTGATCTAATTGAATACAACACATACATTCTATAATATTAGTGGAGGTAGGATTGAGTATTGCAGTACATTCTATAATATAAGTGGAGGTAGGATTGAGTATTGCAAGTACATTCTTTAATATTAGTGGAGGTAGGATTGAGTATTGTAGGTACATTCTATAATATTGGTGGAGGTAGGATTGAGTATTGTAGGTACATTCTATAATATAAGTGGAGGTAGGATTGAGTATTGCAAGTAGATTCTTTAATATTAGTGGAGGTAGGATTGAGTATTGTAGGTACATTCTTTAATATTAGTGGAGGTAGGATTGAGTATTGCAGGAGCATTCTATTATATTAGTGGAGGTAGGATTGAGTATTGTATGTACATTCTATAATATTAGTGGATGTAGGATTCAGTATTGTAGGTACATTCTATAATATTAGTGGAGGTAGGATTCAGTATTATAGGTACATTCTATATTGGGGAGGTAGGATTGATTATTCCTACCTCCTATTCTCCTTAGCTTTACAATAAATTAGCTGTTAAACTTAGTGGTGGGATTATGGCTCTCCGTTTCTCTGTGTCAGTCTGCAGACGACTTTCCTTTTTGCACTTTTAATCATTCAAAATGTACCTTAGAATTGTCATTTTTTTTACTGTAAATCCTTTCCTGCCATGCAGTGCCCTTTTAAGTAATTCCTAAGCAATGATATACCCTGCCATCTTTAATAGTTCCTTGTCTTCCAATTTCTTTATTGATATTGTCTTCATGTCTAGGGATATGTGTCGGCAGAATCCGGAGTGCGAATATTACTTCAGTATTGATTCACCAGTAGTAATGAAAAACGGCAACACTCTTCGGAGCCTCATAGAACAAAACAAGTATGTACGGAATGTCTAATGAATACTTTGTACAGAAGTGTGTTTATTGAAGGTGAAATTAAGCATTGTAAATGCTCCATTATTAAGAATAATAGCCATCATAAAAGTGTTCAAATTACATGGACCCAGGGGGAACATGGACTAATGGCAAAAATATTTCTAAGAAGTACTGTCTACGAAAAACAAGAGCTACTAACCATTTGCATCAATACAGATTTATAGAGAGAAATGATTTGCTGGCTAGTGCACTGTCTGGAAAGCTAACCGACTGGCAGTGGCTGGCAGTGGCTGGCAAGCTGACTGGTGGACTGGTAGGAAAGCTGGCTATTGAAATTCACACACGAGCAATGTAAGGAAATGTCTCTTTCCCTACTCCAACTGGGTGTTGTAGCCCTAAAGACCATCATGTACTTGCCATGCAGGGCATAATGGTATTAAATAAGGCATTGTGGGAAACTGGCAAATTTCACATTTTTCCAAAGTTTTCACTCAAAACTAACTTTGTGGTGAACCTTGGCCCATCTCTCGGTACATGTGGTAGAACGCCGTGCAAAATCTTTATTGTTTTCTCAATGCATTATTTCCCAATATACAGGGAGATTCAATAAAAGTTCTTATCGGTTAAAATGGTGCTAATTTTGCCCCAACCAATCAGATGTTATTTAACATTTGAAAGCTAACATCTGATTGGTTGGGGCAAAATTAGCACCATTTTTAACTATAAGAGCTTTTATTGAATAACCCTGATAATGTCCCTTTAAATTGAATGTGGCCTGTAAACTTGCCTAATTAGTATCTTCTACTAGTTCATACAGGTTCACAAGGTTTCATGTATTTTGTCTGTTTTAATAACAGGTCTTTAATTGCTCCTTTGATGAGCCGAATTGCAAATCTGTGGTCCAATTTCTGGGGTGCCCTGAACACAGATGGATTTTATGCTCGATCGGAGGATTATTTAGATATTGTACAGAGACAAAGAATGTGAGTATAGAACAAAGATAAATATAATATCCCGTGCTCTTAGATCATAAATATCAAGAATGTAAGTATGTCCTTTTAGTTTTACAGGCTGCCTTGCATCACACAATTAGCACACAAATACGCATTATGTCACCATATTTCTTTTACAATAGTTATGTTATATTGAATAGGGATGGGGTTCGGGTTTGTTTCAAAACTGCTGAAACTTTTTTGAACTCTTAATATTTGAAGGGTTTATGGAATATTCAATAGAGAACATCAAATATTCTATATCATACTTATTATATACATTTATAAATCATAAATATTAGATGTCAGACTTTAAATATTCAATACCAAATGCAATAAACGAGCAGAACTTTTTCTCCCTTTGACTTCTGTTGGGTTCTCACCGGTTTTGAATATCTCAAATATTCTTGGATATCTCCACTGTAAATTTATACTTACCTTTTTTAATTTTAATTGAGGAATGCGAGGTAAAGGGGTTATGTCTTAAAGGGGAAGATCAGTGTAAATACATAAGCTTTTCAGAAAAAAGAGCAGTATTTTTTCATCCCAATGACCTTAATGTGCCCATTTAGCATTGTGTCTGTGTATAAATAACTGCAACCGAAATACTGACTTCCTGTTTGCAGGACCCCTAATAGAGACCGTTATGGTCTTGCCCTTGACCCAGTGCCTGGGTTGATTCAGTTGCTCAGTAGAGATCTGAGCATGATTGACGCATCGAACAGCCAGTCAGTAGAAATGACTGTTAGGAACATTCCAAGGATGTGGTGCATCCTGGGAAGAAGAAGGACCGTTGGAACCTGAAATGTCAGCTCACTAATGTCAACAGCAGGGAACAGCAAAGGGTATGAAATCAACTGATTTTTCAAAATGGGAGAGAATATGTAGAATAACTAAGAAGGCATTACACAAACTAACAATTTAACAAATATTGATCATTTCCACTGAACTGTCCCTTTAAGGTATAAATTTTGAGTGGAGAAACCTGTAAACAATTCGCACATTGACCTAGATTTGATGTAATATGTTGGGATATGAAATACAAGAAAGCTGTGTAGGCTCTTCAGTATTACTGTGAAGGTTCTCATTCATCCAGGTCATGGTATATCTGTAATAGTCATTCATCCAGGTCATGGTATATCTGTAATATTCATTCATCCAGGTCATGGTATATCTGTAATAGTCATTCATCCAGGTCATGGTATATCTGTAATAGTCATTCATCCAGGTCATGGTATATCTGTAATAGTCATTCATCCAGGTCATGGTATATCTGTAATAGTCATTCATCCAGGTCATGGTATATCTGTAATAGTCAGTCATCCGGTCATGGTATATCTGTAATAGTCATTCATCCAGGTCATGGTATATCTGTAATAGTCATTCATCCAGGTCATGGTATATCTGTAATAGTCATTCATCCAGGTCATGGTATATCTGTAATAGTCATTCATCCAGGTCATGGTATATCTGTAATATTCATTCATCCAGGTCATGGTATATCTGTAATAGTCATTCATCAGGTCATGGTATATCTGTAATTTCATTCATCCAGGTCATGGTATATCTGTATAGTCATTCATCCAGGTCATGGTATATCGTAATAGTATTCATCCAGGTCATGTATATCTGTAAATTCATCTATCCAGGTCATGGTATATCTGTAATATTCATTCATCCAGGTCATGGTATATCTGTAATAGTCATTCATCCAGGTCATGGTATATCTGTAATAGTCATTCATCCAGGTCATGGTAATCTGTAATAGTCATCCATTCAGGTATGGTAATCTGTAATAGTCATTCATCCAGGTCAGGTTTATCTGTATATTCATCCCAGGTCATGGTATATTGTATATTCATTCATCCAAGGTCATGGTATATCTGTAATAGTCATTCCTCCAGGTCAGGGTATCTGTAATATTCAATCAGCCAGGTATGGTATATCTGTAATATTCATTCATCCAGGTCATGGTATATCTGTAATATTCATTCATCCAGGTCATGGTATATCTGTAATAGTCATTCATCCTGGTCATGGTATATCTGTAATATTCATTCATCCAGGTCATGGTATATCTGTAATAGTCATTCACCCAGGTCATGGTATATCTGTTGTATTCAGTTAGATCATTTGGACTTAAAGTTTAGTTCTTGAAGACGTTTTAGTATAGTATAGTATAGTATTTGAGGTTGAATAAAGACATACGTCCATCTAGTCCAACCCATCTAGCAATATCCTCATTTCCTGCCTAACTGTTGATCTAGAGGAAGGCAAAAAAAACCACCAAATTTATGAAGGGGGAAAAAATTCCTTCCTGACTCCAAGTGGCAATCGGAAATTTCCCTGGATCAACTCTACTTTATGTATCAATACCAGTAACTTGTAACTTGTTTGTAGAAACTCATCCAGCTTTTTTTTGAAACTGACCAATGAACCTGCCATTACAACATCCACTGGAAGACAGTTCCATAGCTTTACCGTTCTCACAGTGAAAAACCCTTTCCGAGCTTGAAGCCTAAACCTTTTTTCTTCAAGTCTTAAGGGATGTCCTCGTGTCCTTTGACATGTTCTATTGGTGAACAATGCCCCAGATAGTTTATTGTATGGCCCGTTAATGTATTTATACACAGTAATCATATCCCCACGCAAGCGCCTTTTCTCCAGCGTACATAATTGTAACTTTTCCAGTCTCTCTTCATATTCAAGCTCCCCCAATCCCCTTATTAATTTAGTTACCCTTTCTGAACCCTTTCCATTTCTAAGATGTCCTTTTTGTACACAGGATTCCAAAATTGCACTGCATATTCCAAATGAGGCCTTACCAATGCTTTGTAAAGAGGGAGAATTACATTTTCCTCCCTTGAATCCATACCTCTCTTTATACAAGACAATACCATGCTGGCTCTGGCTGTTGCTGCCTGGCACTGCTTGCTACTTTTAAGTTTGTTATCCACCAAAACTCCAAGATCCCTTTCCAACAGGGATTCACTTAACACAGAGCCATTTATAATATAAGTAGCACAAGGATTTTTAAGTCCAAAATGCATCACCTTATATTTATCAACATTGAATCTCATCTGCCACTTAGCAGCCCAATGTGACAATCTATCTAGATCCCCCTGCAACGATTGCACATCCTCTGAAGTTTTTAATGGTCGACAAAGTTTTGTGTCGTCAGCAAACACAGAAACCTTGCTGACAATACCCACTTCCAAATCATTAATAAATAGATTAAATAGAAGCGGCCCCAGCACAGACCCTGTGGCACCCCACTTAGCACTTTAGTCCATAATGATGAAGCCCCATTAACAACTACTCTCTGCATCCTATTCATTAACAAATTTTCTATCCATGCACAAATGTGACTCCCCAGACCAACAGACCTTAGCTTATACATTAGTCGCCTATGGGGGACTATATTTGCTAGTCACCCAACTGGATCTCTCAATTCAAAATGAATTAAGAAAGTCAGTCGGATGACTAGCGAACCAAACTTTAAGTCCGGTTGATCTAAGTGAATTCAGTAGATATACTCTACAATATTACTTCCTTCAAGCAATGTGAAGAAACACACTGGGAATAATAACACAGAAACAACAGTTAACGAACAACTGTAGTGTTGTTGTTCCTCCCCCGTTCTTGCCCAGGGCCTAACCAATGAAAAGACATGCTCTGCCAGTCTCAGATGGACACAGCTTGGTCAATACAGTTGTCCTTTAAAGTTAAACAGCCTCTTTATTGATATATCCAGAGCTCTGCCCCTAGCCATGTGTGGGTCCAGCGAGTTAGGCAAAGATGTGTTCTGAATATGTATATATTGTCTTCCCTTAACAGGAATAAAGTTACATTTAAAGACACATTATCAATGGAAATCGGCATCATACTTAACATTAACATAACATTAATTATATTGGGTCCTGAATTTAGGAAATAGAGCCAGCTCTTACCTTACTATTTACCATGGTTCTATTGAGACCTTTGCAGAAAATATTGGGTAACTGGGTGGAGCATGCTCAGTAAGGACCTTCACTGTCATCCCTCATAAGGAAAGCTTCTCCTGCCAATGAAACAAATGTCAATGTTTACTTACTGTGACAGTGTAAGAGATGATCTGGTTAAAAGGTGTTAGTTGGCTTTATTTCATTAAACCATCATGGCCTACCCATAGATGTAACAGTGGTAATGATTATAATAATAAGAAGAAACCAACCCTTAAAAATACTTCCAAGATCAGAAACTGCAGACTAAAATGACAAATCACCTCTATGTAATTCCTATCTCCCCTCCCGCTGAAACATTCCTCTTCCACTGGGTGAATCACACTAAGCATGTCTGAGCTCAACAAGCTACAGTATGGGAGGGGCAGTAACCGTAGGGCTCTCTGTACTGTAAGGTTTTACTTTGTATCTTTGATTAGGGATTACATAGGAGACAAAATGTCCAGTTTCTCCCCATTCTAGATCCCTAGCCTTATGTATTATAATATTGCTATTACTCTCTCTTTATAGCGGAATCTGGAATGTCCCCTATATCTCCGGTATCTACTTGGTAAAAGGGAACCTGTTAAGGTCTAAACTAAGCCAGGCAGATGTGTTCCGCAGCGGCACCCTGGATTTCGACATGGCTTTCTGTTACAATGTCCGCAGGCAGGTCTGTATGTAATATTGGAAAGCTAATCCTACAATGTATATGTGTATGTTATGGAATATATATTGGTACATACTTACTGGATGTTTGTGCATTTAAATGAATAAACACCCATAATATATCATTCCCTCTATGGCTGGATGAAACCTAACAGTTGTTTTTATTGTATCCCATTTTAGCTTATTACAGATACATTATCAATGTAAGGTCACCTTAATTCATACAACGAGAACTGATAAAACTGGAAAGAGAACGATAGCCACGTGCCACCCCACTCCACCAGAATAGACAACAGGGTTAGGACCTTAACCGCTAGGTTCTTACACCGCTGGGTTCAGTTTAGATCTGCAGAATGGTCCACTCCGCCTCTCTTAGTGTGTCGGCGATTTGGCAAGGAGCACTTCTTCCTATTGGCCACATCACAAAGCCAAAAAAACAGAGAAGAAAGTTTAGGTAAGTCGTTCTGCAGATCTCACCAAACCAAGGAGTGAGGACCTAGCGGTTAGGTACTGAGTATGGCAGGAAGGAGAGGAGCAGGGGAAGGTGC
Source organism: Hymenochirus boettgeri (assembly GCA_019447015.1). NCBI lineage: Eukaryota > Metazoa > Chordata > Amphibia > Anura > Pipidae > Hymenochirus > Hymenochirus boettgeri. The sequence continues at coordinate 16,693,777 of CM033475.1, forward strand.
GTAGTTTCCATTTAAGGGCATGCTTACCCCCCTAACAAACTATACCCCCAAACCCCTATTTTAGGAATACTTACCTTTCTTTCAAAAATATATTTATCTTGAAGCCTGTTGGTCCCTTGAAGCTTTTCCCTGTGGTAAATATCTTCTTCATGGAGCAATTGGGAGAAAGGAAAATTTAGTGAAAATTGGATTTTTGGGGGGTGCAAGGTTAAAAGTTTGTATGGGGGGTGAACATGCCCTTTAAAGAAGCTTTCTCTGTGCCCCTGCCTAACTGAGAATTGACAGTAATTTGCAGTGTAGTGAAGCCTTTGAATAAACAATATTGCCAATTTTATCATTTTTAAGAATACATTTTCTGACTGAGGATTAACAGTATGAAAGAGCAGTTAGAGTCTCATCCATTCAGGGCTCTTGTTATTGCATGTATGTTAGCTATAGGATCTTGGCAAATAGAATATCCCGGTGTTCTAGGTTTTTTCACTCTCTGAGCTAAAAATATTTATTTGCAGGGAGTCTTTATGTTTGTTACAAACAGACAGGAATTCGGTCACCTCCTTTCTTTGGAGAACTACAAGACAACTCATCTGAATAATGATTTATGGGAGATTTTCGAGAACACACAGGTAAGATGTCAAACATGCACCGTGGACCAGGTTCAATAAAATGGATGAACCATATGACTGTAAACGTAAGATTCTATGTGTAGTTAGAATCTTACGGGGCAGTAAATAATAATAATTAAAAAAACATTTTCAGAGAGACGAAGAGGTTAGCATGACTTTAAAGGGCATCTATACTAAAAAAATAGCTTATTTTAAATTGACCATAACTGGAAACTATAATTCTCACCAACCACCACTGTATCATTTTTTTGTTGATCTGCCCCCTATTTCTTTAGATATCCAATCTAAAACTTCTTATATTCCAGCTGTCAATCAAGTTCCTTGCTCTCAAAAACTTTTCATCTGTAAGTAGTTTTACTGTAGCTGGAATGGTGACGGAGATTTGACAGTTGGAATGCTGTATGCTGTGTGCAGGCTTGACAGTTGGTTTGTGGGGAAAAAGTCAGGTCAGATGGAAGTGGGAGTGGTTAAAAGAGGGAGGGGGGATACTGCTCCTAAACAAAATGTGTGCTGGATTGAAGGCATGCAGCAACACATGCAGTCAGAGTAAGTGCTACTTACATGTATTCAGTTATAGATTAAGATGAGGCAAAGTCATTTTTTCAGTATAGTGTCCCTTTAAGACCAGAATAGCTGCTTGATAGCTGATGGTAAAGGTACATTTTGGAAAAGACCTAATGGTCTGGTTCCACATCCATAATATTGAACCACCCAGAGTCCTGTGATTGCTGCACCGGGTAAATTTGCAGGTATTCTATAATTGCATGTTTATTATACTAGAAATATTTTGCTAAAGCTGCACAGGGCTAAGATTCCATCCTTGTGACCACTGGGGTTCCCCAAATTAGTTCATCTGCTACCACAGAAAACTGCTGTAGATAAAAAAGGAGGGGGCTCTACAAAAGTTTTGGTGGGCCCCTGAGATTTCTAGTTACACCGCGGTGTTACAAAGGGTTAGCATGAATTTAAGAAGAAAATTGTGGCAGCTGCGTTAGGTTTTTTAAAAAGTCACTGCTACAAGCGTTGTAATATCATGGTTGTGCCATTTAGTGTGACTTTTTAATGCAAAGAAAAAGGTTAAACCACAAAGGGGAAAGAACCGATTGGCTTTCTGTCTCTGTTAATTTTCTATTATTCTCTTCTTAACAGGACTGGAAAGAAAAGTTTATTCACCCCAATTATTCGCTCGCTCTAAAAGGCAAAGTGATTGAAATGGTAGGTGCACATTATTGGGATATGAACTCGTGTAGGGGCTACTGCATTTTAGTCAGTCACCTTATACAGAAATCCCACCCCTCCCGGGAGTCGCGGGAGTCTACCGGATTTTGGGGTGGTCTCCCGCACACCCGCGAGACCACCCCAAACTCCCGCGACCTGAACTTACCTGGCAGCTCCACCTCCAGTACGCCTTCTTTCCCTCACCACGCCTCTCCTGTGACGTAATTTACATTACGCTTACCCTAACCACGCCTCTTCTGTGACGTAAATTACATCACATGTAGTGGCCCGTGCATAACCCTGCCCCCTTTGCAACGTTATTGACATCCGCTCGCCATAGCCCCACCCTCTTTGTGACGTTATTGACGTCACGTCAGTCTGCTCCTCCCCCTTCTCCCCACCCTGCCCAGAAGCCAGATTCGGTAGGGTGGGATGTCTGCCTTATATGATGAATGCTCTGTTACCCAAACCTACACTGGATGGGAAAAGTTGAATACAAATGATGCCAGGAGAGGGGCTGTAACAGCAGGGTTCTCTGTAGTGTAAGATTTTAATTTGGAACGATTTCAAAAGACAAGTACCGGTAATATACCTTTTTTGTGCAACGTTTGCACCATAAGTCAGGTAATATGTTTTTACATATAGGAAGGGACAAATTATCCCTGAAAGTTGCGGTTTTGCCACCTGAACCAGTAATAAAATTAGTTATTAAATAATTTGAAAAGTTTTGGTAGGTGTTTTCCTCTCATTGTTCTGTTGTTTTAAGTTGGAAATATCCTTTAATGTAACGCACTATTGAGGATAATTGGGTGTTTTGGTGATTAAGCATTTAGGCCAGTATTTCTAAACGCGAGGTATCAGAAAGGCCAGTCATAAATGTACAGTCACGGCTGTAAACTACCGATCATTAAAGGTGCGGTATTGTGAAATAGCGATACCACCCCTTTATAAATACTGCCCCGCCCCTTTATAAATACCGCCCCTTTATAAATACCGCCCCTATTCTCTAACTATGAGTTTGTTATAATGTCAGAATGTGACATTTTTCTGGGAAATTGCTCTCTAGAGTCTTGCAGAATGATACCAAAAAAAGTCCCTTATTGTACATAATTATTGTTATTGTCCCTGTGTGTTGTCATAAGTCCCCTGTTTATATATAGACAATAGCTGCATATGGGGCTAATGTTCTCCTGCAACTTTCAGCCGTGTCCGGACGTGTACTGGTTTCCTATTTTTACTGAGACGGCCTGTGATGAACTAGTGGCAGAAATGGAGCATTTTGGAAAGTGGTCAAGTGGTGGCAATCAGGTAACATTGCTCTTTCTGATTAAATAATTGTTTGCAGTAGATCTTATTTATTGGAAATGTATGTATTATCCCATTATGGTTGTGTTCATTTATATAGGTAGAATCTTTAGATCAAGTGGCCAGTTTGGTCCCAGACTTTGATAATCAAAGCAAAGAATAAATACACAAATCTAGTCTTATAGTGTTTGGCAAATAGACTGGACCAATAGACATTATGTCAATTAGATGACCTCATATGAAGTCACAACCTGAGATAATGAGAGAAACCCACCCACAATCCAACTTCCTTCCAATAGTCAATTAGATGACCTCATATGAAGTCACAACCTGAGATAATCAGAGAAACCCATACACAATCCAACTTCCTTCCAATAGACCTGAAGTCATGTTACGTGACTTTGTGAGAACTTCCTGTATTCTTCTAAGTTTCTATGAAACTTTCTTTATGTCATTTTTATTTATCTGTAAAATTGCTTACACTTATCCCCTGTATACCCAAGTGGTGCTATATAAATAAACATATACATACATACTGTATAATCTGTATTGTTATAATGTACAGCACTGCGTACCCAAGTGGCACTATATAAATAAACATATACATACATACTGTATAATCTGTATTGTTATAATGTACAGCGCTGTGTCCCCAAGTGGCGCTATATAAATAAACATATACATACATACTGTATAATCTGTATTGTTATAATGTACAGCACTGTGTCCCCAAGTGGCGCTATATAAATAAACATATACATACATACTGTATAATCTGTATTGTTATAATGTACAGCGCTGCGTACCCAAGTGGCGCTATATAAATAAACATATACATACATACTGTATAATCTGTATTGTTATAATGTACAGCGCTGTGTACCCAAGTGGCGCTATATAAATAAACATATACATACATACTGTATAATCTGAATTGTTATAATGTACAGCGCTGTGTACCCAAGTGCAACAATCACTCACGGCTCCTTCTCAGCTGTCAGGCGCTCTGTCCCAATCGCACACCTATCATTTGCATTGGTGTGCATGCGCCTAAGATAGATGTGCGATCGGGACAGTGTGCCTGACAGCTTAGAAGGATCCGCGAGTGGAGTGCCAGTAAGGTAAGTGTTTCACTGTTACCCAGACATTCTATTATTTACAGGGAGATGGGAATAAGCATTCTCACCTCCCGGTGAATAATAGATCCAAGTTTCATGTACTTAACGAAGTAGAAAAAATCTGTTTAGTGTCCCTTTAATTTAAAGGGTATGTCCACCCTTGAAATTATTTTTTTATATATCATTCCCCCTGTCCCCCCATCCCCAACCGCTCTATTTATTTTATTAGAAAATGCCCCAAACTTTACTTACCTTCCCTCTTTCCTCCGCCGCGCTGCCAGGCCCCCTGCTTGCGAGACAATGCAAGCAGAGGGGCGGGACCGGTAGTCGCGTCTGTGATTGGCTGAGCGGCAGCCAATCACGGACGCGGCTGCCGGGAGTTCATTGCGGCAGAGGAAAGAGGGGAGGTAAGTAAAGTTTGTGGCACTTTCTAATAAAATTAATAGAGCGGTTGGGGCTGGGGTGACAGGGGGAATATAATATGTAAAGGGATTAATACTAGGGGGAGGGAATCCTAATCGGGAGGAGGAGGGAGGGGGAGAAGGGCTGCAGTACGCATGCCAAACTTCTCCCGGAGGCCAGGTAGGAGGCATGCCCTTTAATGTTTGGGATATTGATTGTGAGTAGAAATATTAATAGACACCTGTGCACGCCCTATTCCTTGTTTATACTATATGGGATTGTTATTTTCACTAAGCCTTATTAAGGTCTGGCTTTAAGCTGGTGAAGTCAGAGAACGAGTTTTATTTCCTTGCAGTATCTTTATGGAGATTGATTGATCTTTTTCAGGATGAAAGACTCCAGGGGGGTTATGAAAATGTCCCAACAATAGACATTCACATGAACCAGGTTGGCTATGAGAAGGAATGGCACAAGATACTACTGGATTTCATTGCACCCTTAACGGAGAAGATGTATCCGGGCTACTACACTAGGGTAATGCAAAGTTAATAGTAATAAGGGATAATACGCTACCTACAGTGGTATATAAGGATATTACACCACCAAGGAGTTCCATGACCGTATAAAAGCTGCAGGCTGAGTACTTTTATTCAGGGCATGGAACTCCTATGTGGCATAAAATCCCAGTTTAGTGTATAAATAGTTAATTACGTTCCTATTGAAAACAGAAGGAGCGGACATCATCTGGCAACAATAAACAGCGCTTCCTATATAAATGACTAATACAGGGAGGGGGAGAGACAGGGGGAGGGGCAGTGGAATACAGGAAGTCACTCAGTGACATCATTGAGTGACTGTAATATAGATTCTCCATTCTGCACCTCCCCATTGAAATGCCAGGCCTTATGTATTCTATCTATTTAAAAGCCATTATCTTTGTTATGGATTTTATATTTTGTTGTTGTTTATTTGCTTATGATTTGCTAAGAAATTTTGCACAAACTAACTCGCAATCACAGGTGCTGCTTAAGTGCCTGCAGGCATTTCAAGGGGGTATGACTGGGAGGTCCTGTGGCAGGGCTAGGTGGTCAGGAGGGGGGCATAGATTGGCCTCGCCCATGTCCAAGCCTCTTCCCTCAACATGTTGGGTGGTATGTCGGTGCACAGCTTGTATTTTCATTTTTTTTTAAATTCATTTTGTATTAATGACATCATGTCTTTAGAAAACAAAAACAAATGTGACTAGTTATCTAGTAAATCTTGTCCTTCTTAATGTTTGATACAGGCGCTGTTCGACTTGGCCTTTGTCGTTCGATACAAACCGGATGAACAGCCATTACTGGAACCTCACCATGACGCATCAACATTCACTATTAACATTGCACTGAACAGTGTAGGAGAAGATTATGAGGTCAGTAAATTGTCAACGCTTTATATTTTCAATGCAGTTCAATTCCCTCTGCTGGCCCCTCCCATCTTTATGAGCTCACAAAGCCACAGAGGCGGCGGCATGGGAAGCAGATGAAGTCATTGGCCATGATGCTGCACCTAGAAAACCTGTAAATGGCAAACAACCGCAGATTCTGAATTGAAAAAGCCAGTCGGATGACTAGCGAAACCTCTTCAAGTCCAGTTGATCTAACTGAATACAGCAGAACCATCCTGATAGACTTCAATATAAAATTGATAGAACAGTGTGCCTGGGAATTACTTGAGATGGAAGTAATTTTCACTGTGAATGGAGCTGTACTGCCTGGCGGAACCTGTATAATAAGACCAGAGCGAGTGCAGTTTTCCCTCAATAAATGATACATGTATCAAGAAAAGCATTGAATGAGAATGGGTCTCCAAACTGTTGTCTGGTATTGTGTATGTTTAGGTTGGTTCTTATTGCATGATCAATCTTTTGCTGTACCTTTGTATTATTGGAATGTTTGACTAACGGACACAGAAAGTAAATCTCATTAAAGGACAACTAAAGCCACAGAACAACACTTAACCAGAAGGCAGAACACCTTGATATAAAACCAGTAATCTGTGTCTTACCTCTCATTTTGATATGGGTACTAGGAAATTTACCTAAATAACATATGGTTTGTGCTTTACTTCACAGCATTCTAGTATCAGACAGTTTGGTCAACGACCATTGTGTTCTGCACATGCTCAGTCCTTAGCTATGGCACAAACTTGTTACAGTTGGTCACACCCATTAATAATCTCTAGCCAATCCTTTTACAGGACAGATAAAGCAAGGAAGCATGTGACTGAGGTCAGGAGGTGTGGTCTGACACTGCCCATACACACAGACACTTCATCCAGTTCTTAACATGTTTACATTTACTTTAATACAATTTACTGAAGTGGGATTTTATAGCTTGTTGGTGTTTTAGGGGGGTTGTTTTTAGATTCTGGAGTATAAAAAATTGGGTTTAGTTCTCCTTTAAGAGAGAACATTTTGGTTCTAAGCTTACTGTACACATTTCTCCTTTCCCCCCAGGCCAAATGCGAATCTATAACCTGTCTAGGGCTCTTATTTAGTGATATCAGTTATGGTTATAAAAGGTTATAAATGTAAATTATTTAATGGTTGTTTTTGTGTGTTTGATTTCTAGGGAGGTGGCTGTAGGTTCCTACGTTACAATTGCTCTATAAATGCCCCAAGGAAAGGCTGGGCTTTGATGCATCCTGGACGTTTGACTCATTACCACGAAGGACTCCGCGTTACAAAGGGAACAAGATACATTGCAGTTTCTTTTGTGGATCCCTAAATGAATCTTCCTTACTCACTAGACTGCTCTGTTAATGGTTTTTGATGAACTTATCATAAGGTCAGAAGAGCCTGTGTGGCACCCATGGGGGAGGCAGCTGTTGGAAGCTGAAAACATTTTAATCTGCGAGCTAATTGGCTAGAAGACGGATGCTCAGATAAAAGCTTGAAAATGAACTGTGAACCCAATGGAATCCTAAACCACAAAATTTGGATGAAATGTAACATTATAGACTTGGATTTCACTGGCATGTAGAAAGATGAATGTGCCCTTAAAGGGTATGTCCACCCTAAAAACAAAATTTTGCTATATGATTCCCCCTGTCCCCCCAGCCCCAAACGCTATATTTATATTTTTAGAAAGCTCCCCAAACTTTACTTACCTCCCCTCTTTCCTCCGCTGCACTGCCGGCCCTCTGCTTGCGAGAAAATGCAAGCAGAGGGGCGGGACCGGCAGTCGCGTCTGTGATTGGCTGAGCGGCAGCCAATCACGGACACGGCTGCCGGGTGTTCATTTCGGTGGGGGAAAGAGGGAAGGTAAGTAAAGTTTGGGGAGCTTTCTAAGCATATAAAAAATGGGGGGACAGGGGGAATCCTATAGCTAAAGGGATTTACGCTAGGGGGAGGGAACCCTTAAAGGGAGGGAGGGGGAGGGAGGGGTAGAAGGGCTGCAGTACGCATGCCAAACTTCTCCCGGAGGCCAGGTAGGAGGCAGAGTCCTGCTATCCTCCTGGTGGGCAGTTTTTGGGACCTGGGGGGGGACTACAGGAGAACCTTATGGAGCTGGGATGTGAGGTATGGATTAAACTACACTACATGATGGGGCCAGTAGTTGGGGGGATTATAGCTTTGGGGGTGGACATGCCCTTTAACTGTCAGCAGATTTCCATACCTCCCAACTTTCTAAAAATGGGGATGGAGATTAACGATGACATAATTGGCTCTTGCCCTGGAACACCCCCAAACATCACAGCAACACCCCCTGGAACCTTACAGGGACTCTGGGACAGACCCTTTAAACTGGGTCTGTCCCAGAGAAACCAGTATGATGGAGGGTATGGAACTTTTCAACAGTGCTTCATCCACTCTCGCTCTCTCTGTTCTGTCTGTCTGTCTCTCTCACAAACACATACATTCACAATACACACAAGGAAAGGTAAAATGTTTTGCTATGAACTGTTATTTATGAAGAATTTATTTAAACATTTCATGTCGTCTGCAACTAAAGAAAAATGTGGGTTTTTTCCCCCCTTTTCTAACAGAATATATTTTTTCTAACGTCTGTTTAATAGTCTAGTGTAAGTTTGTTTTGTTTTTACATAAATTTCCGTTTGCCAGTTTTATACTGCTTGTATCACCCACAGGCCTGTAATTCGTGACATAAATGTGAAAGTTTTACTGTTTGTGTAAAAAGTCTTTTCTCTTTAAACAAAAAAATTCTATTACGCTGCTTTACTTGCCACCAAGTTTGCTGTAACAAAATACCTGTAATTATTCAAAGATTACTTGTGTCCATTAACATAAGAACAAAAACTTATAAGGTGAATTAAAATAAGATATAAATCCTGGATGGAACTAGCTGATAGCTGTAACTGTCACCTCTAAAAATCAGCAGTAATGAGGAGAAATATTTTCTTTAACTCCAAAAGTTTCTTGCTTTTAAAGTTCTGTGAAGTTTAGTGGAACACAGAAAATGGCGATGACTTCCTGAATTTGCTGCAGGATAATTTTCTCTCATGGGTGGTTGAGGTTCCTACTAGAAAAGGAGCTCTGTTGGATCTGGTAATATCTAACATCGTGGAGAACATTATAGATATAAAGGTAACTGGAGGCTTAGGGAATAGTGACCCTGAAATAGCGGCGTTTGGACTTGTTATCGAAAGGAAAAGTGCGCTGGGTTAACAGACTTAATTTCGGGAAAGTAAATTTTCCCAGGTTAAAAGCAGCTCTTCAGAATGTCAACTGGGATAATGTATTATCAGGTAAAGGTACTGAACAGAAGTGGACTGTGTTCAAGGGGATTTTAAGCCAGTTCACATCTAAATTTATACCCTTGGGAAATAAATGTAAAAAAAATAAATCCACACCCATGTGACTGAATTCTGATGTAAAGAGGCAAATGGAAAGGAAGAAAAAGGCATTTAAAACCTTTAAGTCAGAGGGAACAGAAAGGGCCTTTAGGGATTATAAAAACTGTAACAAGTAGTGTAAGAAAGCAATCAAACTAACTAAAAGTAATAATGAAGTTAGGATAGCTGAACAAAGCATCACTAAGCTGAAAATGTTTTTAAGTATATAAATAGTAAGAAGATGAGGATTGAAAATGTGGCACCATTAATTAATGGGGATAAGTTAGTTACTGAGGATGGTGATAAAGCAAATGTCTTGAATATTTTTTTCCCTCTGTATACACTATAGTGTATACTACTATAGAGTATAGTAGCAATAATGGTATAAAGTGCACTTTGGTTAATCGAGGATATGGTACAGAAAGAACTAAATAAGGTTAATATTAATTAATCCCCGGACCGGATTAAAATTTCACATCATCGGGTCTTGGGAAGCTAAGTTCAGTTTTATCTAGGCCATTGTTTCTTATTGATGCCGATTCCCTCATGTCCGGTGGTGTGCCTCTGGATTGGAAAAAGGCTGATGTTATTCCAATATTCAAAAAGGGTAGTCGTTCACAGCCGGGTAATCACAGGCCTGTAAGTTTAACTTCAGTGGTGGGGAAGATCCTGGAAAGTTTAATCAGGGAACATATTCTAGAGTATGTTTTAAGGACTATTATTATAAGTACTAACCAGCATGGATTTAGGAGGAATAGATCTTGTCAAACTAACTTGCTTGGCTTTTATGAGGAAGTAAGTAGAAATTTAGACTCTGGCATAGCATTAGATGTAGTTTACTTTGATTTTTCTAATGCTTTTGATACAGTCCCCCATAGGCGACTAATTTATAAGCTGAGGTCTGTTGGTCTGGGGAGGCACATTTGAACATGGATAGAAAATTGGTTAATGAATAGGATGCAGAGAGTAGTTGTTAATGGGGCTTCATCATTATGGACTAAAGTGCTAAGTGGGGCGCCACGGTTCTGTGTTGGGGACGCTTCTATTCAATCTATTTATAAAAGGGGAACTGTTTAAATGAAAGGCCAGTTTCCTACCTTTAAAACAAGCCATCAACCACCTCTCTACGTGCTCCACAGCCCAAGATATATAAGTATGGCTTGGGAATTGTGATTCAGGGATACCTTGGTACACATTGTACAGACTTATATCCAATGGCGGACATTCCATTGAAAGCTATCTGTCATTGGCTGTTAGTACAATGGCGGACATTCCATTGAAAGCTATCTGTCATTGGCTGTTAGTAAGGTACTACTTTGGTTGGACTGCACTTAAACAAATTGGCACTGTATCATTTTTGCACTTGAATGTATTTTATGGGCTAAGAGTGAGCAAGGTAGCCTCATTATGGTCCTTAACCCATCACTCAGATTGTTGCACCACTGGTAGGAGGAGCTATAACGGTATTAATGTATGGAGGGTGAAGGCACTGGTTATACCTGAGGAAGGGGGCAGTAAGCTCCCCGAAACATTGTTGTTCTGATGTTTTTTGCACTAATTAAATTGTGAAGTTCACAAGTAGTGTGCTCCTCTTGCTTATTGGTATGGCTACAAACAGCACCAACATTCAACTTAAAATACTCTTATAGAGATTATTCAGGTGGCCAGCGGGCATTATAAACTTGCAGTCAACATTTCACCATCAGCTGCAGGATTATCTTTTTTCCGCTCACACAGATACTGTACCGCTGGCTGTATTTCCTCCGAAAGGCAACTTGGCTTTATTTTTTTTAATTAGATTTTTTACAATCACTATAAAGGTTTATTTATCAATTTATCATCCATTCCTGATAATCAGCCTTTATAAATACGTCCTGTGGGTACACAGCTCCCTTTAGGCCTACGGAAACAAAATATTGTTTGGAAACTTAATCATCTCTGCATGACGCAAGTCTCCCAGTTATATTTATCCCACTGCCAGCAGACCAAGGAAGATGAAACACAATCGCGTCAGCTAATCCTCTTCCGACTGTTGGGGTATTTAACGGAACGGGATCAGACAGAACACCGTGCTGTGAATAGATTGTTATGTCAGCCTGGCTAATATTTCCTATTAACAGAATCTACACTAGACAAGTATTTAGAGGTAATTTGGCTTTGCCCTTTAATTTTTGTTGTTCTTATTTATATTTTGTCTTTCTTCATATGTTGGTCAGATCTGTATGACAATGTTGAATAATGATAGCCATACACAGGCCAAAGATTATTATTGTCCGGGCCAGACCTTAAGCAATTCTTTAAAGTGGGGTCACTGAATTACTTTCTTCAGGCGGGCATACACGGTCCGAAACTATCGAAAATCTGATCAAAAGGACCCATGGAATATCCCTACCTCGCTCTGGCGATCTTACGTATATTTCAGCTTTAAAACTACGGAAGGTCTGTTTCTGGTAGATGGGGTAGATGGAAAGTTTTCCATCTTGGCCTATCGTGTTTTTTCGATAGACTAATCGATATCGCCGATCGGTCTATCAAAAACCCAAATAAGTGTCATCGATATTCCGATCAATTCAATCAAATTGATCGGAATATCGAGTATTTACTGTATCGAGTATCTACTGTACTGTATGGGACCACTGGTATACGTTCTTACTGTATGGGGCCACTGAACTTCATTCTTACTGTACTGTATGGGACCCTGAAATATATTCTTAATGTACGGAGATACTGAACTACATTCTTACCGTACAGGGCCACTGAAATCTGTTCTTACTTTACGGGGCCACTGAACTACATTCTTACCGTACAGGGCCACTGAACTACATTCTTACCATATGGGGCCACTGAACTACATTCTTACTTCGCTCCTGGCGATCTACGTATATTCAGCTTTAAACCTACGGAAGGTCTGTTTCTGGTAGATGGGGTAGATGGAAAGTTTTCCATCTTGGCCTATCGTGTTTTTTCGATAGACTAATCGATATCGCCGTCGGTCTATCAAAAACCCCAATATAGTGTCATCGATATTCCGATCAATTCAATCAAATTGATCGGAATATCGAGTATTTACTGTACGAGTATCTACTGTACTGTATGGGACCACTGGTATAAAAATCTTCTTACTGTATGGGGCCACTGAACTTCATTCTTACTGTACTGTATGGGACCCTGAAATATATTCTTAATGTACGGAGAACTGACCTACATTCTTACCGTACAGGCCACTGAAATCTGTTCTTACTTGTAGGGGCCACTGAACTACATTCTCCGAATAGGCCACTACACTACATCTTACCATATGGGGCCACTGACTACATTCTTACTATACAGGGCCACTGAACTACATTCTTACTGTACGGGGCCACTGAACTACATTCCCACTGTACGGGGCTGCTGAAATATGTTCTTACTGTATGGGGCCACTGAACTACATTCTTACTGTACAAGGCCACTGAACTACATTCTTACTGTACGGGGCCACTGAACTACATTCTTACTGTACGGGGCCACTGAACTACATTCTTACTGTACGGGGCCACTGAACTACATTCCCACTGTACGGGGCTGCTGAAATATGTTCTTACTGTATGGGGTCACTGAACTACATTCTTACTGTACAGGGCCACTGAACACATTCTTCTGTACGGGGCCACTGACTCATCTTACTGTACGGGGCCACTGAACTACATTCTTACTGTACGGGGCCACTGGACTACATTCCCACTGTACGGGGCTGCTGAAATATGTTCTTACTGTATGGGGTCACTGAACTACATTCTTACTGTACAGGGCCACTGAACTACATTCTTACCATACGGGGCCCATTGAAATATGTTCTTACTGTACACACTGAAATCCCATTTTCTATTCAGAATTTTTCATTTCTGTAGAGTGAAATGTGGGGACAGTTAAACATGTTTATTACACAATTAATTATCTGAGATCTTTTGTATGAATATACATACATATATTAAAGTAGCCCATGTGTTCCATGCTATGTGGTTCAATATTATTAATAATCCTTACTGATATAACAACACAATTATAACTATATAATACATAAGTGTGGTATTTTATAAAGGGAGCTGCAGTGGTATATATCCTTATAAACATCACTCAACTATGTCACTAAGTGACTCATTCTTATATTTCTTATATCCACTACTCCACCCATTCCAGTGTCATGCCTGGACAATGACTCAGCATTTTTTGCAGTGTTTAACTTCACTAACAGAACCTGCTGGAGCTGCTTCCTGTCACTTCATAACCATGTCTCTCCTCCTCCCCAAAGATTTGTTTAACCCATGATGCTGGGCTGGGATGTTCCTTTTCTACTGGGTTTAAGTTACAGAAGGTAGCTTTGGGGGATTTAAGGTGGACATCTGACGTGGCGGGAAACTCTGCTTGCCTGTCTTTCCTCCTCTTCTTACCCTGTGCAGTGTCTTACTTGCTGTTGCCACTGCACCTGCTGCTTCTTCCGACTCCTGTTCTTCCATTTCGGCACTTCTCTGCTCAAACTGCATGAGGTGCTGTACGCCCGCCGACCCGTCCTGTGGAACCAGTTTCCTACTTTTAAAACGAGCCATCAACCACCTCTCTACGTGCTCACAGCCCAAGATATACAGAAATGACTAACCAGAAAGTTAATGGGTGGGAAGCTGACATGTGATTCCTAAGGCTTCTCCTGCACATGTGCGCTGGCGAGACAGCCTCAGACTCCCTCAGTGTGTGAGGGAGACCGGAAGTCCCTCCTCCTCTCTGCTGTGTGAAGCCCTGACAGAGAAGGTAAGTGAATCTTTCCTTACCTTCTCTCCCACTATATGAAACCAGCGTTTTCAGGTAAAGTTCTCACTCTGCGGAGGGGGGGGGTCTGAGTGGCCCACAGCACCTGCGTGTGGGCGGGGCTGAGGCAACCACGGGTGGATGGAGCTAAGACAACGGTGAGTGAGTGGGCGTGGCTAAATGACCGCAGTGGGTGGGGCCACATGGGGCTGTGAGGGAAGGGGCCAAGTGGGGCCTGCAAATGAGGGGCCATGGGGTCCATGAGTGGGAGGGACTAGGGGGGCTTGCTAGAGGAGGGGGACTGCAAGGGGAGGAGGAAACACAGGGCAGATGACTGTCATCCATTGACATGGTTTCAGAGCAGGAAGTGCAGGGGACTGGTGATGCTGCTGCCATATCACACAAAATAAACAATGACAATAAATGGCAAAAACTCTCAGGGAGCAATTCCTATCAATTTACCTAAAGTCATTTTGGACCACAGTTCCCCTACTCTGCCTATTAGCAATCTAAAGATGTAGTGCATTGTACCTGAGTAATAAGTGACACTTACCATTGACATAAAGGTCTGGTGTGGCGGCTAGGAGCTATATAAACCCCAGCCAATAAACATACCTGTGAGTTCCTTCTCTGCCTGTTAGCATTCTATCTAACATTTTATTTGTCCCGTATTTTGTTTATTAACCCATCCAATATTTTGTGCCGTGTCTTTAATCAGAAATTCACACTACAAAGTTGTGGGCCCCAATATAGAAGAACAGAGAGAAAACTCCTTTCACCCCCATCCTTTTATGCTAGACTATTGCTGCAAAAAAATGATTTGTTTTATTGGCTGCCACCCTTTAGACACTGCAGTCTTCCTCTCTTTAAGTTGCCAGCTACTGTACTTTATGAGCTTTCTGACGGTACAGTCTGCAGCAAGCATTCGTTGGCCATGACATCATCTGTCATGGCCATTATTGACTGCTATCAGGAAGCAGATACTATCCATATCGGGGTGGGATTGTTGGCCTGCGACTGAACTCGATTGCCAGTTCGTCCGTTTGGCCAAAGGGGCGATTGGAACTGTCGATAAATCACGGCCTTATGGGACGATGATAGGTCGCGCAAAACTGTCGACCACGCCAAGTTTTGCCCCCACTGACAGCCATTTGACCCGGCCAATCGAACGCTCGGTCGAACAAGAAGTCCTACTGTGTGTACCCAGCCTTAGCATTGTAGGGCAAAAGTAAAACGTTCGGTGTAAATATACGACCGCGACCAACATTAACACGGCCCTATGTGTGTTTCATATTTTTAGATCCATTCATCAATTTTCATTTACAATTAGCAAGCCCCCCTTACTAAATGACCCCTCCACCCACACACCCCTGCAAGACTTCAGCTGTTTAAAACCCACAGGGCTCTGTCCGTGAGGACCCTGTCAGTGCAGACATCCCGATCTCTCGTGCGGAATCACCCCCCCTACTACAGACAGAGATGCTGGGAGTTGTAGTTTTCAAACATCTGGAGGCACACGGTTTGAAAACCTGGTTATAGGACTGACCCCGTGTGAGTTTAATCTTCCAAACCAATACCCCTGGTCGTTGCTCTGATCCCTGCAGGCTGGTTCTGTTTTGCTGCCTGTTTCTTTCCCTTGGTTACAATCCACAGGAACATTAGCAAGGCTGTATCTGTAACTCTGGGGTCAGATTCCTCTTACTTCACCAGACTTCCAAATCCCAATTATAGACACTGAGTGCACGTGACCTGCCCTGGAGAGGGGATCGGCACCAGGCAGGCAGCAGGACAGGCGAGTGAGCAAGGGCCGGACTGAGGAAACCTAGGGGGTCTCTAGGAACTGAGGGAAATAACCGAGAACATTGGAAACTATAGGAGATAAACTGTGAACAGACAAGCAAGACGAACCTGTATGAGAGACAGAGTGGAGGGGGTAAGCGCTGTAGGTACTGCACAGTATATAGTGCAAGGTTTGCCTGTGCAATTAATTTGAAGCAACCAATCAAATGTTAAGATGATACCGCAGTTAGCTGATATGATGGTTGCTGCAAATTAATAACACAGGTGCCTTTTTTTGCACTTTTAGTGATTCTGCCTGTAAGTTTTCATTTATAGGGTCCCCCGGAATGTAATGGAAATAAGGAATAGAAGGGAAAGTTTAAGTATAAACTTTGAATTTGGCTTGAAAGACTGCATTTGGAAGGGAATTGTGTGTTTGTGCTGCAGATTTTTTTTTTGCAGATGTGTTTTTTACTTACCCTTTAAATATGTCACATGCATTAAAGGTAGGTCAGTTGGTGTGTGTGTAATATCAGGTTGGCGGATAAATAAAATTTTTTTTGATGATTGGTCAAAATGTGTTTTTTGACTATAGTTACCCTTTAAACATGGCTGCCATGTAAATGGAAGGGTGGGTCATAGGTGTGTGGTACCTGGATCAGGTTGGAAGTTAAAAAAACAAACTTGATTATTGATCAAAATTTTTTAACTTTAGTTACCCTTTACGTATGGCTGCCATAGTAATGGATAAGTAGATCAGTAAGTGTGTGTACCTGTGTTGGTTTGGGGGTTAAAAAAATAAACTTTTTTGATGATTGGTCAAAAAAAATTTTTTTGACTTTAGTTACCCTTTAAGTATGGCTGCAACAGTAATAAGGGGTAGGTCGTGGTAGTAAATTTGCGGCGGGAGACACAGGCGGCTAAGCTGCAATTCAAAAGTGAAAATCTTTAATGCTGCTTCAACAGGATCACAACATGTTTCGAACGTTCATGCCTTCTTTCTCAAGTGTAGAACACATGAACATTCGAAACATGTTGTGACCTGTTGAAGCCAATTAAAGAAATTTCACTTTGAATTGCAAGCTTTAGTCTGCCTGTGTCTCCCTGCCGCAAATTTGTTCCTATTGGATTATTTGGGTGTGAGCGGCACACACCTTGGGGATTGATACTACTAAAAGTTTGAAGCCACACTATAAACTGTTGATTGCTAGGTCAGTAGGTGTGTATACCTGTATCACATTGGGGGTTAAAAAAACAACTTTTTGATTATTGATCAAAATTTGCTTTTTTGAATTTAATAACCCTTTAAGTATGGTTACCACCATAATGAATTAGTAGATTAGTAGGGTGTTGTACCTGGGTCTGGTTGAGGGGGTATGATTTTTTGTGTTTATAACCATAAAACTATTCTTATTGAGGATAAATCTAAATTAGTTTTTTTGACTTTAGTTACCCTTTAAATATGGCTTCCATGGGAATGGAAAGGTAGGTCAGTAGGTGGGTGTACCTGGGTCTGTGTGGGGGTTGGGGGTATCACCATTTGTATTTATGACCATGAAAAAAACTGTTTTGAAATATCCACATTTGAGGATTGTTACCATTATAGTCTATGGAAAAAATGTCCGGAAATTCGCCGATAACGCCGTTAACGTTCGCGGATTCCTTAGCTAGAAGTAGCACACTTTCCTATATGCCCGCCCAATCTGTACCGAATTCATGTCTCTAACTCAAAAACTGTGGGAGGAGATACGGTCCAAAAAAGGGAAGAATAAAACGTAGAAGAAGAAGAAATAGAAAAGACAGGAATTTGGCTTTTTCAGCAACAAATTAATTAAACGGGGATATATATTTCCCATCATCCTGTTATCTTAAATCTGAACACCTTAGTTGAAGTAAATGATAAATAATATACAAAGATAAATGTGTTTGTAGTTTGTCCTTTGGGTTCCAGGTAAATGTCCTATACAGTGATAAAACCATTGCAGACCCTGGTACAGGCCCATTGGCCCTCACCAATCCCACCGTACACAATAGACATGAATAAAATTGGGTAAATTTTAGGTCCCGTTGCAGATCATTAAAAACAGGCTCATCTATGGAAGAGGAGGGAATAGGATACACACGGCCATTACCATCTAGGCCTGGTTTATTAAATCCCCTAATGGGCATAGGTAATATATATATATATGGGATTTTACAATACACATTGCACCTCACCCACTAATAAATAATAAATAAAAACTAATAAATATCTCAATTAGTAAGGTGGCACGGGTGGTGGGGCTGAGGGGGGAGAACAGGAATGGTGCTATGTTATTTATGTTATTACATAGGGAGCCGCTGTCTAGCCAATCAGAAAACACGTTGCTCTGCTATGGACCAGGCCACCTGCACCTGCACAGAAGAACAAAGCTCACAGCCTAAAGAAAATGAAGTGTCAGTCCTAAGGCAGCCAGTCATCCTATTACATAGAGGGGGGATAGTTCCCCTTTAATAATTGTATTAATCTTATTGCAATGTACGTAAAGGATTCTTATAATGAACAGTTAAACCCACCAACATTGTGACTTGCTGTCAACCATTAGATCTTACTGTGGATGAATCATTCGGTCATGTTCACCGTTTAACTGCAGATCTCTATGATGTTCACTGGGTCCCCAGTCACATGAAGGTGAAAAACTGTTTATCCTTCTGATTGGTCAATGGTAATATAAACTCACAATGTCCATGCAGTGAATCCATTATAATGTTCAGTATATGGGGAGGTTGAGTGACTTTTATTGTGAACTAATGTAGATTAGAGAAGTGATGCCCAGCCTGTTCTCCTCCATTTGTTTAAAAAACTGACTGCACTCACAGAGGGTAAAACTTTTATTTATAGTTGGTTAAAGTCAACTTACAGTAGCATCGTAATAGTCGATACACAGGGTCGGAGAGGTGGGAGGGGCAGAGCCTGACGCGTTTCGAGACTTCCTGGGAGGAAGTGACGTAGTGGCAAAACTATTACGATGTGGTAAGTTGACTTTCTCCAACTATAAATAAAAGTTACGTTTTTCCCTCTGCGAGATGCCCGCCCATTGATTTTGTTTTGTAAATGTAATGTACCTGATATTAAAATGTATAAAGTTGGGGTAATATTATATAAGGGATAATGCGCACCTTACAGTGTAATATAAGGATATACGCCACCGAGGAGTTCCCTGACCATATAGAAGCACGAGGTGTAGGCCGGTGCTTTATACAGGACAGGAATCCGAGGTGGCGTAATGTCCTTATATTATAATGTAAAGGGGCGTATTATCTATAATACATAAGTATTGGATTCCTTCACCCATTCACATTTTTAATTCTAGCCTTACTATACCAGGGGCCGCACTGAACTACAATTCTTACTGTACGGGGCCACTGAACTACATTCCCACTGTACGGGGCTGCTGAATATGTTCTTACTGTATGGGGCCACTGAACTACATTCTTACTGTACAAGGCCACTGAACTACATTCTTACTGTACGGGGCCACTGAACTACATTCTTACTGTACGGGGCGCCACTGACTACATTCTTACTGTACGGGGCCACTGAACTACATTCCCACTGTACGGGGCTGCTGAAATATGTTCTTACTGTATGGGGTCACTGAACTACATTCTTACTGTACAGGGCCACTGAACTACATTCTTACTGTACGGGGCCACTGAACTACATTCTTACTGTACGGGGCCACTGAACTACATTCTTACTGTACGGGGCCACTGAACTACATTCTACTTACGGGCCAATGGATCATTCCAACTGTACGGGGCTGCTGAAATATGTTCTCTGTTGGGGTCACTGAACTACATTGTAAAAGGCTAGAATTTAAAATGTGAATGGGGTGAAGGAATCCAATACTTATGTATTATAAGAAATAATACGCCCCTTTACATTATAATATAAGGACATTACGCCACCTCGGAGTTCCCTGTCCTGTATAAAAGCACTCGGCCTACGGCCTCGTGCTTCTATATGGTCAGGGAACTCCTCGGTGGTGTAATATCCTTATATTACACTGTAAGGTGCGCATTATCCCTTATATAATATTACCCCAACTTTATACATTTTAATATCAGGTACATTACATTTACAAAACAAAATTCAATGGGCGGGCATCTCGCAGAGGGTAAAACGTAACTTTTATTTATAGTTGGAGAAAGTCAACTTACAGCAGCATCGTAATAGTTTTGCCACTACGTCACTTCCTCAGGAAGTCTCGAAACGCGTCAGGCTGCTGCCCCTCCCACCTCTCCGACCCTGTGTATCGGACTATTACGATGCTACTGTAAGTTGACTTTAACCAACTATAAATAAAAGTTTTACCCTCTGTGAGTGCAGTCAGTTTTTTAAACAAATGGAGGAGAACAGGCTGGACATCACTTCTCTAATCTACATTAGTTCACAATAAAAATCACTCAACCTCCCCATATACTGAACATTATAATGGATTCACTGCAGTGACATTGTGAGATATTATATTACCATTGACCAATCAGAAGGATAAACAGTTTGTCACCTTCATGTGACTGGGGACCCAGTGACACATCATAGGATCTGCAGTTAACAGGTGAACATGACCGAATGATTCATCCACAGTAAGATCTAATGGTTGACAGGCAAGTCACAATGTTGGTGGGTTTAACTGTTCATTATAAGAATCCTTTACGTACATTGCAATAAGATTAATACAATTATTAAAGGGGAACTATCCCACCTCTATGTAATAAGGATGGACTGGCTGCCTTAGGACTGACACTTCATTTTCTTTAGAGCTGTGAGCTTTGTTCTTCTTGTGCAGGTGCAGGTGGCCTGGTCCCATAGCAGAGCAGAGCGTGCTTTCTGATTGGCTAGACAGCGGCTCCCTATGTAATAACATAAATAACATAGCACCATTCCTGTTCTGCCCCTCAGCCCCAACCACCCTGTGCCCACTTACTAATTGAGATATTTATTAGTTTTTATTTATTATATTTATTAGTGGGTGAGGTGCAATGTGTATTGTAAAATCCCATATATATATATTACCTATGGCCATTAGGGGATTTTAATAAACCAGGGCCTAGATGGTAATGGCCGTGTGTATCCTATTCCCTCCTCTTCCATAGATGAGCCTGTTTTTAATGATCTGCAACGGGACCTAAAATTTACCCAATTTTATTCATGTCTATTGTGTACGGTGGGATTGGTGAGGGCCAATGGGCCTGTACCAGGGTCTGCAATGGTTTTATCACTGTATAGGGGACATTTACCTGGAACCCAAAGGACAAACTACAAACACATTTATCTTTGTATATTATTTATCATTTACGTTCAACTAAGGTGTTTCTAAACTTCAGATTTGAGGATAACAGGGGATGATGGGAAATATATATCCCCGTTTAATTAATTTGGCTTGAAAAAGCCAAATTCCTGTTCTTTCTATTTCTTCTTCTTCTACGGTTTTATTCTTCCGCTTTTTTGGACCGTATCTCCTCCCACAGTTTTTGAGTTAGAGACATGAAATTCGGTACAGATGTGCGGGGCATATAGGAGAAGTGTGCTATCTTCTAGCTAAGGAATCCGCGGAAGCGTTACGGCGTTATCGGCGAATTTCCGGACATTTTTTCCATAGACTAAATGGTAACAATCCTCAAATGTGGATATTTCAAAACAGTTTTTTTCATGGTCATAAATAACAAATGGTGATACCCCCAACCCCCCACACAGACCCAGGTCACCCACCTACTGACCACCTTTCCATTCCCATGGAAGCCATATTTAAAGGGTAACTAAAGTCAAAAAAACTAATTTAGATTTATCCTCAATAAAAGATAGTTTATGGTTATAAACAAAAAGTCTATACCCCCTCAACCAGACCCAGTACACACACCTACTAATCTACTAATTCATTATGGTGGTAACCAACTTAGGTTATTAAATTCAAAAAAGCAAATTTTGATCAATAATCAAAAAGTTTGTTTTTTTAACCCCAATGTGATACAGGTATACACACCTACTGACCTAGCAATCAACAGGTAGTTAAGTGTGGCTTCAAACTTTTAGTAGTATCAATCCCCAAGGTGTGTCCGCTCACACACCAAATATCCAATAGGAACAAATTTGCGGCAGGGAGACCCAGGCCAGACTAAAGCTTGCAATTCAAAGTGAAATTTCTTTAATGCTGCTTCCAGGATCACACATGTTTCGAATGTTCATGTGTTCTACCACGTGAAAAAGAAGGCATGAACGTTCGAAACATGTTGTGATCCTGTTGAGCAGCATTAAAAAATTCACTTTTGAATTGCAAGCTTAGCCTGCCTGTGTCTCCCTGCCGCAAATTTACACCTACTGACCTACCCCTTTATTACTGTTGCAGCCATACTTAAAGGGTAACTAAAGTCAAAAAATTTTTTTGACCAATCTCAAAAAAGTTTATTTTTTTAACCCCCAAAACCAACACCGGTACACACATGACTATACTGATCTACTTATCCATTACTATGGCAGCCATACGTAAAGGGTAACTAAAGTTAAAAAATTTTGATCAATAATCAAGTTTGTTTTTTTAACTTCCAACCTGATCCAGGTACACACACCTATTGACCCACCCTTCCATTTCCATGGCAGCCATGTTTAAAGGGTAACTATAGTCCAAAAAACACATTTTGACCAATCATCAAAAAATTTAGTATTTATCCGCCAACCTGATATGAATACACACACACCAACTGACCTACCTTTAATGCATGTGACATATTTAAAGGGTAAGTAAAAAACAACAATCTGCAAAAAAAAAAAAAATCTGCAGCACAAACACACAAATTCCCTTCCAAAATGCAGTCTTTCAAGCCAAATTCAAAGTTTATACTTAAACTTTCCCTTTCTAGTTTCCTTTTTACATTACCCTATAAATGAAAACTTACAGGCAGAATCACTAAAAGGTGCAAAAAAAAGGCACCTGTGTTATTAATTTGCAGCAACCAATCAGATATCAGCTAACTGCGGTATCATCTTAACATTTGATTGGTTGCTTCAAATTAATTGCACAGGCAAACCTTTGCACTATATACTGTGCAGGTACCTACAGCGCTTACCCCCATCCACTCTGTCTCTTCATACAGGTTCGTCTTGCTTGTCTGTTCACAGTTTATCTCCTATAGTTTCCAATGTTCTCGGTTATTTCCCTCAGTTCCTAGAGACCCCCTAGGTTTCCTCAGTCCGGCCCTTGCTCACTCGCCTGTCCCTGCTGCCTGCCTGGGTGCCGGATCCCCTCTCCAGGGCAGGTCACGTGCACTCAGTGTCTATAATTGGGATTTGGAAGTCTGGTGAAGTAAGAGGAATCTGACCCCAGAGTTACAGATACAGCCTTGCTAATGTTCCTGTGGATTGTAACCAAGGGAAGAGAAAACAGGCAGCAAAACAGAACCAGCCTGCAGGGATACAGAGCAACGACCAAGGGGTATTGGTTTGGAAGATTAAACTCACACGGGGTCAGTCCTATAAACCAGGGTTTCTCAAACCGTGTGCCTCCAGATGTTTGAAAACTACAACTCCCAGCATTCTCTGTCTGTAGTAGGGGGGTGTATGTCCGCACGAGAGATCGGGAATGTCTGCACTGACAGGGTCCTCACGGACAGAGCCCTGTGGGTTTTAAACAGCTGAATGTCTTGCAGGGGTGTGTGGGTGGAGGGGTCATTTAGTAAGGGGGGCTTGCTAATTGATAAATGAAAATTGATGAATGGATCTAAAAATATGAAACACACATAGGGCCGTGTTAATGTTGGTCGCGGTCGTATATTTACACCGAACGTTTTACTTTTGCCCTACAATGCTAAGGCTGGGTACACACAGTAGGACTTCTTGTTCGACCGAGCGTTCGATTGGCCGGGTCAAATGGCTGTCAGTGGGGGCAAAACTTGGCGTGGTCGACAGTTTGCGCGACCTATCATGCGGTCCCATAAGGCCGTGATTTATCGACAGTTCCAATCGCCCCTTTGGCCAATACGGACGAACTGGCAATCGAGTTCAGTCGCAGGCCAACAATCCCACACCGATATGGATAGTATCTGCTTCCTGATAGCAGTCAATAATGGCCATGACAGATGATGTCATGGCCAACGAAATACTTGCTGCAGACTGTACCGTCAGAAAGCTCATAAAGTACAGTAGCTGGCAACTTAAAGAGAGGAAGACTGCAGTGTCTAAAGGGTGGCAGCCAATAAAACAAATCATTTTTTTGCAGCAATAGTCTAGCATAAAAGTGATGGGGGTGAAAGGAGTTTTCTTCTCTGTTCTTCTATATTGGGGCCCACAACTTTGTAGTGTGAATTTCTGATTAAAGACACGGCACAAAATATTGGATGGGTTAAATAAACAAAATACGGGACAAATAAAATGTTAGATAGAATGCTAACAGGCAGAGAAGGAACTCACAGGTATGTTTATTGGCTGGGGTTTATATAGCTCCTAGCCGCCACACCAGAGCCTTTATGTCAATGGTAAGTGTCACTTATTACTCAGGTACAATGCACTACATCTTTAGATTGCTAATAGGCAGAGTAGGGGAACTGTGGTCCAAAAATGACTTTAGGTAAATTGATAGGAATTGCTCTCCTGAGAGTTTTTGCCATTTATTGTCATTGTTTATTTTGTGTGATATGGCAGCAGCATCACCAGGTCCCCTGCACTTCCTGCTCTGAAACCATGTCAATGGATGACAGTCAATCTGCCCTGTGTTTCCTCCTCCCCTTGCAGTCCCCCTCCTCTAGCAAGCCCCCCTAGTCCCTCCCACTCATGGACCCCATGGCCCCTCCATTTGCAGGCCCCACTTGGCCCCTTCCCTCACAGCCCCATGTGGCCCCACCCACTTGCGGTCATTTAGCCACGCCCACTCACTCACCGTTGTCTTAGCTCCATCCACCCGTGGTTGCCTCAGCCCCGCCCACACGCAGGTGCTGTGGGCCACTCAGACCCCCCCCCTCCGCAGAGTGAGAACTTTACCTGAAAACGCTGGTTTCATATAGTGGGAGAGAAGGTAAGGGAAAGATTCACTTACCTTCTCTGTCAGGGCTTCACACAGCAGAGAGGAGGAGGGACTTCCGGTCTCCCTCACACACTGAGGGAGTCTGAGGCTGTGCTCGCCAGCGGCACTGTGCAGGAGAAGCCTTAGGAATGTCACATGTCAGCTTCCCACCCATTAACTTTCTGGTTAGTCATTTCTGTATATCTTGGGCTGTGGAGCACGTAGAGAGGTGGTTGATGGCTCGTTTTAAAGGTAGGAAACTGGTTCCACAGGACTGGGTCGGCGGGCGTACAGCACCTCATGCAGTTTGAGCAGAGAAGTGCCGAAATGGAAGAACAGGAGTCGGAAGAAGCAGCAGGTGCAGTGGCAACAGCAAGTAAGACACTGCAGCAGGGTAAGAAGAGGAGGAAAGACAGGCAAGCAGAGTTACCGGCCACACACCGGGAAGGTTAGCAAAGGGGGAGAGAGGGAGCTGTTATGGCCTTCAGAGAGGGGGGTAGCTATAGCATGGACAGCCCTTTCCTACAGCAGGTAAAGCCCTAGGCTGATAAGGCAGGCACTGACAGATAATCTGGTGCCAGTCCCCTCCTCCCCTACCCAAATAGTTACAAACACAAAAGGGGGGTCCATGGGAGCCAGGGAACAGCAGGGTTTACAACCCCCCACCACATTGCTTTGCATTAGCGTTTTCATCCCCCAAGGCAAACATTGGGAGCAACTTCCTACAGAACAGCCAGCAGACACCCAGCCCCTACCGCCTACCCCTCCAGGCAGGGGCAGGGAATCCACTACCGACCACAAGGAGGTCAGGTGACGAACATGGCTTGGGCTATGGGAATCACAAAGTCTAATACTTACCTGTGTCCAGTCTTCTCTTCCTGTGTAGCGGCACCTGTGCCGGCTCAACATTGGCAGCGGCTTCGCTTATGGCAGGACAGGCATCATCATCTGCAGCAGCGCCTATGTCGTGCCTGCAGTCAGTGATGCAGAGTCCACATGATGTCCAACCCTTCATCTGCACCAGCAACACAGCAGTAACAACCCAGCCAGCAGGGGTGCCACCTTTACTATTGAGCTTCGTCAGTAATCCAGGTACTATTATGGACTCTATTCCAGGTCTTAAAGACTGTATTTCACAGTATGTTACTAACTACGCTAGCTGCGGGAAGGGGGGCACACGGAGTTATAGCCCCTTTAATACCCCTGCCAGTAATACAGTTGGGAAGTCAAATTGCGACCCCAGAAACTGGCAACAACGTGGGGGCCAACGCCACATCAACGACACCTACACCTAGTTCTAAGGAAGGGCAACCATTAGCTAGTCCAATTGTTCATGAATCAAATTTTAGGGACATTCTTACCTGTGCAGGAACTCCACTGGGGATACATCTATCTCGGTGCCTACCACCTATTTCGGTGCCAATTCGGCAAAGTCAGGAGGAAGACCAGACCCACTCTTCCCATCCCAGTGAGAATGCAAGAATTGGAGGACTTTTTAAGGGGATAACCAAATCGGCGGAACCCCAAGATTTTGGAGCTGGGGTTCACTAAGGGGTTTTGGATCCCATTCGACGATAACCTGGTTAGCCCATCCCCTTGTCATAACTCCCCCGATTACCCCGAGATCGTTAAAGAAGTGGCAGAAGGCAGGGTACCGGCCCCTTTTTAATTCCACCGTTTGAAAACCTCATGATTTCCCCATTGGGTCTTGTCCCCAAAAAAGAAGCAAACACTTTCCGCCTAATCTCTCTTACCCCACTGGTTTCTCAGTAAACGATCCAATAGACCCTTGGCTGTGTAGGGTCCTCTATGCGTCATTCAATGGAGCTTTGGCTCTGTTAAGACCCAGTGGGCAGAGATCAGTCATGGCGAAAGTGGACATAAAATCGGCCTTTCATCTGCTGCCGATCAACCCAGAGTATTACCAGGTGCTGGGTTTCCAGTGGGATGGTGCCTATTTCTTTGCTAGGTGTCTACCAATGGGCTGTAACCTCTCGTGTTACTACTTCAAGATGTTCGCTACTTTTCTGGAGTGGTCCGTGCAGCAGGTAATGGGGTCAACTTCATCTCTACACTAATTAGATGATTTTCTGTTTATCAGCCCGGCAGGGTCCTCAGGGTGCAGGAGACTGCTTAGATCCTTTTTGCTTTTGGCTGACAAATTCGGTATACCGATTGCGCAGGAAAAGACTGTGTCCCCATCTACGTCTATTCAATTCCTCGGAATTACAATCTACTCGGTAACAATGGAGTTCCGGCTGCCCCAAAAGAAATTGGACACTTTTAGACAGAGCCCTCAGGGCAAAGAAGCTCCAGGTAAGGGAAGTCCAGTTGCTCCTGGGGCATCTGAACTACATGGGTAATACCAGTCGGCAGGGCCTTTAACAGGGGGTATGGCTAACCCAGGCTGGCATGTGAGATTATCCCCCGAGGTATGGCAGCAGTTCCTAGGTAGGTTCAATGGTAACACCAGATGGTAGTCAGACTTCATAGACACCTCAGCTATTAACCTGTTTACAGATGCCGCAGCATCTTCAGGGTGTGGTGGTTTTTATGCTGGTTGCTGGTTGCTGGTTGGATGGCCACCAACATGGTACCAAGAAAATTGGATGTTCCTTGAGATAATCCCCATTTATTTTACCTTACTGCTATGGGGCCACTTATTAGAGAATAGGAGAATTATCTGGAACTGCGACAACTTGGGGGTTGTCCAGGTGCTTAATGCAGTCCCAGAAATCTAATCCAGTTAGCAGAATCCTTAGACGGATAGTTTTGAAACTGAGCACAACATTTGGATGAAAGCTCGTCACACCCCCAGCCAAGATAATTGTGTAGCTGACGCTTGGTCCCGCTTTCAAATGCAGCGATTTCAAGAGTTAGCTGGTGGAATGGCACTCCGAGAGGATTGGTGGGAAACCTGCCACCCAGGCTAGAGGGGTTCTTAAGGGACTCTCTAGCCCCCCAAACTTGGATGGCGTACAGAGCAGGCTAGGTAAAATGGTTACAGTTAAAGACCTCATGCAGTGAACAGGTTCCCGAAGTGGAGATCTTGGTGCTAAATCTATTTGACCAAGGGCAATCAGTCAACAGCATCAAAAAATGGTTAGCAGGTGTCTCATTCTTCTTAAAAACTAGACACCCTGTCCCTGCTGGTGAGAAACTTGTATCTCCCAATATGAATCCCTCCTATTTTGACATTTCTATTAGCCTTGTTTCTTGCCCTCAGGGTCAGTGAACTAGCAGCGACTAACAAGAGGGAATCGGGGGGTCTACTTATGTCAGATGTGTCACTGATCTAGCAGAAGTTAAAAGTTTGGATTTCCAGATCCAAAACAGACCAGCAAGGTATGGGCAGGGAATGCTGGCTAGGCCCCTTCCCATATGCCAATCAATGTCCAGTGATTGCATACCTGGAATTCATCCAAGAAAGGGGGGTAACCCCAGGCCCCCTGTTTCGGCATCAAGGTGGATCACATCTGTCACAATTTCAATTTCGTAGGGTCCTCCAATTGGGTATAAGACATCTGGGTCTGGACTGGCAAAATTACAATAGCCACTCATTAAGAATAGGGGAGCTACCCATGCCTTTCAGCATGGCTTTCCAGTTTCCAAATGAAAACGCCTTGGTAGGTGGGATTCTAATCGCTTTAAATCTTATATCAGACCAGAATTGTCCAAGGTAGTTTAATAACCCAACACCCCCCCAAACACCACAACCATCACCCTCCCCCCCAACACCACAACCATCACCACCACCCTACTCCTTCTATTCTCTCATAGATCATAAGCAGCTGAGAGTCTGGATAATCGGACATTCCTTTGTCTATTGGGCATGTTGGTGGCCCTCTGTGAGGAAATTAGGTGATAATCTAAGCTTCCCTGAGAACGTCCTTAGGATCCAGTGGATGGGGAGGAGAGGTGGTCACTGGAATGACCTTTTTCCGTTGGTAGCTAGATTAAGGAATGAAAGGGGCTATCCAGACATAGTCATACTCCACTTAGGGGGCAACGACATTGGATTCTTTATAACAGTGGAACTAATCAGAATGGTCGGCAGAGACCTGGCACAGTTACACTTTATGTTACCAGATTGTTTGATCGACTGGTCCAAAGTGGCATCCAGATTGAACTGGCTCTTCAACCCTATGATAAGTGCCGGAAAAAATTCAACTTGGGAGTTGCCAAATTAGCCAAAGATCTTGAGACTTTGACTACCGACATTTAGAAGGAGGCGATAGGGGCCTAAATGCTTTTGCTAAGAGAAGGAGAGAGGCACGAGGTGGTACAAGGAAAGGTAGCAGCTGTGCTATTGAGAGACAGACCCGGTTAGGGCTCTTACGGTAGGCGGCTCAGAATATACAGCAGTTTAATTTAAAAGATGATTTGCTAATGCTGGAAAGTTTATGATGTTATAATTTAATAATAAAGAAGTAAAACTGCAGCCCTGACACCGACTAAACCTGTGTTGGTATTCTCGTGTATGTGGTTAATTTCGGGTAATGTGCCGCCTGCCCTTTCCATGAGAGAGGCATTTTAGACTTGAATGAGCCGGTCAGCATTCCTGGATCCTTCTCTACTTGTCTTCACTTCCCAACCCTCTATTAGGCATCCCCCCATATTTCTCCTTCCAACGCATGACGTCTTTTTCAGATATTCGCCAGCTTCGCTTTTTGTATACTTTCCTTCTAACACAGCCAGTCCTATACAGCTGTAAAACAAGCACATTCCTTCCGTTATACATGGTTTTAATCTGGACTGCAGACAGATGTCCCCCACACCTGATTGCTGTAACCCAATTCCTGTAGAACAAATATCCGTTCCCTTTCTAGATGACGTTCACTTACCTTCGTGCCACTCTCAGCCTGTAGATAGCACTGTCGGCTTTTAAAGGCGCAGTAATGGGGATAGAGAGATTGTGTGTCGTCACAGATCTGTCAAAGTTCCAAATAAGATGAAGTTAGTGACAGTGAGTTGTACAGTGAGACATTTTTTAGGGGTTTTAAATGGAATTTGCGAATTAGAGAAGATAACGAGATAAGGAGTTTATATAGAAGTCAGAAAAATACCAATTACGTTATCACTTACCAGGTGTGGGAAGTTTCCCATCTGATAAATTTCAAATTCATCACGGAGCCATTTTGTTACCCTGTCGTCTTCGCATCCTAATCGAGCCATGCGGTTGCACCAATAATTAGACGAATGGCCCTGATAGTCCTCAAATCCGGCAAACCTTGGGCCTCTCGGAATATCAAGCTGTGTAGGAACAAATCAGACCGTGAATTAGAGACAATCCTATCATGGAACCCTATCAGGGTTATTCAATAAAAGTTCTTATCGTTAAAAATGGGGCTAATTTTGGCCCAACCAATGCGCTTTCAAATGTTAAATAATATCCGATTGGTTGGGGCAAAATTAGCACCATTCTGAACGATAAGAACTTTTATTGAATCTCCCTGATTTCCTATTGTCATTAGTAAAGTGGAATGAACCATTTTATTACCTTCATTTGGGTGAATGGATTTGCATTTGGTGTCACTTTAATGAGTTTGTTCGGTTTTTCTTTTACAATTTCATCTTCCAGCTTATTTACTAGTGATCTTTCCTTGGCTTCATCAGCTCCAGGAATAGGTTGTTTCATAAGAGAAGAAAGATTTTCTTCCAAACGTTTACTCGATAATTTCTTGCTGATGAAACTTCGATCTGGATAAAAACAGAATATTAATGTTATTTAAACGTTTCCCATTACGGACATTAGTTCAATATAAACCTTCTTGTGATGTTCTTACCTTGCTTTGCTACAGCGTTGTCTTCATCTTGGGTGGTCGCCCCTACGGAATCTGGACATGGGACCCTCTGCGAGAGAAAGGGAGAAATCAGTTAGACAGACGAGCCAATGAGAGGTTTAAACCAAGGATGTGGAGTTGTAACAGGTAAGTTTTAGGTGCACTCCCTTATCTCTAACAAAAATACTGAAAGGTAGGCACACTCCAAAAGTGCTTTACAGCATAACTTATTTATTCAGTGCTGAACAAAGTCCAAAGTACACACAACGTTTCGTTTTTTTTCCCCTAAAACGTTGAGGACGTTGGAGGACACCTGAGGAAGGGGGAAAACCCCCGAAACGTTGTGTGTACTTTGGACTTTGTTCAGCACTGAATAAAGTTATAAGTATGCTGTAAAGCACTTTTGGAGTGTGCCTCCCTTTCAGTATTTTTGTTTATGAGCCAATGAGAGGCCATTTCAACTGTTCTAACAAATCAAAAACTGTGCAACAATCAAAAAGCCTGAAAATAAATCCTAATGGTGGCCATACACACAGAGATATTATCGTCTGATAAAAACCACGTGTATGGTGTCCGGTTTCTTACCTTTGCATAGTATTTCTGGAAGACACAGCGATACAAAGCAAAATCGCAGAAGGTTGGAAATGTGGGGTGGGTTTCAACATCCGTGCAGATGGTTACTGGGACAAAGGAAATCGATTCTATTTACTAATATGTAATGTCACACGGATATATATAACATGCCAAGATAAATATGTACATTGGTCATCAATAAATCCATTACTGGTCCACACATATTGAACCCACCTGTAGGGATCTTCCCATTGTTTTCATGCAGATCGAACATTAGGACGACAGGGTTCTGACATCCGTGTATTAAACGCTTCATACACAGATTCCTGGTCTTATTCCACGGACTTCTTGCTTCAAAGAAATCGTTATACTGCTTGTCACTCAGAGGGTCTCCGCGTACAATGGCAACGTGTCCATTATTTACACTGGGTGAAATGGTGGCTGGAAGCAGTAAAAGTGTGAAAAGGGCTGGAAAATAAAAATGGAAAAACATCATATTAGAAAAATGGATGGAAAGTCAGATTCTTCCAGTAGGAGGTTTTAAAATAAACGGATTTCACAATGAATTCTAATTATTAAAGAAAAGTCGTTACCTTGCAGAAACAATAAATATGTCTTCATGCTTTCCATGTTCTCAATGTAAAAATGTCTGCTGTTAAGAAAGGTGTCTAAGGTGTCACATGACATAAAATGTCACATGACATAAAATGTCACATGACATGTTCAAAACTTAGAAGTGTGGTGACATCACAAAGGAAATAATTAACTTTTTTTTTTTAGTAGAAACAGTCAATATAGGAAATAAAAAGTATTGGAATCAACATGTATGTGTATGTTTATTTATATAGCGCTGTACAATATAGAATACAAAAAGCCGTACAAGGGGGACAATAAATAAATACATAAATTAGTATATGCATTATGAAATATTCAAGTGCTTGAAACATGTAACACGAGGAAAGAGATCCCTGCCCCGTAGAGCTTACAATCTAATTACATTACCTAAAACAGAGCGAACATTTAAAATAAAATACAATTGGCTAATAAACTGTGGGCACTTTATGCAAAGTAGTAATTTAACTGTCCAAACTTAATAAAGAAATCATTAAAACAGTTAAACTTTCCCGAATCAGGGCATTTGGAGTGTGCTCAGAGCCCAACACTAGGGGGCGCTGGCAGGTTACAGGGCGCCGTATCGCGATGATGTAATTCCAGAAGAAAAAGTAAGATTGAGAAGCATGAAGAAGCTGCTGCAGCTGCAAGTAAAATCCAGTCCAGTCTCCAACCTTTACGGGACCTGTAGCTGTAGGGCGACAACTACAAAACTACAATTAAATAATGTTCTTAGCCCAATTAACAAATGTACATACTGATATAGATTGTATGTAACACACCCAAGAGCTAACAGTCAGTGTACCGGTCTATACTGGGGTAATGTGTGTAACCAATATTACTGTACATACTGATATAGATTGTATGTAACACGCCCAAGAGCTAACAGTCAGTGTACCGGTCTATACTGGGTAATGTGTGTAACCAATATTACTGTACATACTGATATAGATTGTATGTAACACGCCCAAGAGCTAACAGTCAGTGTACCGGTCTATACTGGGGTAATGTGTGTAACCAATATTACTGTACATACTGATATAGATTGTATGTACACACCGCCAA
The DNA here is from genome assembly GCA_019447015.1 of Hymenochirus boettgeri. Lineage (NCBI taxonomy): Eukaryota > Metazoa > Chordata > Amphibia > Anura > Pipidae > Hymenochirus > Hymenochirus boettgeri. The sequence continues at coordinate 16,726,908 of CM033475.1, forward strand.
GAGCTAACAGTCAGTGTACCGGTCTATACTGGGGTAATGTGGTAACCAATATTACTGTACATACTGATATAGATTGTATGTAACACGTCCAAGAGCTAACAGTCAGTGTACCGGTCTATACTGGGGTAATGTGTATATTACTGGTAATACTGATATAGATGTGATGTAAACACGTCCCAAGAGCAACAGTAGTTGTAACGCGTCTATACTGGGGTAATGTTGTAACCAATATTACTGTACATACTGATATAGATTGTATGTAACACACCCAAGAGCTAACAGTCAGTGTACCGGTCTATACTGGGGTAATGTGTAACCAATATTACGTACATAGATATAGATTGTTATGTACACACCCGAAGAAGACTAACAGTCAGTGTACCGGTCTATACTGGGGTAATGTGTAACCAATATTACTGTACATACTGATATAGATTGTATGTAACACGTCCAAGAGCTAACAGTCAGTGTACCGGTCTATACTGGGGTAATGTGTGTAACCAATATTACTGTACATACTGATATAGATTGTATGTAACACGCCCAAGAGCTAACAGTCAGTGTACCGGTCTATACTGGGGTAATGTGTTTCTCCCCTCTCCCTTTCCTTTCTCTTCCCTCTTTTCTATAATTGGTATTTTGTTGGGAAGTCCTGGTGAATTAAGAGGAATCTGCCCCCCGATAGTTACAATACAGCTGGGCTAATGTTCCTTGTGGATTGTAAACCACGGTAAGAGAAAACAGGCAGCAAAACAGAACCAGCTGCAGTATACAGAGCAAACGACCAGGGTTATTGGTTTGGAAATTAAACTCACCACGGGGGTCAGTCCTATAAACCACTAACCCAGGGTTTCTCAAACCGTTTGCCTTCCCTATGTTGAAAAACTAACAACTCCCACTCTCCCAGCAATTCTCTGTCTGTATTAGGGTGATGTCCACACGAGAAGAATCGGGAATGCCTGCCTGAACGGGGTCCCTCACGACAGAGCCCTGGTTTTAAACACGCTGAATGTCTTGCAGGGGTGTGTGGGTGGGCATTGAGTTGGGGGAAGGGGGGGGGGGATTTGGTCTATAGGGTGGGACAGAGGGGGGGGGCTTGCTAATTGATAAATTGCAACTTGATGAATGGATCTAAAAATATGAAACCACACATAGGGCCGGCTTTAAATGTTGGTGTCGCGGTCCGTATATTTTTTACACCGAACGTTTTACTTACTTTTTGCCCTACAATGCTAGGCTGGTTAAACAGTGGGAACTTCTGTTGATTTTCGACCCGACGCGCTTCGATTGGCCGGGTCAAAAATGGCTGTTCAGTGGGGGGGCCAAAACTTGCGTGGTCGGACGTTTGGCGCGACCTATTAACATGCTGCGGCCCATAAGGCGCCGGGATTTACGGACAGTTCCAATCGCCCTTTTTGGCAATACGGACGAACGTTGACTCAAGGCAATCGGAGTTCAGCAAATGTCGTCAGTGCCAACAACAAAATCCCCCCGATATGGATTGATATCGTATCTTCTTCCTGATAGCAGTTCAATAATTGCTCATGCACAGGATGATTCATGGCTCAACGAAACTACTGCTGCAGGACGTTTAAATAAAAAGTACCGTCAGAAAGGCTCATAAAAGTACGTAAGCTGGCACTTAAACAGACGAGGAAGACGGCAAGTGTCTAAAGGGTGGCAGCCAATCAAAACAAATATCATTTTTTGTTGCAGCAATAAGTCTAAGCATAAACGTATGGAGGGTGAAAGGAAGTTTTCTTCCTGGTTTCTTCTATAGTTGGGGCCCACAACGTTTGTATGTGAATTCTGATTAAAAAACGACACGACAAATATTGGATGGGTTAAAATAACCAAAATACGGTGACAAATAAAATGTTAGGATAGAATGCTAACAGGAGAGAAGAACTCACAGTATATGTTTTTTGGCTGGTTTTAAATATCCCCTACCTAGACCCGCCACAGCCGACCAGAGCCTTTATGTCAATGGTAAGTGTCATTTATACTTCTCGGTAACATCACTACATCTTTAGATGCTATTAATAGGCCAGAGTAGGGGAACTGTGGTCCAAAAAGTTACTTTAGGTACATTGGATAGGAAATTTGCTCCTCCTGGGAAGTTTTGTTTTCCATATATTGTAATTGTTTATTTTGGTGAGATGGCCGCAAGCATCTCACCAGGTCCCGCACTTCCTGCTCTGAAACAACCCATGTCAATGGATGACGCTCAATCTGCCACTGTGTTTCCTCCTCCCTTGCAGATCCTCCCCCTCCTCTAACACCACTAGCACACAGCCCCTCACCCTAAGCGCCCCCCCTCCTCCCCCCCTACCCACCTCCCACTCATGGACCCCCCCATACCCTGGGCCCCCTCAATTTGTCAGGCCCCCACTTGGGCCTCCTTCCCTCTCCTCAACAATAATCCAGGCCCCCATGCGGCTTTGGCCGAGAAACCAACCCACTAAGTGGCTTAGTCTCGTCCAATACCCGTTTCCAGGCCCCACAGCCGACCACACACCAGTGAGTGGTTGCTAGCTGCAGGTGGTGCACGTGTGGCCCTACTCACGCCCACAACCCCCCCCAGGCAATAGACCGCACACATCAGACCCCCCCCCCCCCCCCCCCTCTCGCCCCACCCCCGCCCACCTCGTTGAGAACTTTCACCTAGAAAGGTGGTTTCATATAGTGGGAGAGAAGGTCAGGATGAAATTCACTACCTTCTCTGTCACTGGCTTCATCCAAGTCAGAGAGGAGGAGGACTTCGCGTACTCTCTCTCCCCACAAACCACCTGAGGAGTCTAGGGCTATGCGGTCGGCTTTGGATGCCCAGCGGCACTGTTGCAGGAGAAGCCTTGGAATGTTCACATGTCACCCCAGCATTCTCCACCATTAACTTTCTGTTAGTCGCCATTTCTGTATTTCTGGGCTGTGGAGCACATAGAGAGGTGTTTATGGCTAGTTTTAATAAATGGTAGGAAATGGTTTCCCCACACCCAGGCGGGGGGCGTACACCACCCTCATGCAGTTTGAGCAGAGATTGCCGAAATGGAACGAACAGGAGTCGGAAGAAGCACAGAGTGTCAGTGGCAACCAGTCAAGTAAGACACTGCAAGCAGGTAAGAAGAGGAGGAAAGACAAGCAAGCAGATTTTACTACAATTTACCAAACCACGGTAACTGGCCACACCACCGGGAAAGGTTAGCAAAGGGGGAGAGAGGGAGCTGTTATGAGTACTTCAGAGAGGGGGTATGCATTAGCAGGACAAACCGAGAGAGCCCTTTCCTAAGTCCTAAGATGTAAAGCCCGTAGGCTGATAAGGCAGGCACTGGACCAGATAATCTGGGTGCCGTCCCCTCCCTCTCCCTACCCAATAGTTAACAAAAAACCACAAAAGGGGGGGTCCATGGTGAGCCAGGGGGAAACCAGCAGGTTACAAACCCCCCCCCACATGTCTTGCTTGCATTATGCGTTTTCAATCCCCCAAGGCAAACATTGGGAGCAACTTCTTCAAACTTCACAGACACATACCATGTCCTAAACGCTAGACCCATCCCACCACGCCAAACCCCACCCTACCACCATACCCCTCACACCCAGCCGCCACGTGTCAAAGGACTACCAGCAACACCTACACAACCTTTTAAACCGACCACCAAGGGAGTCAGGTGACGAACATGGCTTGGGCTATGGGAATCACAAAGTCTAATCTTACCTGTGTCCAGTCTCTCTTCCTGTGTAGCGGCACCTGTGCCGGCTCAACATTGGCAGCGGCGTTCGCTTATGGCAGGACAGGCATCATCATCTGCACTCTGCAGCAGCGCCTATGTCGTGCCTGCAGTCAGTGATGCAGAGTCCACATGATGTCCAACCCTTCATCTGCACCAGCAACACAGCAGTAACAACCCAGCCAGCAGGGGTGCCACCTTTACTATTGAGCTCCGTCAGTAATCCAGGTACTATTATGGACTCTATTCCAGGTCTTAACTAGATGTATTTCACAGTATGTTACTAACTACGCTAGCTGCGGGAAGGGGGCACACGGAGTTATAGCCCCTTAATACCCTGCCAGTAATACAGTGGGAAGTCAAATTGCGACCCCAGAAACTGGCAACAACGTGGGGGCCAACGCCACTCAATGACAACGACACCTACACCTAGTTCTAAGGAAGGGCAACCATTAGCTAGTCCAATTGTTCATGAATCAAATTTTAGGGACATTCTTATCTCACTGTGCAGGAACTCCACTGGGGATACATCTATCTCGGTGCCTACCACCTATCTCGGTGCCAATTCGGCAAAGTCAGGAGGAAGACCAGACCCACTCTCCACTCCCCATGTGAGATGCAAGAATTGGAGGACTTTTTAAGGGGATAACCAAATCGGCGTGAACGCACCGAAGATCAATGAGAGTTGGAGCTGGGGTTCACTAAGGGGTTTGGATCCCATCGTCGACGATAACCTGGTTAGCCCATCCCCTGTCATAACTCCCACCGATTACCCCGAGATCGTTAAAGAAGTGGCAGAAGGCAGGGTACCGGCCCTTTTTTATTCCACCGTTTGAAAACCTCATGGATTTCCCCATTGGTCTTGTCCCCAAAAGAAGCAAACACTTTCCAATTGCCAATCTCTCTTACCCCACTGGTTTCTCAGTAAACGATCCAATAGACCCTTGGCTGTGTAGGGTCCTCTATGCGTCATTCAATGGAGCTTTGCTCTGTTAAGACCCAGTGGGCAGAGATCAGTCATGGCGAAAGTGGACATAAAATCGGCCTTTCTTTGTCTGCTGCCGATCAACCCAGAGTATTACCAGGTGCTGGGTTTCCAGTGGGATGGTGCCTATTTCTTTCTGAGGAGGTGTCTACCAATGGGCTGTAACCTCTCGTGTTACTATATTCAAGATGTTCGCTACTTTTTCTGGAGTGGTCCGTGCAGCAGGTAATGGGGTCAACTGTCATCTCTACACTAATTAGATGATTTTCTGTTATATCAGCCCGGCAGGGTCCTCAGGGTGCAGGAGACTGCTTAGATCCTTTTTGCTTTTGGCTGACAAATTCGGTATATACCGATTGCGCAGGAAAAGACTGTGTCCCCATCTACGTCTATTCAATTCCTCGGAATTACAATTACTACTAAATATAACAATGGAGTTCGGCTGCCCCAAAAGAAATTGGACACTTTTAGACAGAGCCCTCAGGCAAAGAAGCTCCAGGTAAGGGAAGTCCAGTTGCTCCTGGGGCATCTGAACTTTGCTACATGGGTAATAACCAGTCGGCAGGGCCTTTAACAGGGGTTGGTATGGCTAAACCCGGGCTGGCATGTGAGATTATCCCCCGAGGTATGGCAGCAGTTCCTAGGTAGGTTCAATGGTAACACCGAATGGTAGTCAGACTTCATAGACACCTCAGCTATTAACTGTTTAACAGATGCCGCAGCATCTTCAGGGTGTGGTGGTTTTTATGCTGGTTGCTGGTTGGATGGCCACCAACATGGTACCAAGAAAATTGGATGTCCAACTTGGTATTCCTTGAGATAATCCCCATTTATTTTACCTTACTGCTATGGGGCCACTTATTAGAGAATAGGAGAATTATCTGGAACTGCGACATCTTGGGGGTTGTCCGGGTGCTTAATGCAGTCCCAGAAATCTAATCCAGATTAGACGGATAGTTTTGAAACTGAGCACAACATTTGGATGAAAGCTCGTCACACCCCAGCCAAGAATAGTTGTGTAGCTGAGCGCTTGGTCCCGCTTTCAAATGCAGCGATTTCAAGAGTTAGCTGGTGGAATGGCACTCCGAGAGGATTGGTGGGAAACCTGCCACCCAGGCTAGAGGGGTTCTTAAGGGACTCTCTAGCCCCCCAAACTTGGATGGTGTACAGAGCAGGCTAGGTAAAATGTTACAGTTAAAGACCTCATGCAGTGAACAGGTTCCCCAAGGAGCAATCGTCGTCAACAGCATCAAAAAATGGTTAGCAGGTGTCTCATTCTTCTCTAAAACTAGACACCCTGTCCCTGCTGGTGAGAAACTTGTATCTCCCAATATGAATCCCTCCTATTTTGACATTTCTATTAGCCTTGTTTCTGCCCTCGGTCAGTGAACTAGCAGCGACTAACAAGAGGGAACGGTCGGGGGGTCTACTTAGTCAGATGTGTCACTGATCTAGCAGAAGTTAAAAGTTTGGATTTCCAGATCCAAAACAGACCAGCAAGGTATGGGCAGGGAATGCTGGCTAGGCCCCTTCCCATATGCCATCAATGCTCCAGTGATTGCATACCTGAAATTCATCCAAGAAAGGGGGTAACCCCAGGCCCCCTGTTTCGCATCAAGGTGGATCACATCTGTCACAATTTCAATTTCGTAGGGTCCTCCATTGGGTAAGACATCTGGGTCTGGACTGGCAAAATTACAATAGCCACTCATTAAGAATAGGGGAGCTACCATCCTGCCTTTCAGCATGGCTTTCCAGTTTCCAAATGAAAAACGCCTTGGTAGGTGGGATTCTAATCGCTTTAAATCTTATATCAGACCAGAATTGTCCAAGGGTGTTATAACAACCCACCAGTCCCTCCCCAAACCCAACCACAACCCCAAATCACCCCACCCCCACCACTACCACAACCATCACCCCACCCTACTCCTTCATCTCTCCATAGATCATAAGCAGCTGAGAGTCTGGATAATCGGACATTCCTTTGTCTTTGGCATGTGGTGGGCCTCTGTGAGGAAATTAGGTGATAATCTAAGCTTCCCTGAGAACGTCCTTAGGATCCAGTGGATGGGGAGGAGAGGTGGTCGCTGAATGACCTTTTTCCGTTGGTAGCTAGATTAAGGAATAAAGGGGCTATCCAGACATAGTCATACTCCACTTAGGGGGCAACGACATTGGATTCTTTATAACAGTGGAACTAATCAGAATGGTCGGCAGAGACCTGGCACAGTTACACTTTATGTTACCAGATTGTTTGATCGACTGGTCCAAAGTGGCATCCAGATGAACTGGCTCTTCAACCCTATGATAAGTGCCGGAAAAAAATTCAACTTGGGAGTTGCCAAATTAGCCAAAGATCTTGAGACTTTGACTACCGACGACATTTAGAAGGAGGCGATAGGGGCCTAAATGCTTTTGCTAAGAGCAGGAGAGAGGCACGAGGTGGTACAAGGAAAGGTAGCAGCTGTGCTATTGAGAGACAGACCCATTAGGACTCTTACGGTAGGCGGCTCAGATATACAGCAGTTTAATTAAAAGATGATTTTGCTAATGCTGGAAAGTTTTATGTTATAATTTAATAAATAAAGAAGTAAAACTGCAGCCCTGACACCGACTAACCTGTGTTGGTATTCTCGTGTATGTGTTAATTTCGGGTAATGTGCCGCCTGCCCTTTCCATGAGAGAGGCATTTTAGACTTGAATGAGCCGGTCAGCATTCCTGGATCCTTCTCTACTTGTCTTCACTTCCCACCACCCTCTATTAGGCATCCCCCATATTTCTCCTTCCAACGCATGACGTCTTTTTCAGATATTCGCCAGCTTCGCTTTTTGTATACTTCCTTCTAACACACAGCCAGTCCTATACGCTTAAAACAAGCACATTCCTTCCGTTATACATGGTTTTAATCTGGACTGCAGACAGATGTCCCCCCACCTGATTGCTGTAACCCATTCCTGTAGAACAAATATCCTTCCTTTTAGATGACGTTCACTTACCTTCGTGCCACTCTCAGCCTGTAGATAGCACTGTCGGCTTTTAAAGGCGCAGTAAATGGGGATAGAGAGATTGTGTGTCGTCACAGATCTGTCAAAGTCCAAATAAGATGAAGTTAGTGACAGTGAGTTGTACAGTGAGACATTTTTTAGGGGTTTTAAATGGAATTTGCGAATTAAGAAGATAACGAGATAAGGAGTTTATATAGAAGTCAGAAAATACCAATTACGTTATCACTTACCAGGTGTGGGAAGTTTCCCATCTGATAAATTTCAAATTCATCACGGAGCCATTTTGTTACCCTGTCGTTCTTCGCATCCTAATCGAGCCATGCGGTTGCACCAATAATTAGACGAATGGCCCTGATAGTCCTCAATCCGGCAAACCTTGGCCTCTCGAATATCAAGCTGTGTAGGAACAAATCAGACCGTGAATTAGAGACAATCCTATCATGGAACCCTATCAGGGTTATTCAATAAAAGTTCTTATCGTTAAAAATGGGGCTAATTTTGGCCCAACCAATGCGCTTTCAAATGTTAAATAATATCCGATTGGTTGGGGCAAAAATTAGCACCATTCTGAACGATAAGAACTTTTATTGAATCTCCCTGATTTCCTATGTCATTAGTAAAGTGGAATGAACCATTTATTACCTTCATTTGGGTGAATGGATTTGCGTTGGTGTCACTTTAATGAGTTTGTTCGGTTTTTTCTTTACAATTTCATCTTCCAGCTATTTACTAGTGATCTTTCCTTGGCTTCATCAGCTCCAGGAATAGGTTGTTTCATAAGAGAAGAAAGATTTTCTTCCAAACGTTTACTCGATAATTTCTTGCTGATGGAAACTTCGATCTGGATAAAAACAGAATATTAATTATTTTAAACGTTTCCCATTACGGACATTAGTTCAATATAAACCTTCTTGTGATTCTTACCTTGCTTTGCTACAGCGTTGTCTTCATCTGGGTGGTCGCCCCTACGGAATCTGGACATGGGACCCTCTGCGAGAGAAAGGGAGAAATCAGTGACAGACGAGCCAATGAGAGGTTTAAACCAAGGATGTGGAGTTGTAACAGGTAAGTTTTAGGTGCACTCCCTATCTCTAAAAAAATACTGAAAGGTAGGCACACTCCAAAAGTGCTTTACAGCATAACTTATTTATTCAGTGCTGAACAAAGTCCAAAGTACACAACGTTTCGTTTTTTTCCCCTAAAACGTTGAGGACGTTGGAGGACACCTGAGGAAGGGGAAAACCCCCGAAACGTTTTGTGTACTTTGGACTTTGTTCAGCACTGAATAAAGTTATAAGTATGCTTGTAAAGCACTTTGAGTGTGCCTCCCTTTCAGTATTTTTGTTTATGAGCCAATGAGAGGCCATTTCAACTGTTCTAACAAATCAAAAACTGTCAACAATCAAAAAGCCTGAAAATAAATCCTAATGGTGGCCATACACACAGATATATTATCGTCTGATAAAAACCACGTGTATGGTGTCCGGTTTCTACCTTTGCATAGTATTTCTGGAAGACACAGCGATACAAAGCAAATCGCAGAAGGTTGGAAATGTGGGGGTGGGTTTCAACATCCTGCAGATGGTTACTGGGACAAAGGAAATCGATTCTATTTACTAATATGTAATGTCACACGGATATATAACATGCCAAGATAAATATGTACATTGGTCATCAATAAACCATTACTGGTCCACACATATTGAACCCACCTGTAGGGATCTTCCATTGTTTTCATGCAGATCGAACATTAGGACGACAGGGTTCTGACATCCGTGTATTAAACGCTTCATACACAGATTCTGGTCTTATCCACGGACTTCTTGCTTCAAAGAAATCGTTATACTACTGCTTGTCACTCAGAGGGTTCTCCGCGTACAATGCAACGTGTCCATTATTTACACTGGGTGAAATGGTGGCTGGAAGCAGTAAAAGTGTGAAAAGGGCTGGAAAATAAAAATGGAAAAACATCATATTAGAAAAATGGATGGAAAGTCAGATTCTTCCAGTAGGAGGTTTTAAAATAAACGGATTTCACAATGATTCTAATTATTAAAGAAAAGTCGTTACGCTTGAGAAACAATAAATATGTCTTCATGCTTTCCATTGTTCTCAATGTAAAAATGTCTGCTGTTAAGAAAGGTGCTAAGGTGTCACATGACATAAAATGTCACATGACTAAAATGTCACATGACATGTTCAAAACTTAGAATGTGGTGACATCACAAAGGAAATAATTAACTTTTTTTTTTAGTAGAAACAGTCAATATAGGAAAATAAAAAGTATTGGAATCAACATGTATGTGTATGTTTATTATATAGCGCTGTACAATTAGAATACAAAAAGCCGTACAAGGGGGACAATAAATAAATACAATAAATTAGTATATGCATATAGAAATATCAAGTGCTTGAAACATGTAACACGAGGAAAGAGATCCCTCCCCGTAGAGCTTCCAATCTAATTACATTACCTAAAACAGAGCGAACATTTAAAATAAACACAATTGGCTAATAACTGGGGCACTTTATGCAAAGTAGTAATTTAACTGTCCAAACTAATAAAGAAATCATTAAAACAGGTAATACTTTCCCGAATCAGGGCATTTGGAGTGTGCTCAGAGCACCAACACTAGGGGGCGCTGGCAGGTTACAGGGCGCCGTATCGCGATGATGTAATTCCAGAAGAAAAAGTAAGATTGAGAAGCATGAAGAAGCTCGCAGCTGCAAGTAAAATCCAGTCCAGTCTCCAACCTTTACGGGACCTGTAGCTGTAGGACAACTACAAAACTACAATTAAATAATGTTCTTAGCCCAATTAACAAATGTACATACTGATATAGATTGTATGTAACACAAACCCAAGAGCTAACAGTCAGTGTCCCCCGGTCTATACTGGGGTAATGTGTGTAACCAATATTACTGTACATACTGATATAGATTGTATTACACGCCCAAGAGCTAACAGTCAGTGTACCGGTCTATACTGGGGTAATGTGTGTAACCAATATTACTGTACATACTGATATAGATTGTATGTAACACGCCCAAGAGCTAACAGTCAGTGTACCGGTCTATACTGGGGTAATGTGTGTAACCAAATTACTGTACATACTGATTATAGATTGTATGTAACACGCCCAAGACTAACAGTCAGTGTACCGTCTATACTGGGGTAATGTGTGTAACCATATTACTGTACATACTGATATAGATTGTATGTAACACGTCCAAGAGCTAACAGTCAGTGTACCGGTCTATACTGGGGTAATGTGTAACCAATATTACTGTACATACTGATATGATTGTATTAACACCCCAAGAGCTAACAGTCAGTTGTACCGTCTATACTGGGGTAATGTGTGTAACCAATATTACTGTACATACTGATATAGATTGTATGTAACACGTCCAAGAGCTAACAGTCAGGTACCGGTCTATCTGGGGTAATGGTGTAACCAGATATTACTGTACATACTGATATAGATTGTATGACACGCCCAAGACTAACGTCAGTGGTACCGGTCATACTGGGGTAATGTGT
>CM033475.1:16738215-16788748 GCA_019447015.1 Hymenochirus boettgeri
TGGTCTAACGGGGTATGGGTAACCAATATTGATGGAACATATGATATAGATTGTATGTAACACACCCAAGAGCTAACAGTCAGTGTACCGGTCTATACTGGGGTAATGTGTGTAACCAATATTACTGTACATACTGATAAGATTGTAGAACACGCCCAAGAGCTAACAGTCAGTGTACCGGTCTATACTGGGGTAATGTGTTTAACCAATATTACTGTAACATACTGATATAGATTGTATGTAACACGCCAAAGCTAACAGTCAGTGTACCGGTCTATACTGGGGTAATTGATGTAACCAATATTACTGTACATACTGATATAGATTGTATGTAACACGCCCAAGAGCTAACAGTCAGTGTACCGGTCTATACTGGGGTAAGTGTGTAACCAATATTACTGTACATACTGATATAGATTGTATGTAACACGTCCAAGAGCTAACAGTCAGTGTACCGGTCTATACTGGGTAATGTGTAACAATATTACTGTACATACTGATATAGATTGTATGTAAACACAAGAGCTAACAGTCAGTGTACAGGTCTATACTGGGGTAATGTGTGTAACCAATATTACGTACATACGAATAGATGTATGACCGAGAACAACACCCAAAAAACACACCAAAAACCCACAACACAACCCACACTTTATTATGTTTTTAACAACAAACAACAAAATCAAACACAAGAGCAACACATACCAACCAATAACCAAAATAACACACGTCACAAAAACAAAACAACAAAAACAACCAAGACAACACAAACCAACACAAAACAACATAAACAACATAATACCCATAAACCAAACCCCAAGAGCTAACAGTCAGTGGTACCGTCTGTACTGGGGTAATGTGTGTAACCAATAATTACTGTACATACTGATATAGATTGTATGTAAAAACGTCCAAGAGCTAAAGCTTTGTACACACGTGTGATTGCGGGTCCCGACCCACGACGCACGATGTGTCCGAACGTTCGTTTGGGTGATAATCGGCCTGTGTATGGGCACTTATCGGCTGAAACGCCCGATCATTCAGAGATCCGCACAGTCGGTCGCAACGATCCCCGACAGAACAGCTGTTTTGGCCAATAAAGTGCCCATACACAGGGCCGATTATTGGCCAAAACGAACGGTTGTACACATCGTGCGTATATGTAACACGTCCAAGAGTAACAGTCAGTGTACTGGTCTATACTGGGTACTTTACCAGACACAGCGGTAAATCGCGGCGAACAGACTGCTGCATCGATTTTTGCTGCAACTGACAGTTTTAGGAACATTCCAGGTAGAGTGCATTCTGGGAAGAAGAAACCGTTACAGAACCTGAAATGTCAGCTCACTAATGTCAACAGCAGAGAATAGCAAGGGTATAAATTCAATTGATCTTTCAAAAGGAAAGAGAACATGTAGAGTAACTAGGTATGTGTACCTGAACCTATCGACACGTTTTAACCAGCTGTTTTCCGATATCAAAATTTCCGTTCAATTTTCAGGTTGAAATCTTTGCGCAAGATCGGTGGGAAGGTGGGAAAATTAATTTCAAAACATCTGGAGGCCACAGACGCTTATTGGACAGAGAAAAATCTATGTAAGGGCTAGGACACACCAGCGCATTTTAACACGCGATCCGATCGCAAGCTACAAAGTGCACGTGGGCCAATTGGACTTGACACACTTGATGTGATCACTATTGTTTGGCGCGATTCGCATGCGCGATGATCCTGGATCGCAAGCGGGGCACATGCTTACGCCGATGCCACACTAACCATGTGCGTTTCGCAAAATGGTTTCTGCATGTGCTGAGATCCCCCGGCACACTAATTGTGGCCAGTTCAATTGGCGTACACTAGTGTGTGCTTTTTAACACGCGGACACGACACCATGTTGTGGCCTTGGCCTCAATAATGATGTAAATGACCTATTACTACATGTAGAGGGAAGGGGAATGAAAGGAAGAATTTTAACTTGTATGAAGGAATGTCTTTGAGAAAAACTACAACTCCCAGCATCCCTGAGAGCAGGGGAATCAAAAGCCACAAACATTAGATCAATAAAATAATAACTAGAGCACACGTTTTAAAACCATAAGCAACATCAGGGAATTAAAATGCTGTTTATTAAAAGTCCACAGGAGGACACAAACACTGCGATACAATCCGATGCGATGAATCGGTACCACGTGCTGATTATTGCCCAGAACGAGGTTTGAAACGCAAACTTCCGACTTCCGCATTAGTGGTCGTTGTGGTTTCGGAGTGAAGAGACAGGACCGGTCGTGATCATGTCCAGTCGGAGATCGGCCGCCTACTCGGAACCAGAAGATCCCGATGTCAACGGCGACCAGGAAGCAATGAAGGGGACGATTTGAATCGCAGGGAGATCCGACAGAGCGATATCGAGACCTCATGAGGGCATGTGCAACGTAAATATCAATCATAGGACCGTAATAGCTACGGTCTGTACTGTGCATCACACACCATAATATCAATCTTAGGGACCGAAATAGCTACGGTCTGTATGTTACTGTGCATCACACACCTTAATATCAATCATAGGGACCATATAGCTACAGTCTGTATTACATGCATCACAACCTTAAGATCAACATAGGACTGTAATAGCTATGGTCGTACGTGCATCACACACCTTATATCATCATAGGGACGTAATAGCTATGGTCTGTACTGTGCATCACACACCTTAATATCAATCATAGGGACTGTAATAGCTATGGTCTGTATGTTACTGTGCATCACACACCTTAATATCAATCATAGGGACTGTAATAGCTATGATCTGTATGTTACTGTGCATCACACACCTTAATATCAATCATAGGGACCGTAACAGCTACGGGCTGTGTGGATCACACATCTCAATATAAATCATAGGGACCATAATAGCTACATTTTGTACTGTGCATCACACACTTATATCAATCATAGGGAGCGTAATAGCACGGTCTGTATGTTACTGGCATCACAATCTTAATATCAATCACAGGGACCATAATAGCCCACGGTCTGTATGTTACTGTGCATCAACACCTTAATTCGATCACAGCGACGTAATAGCCACGGACTGTTGTTGCTGTGATCTCACATCTAATATCAATCATAGGACAACATAAGGCTATGCCTGTATGTTACTGTGCATCACACACCTTAATATCAATCATGGGACCAAAATAGCTACGGTCTGTATGTTACTGTGCATCACACACCTTAATATCAATCATAGGGACATAATAGCTACAGTCTGTATGTTCTATGCATCACACACCTGCTAATATCAATAATAGGCGGGACTGTAATAGTATGCTCTGTTACGTGGCATCACACACTATATCAATCATAGGGACCATAATAGCTACGTTTTGTACTGTGCATCACACACCTAATATCAATCATAGGGAGTAATAGTACGCTCTCTACTGTGCATCACACACCTTATTTCAATCACAGAAACCATAATAGCTACAGTCTGTACTGTGCATCACCACCTTAATATCAATCATAAAGACCATAATAGCTACAATTCGTACTGTGCATCCACACATTAATATCAATCATAGGGACAGTATAGCTAAGGTCTGTATGTTACTGTGCACACATATCTAAATCAATCACAGGGACATAATAGACACGGTCGTATGTTATGTGCATCACACACCTTAATATCGATCACAGCGACCTAAATAGCCACGGTCTGTATGTTACTGTGCATCCACACCCTGTAATATCAATCATAGGGACTGTAATAGCCACAGTCTCTATTTTACTGTGGCATCACACACCTCCAATATAATCATAGGGACCGTATAGCTACGGCCTGTATGTTACTGTGCATCACACACCTTCATCTAATCATAGGTCCGAATAGCTACGGCCTGATGTTACTGGCATCACACACACTATAATATCAATCAAGGGACCGTAATAGCCACAGTCTGTACAGTGCATCACACACCTTAATATCAATATTGGGACCGTAATAGCTACTGTCTGTATGTTACTGATCACAACACCTTAATATCAATCATAGGGACATAATAGCTACATCTGTACTGTGCATCACACACCTTAATATCAATCATAGGGACCATAATGCTACAGTCTGTACAGTGGCATCACACGCCTTAATATCAACATAGGGACATAATAGCTACAGTCTGAATGTACTGTGCATCACACACCAATTTCAATATAGGGACCGTAAAGCTACAGTCCTGTACTGTGCATCACACACCTTAATATCAATCATAGGGACCATAAGCTACAGTCTGTATGTTACTTTGCCATCACACACCTTAATATCAATCATAGGGACCCGTAATAGCTACGGTCTGTATGTATATGCATCACACACTTCAATCAATCATAGGGACCATAATAGCTACGGTCGTTACTGTGCATCAACACCTTAATATCAATCATAGGGACCATTAATAGCTAGTTGTACTGTGCATCACACGCCTTAATATCAATCATACGGACTGTAATAGCTACGGTTTTATGTTACTGTGCATCAATCTAATCAATCATAGGGACTGTAAAGCTATGTCTCTATGATGTGCATACCACACCTAAATTAATTACAGGGTCCGTAATAGGGACGGTCTGTATGTTTTCTGTGCTCACACACTTCGTATCAATCTAGGGACCATACATAGCTAAGTCTGTACAGGCATCACACCCACCTATATATCAAATCATAGGACAGTAATAGCTATGGTCTGTACTGTGATCACACACCTCGTATCACTCCTAGAGACGTAATAGCTACAGTCTGTACAGTGCATCACACACCTTAATATCAATCATAGGGACCGTATTGTGTAACCAATATTACTGTACATACTGATATAGATTGTATGTAACACGTCCAAGAGCTAACAGTCAGTGTACCGGTCTGTACTGGGGTAATGTGTGTAACCAATATTACTGTACATACTGATATAGATTGTATGTAACACGTCCAAGAGCTAACAGTATTGTAACCGGTCTATACTGGGGTAATTGTGTAACCAATTAGCTGTACATACTGATATAGATTGTATGTAACACGCCCAAGAGCTAACAGTCAGTGTACCGGTCTATACTGGGGTAATGTGTGTAACCAATATTACTGTACATACTGATATAGATTGTATGTAACACGTCCAAGAGCTAACAGTCAGTGTACCGGTCTATACTGGGGTAATGTGTAACCAATATTACTGTACATACTGATATAGATTGTATGTAACACACTCAAGAGCTAACAGTCAGTGTACTGGTCTATACTGGGGTAATGTGTGTAACCAATATTACTGTACATACTGATATAGATTGTATGTAACACGTCCAAGAGCTAACAGTCAGTGTACCGGTCTGTACTGGGGTAATGTGTGTAACCAATATTACTGTACATACTGATATAGATTGTATGTAACACGTCCAAGAGCTAAAGCTTTGTACACACGTGTGATTGCGGGTCCCGACCCACGACGCACGATGTGTCCGAACGTTCGTTTCGGGTGATAATCGGCCTGTGTATGGGCACTTTATCGGCTGAAACGCCCGATCATTCAGAGATCCGCACAGTCGGTCGGGCAACGATCCCCGACAGAACAGCTGTTTTGGCCAATAAAGTGCCCATACACGGGCCGATTATTGGCCAAAACGAACGGTTGTACACATCGTGCGTATATGTAACACGTCCAAGAGCTAACAGTCAGTGTACTGGTCTATACTGGGGTACTTTTACCAGACACAGCGGTAAATCGCGGCGAACAGACTGCTGCATCGATTTTTGCTGCAACTGACAGTTTTAGGAACATTCCAAGGTAGAGTGCATTCTGGGAAGAAGAACCGTTACAGAACCTGAAATGTCAGCTCACTAATGTCAACAGCAGAGAATAGCAAGGGGTATAAATTCAATTGATCTTTCAAAAGGAAAGAGAACATGTAGAGTAACTAGGTATGTGTACCTGAACCTATCTGACACGTTTTAACCAGCTGTTTTCCGATATCAAAATTTCCGTTCAATTTTCAGGTTGAAATCTTTGCGCAAGATCGGTGGGAAGGTGGGAAAATTAATTTCAAAACATCTGGAGGCCACAGACGCTTATTGGACAGAGAAAAATCTATGTAAGGGCTAGGACACACCAGCGCATTTTAACACGCGATCCGATCGCAAGCTACAAAGTGCACGTGGGCCAATTGGACTTGACACACTTGATGTGATCACTATTGTTTGGCGCGATTCGCATGCGCGATGATCCCTGGATCGCAAGCGGTGCACATGCTTACGCCGATGCCACACTAACCATGTGCGTTTCGCAAAATGGTTTCTGCATGTGCTGAGATCCCCCGGCACACCTATTGTGGCCAGTTCAATTGGCGTACACTAGTGTGTGCTTTTTAACACGCGGACACGACACCATGTTGTGGCCTTGGCCTCAATAATGATGTAAAGTGACCTATTACTACAATGTAGAGGGAAGGGGAATGAATGGAAGAATTTAACTTGTATGAAGGAATGTCTTTGAGAAAACTACAACTCCCAGCATTCCCTAGGAGCAGGGGAATCAAAAGCCACAAACATTAGATCAATAAAATAATAACTAGAGCACACGTTTTAAAACCATAAGCAACATCAGGGAATTAAAATGCTGTTTATTAAAAGTCCACAGGAGGACACAAACACTGCGATACAATCCTCATGCGATGAAGTCGGTACCACGTGCTGATTATTGCCCAGAACGAGGTTTGAAACGCAAACTTCCGACTTCCGCATTAGTGGTCTGTTTGTGGTTCCGGCAGTGAAGAGACAGGACCGGTCAGTGATCATGTCCAGTCGGAGATCGGCCGCTACCTCGGAACCAGAAGATCCCGATGTCAACGGCGACCAGGAAGCCAATGAAGGGGACGATTTGAATCGCAGGGAGATCCGACAGCGATATCGAGACCTCATGCGGGATGTGCAACGTAAATATCAATCATAGAGACCGTAATAGCTACGGTCTGTACTGTGCATCACACACCATAATATCAATCATAGGGACCGAAATAGCTACGGTCTGTATGTTACTGTGCATCACACACCTTAATATCAATCATAGGGACCATAATAGCTACAGTCTGTATGTTACTATGCATCACACACCTTAATATCAATCATAGGGGACTGTTAATAGCTTATGGTCTGTTACGTTGCAGCACAAACCTTAATATCAATCATAGGGACTGTAATAGCTATGGTCTGTATGTTACTGTGCATCACACACCTTAATATCAATCATAGGGACTGTAATAGCTATGGACCAAGGGGTATTGGTTTGGAAGATTAAACTCAAACGGGGTCAGTCCTATAAACCAGGGTTTTCTCAAACTGTGCCTCCATGTTGAAAACACAAACTCCCAGCATTCTCTGTCTGTAGTAGGGGGGTGTATGGCCGCACGAGAGAATCGGGAAGTCTGCAATGACCGGGTCCTCACGGACAGAGCCCTGTGGGTTTTAACAGCTGAATGTCTTGCAGGGGTGTGTGGGTGGGGGTCATTAGTAAGGGGGGCTTTGCTAATTGATAAATGAAAATTGATGAATGGATAAAAATATGAAACACACATAGGGCCGTGTTATGTGGTCGCGGTCGTATATTTACACCGAAAGTTTTACTTTGCCCTACAATGCTAAGGCTGGGTTACACACAGTAGGACTTCTTGTTCGATCCGAACTGTTCGATGGCCGGGTCAAATGGCTGTCAGTGGGGCAAAACTTGGCGTGGTCGACAGTTTGCGGACCTAATCATGCGGTCCCATAAGGCCAGTGAGTTATCGACAGTTCCAATGCCCCTTTGGCCAATACGGACGAGACTGGCAATCGAGTTCAGTCGCAGGCCAAACAATCCCACACCGATATGGATAGTATCTGCTTCCATGATAGCAGTCAATAATGGCCATGACAGATGATGTCATGGCCAACGAATGCTTGCTGCAGACTGTACCGTCAGAAAGCTCATAAAGTACAGTAGCTGGCAACTTAAAGAGAGGAGACTGCAGTGTCTAAAGGTGGCAGCCAAATAAACAAATATTTTTTGCAGCAATAGTCTACGCATAAAGTGATGGGGGGTTGAAAGGAGTTTCTTCTCTGTTCTTCTATATTGGGGGCCCAACTTTGTAGTGGGAATTTCTGATTAAAGACACGGCACAAAATATTGGATGGGTTAAATAAACAAAAACGGGACAAATAAAATGTTAGATATAGATGCTAACAGGCAGAGAAGGAACTCACAGTTGTTTATTGGTGGGGTTTATATAGCTCCTAGCCGACCACACCAGAGCCTTATGTCAATGGTAAGTGTCACTATTACTTCAGGTTACAATGCATACATCCTTAGATTGCTAATAGGCAGAGTAGGGGAATGTGGTCCAAAAATGACTTTAGGTAATTGATGGAATTGCTCTCCTGAGAAGTTTGCCATTATTGTAATTGTTTATTTTGTGTGATATGGCCAGCAGCATCACCAGTCCTGCACTTCCTGCTCTGAAACCATGTCAATGGGAGACAGTCAATCTGTCCTGTGTTTCACTCCTCCCCTTGCAGGTCCCCCTCCTCTAGCAAAAAGCCCCCCTAGTCCCCTCCCACTCATGGACCCCATGGCCCTCCATTGCAGGCCCCCCACTTGGCCCCTTCCCTCACAGCCCCATGTGGGTCCCACCCACTTGCCATTAGCCCACGCCCCCTCACTCACCGTTGTTCTTAGCTCCATCCACCGTGGTTTGCCTCCGCCCCGCCCACATCGCAGGTGTGTGGGCCCACTCAGACCCCCCCCCTCAACGCAGAGTGAGAACTTTACCTGAAAACGCTGGGTTTCATATAGTGGGAGAGAAGGTAAGGGAAAGATTCACTTACCTTCTTGTCAGGGCTTCACACAGCAGAGAGGAGGAGGACTTCCGGTCTCCCTCAACACACTGAGGGAGTCTGAGGCTGTTGCTCGCCAGCGGCACTGTGCAGGAGAAGCCTTAGGAATGTCACCATGTCAGCTTCCCACCCATTAAATTTGGTTGTCATTTCTGATATCTTGGGGCTGTGGAGCACTAGAGAGGTGGTGATGGCTCGTTTTAAAGGTAGGAAACTGGTTCCACAGGACTGGGTGGCGGGCGTACAGCACCTCATGCAGTTTGAGCAGAGAATGCCGAAATGGAGAAGAGAAAGAACAGGAGTCGGAAAGAAGCAGCAGGTGCAGTGGCAACAGCAAGTAAGACACTGCAGCAGGGTGAGAAGAGGAGGAAAAGAGAAGAAGGACAAAGGCAACAGCAGAGTTAACGGCCACACACCGGGAAGGTAGCAAAAGGGGGGAAGAGGGAGTGATTGGCCTTCAGAGAGGGGGTAGCTATAGCATGGACAGCCCTTTCCACAGCAGGTCAAAGCCCTAGGCTGATAAGGCAGGCACTGACAGATAATCTTGTGCCAGTCCCTCCTCCCATACCCAAATAGTTACAAAACACAAAAGGGGGGGTCCATGGGAGCCAGGGAACGCAGGGTTTACAAACCCCCCACCACACTTGCTTTGGCATTAGCGTTTTCATCCCCCAAGGGCAAACATTGGGAGCAAACTCCTACAGAACAGCCAGCAGACACCCAGCCCCTACCGCCTACCCCCCAGGCAGGGGCACAGAGGAAATCCACTACCGACCAACAAGGAGGTCAGGTGACGAACAGGCTTGGGCTATGGGAATCACAAGTCTATACTTACCTGTGTCCATATTCTCTTCCGTGTAGCGGCACTTGATGCCGGCTCAACATTGGCAGCGGCTTCGCTTTATGGCAGCGAGGGATCATCATCTGCAGCAGCGCCTTGTCGTGCCGCAGTCAGTAAGCAGGAGTCCACATGATGTCCACCTTCATCTGCACCAGCAACACAGCAGAGTAACAACCCAGCCAGCAGGGGTGCCACCTTTACTATTGAGGCGTCCGTCAGTAATCCAGGTATATTATGGACTCTATTCCAGGTCTTAAGTGTATTTCACGTATGTTAATAAATACGCTAGCTGCGGGAAGGGGGCACACGGAGTTATAGCCCTTTAATACCCCTGCCAGTAATACAGTGGGAGTAGTCAAATTGCGACCCCAGAAACTGCAACAACGTGGGGCACCACGCCACATCAACGACACCTACACTAGTTCTAAGGAAGGGCAACCATTAGCTAGTCCAATGTTCATGAATCAAATTTTAGGGACATTCTTTACTGTGCAGGAACTCCACTGGGGATACATCTCTATCTCGGTGCCTACCACCTAATTTCGGTGCCACATTCGGCAAAGTCAGGAGGAAGACCAGACCCACTCTTCCCATCCCAGTGAAAGGCAAGAATTGGAGGGACTTTTTAAGGGGATGAAACCAAATCGGCGGGAACCCCAAGATTTGGAGCTGGGGTTCACTAAGGGGTTTGGATCCCATTTCGACGATAACCTGGTTAGCCCATCCCTTGTCATTAACTCCCCACGATTACCCCGAGATCGTTAAAAGAGTGGCAGAAGGAGGGTACCGGCCCCTTTTTAATTCCACCGTTTGAAAACCTCATGATTTCCCCATTGGCTTGTCCCCAAAAAAGAAGCAAACACTTTCCATCCAAATCTCTCTTACCCCACTGGTTTCTCAGTAAACGATTCCAATAGACCCATTGGCGTGTAGGGTCCACCTATGCGTCATTCAATGGAGCTTTGCTCTGTTAAGACCCAGTGGGCAGAGATCAGTCATGGCGAAAGTGGACATAAAATCGGCCCTGTCTCTGTGCCGATCAACCCAGAGTATACCAGGTGATGGGTTCCAGTGGGATGGTGCCTATTTCTTTGCTAGGTGTCTACCAATGGGCTGTAACCTCTCGTGTTACTATTTCAAGGATGTTCGCACTTTTTCTGGAGTGGTCCGTGCGCGGAGGTAATGGGGTCAACTCATCTCTACACTATAATTAGGATTGATTTCTGTTTATCAGCCCCAGGCAGGGTCCTAGGGTGCAGGAGGACTGCTTAGATCCTTTTTGCTTTTGGCTGACAAATTCGGTATAACCGATTTGCGCAGAAAAGACTGTGTCCCCATCTACGTCTATTCAAATTCCTCGGAATTACAATTACTACTCGTCAACAATGGAGTTCCGGATGCCCCAAAAGAAATTGGACACTTTTAGACAGAGGCCCTCAGGGCAAAGAAGCTCCAGGTTAAGGGAAGTCCAGTTGCTCTGGGCATCTGAACTACATGGGAATTACCAGTCGGCAGGGCCTTTAACAGGGGTATGGCTAAAACCGGGCTGGCTGTGAGATTATCCCCCAGGTATTGGCAGCAGTTCCTAGGTAGGTTAATGGTAACACCCAGAAGTGGTAGTCAGACTTCATAGACACCTCAGCTTATTAAACCGTTTACAGATGCCGCAGCATCTTCAGGGTGTGGTGGTTTTTTGTTGTGGTTGCTGGTTGGATGGCCACCAAATGGGACCAGAAAAATTGGATGTTACCTTGAGGATAATCCCCATTTATTTTACCTTACTTGCTATGGGGCCACTTATTAGAGAATAGGAGAATTATCTGGAAACTGCGACAACTGGGGGTTGTCCAGGGTGTAATGCAGTCCCAGAAATCTATCCAGTTACAGATTTAGACGGATATGTTTGAAACTGAGCACAACATTTGGATGAAAGCTCGTCACACCCCAGCCAAGATAGTGTAGCTGACGCTTGGTCCCGCTTTCAAATGCAGCGATTTCAAGAGTTAGCTGGTGGGGAATGGCATCCGAGAGGATTGGTGGGAAACCTGCCACCCAGGCTAGAGGGGTTCTTAAGGGACTCTCTAGCCCCCAAAATTGGATGGTACAGCGCAGGCTAGGTAAAATGGTTACAGTTAAGACCTCATGCAGTGAACAGGTTCCCGAAGTGAGATCTTGGTGCTAAATCTATTGACAGGGCAATCAGTCAAAAAGCATCAAAAAATGGTTAGCAGGTGTCTCATTCTTCTTAAACTAGACACCCTGTCCTCTGGTGAGAAACTTGTATCTCCCAATATGAATCCCTCCTATTTGACATTTCTATTAGCCTGTACTTGCCCAGGGTCAGGGAACTAGCATCGACTAACAAGAGGGAATCGGGGGGGTCTACTATGTCAGAGTGTCACTGATCTAGCAGAAGTTAAAAGTTGGGTCCAGATCCAAAACAGACCAGCAAGGTATGGGCAGGGAATGCTTGGCTAGGCCCCCTCCATATGCCAATCAATGTCCAGTGATTGCATACCTGGATCATCCAAGAAAGGGGGTAACCCCAGGCCCCCTGTTTCGCATCAAGGTGGATCACATCTGGCACAATTTCAATTTCGTAGGGTCCTCCCAATTGGGTATAAGACATGGGTCTGGGACTGGCAAAATTACAATAGCCACTCATTTAGAATAGGGGAGCTACCCATGGCCTTTCAGCATGGCTTCCAGTTTCCAAATGAAAAACGCTTGTGGTAGGTGGGATCTATCGCTTTAAATCTTAATCAGACCAGAAGTTGTCCAAGGTTGGTTTAAAACCCAAACCACCCACCCCAAACACCCACCACCATACACCCTCCCCCCCAACCACCAAAAACCAATCACCCACCACCCATACCTCCTTCTATCTCTCATTAGATCATAAGCAGCTGAGAGTCGGATAAGGACATTTCCTTTGTCTATTGGGCACGTTGGTGGGCCTCTGTGAGGAAATTAGGTGATAATCAAGTTCCCTGAGAACGTCCTTGGATCCAGTGGATGGGGGGAGAGGTGGTCACTGGAATGACCTTTTTTCGTGGTAGCTAGATTAAGGAATGAAAGGGGCTATCCAGACATAGCAATACTCCACTTAGGGGGCAAGACATTGGATTCTTTAAACAGTGGAACTATCAGAATGGTCGGCAGAGACCTGGCCACAGTTACACTTTATGTTACAGATGGTTTGATCGGACTGGTCCAAGGGCATCCAGATGAACTGGCTCTTCAACCTATGATAAGGCCGGAAAAAAATTCAACTGGGAGTTGCCAATTAGCCAAAGATCTTGAGACTTGACTACCGACATTTAGAAGGAGGGATAGGGCCTAAATGCTTTTGCTAAGAGAAGGAGAGAGGCACAGGTGGTACAGGAAAGGTAGCAGCTGTGCTATTGAGAGACAGACCGGTTAGGGCTCTACGGTAGGCGGCTTCAGAAGATATACAGCAGTTTAAGTAAAGAGATGATTTGCTAATGCTGGAAAGTTTGATGTATAATTTATAATAAAAGAAGTAGTAAAACTGCAGCCCTGACACCGACTAAACCTGTGTTGGTATTCTCGGGTATGTGGTTAATTTCGGGTAAGTTGCCGCCTGCCCTTTCCATGAGAGAGGATTTTAGACTTGAAGAGCCGGTCAGATTCTTCCTGGATTCCTTCTTACTGTTATTCCACTTCCCAACCCTCTATTAGGCATCCCCCCATATTCTCTCCTTCCAACGCATGACGTTTTTTTCAGATATTCGCCAGCTTCGCTTTTTGTATACTTTCCTTCTAACACACGCCAGTCCTATACCAGCTGTTAACAACAAGCACATTCTCCGTTATACATGGTTTTAATCTGGACTGCAGACAGAGTCCCCCACACCTGATTGCTGTAACCCATTCCTGTTAGAACAAAATCGTTCCACTTTAGATTGACGTTCAATTACCTTCGTGCCACTCTCAGCCTGGAGATAGCACTGTCGGCTTTTTAAAGGCGCAGTAATGGGGATTGAGAGATTGTGTGTCGTCACAGATCTGTCAAATTCCAAATAAGATGAAAGTTAGGACAGTGAGTTGTAACGTGAGACATTTTTAGGGGTTTTAAATGGAATTGCGAAAGAAGAAGATAACGAGATAACGGAGTTTATATAGAAGTCAGAAAATACCAATTACGTTATCACTCCCAGGGTTGGGAAGTTTCCCATCTGAATTTCAAATTCATCACGGAGCCATTTTGTTACCCTGTCGTCTTCGCGATCCTAATCGAGCCATGCGGTTGCACCAATAATTGACGAAGGCCCTGATAGTCCCCAATCGGCAAACCTTGGCCTCTCGGAATATCAAGCTGTGTAGGAACAAAAATCAGACCGTGAATTAGAGACATCCATCATGGAACCCTATCAGGGTTATTCAATAAAAGTTCTTATCGTTAAAAATGGGGTAATTTTGGCCCAACCAATGCGCTTTCAAATGTTAAATTAATATCCGATGGGTGGGCAAAAATTAGCACCATTCTGAACGATAAGAAACTTTATTTGAATCTCCTGATTTCCTATGTTCAGTAGTAAAGTGGAATGAAAACATTTATTACCTTCATTTGGTGAATGGATTTGCATTGTGTCATAAGATTTTGTTGCGGTGTTCTTTACAATTTCATCTTCCAGCTATTTACTAGTGATCTTCCTTGGCTTCATCAGCTGCCCAGGAATAGGTTGTTTCATAAGAGAAAGAAAGATTTTCTTCCCAAACGTGTACGCGATAATGTCTTGCTGATGAAACTCGATCTGGATAAAAACAGAATATTAATGTTATTAAACGTTTCCCAGTTACGGACATTAGTTCAATATAAAACCTTCTTGTGATGTTCTTACCTTGCTTTGCTACAGCGTTGTCTTCATCTGGGTGGTCGCCCCTACGGAATCTGGACATGGGACCCTCTGCGAGAGAAAGAGGAGAGAAGGAGAAATCAGTAGACAGACGAGCCAATCGAGAGTTTAAACCAAGGATGTGGAGTTGTAACAGGTAAGTTTTAGGTGCACTCCTTATCTCTACAAAAAATACTGAAAGGTAGGCACACTCCAAAAGTGCTTTACAGCATAACTTATTTATTCAGTGCTGAACAAAGTCCAAAGTACACACAAGTTTCGGGTTTTTCCCCTAAAACGTTGAGGACAGTTGGAGGACACCTGAGGAAGGGGAAAAACCCCCGAAACGTTGTGTGACTTTGGACTTTGTCAGCACTGAATAAAGTTATAAGATGCTTGTAAAGCACTTTTGGATGTGTGCTCCTTTCAGTATTTTTGTTTTATGAGCCAATGAGAGGGCCATTTCAACTGTTCTAACCAAATCAAAAACTGTGCAACAATCAAAAAAGCCTGAAAATAAATCCTAATGGTGGCCATACACACAGAGATATTATCGTCTGATAAAACACGTGTTTGGTGTCCGGTTTCTTACCTTTGCATAGTATTTCTGGAAGACACAGCGATACAAAGCAAAATCGCAGAAGGTTGGAAATGTGGGGGGGTGTCAACATCCGTGCAGATGGTTACTGGGACAAAGGAAATCGATTCTATTACTAATTGTAATGTCACACGGATTATATAACATGCCAAGATAAATATGTACATTGGTCATCATAAATATCCATTACTGGTCCACACATATTGAACCCACCGTAGGGATCTCCCATTGTTTTCATGCAGATCGAACATTAGGACGACAGGGTTCTGACATCCGTGTATTAAACGCTTCATACACAGATTCTGGTCTATTCCACGGACTTCTTGCTTCAAAGAAACGTTCTTATACATGCTTGTCACTCAGAGGGTCTCCGCGTACAATGCAAACGTGTCCATTATTTACACTGGGTGAAATGGTGGCTGGAAGCAGTTAAAGTGTGAAAAGGGAGGCTGGAAAATAAAAATGGAAAAACATCATATTAGAAAAATGGATGGAAAGTCAGATTCTTCCAGTAGAGAGGATGGTTTAAAATAAACGGATTTCCACTAAGATCTAATTATTAAAGAAAAGTCGTTACCGCAGAAACATAAATATGTCTCATGCTTTCCATCGTTCTCAATGTAAAAAATGTCTGCTGTTAAGAAAGGTTTGTGTCCAAAGGTGTCACATGGAAACATAAAAGCACATGACTAAAGGTCACATGACATGTTCAAAACTTAGAAGTGGGTGACATCACAAAGGAAATAATTAACTTTTTTTTTTTTAGTAGAAACAGTCAATATAGGAATAAAAAAGTATTGGAATCAACATGTATTGTGTATGTTATTTATATAGCGCTGTACAATATAGAATACAAAAAAGCCGTACAAGGGGGACAATAAATAAATACATAAAATAGTATATGCATTATGAAAATTTCAAGTGCTTGAAACATGTAACACGAGAGAAAGAGGTCCCTTGCCCCTGTAGAGCTTACAATCTAAACATTACCAAAACAGAGCGAAACATTTAAAATAAATACAATTGGCTAATTAACTGTGGGGCACTTTATGCAAAGTTTAATAGTTATTTAAACTGTCCAAACTTAATAAAGAAACATTTTAAAACAGTTAAACTTTCCCAATCATGGCATTGGATGGAGTGTTGCTCAGAGCCCAACACTAGGGGGCGCGGCAGGTTTTCAGGGCGACGTATCCAATGGGATGATGTAATTCCAGAGAAAAAAGTAAGATTGGAGAGCATGAAGAAGCTGCTGCAGCTGCAAGTAAAATCCAGTCCAGTCTCAACCATTACGGGACCGTTAGTGTAGGCGGACAACTACAAAACTACAATTAAATAATGTTCTTAGCCCATAACAAAGTACATACTGATATAGATTGTATGTAAACACACCCAGAGCGTAACAGGCAGTGTACCGGTCTATACTGGGTAATGGGTGTAACCAAATATACTGTACATACTGATATAGATTGTATGTAACACGCCCCAGAGCTAACAGTCAGTGTACCGGTCTATACTGGGGTAATGTTGTAACCAATATTACGCGTAATACTCTGATATAGATTGTATGTAACACGTCCAAGAGCAAACAGTCAGTGTAACGGTCTATAATGGGGTAATGTGTGTAACCAATATTACTGTACATACTGATATAGATTGTATGTAACACACCCCAAGAGCTAACAGTCAGTGTTACCGTCTATTACTGGGGTAATGTGTGTAACCAATGTACTGACATACTGATATAGATTGTATGTAACACGCCCAAGAGCTAACAGTCAGTGTAACCGGTCTTACGGGGTAAGTGTGTAACCAATATTACTGGACATACTGATATAGATTGTATGTAACACGCCCAAGAGCTAACAGTCAGTGTACCGGTTCTATACTAGGGTAATGTGTGTAACCAATATTACTGGTACATATGATATAGATTGTATTGTAACAGCCCAAGAAGGCTAACAGTCAGTGTACCGGTCTATACTGGGGTAATGTGTGTAACCAATATTACTGTACTACTGATATAGATTGTATTAACACGGCCAAGAGCTAACAGTCAGTGTACCGGTTATACTGGGTGAATGTGTGTAACCAATATACTGTTACCTACTGATATAGATGGTATGTAACACACCAAGAGCTAACAGTCAGTGTACCGGTCTATACTGGGGAGTAAGTTGTTAACCAACTATTATGTACATACTGATAAGATTGTTATGGAACACGTCCAAGAGCTAACAGTCAGTGTACCGGTCTATACTGGGGTAATGTGTTGTAACCGATATTACTGTACATAATGATATAGATTGTATTGTAACACCCCCAAGAGCTAACAGTCAGTGTACCGGTCTATTACTGGGGTAATGTGTAACCAATATTACGTAATACTGATATAGATTGTATGTAACACGCCCAGAGCGAACAGTCAGTGTGTACCGGTCTATACGGGGTAAGTGTGTAACCAATATTACTGTACATAAATGAATAGATTGTATGTAACACGTCCAAGAGCTAACAGTCAGTGTACGCCGGTCTATACTGGGTTAAGGACGAATTCTGTACATACGTCATATTTTACTGTAACACTAGGCGACATCATAATGGTCTATAGCTGGGTGTAAGTGTAACCACATCATACGGTTAATCAGTGTATGAAGCATATGGGGGGGGGAACCCCAAACCCAAAACAGTAACCCAAAACCAAATACGACCAAAAATAGACCCCGACACTTTTTTATGATTTCAAACAACCCCCCAAACCCCCCCCCCACACCCCCCACCCCACAACCCCCCACACAAACACCACTCCCCCCACAACAACACACCCCCCACCCCAACCACCAACAACAACCCACCCAACCCCCCCAACAGTAAACCCAACCCGGCCAAAAGAGCTAACAGTCAGGTACCGCTGTACTGGGTAGGTAAGTGGTGAAACAAAAATTCTGTACCATAACTGATATAGATTGTATGTAACACGTCCAAGAGCTAAAGTTTGTAACAACGTGTGATTGCGGGGGTCCCGACCCAACGACGCACGGATGTGCATTGGTGTCCCGAACGTTCGCTTTAGGGTGGAAGGTGATCGGGGTCTGTGATATGCGGCCGTTGGATTATCGGGCTGAAAACGCCCCGCCCGAGCATTAGAGATGCCGCCACAGCGGTCGGGCAACGATCCCGACAGAACAGCTGTTTGGCCAATAAAGTGCCCATACACGGGCCGATTATTGGCCACAAAACGAACGGTTGTTACACATCGTGCGTAATGTAACACGTTCCAAGAGATAACAGTCGTGTACTGGTCTATTACTGGGGTACTTTACCAGACACAGCGAGGTAAATCGACGGCGGAACAGACTGCTGCATCGATTTTTGCTGCAAACTGACAGTTTTAGGAACATTCCAATAGGTGTAGAGTGCATTTGGGAAGAAGAAAGGAAGAAGAACGTTACAGAACCTGAAATGTCAGCTCACTAAGTCAACAGCAGAGAATAGCAAGGGGTATAAATTCAATTGATCTTTCAAAAGGAAAGAGAACATGTAGAGTAACTAGGATGTGTACCTGAACCTATCGACACGTTTTAACCAGCTGTTTTCCGATATCAAAATTTCCGTTCAATTTTCAGGTTTGAAATCTTTGCGCAAGATCGGTGGGAAGGTGGGAAAATTAATTTCAAAAACAATCTGGAGGCCACAGACGCTTATTGGACAGAGAAAAAAAATCTATATGTAAAGGGCTAGGACACACCCCAGCGCATTTAACACGCGATCCGATCGCAAGCTACAAAGTGCAAGTGGCCCAATTGGACTGACACATTGATGTGATCACTATGGTTGGCGCGATTCGCATGCGCGATGATTCCTGGATGCAAGCGGTGCACATGCTTACGCCGATGCCACACTAACCATGTGCGTTTCGCAAAATGGTTTCTGCATGTGCTGAGATCCCCCGGCACACCTATTGTGGCCAGTTTTCATTGGCGTACACTGTGGTGCTTTTTAACACGCGGACACGACACCATGTTGTGGCCTGGCCTCAATAATGATGTAAAAGTGACCTATTACTACAATGTAGAGGGAAGGGGAATGAATGGAAGAATTTAACTTGTATGAAGGAATGTCTTGAGAAACTACAACTCCCAGCATCCCTAGGAGCAGGGGAATCAAAAAGCCACAAACATTAGATCAATAAAATAATAACTAGAGCCACACGTTTAAAACCATAAGCAACATCAGGGAATTAAAATGCGTTTATTAAAAGTCCACAGGAGGGACACAAACACTTGCATACAATCCTCATGCGATGAAGTCGGTACCACGTGCTGATTATTGCCCAGAACGAGGTTTGAAACGCAAACTTCCGACTTCCGCAATTAGGGTGTGTTTGTGGTTCCGGCAGTGAAGTGAAGAGACAGGACGGTCAGTGATCATGTCCAGTCGGAGATCGGCCGCCGCCTACCTCGGAACCAGAAGATCCCGATGTCAACGGCGACAGGAAGCACCAATAGGGGACGATTTGAATCGCAGGGAGATGCCGACCAGCGATTTCGAGACCTCAGGCGGATGTGCAACGTAAATATCAATCATAGGAGACCGTAATAGCTACGGTCTGTTACGGTGATCACACACCATAATATCAATCATAGGGACCGAAATAGCTCCGGTCTATTAGTTACTGTGCATCACCACCTTAATATCAATCAGGGAACCATAATAGCTACAGTCTGTATGTTTACTATGCATCACACACCTTAAGATCAATAATAGGTCGGACTGTCGATAGCTATGGTCTGTACTGTGCATCACACACCTTAATATCAATCATAGGGGACTGTAATAGCTATGGTCTGTACTGTGCATCAAACCTAATATAATCATAGGTGACTGTAATAGCTTATGGTCTGATGTGACTTTTTTTGGGTGCATCACACACCTTAATATCAATCATAGGGACTGTAATAGCTATGATCTGTATGTTACTGTGCATCACACACCTTAATATCAATCATAGGGACCGTAACAGCTACGGTCTGTACTGTGGATCACACATCTTAATATAAATCATAGGGACCATAATAGCTACATTTTGTACTGTGCATCACACACCTTAATATCAATCATAGGGAGCGTAATAGCTACGGTCTGTATGTTACTGTGCATCACATATCTTAATATCAATCACAGGGACCATAATAGCCACGGTCTGTATGTTACTGTGCATCACACACCTTAATATCGATCACAGCGACTGTAATAGCCACGGACTGTATGTTGCTGTGCATCTCACATCTTAATATCAATCATAGGCAACATAATGGCTATGGCCTGTATGTTACTGTGCATCACACACCTTAATATCAATCATAGGGACCAAAATAGCTACGGTCTGTATGTTACTGTGCATCACACACCTTAATATCAATCATAGGGACCATAATAGCTACAGTCTGTATGTTACTATGCATCACACACCTTAATATCAATCATAGGGACTGTAATAGCTATGCTCTGTACTGTGCATCACACATCTTAATATCAATCATAGGGACCATAATAGCTACGTTTTGTACTGTGCATCACACACCTTAATATCAATCATAGGGAGCGTAATAGCTACGCTCTCTACTGTGCATCACACACCTTAATTTCAATCACAGAAACCATAATAGCTACAGTCTGTACTGTGCATCACACACCTTAATATCAATCATAAAGACCATAATAGCTACAATCTGTACTGTGCATCACACACCTTAATATCAATCATAGGGACAGTAATAGCTAAGGTCTGTATGTTACTGTGCATCACATATCTTAATATCAATCACAGGGCATTATCCCTGAGCTAAATATTGTACCCAACTTATACATTTTAATATAAGGTACATTACATTTACAAAAACAACATTCAATGGGCGGGACATCCGCAGAGGGTACAACGTAAACTTTTATTTATAGTTGGAGAAAGGAAAGTCACATTACAGCCAGCCATCGTAATAGTGTTGCCACTACGTCACTTCCTCAGGAAGGTCTCGAAACGCGTCAGGCGTGGGCTGACCCTCCCACCTCTCGACCATGTGTATCGGGACTATTACGCTGCTACTGTACGTTGACTTTAACCAAACTAAAATAAAAGTTTTACCCTCTGTGAGTGCAGTCAGTTTTTAAAAAATGGAGGAGAACAGGCGTGACATCACTTCTCTAATCTAACATAGTGCCACAATAAAATACTCAACCTCCCCATATACTGAACATTATTAATGGATTCACTGCAGTGACATTGTGAGATATTTTATAGTACATTGACCAATCAGAAGATAAACAGTTGTCACCTCATGTGACTGGGGACCCAGTGAACATCATAGGATCTGCAGTTAAACAGCGGAACATGACCGACTGATCATCCACAGTAAGATTCTAATGGTTTGACAGGACAAGTCACAATGTTGGTGGGTTTTAAATGTTCCATTATAAGAATCCTTTAAGTACCCCCATGCAATAAGATTACTACCAATATTAAAGGGGAACTATCCCACCCTCTATTGTAATAAGGATGGACTGCGCATTAGGCTGACACTTCATTTTCTGTAGAGCTGTGAGCTTTGGTCTTCTGTGCAGGTGCAGGTGGCCTGGTCCCATAGCAGAAGCCAGAGCGTGCTTTTCTTGATTGGCTAGAAAGCGGCTCCCTATGTAATAATTAACATAAATAAACATAGCACAATTCTGTTCTTGCCCCTCAGCCCAACAACCTGTGCCCACTTACTAATTGAGATATTTATTAGTTTTTTATTTATTATATTTATTAGGGGTGGGTGCACTTGTGTATGGTAGAAATCATATATATATATTAACCAATGGCCATTAGGGGATTTTAATAAACCAGGCCAGATGGTTAATGGCCGGTGTATCCTATTCCTCCTCTGCCATAAGATGAGCTGTTTTTAAGATCGCAACGGGACCTAACATTTACCCAATTTTATTCATGTCTATTTGTACGTTCGGGATTGGTGAGGGCCAATGGGCCTGTACCAGGGTGCTGCAAAGGTTTTCTCACTTCTAGGGGACATTACCTGGGAACCAAAGGACAAAACTACAAAAACACAGTTATTCTTTGTATATTATTTACATTTACAGTTCACTAAGGTGTTTCTAAACTTCAGATTGAGGATAACAGGGATGATGGGAAATATACTATCCCCGTTTTAATTAATTTGGCTTGAAAAAGCCCAAATTCCTGTTCTATTTCTCTTTCTTCTTCGTTTATCTTCTGCTTTGTTTGGACCGTACTCTCCTCCCACAGTTTTTGGAGCTAGAGACATTCCCATGGAAGCCATATTTAAAGGGTGGTAACTAAAGTCAAAACAAAACTAATTAGATATTCCTCAATTATAAAAATAGTTTAATGGTTGTATAAAAAAAGAATACCCTCAACCAGACCCAGGTACACACACCGGACTGTCTCTATCAATTACGTGGCAGCCATAACTTAAAGGGTAATTAAATTTCAAAAAAGCAAAGTTTGATCAGGTAAACACACCTACGACCTACCCCTTATTACTGTTGAGCCTATTAAAGGGGTAACCTAAAGTCAAAAAAAATTTTTTTGACCAATCATCAATAAAAGTTTATTTTTTTTAACCCCCAAACCAACACACAGTACACACACTACTGATCTACTTATCCATACTATGGCAGCCAACGTAAAGGGTAAACTAAGAGTTAAAAAATAATTGATCAATCTAATCAAGTTGTTTTTTTTAACTTCCAACCTGATTCCAGGTACACACACCTATTGACCCACCCTTCCATTACCATGGCAGCCATGTTTAAAGGGTAAATATAGTCACAAAAAACACATTTTGACCAATCATCAAAAAAAATTTAGATTTATCCGCCAACCTGATATGAATACACACACACCAACTGACTACCTGTAAGCATGTGACATATTTAAAGGGTAAGTAAAAAACAACAACTGCCAAAAAAAAAAAATCGCCAGCACAAACCACACAATTCCCTTCCAAAATGCAGTCTTCAAGCCAAATTCAAAGTTTCTATTAAAACACTTTCCCTTTCTAGTTCCTTTTTACAATTAACGGGGACTATAATGAAAACTTACAGGCAGATCTAAAAGGGCTGCAAAAAAGGCACCTGTGTCTATGAATTTGCCAGCAACCAATGCAGCTATTCAGCTACTGCGGTTATCATCTTAAACTTTTGATTGGTTGCTTCAAAGTATGCACAGGCAACCATTTGCACATATTATATGTGAGTACCTACAGCGCTTACCCCCCATCCACTCTGTTCTTCATACGTTCGTGTGCTTGCTGTTTCCAGTTTATCTTCCTATAGTTTCCAATGTTTCGGTTTATTCCCTCAGTTCCTAGAGACCCCCTAGTTGTCCGCAGTACGGCCATTGCCACTCGCCGCCTTGTCCCTGTGGCCTGCTGGGGCCGGATCCCCTTCCAGGGCAGGTCACGTGCACTAAGTGTCTATAATTGGGATTTGGAAGTCTGGTGAAGTAAGAGGAATCTGACCCCCAGAGTTACAATACAGCCTGTAATGTTCCTGTTGGATTGTAACAGGAAGAGAAAACAGGCAGCAAAACAGAACCAGCCTGCAGGGATACAGAGCAACGACCAAGGGGTATTGGTTTGGAAGATAAACTCACACGGGGTCAGTCCTATAAACCAGGGTTCTCAAACGTGTGCCTCCATGTTGAAAACTACAACTCCCAGCTCCTCTCTGTCTGTAGTAGGGGGTGTATGTCCACACGAGAAGATCGGGAATGTCTGCACTGAAGGGGTCCTCACGGACAGAGCCCTGTGGGTTTAAACAGCTGAATGTCTTGCAGGGGGGTGTGGTGGGTATGGAGGGGGTCATTTAGTAAGGGGGGCTTGCTAATTGATAAATGAAAATGATGAATGGATTAAAATATGAAACACACATAGGGCCGTGTTTAAATGTGTCGCGGTCGTATATTTACACGAAAGTTTTACTTTTGCCCTACAATGCTAAGGCTGGGTTACACACCGTAGGACTTCTTGTTCGAGACGAGAGTTCGATTGGCCGGGTCAAATGGCTGTCCGTGGGGCAAAACTTGGCGTGGTCGACAGTTTGCGCGACCTATTCATGGCGGTCCCATAAGGCCGTGATTTACGACAGTTCCAATCGCCCCTTGGGCAATACGGACGAACTGGCAATCGAGTTCAGTCGCAGGTGCAAACAATCCCACCGAATATGGATAGTATCTGCTTCCTGATAGCAGTCAATAATGGCCATGACAATGATGTCAGGCCAACGAAATACTTGCTGCAGACTGTTACCGTCAGAAAGCTCATAAAGTACAGTAAGCTGGCAACTTAAAGAGAGGAAGACTGCAGTGTCTAAAGGGTGGCAGCCAATAAAAACAAATCAACTTTTTTGTTGCAGCAATAGTCTAGCCTAAAGTGATGGGGGGTGAAAAGGAGTTTCTTCGCTGTCTTCTATATTGGGGCCACCAACTTTGTAGTGTGAATTTTGATTAAAGACACGGCACAAAATATTGGATGGGTTTTAATAAACAAAAAACGGGACAAAAAATGTGAGTAGAATGCTAACAGGCAGAGAAGGAACTCACCAGATATGTTTATTGGCTGGTGGTTTATATAGCTACCTAGCCGCCAACACCAGAGCCTTATGTCAATGGTAAGTGTCACGTATTACTCAGGTACAATGCACTACATCTTTAGATTGCTAATAGGCAGAGTAGGGGAATGTGGTCCAAAATGACTTTAGGTAAATTGATGGAATGATCTCTGAGAATTTTTGCCTATTGTAATGTTATTTTGTGTGATATGGCAGCAGCAGTCACCAGGTCCCTGCACTTCCTGCTCTGAAACAATGTCAATGGGAACAGTCAAGCAATATGCCCTGTGTTTCATCCTCCCTGCGCAGTCCCCCTCCTCTAGCAAGCCCCCCTAAGTCCCTCTTCCACCATGGACCCCATGGCCCTACAATTTGCGGCCCCCCACTTGGCCCCTTCCCTCACAGCACAATGTGGACTCCACCCAACTTCGGTCATTAGCCACCCAACTCACTCACCGTTGTCTTAGCTCCATCCAACCGTGGTTTGCCTCAAAGCCCGCCCAAACGCAGGTGCTAGTGGGCCACCTCAGACCCCCCCCCTCCGCGAGCAGAGTGAGAACTTTACCTGAAAAGGCTGGTTTCATATAGTGGGAGAGAAGGTAAGGGAAGATTCACTACCTTCTCTGTCAGGGCTTCACACAGCAGAGAGGAGGAGGACTTTCCGGTCTCCCTCACACACTGAGGGAGTCTGAGGCTATGTCGCAGCTGCACTGGCAGGAAGAAGGCCTTAGGAATGTCACATGTCAGCTTCCCACCCATTAACTTTCTGGTAGTCATTTCTGATATCTTGGGCTGTGGAGCACATAGAGAGGTGGTTGATGGCTCGTTTTAAAGGTAGGAGGAAAATGGTTCACAGGGGGCGTACAGCAACTCATGCAGTTTGGCAGAAGAAGGGCGAAATGGAGAAAAGGAGTCGGAAGAAGCAGAAGGTGCAGTGGCAACAGCAAGGTTAAGACACTGCAGCCGGGTAAGAAGAGGAGGAAAGACAGGCAAGGCAGAGTTACACGGCCACACACCGGGAAGGTTAGCAAAGGGGGAGAGAGGGAGATGTTATGCCTTCAGAGAGGGGGTTAGCTATAGCATGGACAGCCCTTTCCTACAGCAGGTAAAGCCCTAGGCTGATAAGGCAAGGCACTGACAGATAATCTGGTGCAGTCCCTCCTCCCCTACCCAATAGTTACAAACAACAAAAGGGGGTCCATGGAGCCAGGGAACAGCAGGGTTTACAACCCCCCACCACATTGCTTTGGCATTAGCGTTTTCCATCCCCCAAGGCAAACATTGGGAGCAACTTCTACAGAAACAGCCAGCAGACACCCAGCCCATACCGCCTACCCCTCCAGGCAGGGCAGGAAAGGAAATCCACTAAGACCACAAGGAGGTCAGGTGGACGAATAGGCTTGGGTATGGGAATCACAGTCTCTAACTTACCTGTGCCGTCATTCTCTTCTGTGTAGCGGCACCTGTGCGGCTCAACATTGGCAGCGGCTTCGCTATTATGGCAGACAGGCATCATCATCTGCAGCAGCGCCTAGGTCGTGCCCTGCCGTCAGTGATGCAGAGGCCACATGATGTCAACCCTCACTGCACCAGCAACACAGCAGTAACAACCCAGCCAGCAGGGGTGCCACCTTTACTATTGAGCTCCGTCAGTAATCCAGGTATATTATGGACTCTATTCCGGTCTTCTTAAAGAATGTATTTCACAGTATGTTACTAACTACGCTAGCTGCGGGAAGGGGGCACACGGAGTTATTAGGCCCTTAATACCCCTGCAGTAATACAGTGGGAAGTCAAAAATGCGCACCCCAGAAACTGGCAACAACGTGGGGGCAACGCCACATCAATGACACCACACATAGTTCTAAGGAGGCAACCATTAGCCTAGTCCAATTGTTCATGAATCAAATTTTAGGGACATTCTTACCTGTGCAGGAACTCCACTGGGATTACATCGATCTCGGTGCCACCACCTTATCTCGGTGCCATCGGCAAAGTCAGGAGGAAGACCAGACCCACTCTTCCCACTCCCCAGTGAGAATGCAAGAATTGGAGGACTTTTTAACGGGGATAACCAAATCGGCGAAACCCCAACAAGATTTGGAGCTGGGGTTCCACTAAGGGGTTTGGATCCCCCATTCGACGATAACCTGGTAGCCCATCCCTTGTCATAACTCCCCAGATTACCCCGAGATCGTTAAAGAAGTGGCGAAGGCGGGTACCGGCCCTTTTCCTTTTTAATTCCACCGTTTGAAAACCTCAGTGATTTCCCCATTGGGTCTTGTCCCCAAAAAGAAGCAAACACTTTCCCATAATCTCTCTTACCCACTGGTTTCTCAAAGGTGTAAACGATCCAATAGACATTGCTGTGTAGGGGTCCTCTATGCGTCATTCAATGGAGCTTTGGCTCTGTTAAGAAGGACCAGTGGGCAGAGATCGTCATGGCGAAAGTGGACATAAATCGGCCCCTTTCATTGCTGCGATCAACCCAGAGTATTACCAGGTGTGGGTTCCAGTGGGATGGTGCCTATTTCTTTTGCTAGGTGTCTACCAATGGGCTGTAACCTCTCGTGTTACTAATTCAGATGTGTGCGCTACTTTTCTGGAGTGGTCCGTGCGCAGGTAATGGGGTCAACTGTCATCTCTACACTAATTAGATTGATTTCTGTTTATCAGCCCGGCAGGGTCCTCAGGGTGCAGGAGACTGCTTAGATCCTTTTTGCTTTTGGCTGAAAAATTCGGTATGACCGATTGCGCAGTGAAAGACTGTGTCCCCATCTACTGTATTCAATTTTTTCCTCGGAATTACAATATACTCAAGTAAAAATGGAGTTCCGGCATGCCCCAAAAGAAAGTGACACTTTTTAGACAGAGCCCTCGGGCAAAGAAGCTCCAGGTAAGGGAAGTCCAGTTGCTCTGGGCATCTGACTTGCTACATGGGAAATACCAGTCGGCAGGGCCTTTAACAGTGGGTTGGTATGGCTAAACCCGGGCTGGCTGTGAGATTATCCCCGAGGTATGGCACGCAGTTCCTAGGTAGGTTCAATGCGTAACACCCGAAGATGGTAGTGCAGACTTCATAGACACCTCAGCTATTAAACCGTTTAAGATGCCGCAGCATTCACGGCGGGTGTGGTGTTTGTTTTATGCTGGTGCTGGTTGGATGGCCACCAACATGGTACCAGAAAAATTGGAGTTCCAACTTGGGATTACCTTGAGTAATCCCCATTTATTTTACCTTACTGCTTATATCGGGGCCACTTATTAGAGAATAGGAGAATTATCTGGACTGCGACATCTGAGGGGTTGTCAGGGTGCTAATGCAGTCCCAGATAATCTAATCCAGATTAGGACGGATAGTTTTGAAACTGAGCACAACATTTGGATGAAAGCTCGTCACACCCCAGCCAAGTAGTTGTGAGCTGGACGCTTGAGGTCCCGCTTCAAATGCAGCGATTTCAAGAGTTAGCTGGTGGAATGGCCACTCCGAGAGGATTGGTGGGAAACCTGCCACCCAGGCTAGAGGGGTTCTTAAGGGACTCTCTAGCCCCCAAAATGGATGGTGTACAGAGCAGGCTAGGTAAAATGGTTACAGTTAAAGACCTCATGCAGTGAACAGGTTCCCAAGAGGACAATCGGTCAACAGCATCAAAAAATGGGTAGCAGGTGTCTCATTCTTCCTAAACTAGACACCCTGTCCCGCTGGTGAGAAACTTGTATCTCCCAATATGAATCCCTTATTTGACATTTTATTAGCCTGTTCTTCTGCCCTCAGGGTCAGTGAACTAGCAGCGACTAACAAGAGGGAATGGGGGGTCTACTTAGTCAGATGTGTCACTGATATAGCAGAAGTTAAAAGTTTGGATTTCCAGATCCAAAACAGACCAGCAAGAGTGGGCAGGGAATGCTGGCTCTAGGCCCCTTCCCATAGCAATCATGTCCATGTAGATTGCATACCTGAAATTCATCCAAGAAAGGGGGTAACCCAGGCCCCTGTTTCGGCATCAAGGTGGATCAATCATCGTCACAATTTCAATTTCGTAGGGTCCTAATTTGGGTGTAAGACATCTGGGTCTGGCTGGCAAAATTACAATGCCACTCATTAAGAAGGGGCAGCCCATGCCTTTCAGAAGGCTTTCAAGTTTCCAAAATGAAAAACGCCTTGGTAGGTGGGATTCTATCGCTTTAAATCTTATATCAGACCGAATTGTCCTAGGTAGTTAATAACCCAACACCCCCCCAAAACACCACAACACATGCACCCTCCCCCCCCAACACCACAACCATCACCCCCAACCCTACTCCTTCTATCTCTACATAGATCATAAGCAGCTGAGAGTCTGGATAATCGGTAATCGGACATCCTTGGTCTATTGGGCATGTTGGTGGGCCTCTGTGAGGAATTAGGTGATAATCTAAGCTTCCCTGAGAACGTCCTTAGGATCAGTGGATGGGGAGGAGAGGTGGTCGCTGTGAATGACCTTTTTCCGTGGTAGCTAGATTAAGGAAGAAAGGGGCTATCCCGACATGTCATACTCCACTTAGGGGGCAACGACATTGGATTCTTTAAACAGTGGAACTAATCAGAATGGTCGGCAGAGACCTGGCACAGTTACACTTTATGTTACCAGATGTTTGACGACTGGTCCAAGGCATCCAGATTGAAACGGCTCTTCAACCCTATGAGAAAGTGCGGAAAAAAATTAACTTGGGAGTTGCCAATTAGCCAAAGATATTGAGACTTGAATACCGGACATTTAGAAGGAGGCGATAGGGCCTAAATGCTTTTGCTAAGAGCAGGAGAGAGGCACAGGTGGTACAAGGAAAGGTAGCAGCTGTGCTATTGAGAGACAGACCCGTTAGGACTCTTACGGTAGGCGGCTCAGAATATACAGCAGTTTAATTAAAAGATGATTTGCTAATGCTGGAAGTTTATGTGTTATAATTTAAATAATAAAGAAGTAAAACGGCAGCCCTGACACCGACTAAACCTGTGTTGGTATTCTCGTGTATGTGGGTTAATTTCGGGTAATGTGCCGCCTGCCCTTTCAGAGAGAGAGCATTTTAGACTTGAATGAGCCGGTCAGCATCCTGGATCCTTCTCTACTTGTCTTACTTCCCAACTCTATTAGGCATCCCCCATATTATCTCCTTCCAACGCATGACGTTCTTTTCAGATATTCGCCAGCTTCGCTTTTTGTATACTTTCCTTCTAACACAAGCCAGTCCTATACAGCTGTTAAAACAAGCACATTCCTTCCGTTATACATTGTTTTAATCTGGACTGCAGACAGATGTCCCACACACCTGATTGCTGTAACCACATTCCTGTGAACAAATATCCGTTCCTTTCTAGATGAGTTCACTTACCTTCGTGCCACTCTCAGCCTGTAGATAGCACTGTCGGCTTTAAAGGCGCAGTCAGTAATGGGGTAGAGAGATTGTGTGTCGTCACAGATCTGTCAAAGTCCAAATAAGATGAAGTTAGTGACAGTGAGTTGTACATGAGACATTTTTTAGGGGTTTTAATGGAATTTGCGAATAGAGAAGATACGAGATAACGGAGTTTATATAGAAGTCAGAAAATACCAATTACGTTATCACTACCAGGTGTGGGAAGTTTCCATCTGATAAATTAAAATTCATCCGGAGCCATTTTGTTACCCTGGCGTCTTCGCATCCTAAGCGAGCCATGCGGTTGCACCAATAATTAGACGAATGGCCCTGAAGTCTAATCGGCAAACCTTGGCCTCTCGGAATATCAAGCTGGTGCGAACAAATCAGACCGTGAATTAGAGACAATCTTCATGGACCCTATCAGGGTTATTCAATAAAAGTTCTTATCGTAAAAATGGGGGTAATTTGGCCCAACCAATGCGCTTTCAAATGTTAAATAATATCCGATTGGTTGGGGCAAAAATTAGCACCATTCTGAACGATAAGAACTTTATTGAATCTCCCTGATTCTATTGTCATTAGTAAAGTGGAATGAACCTATTTATTACCTTCATTTGGTGAATGGATTGCGTTGGTGTCACTTAATGAGTTTGTTCGGTTTCTTTTACAATTTCATCTTCCAGGCTTATTTACTAGTGATCTTTCCTGGCTTCATCAGCTCCAGAATAGGTTGTTTCATAAGAGAAGAAAGATTTTCTTCCAAAACGTTTTTACTCGATAATTCTTGCTGAGTGAAACTTCGATCTGGATAAAAACAGAATATAATGTTATTATTTTAACGTTTCCATTTACGGACATTAGTTCAATATAAAACCTTTTGTGATGTTCTTACCTTGCTGCTACAGCGTGTTTCATCTGGGTGTGCCCCTACGGAATCTGGACATGGGACCTCTGCGAGAGAAGAGAAGGAGAGAAATCAGTGAGACAGACGAGCCAATGAGAGTTTAAACCAAGGATGTGGAGTTGTAACAGGTAAGTTTTAGGGGCACTCCCTTATCTCTAACAAAAATACTGAAGGTAGGCACACTCCAAAAGTGCTTTACAGCATAACTATTTCAGTGCTGAACAAAGTCCAAAGTACCAAACGTTTCGTTTTTCCCCTAAAACGTTGAGGACGTTGGAGGACACCTGAGGAAGGGGGAAAACCCCGAAACGTTTTTGTGTACTTTGGACTTGTTCCGCAATGAATAAAGTTATAAAGTATGCTGTAAAGCACTTTGAGTGTGCCTCCCTTTCAGTATTTTTGTTTTATGAGCCAATGAGAGGCCATTCAACTGTTCTAACAATCAAAAAACTGGGCAACAATCAAAAAGCCTGAAAATAAATCCTAATGGTGGCCATACCACGAGATATTATCGTCTGATAAAAACCACGTGTATGGTGTCCGGTTTCTACCTTTGCATAGTATTTCTGGAAGACACAGCGATACAAAGCAAAATCGCAGAAGGTTGGAAATTGTGGGCTGGGTTTCAAATCCGTGCAGATGGTTACTGGGACAAAGGAAATCGATTCTATTTACTAATATGTAATGTACACGGATATAAACATGCCAAGATAAATAGTGGACATTGGTCATCAATAAATCCATTACTGGTCCCACATATTGACCCACCTGTAGGGATCTTCCTCCATTGTTTTCATGCAGATCGAACATTAGGACGACAGGGTCTGACATCCGTGTATTAAACGCTTCATTACACAGATTCTGGTCTTATTCCACGGACTTTCTTGCTTCAAAGAAATCGTTTATACTGCTTGTCACTCCGAGAGGTCTCCGCGTACAATGCAAACGTGTCCATTTATTACACTGGGTGAAATGGTGGCTGGAAGCAGTAAAAGTGGTGAAAGGGCTGGAAATAAAAATGGGAAAACATCATATTAGAAAAATGGATGGAAAGTCAGATTCTTCCAGTAGGAGGTTTTAAAATAAACGGATTTCACAATGAATTCTAATTATTAAAGAAAGTCGTTACCTTGCAGAAACAATAAATATGTCTCATGCTTTCCACAGTGTTCAATGTAAAAATGTCTGCTGTTAAGAAAGTGTCTCAAGGGTCAACATGACAAAATGTCACATGACATAAAAATGTACACATGACATGTTCAAAAATTAGAAGTGTGGTGACCTCACAAAGGAAATAATTAACCTTTTTTTTTTTAGTAGAAACAGTCAATATAGGAAAAAAAGTATTGGAATCAACATGTATGTGTATGTCTTATTATATAGCGCTGTACATATTAGAATACAAAAAGCCGTACAAGGGGGACAATAAATAAATACATAAATTAGTATATGCATTATGAAATATTCAAGTGCTTGAAATGTAAAACGAGGAAAGAGTCTGCCCCGTAGAGCTACAATCTAATTAACATTACCAAAACAGAGCGAACATTTAAAATAAATAAATTGGCTAATAACTGTGGGCACTTTATGCAAAGTAGTAATTAAACGTCCAAACTAATAAAGAAATCATTAAAAACAGGTAAATTTTCCCGAAATCAGGGCATTTGGAGTGTGCCTCAGAGCGCCAACACTAGGGGCGCTGGCAGGTTACAGGCGCCGTATCGCGATGATGTAATTCCAGAAGAAAAAGTAAGATTGAGAAGCATGAAGAAGAGCTGCAGCTGCAAGTAAAATCCAGTCCAGTCTCCAACCTTTACGGGACCTGTAGCTGTAGGCGACAACTACAAAACTACAATTAAATAAATGTTTCTAGCCCCAATTAAACAAATGTACATACTGATATAGATTGTATGGTAACACAACCAAGAGCTAACAGTCAGTGTAGCCGGTCTATTACTGGTGTAATGGGTTGTGTAACCAATATTACGTACATACTGATATAGATTGTATGTAACACGCCCCAAGAGCTAACAGTCAGTTGTACCGGTCTATACTGGGGTAATGGTGTAACCAATATTACTGACATACTGATATGATTGTAGTAACACGCCCAAGAGCTAACAGTCAGTACGTGTACCGGTCTATACTGGGGTAATGTGTGTAACCAATATTACTGTACATACTGTATAGATT
The DNA here is from genome assembly GCA_019447015.1 of Hymenochirus boettgeri. NCBI lineage: Eukaryota > Metazoa > Chordata > Amphibia > Anura > Pipidae > Hymenochirus > Hymenochirus boettgeri. Next base: position 16,771,547 of record CM033475.1, read on the forward strand.
GTATGTAACACGCCCAAGAGCTAACAGTCAGTGTACCGGTCTATACTGGGGTAAGTGTGTAACCAACATTAATGGATAATACTGATAAATTGTATGTTGTAACAGCGTCCAAGAGGCTAACAGTCAGGTACCGGTCTATACTGGGGTAAGTGTGTACCAATATTACTGTACATACTGATATAGATTGTAATGTAAACACCAAAGAAGCTAACAGTAAGCAGTGTACAGGTCTTACTGGGGTAATGTGTGTAACCAATATTACTGTACATAATGATATAGATTGTAGTAACACGTCTCAAGAGCTAACAGTCAGTGTACCGGTCTATACTGGGGTAAGGGGGTAACCGATATTACTGTTACATACTGATATAGATTGTAGTAACACGCCCAAGAGCTAACAGTCAGTGTGTACCGGCTATACGGGGTAATGTTGTGTAACCAAATTACTGTTACTACTGATATAGAGTATGTAACACGCCCAAGGCTAACAGTCAGTGTACCGGTCATACATGGGGTAAGTGTGTAACCATATTACTGCTTACTGATAAGATTCTATGTACACGTCCAAGAGCTAACAGTCAGTGTACCGTCTATACGGGTAATGTGAACCAATATTACTGTACAAGTATGATATGATTTGATTGAAACCACTAAGAGCTAACAGTCAGTGTACTGGTCTATACTGGTGTAATGTGTGTAACCAATATTATGTAATACTGATATAGATTGTATGTAACACGTCCAAGAGCTAAAGTCATGGTACCGGTTGTACTGGGTAAGTGGTGTAACCAATATTACTGTCATACTGTATATAGATGTATTGAACCGTCCAAGAAGAGCTAGACTTTGTACAAACGTGTGATTGGGGCCCGACCCACGACGCACGATGTGTCCGAACGTTCGTTTCGGGTGATAATCGGCTGTGTATGGGCACTTTCGGCTGAAACGCCCGATCATTCAGAGATCCGCACAGTCGGTCGGGCAACGATCCCCGACAGAACAGCTGTTTTGGCCAATAAGTGCCCATACACGGGCCGATTATGGCCAAAAGAACGGTTGTAACACATCGTGCGTATATGTAACACGTCCAAGAGACTAACAGTCAGGTGTACTGGTATATACTGGGGTACTTTTACCAGAACAGCGGTAAATCGCGGCGAACAGACTGCTGCATCGATTTTTGCTGCAACTGACGTTTTAGGAACATTCCAGGTAGAGTGCATTCTGGGAAGAAGAAACCGTTACACGAACCTGAAATGTCAGCTCACTAATGGTCAACACCGAGAATAGCAAGGGGTATAATTCAATGATCTTTCAAAAGGAAAGGAGAACATGTAGAGTAACTAGGTATGTGTACCTGAACCTATCTGACACGTTTTAACCAGCTGTTTTCCGATATCAAAATTTCGTTCAATTTCAGGGTGAAATCTTTGCGCAAGATCGGTGGGAAGGTGGGAAAATTAATTTCAAAACATCTGGAGGCCACAGACGCTTATTGGACAGAGAAAAACTATGTAAGGGCTAGGACACACCAGCGCATTTTAACACGCGATCCGATCGCAAGATACAAAAGTGCAGTGGGCCAATTGGACTGACACACTTGATGGATCACTATGGTTTGGCGCGATTCGCATGCGCGATGATTCCCTGGATCGCAAGCGGTGCACATGCTTACGCCGATGCCACACTAACCATGTGGTTCGCCAAAATGGTTTGCATGTGCTGAGATCCCCCGGCACACCTATTGTGGCCAGTTCATGGGTACACTAGTGTGTGCTTTAAACAGCGGACACGACACCATGTTGTGGCTTGGCCTCAATAATGATGTAAAGTGACCTATTACTACAATGTAGAGGGAAGGGGAATGAATGGGAGAATTAACATTGTATGAAGGAATGTCTGAGAAACTACAACTCCCAGCATCCCTGGGAGCAGGGGAATCAAAAGCCACAAACATTAGATCACATAAAATAATAACTAGAGCACACGTTTTAAAACCATAAGCAACATCAGGGAATTAAAATGCTGTTTATTAAAAGTCCACAGGAGGACACAAACACTGCGATACAATCCTTGCGATGAAGTCGGTACCAACGTGCTGATTATGCCCAGAACGAGGTTTGAAACGCAAACTTCCGACTTCCGCATTGTGGTCTGTTGTGGTTCGGCAGTTGAAGAGACAGGACGGTCAGTGATCATGTCCAGTCGGAGATCGGCCGCTACTCGGAACCAGAGATCCCGATGTCAACGGCGACCAGGAAGCCAAGAAGGGGACGATTTGAATCGCAGGGAGATCCGACAGCGATATCGAGACCTCATGGGGATGTGCAACGAAATATCAATCATAGAGACAGTAATAGCTACGGTCTGTACTGTGCATCACACCCATAATATCAATCATGGGACCGAAATAGCTAGGTCTGTATGTTACTGTGCATCACACACCTAATATCAATCATAGGGACCATAATAGCTACAGTCTGTATGTACTATGCTCACACACTTTATATCAATCATAGGGACTGTAATAGCTGTATGGTCTGTACTGTGCATCACACACCTTAATATCAATCATAGGGACTGTAATAGCTATGGTCTGTACTGTGCATCACACACCTTAATATCAATATAGGGACTGTAATAGCTATGGTCTGTATGGACTGTGACCACACCCTTAATATCAATCATAGGGACTGTAATAGCTATGATCTGTATGGTACTGTGCATCACACACCTTCTATTAAATCATAGGGACGTAACTAGCTACGGTCTGTGTGCTCACACATCTTAATATAAAATCATAGGGACCATAATAGCTACATTTGTACTGTGCATACACACCTTACTATCAATCATAGGAGCGTAATAGCTACGGTCTGTATGTTACGTGATCACATATCTTAATATCAATCACAGGGACCATAATAGCCACGTCTGTATGTTACTGTGCATCACACACCTTAATAATACGATCACAGCGACCGTAATAGCCACGGACTGTATGTTGCTGTGCATCTCACATCTTAATATCAATCATAGGCAACATAATGGCTATGGCCTGTATGTTACTGTGCATCACACACCTTAATATCAATCATAGGGACCAAAATAGCTACGGTCTGTATGTTACTGTGCATCACACACCTTAATATCAATCATAGGGACCATAATAGCTACAGTCTGTATGTTACTATGCATCACACACCTTAATATCAATCATAGGGACTGTAATAGCTATGCTCTGTACTGTGCATCACACATCTTAATATCAATCATAGGGACCATAATAGCTACGTTTTGTACTGTGCATCACACACCTTAATATCAATCATAGGGAGCGTAATAGCTACGCTCTCTACTGTGCATCACACACCTTAATTTCAATCACAGAAACCATAATAGCTACAGTCTGTACTGTGCATCACACACCTTAATATCAATCATAAAGACCATAATAGCTACAATCTGTACTGTGCATCACACACCTTAATATCAATCATAGGGACAGTAATAGCTAAGGTCTGTATGTTACTGTGCATCACATATCTTAATATCAATCACAGGGACCATAATAGCCACGGTCTGTATGTTACTGTGCATCACACACCTTAATATCGATCACAGCGACCGTAATAGCCACGGTCTGTATGTTACTGTGCATCACACACTGTAATATCAATCATAGGGACTGTAATAGCCACAGTCTCTATTTTACTGTGCATCACACACCTCAATATCAATCATAGGGACCGTAATAGCTACGGCCTGTATGTTACTGTGCATCACACACCTTCATATCAATCATAGGGTCCGTAATAGCTACGGCCTGTATGTTACTGTGCATCACACACCTTAATATCAATCACAGGGACCGTAATAGCCACAGTCTGTACAGTGCATCACACACCTTAATATCAATCATTGGGACCGTAATAGCTACTGTCTGTATGTTACTGTGCATCACACACCTTAATATCAATCATAGGGACCATAATAGCTACAGTCTGTACTGTGCATCACACACCTTAATATCAATCATAGGGACCATAATAGCTACAGTCTGTACAGTGCATCACACGCCTTAATATCAATCATAGGGACCATAATAGCTACAGTCTGAATGTTACTGTGCATCACACACCTTAATTTCAATCATAGGGACCGTAATAGCTACAGTCTGTACTGTGCATCACACACCTTAATATCAATCATAGGGACCATAATAGCTACAGTCTGTATGTTACTTTGCATCACACACCTTAATATCAATCATAGGGACCGTAATAGCTACGGTCTGTATGTTACTATGCATCACACACCTTAATATCAATCATAGGGACCATAATAGCTACGGTCTGTACTGTGCATCACACACCTTAATATCAATCATAGGGACCATAATAGCTAGTCTGTACTGTGCATCACACGCCTTAATATCAATCATAGGGACCGTAATAGCTACGGTCTGTATGTTACTGTGCATCACATCTTAATATCAATCATAGGGACTGTAATAGCTATGGTCTCTATGTTACTGTGCATCACACACCTTAATATTAATTACAGGGTCCGTAATAGGGACGGTCTGTATGTTACTGTGCATCACACACCTTCGTATCAATCATAGGGACCATAATAGCTACAGTCTGTACAGTGCATCACACACCTTAATATCAATCATAGGGACCGTAATAGCTATGGTCTGTACTGTGCATCACACACCTTCGTATCAATCATAGAGACCGTAATAGCTACAGTCTGTACAGTGCATCACACACCTTAATATCAATCATAGGGACCGTAATAGCTACAGTCTGTATGTTACTGTGCATCACACACCTTAATTTCAATCATAGGGACCGTAATAGCTACAGTCTGTACTGTGCATCACACACCTTAATATCAATCATAGGGACCATAATTGCTACGGTCTGTACTGTGCATCACACACCTTAATATCAATCAAAGGGACCATAATAGCTAGTCTGTACTGTGCATCACACACCTTAATATCAAGCATAGGGACCTTAATATCTACGGTCTGTATGTTACTGTGCACCACACACCTTAATATCAATCATAGGGACCGTAATAGCTACAGTCTGTACAGTGCATCACACACCTTAATATCAATCATAGGGACCGTAATAGCTACAGTCTGTATGTTACTGTGCATCACACAACTTAATATCAATCATAGGGACCATAATAGCTACAGTCTGTACTGTGCATCACCCACCTTAATATCAATCACAGGGACCATAATAGCTACGGTCTGTATGTTACTGTGCAACACACCTTAATATCAATCATAGGGACTGTAATAGCTATGTTCTGTGTGTTACTGTGCATAACACCTTAATATCAATCACAGGGTCCGTAATAGGCACGGTCTGTATGTTACTGTGCATCACACACCTTAATATCAATCATAGGGACCATAATAGCTACAGTCTGTGACAGAAAAACAAAGAAGACGAACGGACTTCCAACAGCTACAAGTAAAAATTTAACCTTTATTGCCGAACGAGCACACTTCACAGGAGGGAGACAAACACACTACCCTGACACGTTTCGTGACGAACACCCGTCACTTCATCAGAGGGACAGTCTGTACAGTGCATCACACACCTTAATATCAATCATAGGGACCGTAATAGCTACGGTCTGTATGTTACTGTGCATCACACACCTTAATATCAATCATAGGGACCGTAATAGCTACAGTCTGTACTGTGCATCACACACCTATAAGATCAATCATAGGGAACCGTAATAGCTACAGTCTGTATGTCTGTCATCACACCCTTAATTTCAATCATAGGGACCGTATAGCTACAGTCTGTACTGTGCATCACACACCCTTAATATCAATCATAGGGACCATAATTGCTACGGTCTGTACTGTGCATCACACACCTTAATATCAATCAAGGGACCATAATAGCTAGTTCTTGTACTGTGGCATCACACACCTTAATATCAAGCATAGGGACCTTAATATATCTACGGTCTGTAGTTTACTGTGCACCACACACCTTAATATCAATCATAGGGACCGATAGCTACAGTCTGTACAGTGCATCACACACCTTAATATCAATCATAGGGACCGTAATAGCACAGTCTGTATGTTACTGTGCATCACACAACTTAATATCAATCATAGGGACCATAATAGCTACAGTCTGTACTGTGCATCACCCACCTTAATATCAATCATAGGGACCATAATAGCTACGGTCTGTATGTTACTGTGCACACACCTTAATATCAATCATAGGGCCTGTAATAGCTATGTTCTGTGTGTTACTGTGCATAACACCTTAATATCAATCACAGGGTCCGTAATAGGCACGGTCTGTATGTTACTGTGCATCACACACCTTAATATCAATCATAGGGACCTAATAGCTACATGTCTGTGACAGAAAAACAAGAAGACGAACGGACTTCCACAGCTACAAGTAAAAATTTAACCTTATTGCCGAACGAGCACACTTCACAGGAGGGAGACAAACAACTACCCTGACACGTTTCGTGACGAACACCCGTCACTTCATCAGAGGGACAGTCTGTACAGTGCATCACACACCTTAATCAATCATAGGGACCGTAATAGCTACGGTCTGTATTTTACTGTGCATCACACACCTAATATCAATCATAGGGACCGTAATAGCTACAGTCTGTACTGTCATCACACACCTTAATATCAACACATAGGGACCGTATATAGCTACAGTCTGTACAGTGCATCACACACTTAATATCAATCAAAGGGACCATAATAGCTAGTCTGTACTGTGCATCACACACCTTAATATCAAGCATAGGGACCATAATATCTACGGTCTGTATGTTACTGTGCATCACACACCTTAATATTAATCATAGGGACCGTAATAGCTACAGTCTGTACTGTGCATCACACACCTTAATATCAATCACAGGAACCATATTATCCATGGTCTGTATGTTACTGTGCATCACACACCTTAATATCAATCACAGGGACCATAATAGCCACGGTATGTATTGTTACTGTGCTTCATCACACACACTTTATATCGATCACAGGGACCGTAATAGCCTTAGTCTGTATGTTACTGTGCTCACACACCATAATACAATCACAGGGACCGTAATATCCACGGTCTGTAAGTTACTGTGCATCACACACCTTAATATCAATCATAGGGACTGTAATATAGCCCCTGTCTGTATGTTACTGTGCATCACACACCTTATATCAATCATAGGAACCATATATCCATGGTCTGTAGTTACTGTGCATCACAACACCTTAATATCAATCATAGGAACCATAATATCCTGGTATGTGTATGTTACTGTGCATCACACAACTTAATATCAATCATAGGGACCATAATAGCTACAGTCTGTACTGTGCATCACACACCTTAATATCAATCACAGGAACCATATTATCCATGGTCTGTATGTTACTGTGCATCACACACCTTAATATCAATCAAGTTTCGCAATAAGATTAGTTAGTGACAGTGAGTTGTACAGTGAGACATTTTTTAGGGTTTTAAATGGAATTTGCGAATTAGAGAAGATAACGAGATAGGAGTTTATATAGAATCATAAAAAATACCAATTACGTTATCTTACCAGGTGTGGGAAGTTTCCCATCTGATAAATTTCAAATTCATCACGAGCCATTTTGTTTACCCTGTCGTCTTCGCATCCTAATCAGCCATGCTTTGCACCCAATAATTAGACGAATGGCCCTGATAGTCCTCAAATCCGGCAACCTTGGGCCTCTCGGAATATCAAGCTGTGTGGAACAAATCAGAGACCTTGAATTAGAGACAATCCTATCATGGAACCCTATCAGGGTTATTCAATAAAAGTTCTTATCGTTAAAAGGGCTAATTTTGGCCCAACCAATGCGCTTTCAAATGTTAAATAATATCCGATTGGTTGGGGCAAAATTAGCACCATTCTGAACGATAGAACTTTTATTGAATCTCCCTGATTTCCTATTGTCATTAGTAAAGTGGAATGAACCATTTTATTACCTTCATTTGGGTGAATGGATTTGCGTTTGGTGTCACTTTAATGAGTTTTTTCGGTTTTTCTTTTACAATTTCATCTTCCAGCTTATTTACTGGTGATCTTTCCTTGGCTTCATCAGCTCCAGGAATAGGTTGTTTCATAAGAGAAGAAAGATTTTCTTCCAAACGTTTACTCTTATAATTTCTTGCTGATGAAACTTCGATCTGGATAAAAACAGAATATTAATGTTATTTAAACGTTTCCCATTACGGACATTAGTTCAATATAAACCTTCTTGTGATGTTCTTACCTTGCTTTGCTACAAGCGTTGTCTTCATCTTGGGTGGTCGCCCCTACGGAATCTGGACATGGGACCCTCTGCAGAGAAGAGAAATCAGTTAGACAGACGAGCCAATGAGAGGTTTAAACCAAGGATGTGGAGTTGTAACAGGTAAGTTTTAGGGTGCCACTCCCTTATCTCTAACAAAATACTGAAAGGTAGGCACACTCCAAAAGTGCTTTACCAGCATAACTTATTTATTCAGTGCTGAACAAAGTCCAAGTACACACAACGTTTCGTTTTTTTCCCCTAAAACGTTGAGGACGTTGGAGGACACCTGAGGAGGGGGAAAACCCCGAAACGTTTTTGTGTACTTTGGACTTTGTTAGCCCTGAATAAAGTTATAAGTATGCTGTAAAGCACTTTTGGAGTGTGCCTCCCTTTCAGTATTTTTGTTTATGAGCCATGAAGAGCCATTTCAACTGTTCTAACAAAACTAAAACTGTGCAACATCAAAAGCCTGAAATAAATCCTAATGGTGGCCATACACACAGAGATATTATCGTCTGATAAAACCACGTGTATGGTGTCCCGGTTTCTTACCTTTGCATAGTATTTCTGGAAGACACAGCGATACAAAGCAAAATCGCAGAAGGTTGGAAATGTGGGTGGGTTTCAACATCCGTGCGATGGTTACTGGGACAAAGGAAATCGATTCTATTTACTAATATGTAATGTCACACGGATATATAAACATGCCAAGATAAATATGTACATTGGTCATCAATAAATCCATTACTGGTCCACACATATTGAACCCACCTGTAGGGATCTTCCCATTGTTTTCATGCAGATCGAACATTAGGACGACAGGGTTCTGACATCCGTGTATTAAACGCTTCATACACAGATTCCTGGTCTTATTCCACGGACTTCTTGCTTCAAAGAAATCGTTATACTGCTTGTCACTCAGAGGGTCTCCGCGTACAATGGCAACGTGTCCATTTTTACACTGGTGAAATGGTGGCTGGGAAGCGTAAAAGTGTGAAAAGGGCTGGAAAATAAAATGGAAAAACTCATATTAGAAAATGGATGGAAGTCAGATTCTTCCAGTAGGATTTTTTAAAATAAACGGATTTCACAATGAATTCTAATTATTAAGAAAGTCGTTACCTCCTTGCAGAAACCATAAATATGTCTTCATGCTTTCCATGTTCTCAATGTAAAATGTCTGCTGTTAAGAAAGGTGTCTAAGGTGTCACATGACATAAAATGTCACATGACATAAAATGTCACATACATGTTCAAAACTTAGAAGTGTGTGACATCACAAAGGAAATAATTAACTTTTTTTTTTTAGTAGAAACAGTCAATATAGGAAATAAAAGTATTGGAATCAACATGTATGTGTATGTTTATTTATATGCGCTGTACAATATAGAATACAAAAGCCGTACAAGGGGGACAATAAATAAATACATAATTAGTATATGCATTATGAAATATTCAAGTCTTGAAACATGTAACACGAGGAAGAGATCCCTGCCCCGTAGAGCTTACAATCTAATTACATACCTAAAACAGAGCGAACATTTAAAATAAAATACAATTGGCTAATAACTGTGGGCACTTTATGCAAAGTAGTAATTAAAACTGTCCAACTTAATAAAGAAATCATTAAAACAGTTAAACTTTCCCAATCAGGGGCATTTGGAGTGTGCTCAGAGCCCAACACTAGGGGGCGCTGGCAGTTACAGGGCGCCGTTCGCGATGATGTAATTCCAGAAGAAAAAGTAAGATTGAGAAGCATGAAGAAGTGCTGCGCTGCAGTAAACATAAAATCCAGTCCAGTCTCCAACCTTTACGGGACCTGTAGCTGTAGGGCGACAACTACAAACTACAATTAAATAATGTTCTTAGCCCAATTAACAAATGTACATACTGATATAGATTGTATGTAACACACCCAAGAGCTAACAGTCAGTGTACCGGTCTATACTGGGGTAATGTGTGTAACCATAATTACTGTACATACTGATATAGATTGTATGAAAACGCCCAAGAGCTAACAGTCAGTGTACCGGTCTATACTGGGGTAATGTGTGTAACCGATATTACTGTACATACTGATATAGATTGTATGTAACACGCCCAAGAGCTAACAGTCAGTGTACCGGTCTATACTGGGGTAATGTGTGTAACCAATATTACTGTACATACTGATATAGATTGTATGTAACACCCCAAGAGCTAACAGTCAGTGTACCCGGTCTATACTGGGGTAATGTGTGTAACCAATATTACTGTACATACTGATATAGATTGTATGTAACACTCCAGAGCTAACAGTCAGTGTACCGGTCTATACTGGGGTAATGTGTAACCAATATTACTGTACATACTGATATAGATTGTATGTAACACACGCCCAAGAGCTACAGTCAGTGTACCGGTCTATACTGGGGTAATGTGTGTAACCAATTTACTGTACATACTGATATAGATTGTATGTAACACGTCCAAGAGCTAACAGTCAGTGTACCGGTCTATACTGGGGTAATGTGTGTAACCGTATTACTGTACATACTGATATAGATTGTATGTAAACACGCCCAAGAGCTAACAGTCAGTGTACCGTCTATACTGGGGTAATGTGTTTAACCAATATTACTGTACATACTGATATAGATTGTATGTAACACGCCCAAGAGCTAACAGTCAGTGTACCGGTCTATACTGGGGTAATGTTGTAACCAATATTACTGTACATACTGATAATGATTTATGTAACACGTCCAAAGCTACAGTCAGTGTACCGGTCTATACTGGGGTAATGTGTAACCAATATTACTGTACATACTGATATAGATTGTATGTACACACTCAGAGCTAACAGTCAGTGTACTGGGTCTATACTGGGGTAATGTGTGTAACCAATATTACTGTACATACTGATATAGATTGTATGTAACACGTCCAAGAGCTAACAGTCAGTGTACCGGTCTGTACTGGGGTAATGTGTGTAACCAATATTACTGTACATACTGATATAGATGTATAGTAACACGTCAAGAGCTAACATCTTTGTAACACACGTGTGATTGCGGCCCGACCCACGACCACGTGTGCGAGGTTTTTTGGTGTTTACTCTGTCGTTAACGTTTTTGAACGTGTAAACCGTTATGGTAGGCACTGTATCGGCCGAAGCCCACATTCAAGACCGCACAGTCGGTCGGCAACGATCCCCGACGAACAGCTTTTTGCCATAAAGTGCCCATACACGGGCCATTATTGGCCAAAACGAACGGTTGTACACATCGTGCGTATATGTAACACGTCCAAAGAGCTAACAGTCAGTGTACTGGTCTATACTGGGTACTTTTACCAGACACACGTAATCGCGGCGAACAGACTGCTGCATCGATTTTTGCTGCAACTGACAGTTTTAGGAACTTCCAAGGTAGAGTGCATTCTGGGAAGAAGACCGTTACAGACCTGAAATGTCAGCTCACTAATGTCAACAGCAGAGAATAGCAAGGGGTATAAATTCAATTGATCTTTCAAAAGGAAAGAGAACATGTAGAGTAACTAGGTATGTGTACCTGAACCTATCTGACACGTTTTAACCACTGTTTTCCGATATCAAAATTTCCGTTCAATTTTCAGGTTGAAATCTTTGCGCAAGATCGGTGGGAAGGTGGGAAAATTAATTTCAAAACATCTGGAGGCCACAGACGCTTATTGGACAAGAAAAATCTATGTAAGGGCTAGGACACACCAGCGCATTTAAACACGCGATCCGATCGCAAGCTACAAAGTGCACGTGGGCCAATTGGACTTGACACACTTGATGTGATCACTATTGTTTGGCGCGATTCGCATGCCGATGATCCCTGGATCGCAAGCGGTGCACATGCTTACGCCGATGCCACACTAACCATGTGCGTTTCGCAAAATGGTTTCTGCATGTGCTGAGATCCCCCGGCACACCTATTGTGGCCATTTCAATTGGCGTACACTAGTGTGTGGCTTTTAACACGCGGACACGACACCATGTTGTGGCCTTGGCCTCATATTGTAAAGTGACCTATTACTACAATGTGAGGGAAGGGGAATGAATGGAAGAATTTAACTTGTATGAAGGAATGTCTTTGAGAACTACAACTCCCAGCATTCCCTGGAGCAGGGGAATCAAAAGCCACAAACATTAGATCAATAAAATAATAACTAGAGCACACGTTTTAAAACCATAAGCAACATCAGGGAATTAAAATGCTGTTTATTAAAGTCCACAGGAGGACACAAACACTGCGATACAATCCTCATGCGATGAAGTCGGTACCACGTGCTGATTATTGCCCAGAACGAGTTTGAAACGCAAACTTCCGACTTCCGCATTAGTGGTCTGTTTGGGGGTTCCGGCAGTGAAGAGACAGACCGGTCAGTGATCATGTCCAGTCGGAGATCGGCCGCTACCCTCGGAACCAGAAGATCCCGATGTCAACGGCGACCAGGAAGCCAATGAAGGGGACGATTTGAATCGCAGGGAGATCCGACAGCGATATCGAGACCTCAGCGGGATGTGCAACGTAAATATCAATCATAGAGACCGTAATAGCTACGGTCTGTACTGTGCATCACACACCATAATATCAATCATAGGGACCGAAATAGCTACGGTCTGTATGTTACTGTGCATCACACACCTTAATATCAATCATAGGGACCATAATAGCTACAGTCTGTATGTTACTATGCATCACACACCTTAATATCAATCATAGGGACTGTAATAGCTATGGTCTGTACTGTGCATCACACACCTTAATATCAATCATAGGGACTGTAATAGCTATGGTCTGTACTGTGCATCACACACCTTAATATCAATCATAGGGACTGTAATAGCTATGGTCTGTATGTTACTGTGCATCACACACCTTAATATCAATCATAGGGACTGTAATAGCTATGATCTGTATGTTACTGTGCATCACACACCTTAATATCAATCATAGGGACCGTAACAGCTACGGTCTGTACTGTGCATCACACATCTTAATATAAATCATAGGGACCATAATAGCTACATTTTGTACTGTGCATCACACACCTTAATATCAATCATAGGGAGCGTAATAGCTACGGTCTGTATGTTACTGTGCATCACATATCTTAATATCAATCACAGGGACCATAATAGCCACGGTCTGTATGTTACTGTGCATCACACACCTTAATATCGATCACAGCGACCGTAATAGCCACGGACTGTATGTTGCTGTGCATCTCACATCTTAATATCAATCATAGGCAACATAATGGCTATGGCCTGTATGTTACTGTGCATCACACCCCTTAATATCAATCATAGGGACCAAATAGCTACGGTCTGTATGTTACTGTGCATCACACACCTTAATATCAATCATAGGGACCATAATAGCTACAGTCTGTATGTTACTATGCATCACACACCTTAATATCAATCATAGGGACTGTAATAGCTATGCTCTGTACTGTGCATCACACATCTTAATATCAATCATAGGGACCATAATAGCTACGTTTGTACTGTGCATCACACACCTTAATATCAATCATAGGGAGCAATAGCTACGCTCTCTACTGTGCATCACACACCTTAATTTCAATCACAGAAACCATAATAGCTACAGTCTGTACTGTGCATCACACACCTTAATATCAATCATAAAGACCATAATAGCTACAATCTGTACTGTGCATCACACACCTTATATCAATCATGGGACAGTAATAGCTAAGGTCTGTATTTCTCTGTGCATCACATATCTTAATATCAATCACAGGGGACCATAATAGCCACGGTCTGTATGTTACTGTGCATCACACACCTTAATATCGATCACAGCGACCGTAATAGCCACGGTCTGTATGTTACTGTGCATCACACACTGTAATATCAATCATAGGGACTGTAATAGCCACAGTCTCTATTTTACTGTGCATCACACCCCTCAATATCAATCATAGACCGTAATAGCTACGGCCTGTATGTTACTGTGCATCACACACCTTCATATCAATCATAGGGTCCGTCATAGCTACGGCCTGTATGTTACTGTGCATCACACACCTTAATATCAATCACAGGGACCGTAATAGCCACAGTCTGTACAGTCACACACACCACCTTAATATCAATCATTGGGACCGTAATAGCTACTGTCTGAATGTTACTGTGCATCACACACCTTAATATCAATCATAGGGACCATAATAGCTACAGTCTGTACTGTGCATCACACACCTTAATATCAATCATAGGGACCATAATAGCTACAGTCTGTACAGTGCATCACACGCCTTAATATCAACCATAGGGACCATAATAGCTACAGCTGAATGTTACTGTGCATCACACACCTTAATTTCAATCATAGGACCGTAATAGCTACAGTCTGTACTGTGCATCACACACCTTATATCAATCATAGGGACCATAATAGCTACAGTCTGTATGTTACTTTGCATCACACACCTTAATATCAATCATAGGACCGTAATAGCTACGGTCTGTATGTTACTATGCATCACACACCTTAATATCAATCATAGGACCATAATAGCTACGTTCTGTACTGTGCATCACACACCTTAATATCAATCATAGGGACCATAATAGCTAGTCTGTACTGTGCATCACACGCCTTAATATCAATCATAGGGACCGTAATAGCTACGGTCTGTATGTTACTGTGCATCACATCTTAATATCAATCATAGGGACTGTAATAGCTATGGTCTCTATGTTTACTGTGCATCACACACCTTAATATTATTACAGGGTCCGTAATAGGGACGGTCTGTATGTTACTGTGCATCACAACCTTCGTATCAATCATAGGGACCATAATAGCTACAGTCTGTACAGTGCATCACACCCCTTAATATCAATCATAGGGACCGTAATAGCTATGGTCTGTACTGTGCATCACACACACCTTCGTATCAATCATAGAGACCGTAATAGCTACATCTGTACGTGCATCACACACCTTAAATCAATCATAGGGACCGTAATAGCTACAGTCTGTATGTTACTGTGCATCACACACCTTAATTTCAATCATAGGGACCGTATAGCTACAGTCTGTACTGTGCATCACACACACCTTAATATCAATCATAGGGACCATAATTGCTACGGTCTGTACTGTGCATCACACACCTTAATATCAATCAAAGGGACCATAATAGCTAGTCTTGTACTGTGCATCACACACCTTAATATCAAGCATAGGGACCTTAATATCTACGGTCTGTAGTTTACTGTGCACCACACACCTTAATATCAATCATAGGGACCGATAGCTACAGTCTGTACAGTGCATCACACACCTTAATACAATCATAGGGACCGTAATAGCACAGTCTGTATGTTACTGTGCATCACACAACTTAATATCAATCATAGGGACCATAATAGCTACAGTCTGTACTGTGCATCACCCACCTTAATATCAATCATAGGGACCATAATAGCTACGGTCTGTATGTTACTGTGCACACACCTTAATATCAATCATAGGGCCTGTAATAGCTATGTTCTGTGTGTTACTGTGCATAACACCTTAATATCAATCACAGGGTCCGTAATAGGCACGGTCTGTATGTTACTGTGCATCACACACCTTAATATCAATCATAGGGACCTAATAGCTACATTCTGTGACAGAAAAACAAAGAAGACGAACGGACTTCCACAGCTACAAGTAAAAATTTAACCTTATTGCCGAACAGCACACTTCACAGGAGGGAGACAAACAACTACCTGACACGTTTCGTGACGAACACCCGTCACTTCATCAGAGGGACAGTCTGTACAGTGCATCACACACCTTAATCAATCATAGGGACCGTAATAGCTACGGTCTGTATTTTACTGTGCATCACACACCTAATATCAATCATAGGGACCGTAATAGCTACAGTCTGTACTGTGCATCACACACCTTAATATCAACACATAGGGACCGTATAAGCTACAGTCTGTACAGTGCATCACACACTTAATATCAATCAAAGGGACCATAATAGCTAGTCTGTACTGTGCATCACACACCTTAATATCAAGCATAGGGACCATAATATCTACGGTCTGTATTTACTGTGCATCACACACCTTAATATAATCATAGGGACCGTAATAGCTACGTCTGTACTGGGCATCACACACCTTAATATCAATCACAGGAACCATATTATCCATGGTCTGTATGTTACTGTGCATCACACACCTTAATATCAATCACAGGGACCATAATAGCCACGGTATGTATTTACTGTGCCATCACACACACTTTAATATCGTCACAGGGACGTAATAGCCTTAGTCTGTATGTTACTGTGCTCACACACCATAATACAATCACAGGGACCGTAATACCACGGTCTGTAAGTTACTGTGCATCACACACCTTAATATCAATCATAGGGACTGTAATATGCCCCTGTCTGTATGTTACTGTGCATCACACACCTTATATCAATCATAGGAACCATATCATCAGGTCTGTATTACTGTGCATCACACACCTTAATATCAATCATAGGAACCATAATATCCTGGTATGTGTATGTTACTGTGCATCACACACCTTAATATCAATCATAGGAACCATAATTTCCATGGTCTGTATGTTACTGTGCATCACACACCTTAATATCAATCATAGGAACCATATATCCATGGTCTGTATGTTACTGTGCATCACACACCTTAATCACAATCATAGAACCATAATATCCATGGTCTGTATGTTACTGTGCATCACACACCTTAATATCAATCATAGGACCATAATATCCATGGTCTGTATGTTACTGTGCATCACAACACCTTAATATCA
>CM033475.1:16788821-16799499 GCA_019447015.1 Hymenochirus boettgeri
CTCATGGGACCTTAATAGCTATGTTCTGTGTGTACTGTGCATAACACCTTAATATCAATCCAGGGTCCGTAATAGGCACGTCTGTATGTTACTGTGCATCACACACCTTAATATCAATCATAGGGACCATAATAGCTACAGTTCTGTGACAGAAAACAAGAAGACAACGGACTTCCAACAGCTACAAGTAAAAATTTAACCTTATTGCCGAACGAGCACACTTCACAGGAGGGAGACAACACACTACCCTGACACGTTTCGTGACGAACACCCGTCACTTCATCAGAGGGACAGTCTGTACAGTGCATCACACACCTTAATCATCAATCATAGGGACCGTAATAGCTACGGTCGTATGTTACTGTGCATCACACACCTTATATCAATCATAGGGACCGTAATAGCTACAGTCTGTACTGTGCATCACACACCTTAATATCAACCATAGGGACCGTAATAGCTACGTCTGTACAGTGCTTCCACACCTTAATATCAATCAAAGGGACCATATAGCTAGTCTGTACTGTGCATCACACACCTTAATATCAAGCATAGGGACCATAATTCTACGGTCTTGTATGTTACGGTGCATCACACACCTTATATTAATCATAGGGACCGTAATAGCTACAGTCTGTACTGTGCATCACACACCTTAATATCAATCACAGACATATTATCCATGGTCTGTATGTTACTGTGCTCACACACCTTAATATCAATCACAGGGACCATAATACCACGGTATGTATGTTACTGTGCATCACACACACTTTAATATCGACACAGGGACCGTAATAGCCTTAGTCTGTATGTTACTGTCATCACACACCATATATCAATCACAGGGACCGTAATAGCCACGGTCTGTAAGTTACTGTTCACACACCCTTTATCAATCATAGGGACTGTAATAGCCCCTGTCTGTATGTTACTGTGCATCACACACCTTATATCAATCATAGGAACCATAATATCCATGGTCTGTATGTTACTGTGCATCACACACCTTAATATCAATCATAGGAACCATAATATCCATGGTCTGTATGTTACTGTGCATCCACACCCCTTAATATCAATCATAGGAACCATAATTCCATGGTCTGTATGTTACTGTGCATCACACACCTTAATATCAATCATAGGAACCATAATATCCATGGTCTGTATGTTACTGTGCATCACACACCTTAATATCAATCATAGGAACCATAATATCCATGGTCTGTATGTTACTGTGCATCACACACCTTAATATCAATCATAGGAACCATAATATCCATGGTCTGTATGTTACTGTGCATCACACACCTTAATATCAATCATAGGAACCATAATATCCATGGTCTGTATGTTACTGTGCATCACATACCTTAATATCAATCACTGAGACCGTAATAGCCACGTTATGTATATTACTGTGCATCACACACACTTTAATATTGATCACAGGGACCATAATAGCCACGGTATGTATATTACTGTGCATCACACACACTTTAATATTGATCACAGGAACCGTAATAGCCTTAGTCTGTAGGTTACTGTACATCACACACCATAATATCAATCACAGGGACCGTAATAGCCACGGTCTGTAAGTTACTGTGCATCACACACTTCAATATCAATCACAGGGACCATAATAGCCACTTTCTGTATGTTACTGTGCATCACACACCTTAATATCAATCATAGGGACTGTATAACCACTGTCTGTATGTTACTGTGCATCACACACACCTTAATATCAATCATAGGGACCGTATAGCCACGGTCTGTATGTTCTGTGCATCACACACCTTAATATCAATCATAGGGACTGTAATAGCTATGGTCTGTATGTTACTGTGCATCACACACCTTATTATCAATCACAGGGTCTGTAATAGGCATGGTCTGTATGTTACTGTGCATCACTCCCCTTAATATCAATCATAGGACTGTAATAGCTATGGTCTGTGTGTTACTGTGCATCACACACCTTAATATCAATTACAGGGTCCGCAATAGGCACGGTCTGTATGTTACTGTGCATCACACACTTAATATCAATCATCTTTAAACAATCTTCCATACACGATCCAACGGTCGTACAATATCGGGATATCCCAACATCGTACGACCGGGATCTAAGCGTCTATGGCCACCATAAGCTGTAGTGTAGATATATAGGTAATATCACAGAGACGGCCAGGTTGTGGCAATAAAAAAAATTCTGTCTATCTATAAAAGCCCAACATAGGAGATTGTACGATATTGTGATGTCGTACGACCAGAAATTATATTGTGTATTATTGTGTATGCGCCCCATTAGTATGTTTCAATCCCAATCTCCCTTTTTTTAAAGGGGCCCATACACAATGCAATTTTTCATTAATGGTATAGATAAAGTCTGGTTGAGACTGAGAAGATCTGATTGAATGTGAAGGTGATCGGTCAATACGGAAAATGTACCATGTACCAGATATCCAAACACTATTACCAACCAGCACCATGATATACCACCATGTACCTGATATACCAACCATGTACCTGATATACCAACCATGTACCAGATATACCACCATGTACCAGATATACCAACCATGTACCAGATATACCAACCATGCCATCCACCATACCAGATATACCACCATGCACATATACCACCATGCACCAGATATCCCAACCATGCACCAGATATACCAACCATCACCTGATAATACCAACCATGCACCTGATATACCAACCTGCACTGATATACCAACCATGCCCTGATATACCAACCATGCACCTAGATATACCAACCATGCACCAGATATACCAACCATGCACCTGATATACCAACCATGCACCTGATATACCAACCATGCACCAGATATACCAACCATGCACCAGATATACCAACCATGCACCAGATATACCAACCATGCACCATATAACCAACCATGCACCAGATATACCCAACCTGCACTGATATACCACCATCCCGATATCCACCATGCCACTGATAACCAACCATGCACCGATATACCAACCATGCACCGATATCCCAACCATGCACCAGATATACCAACCATGCACCAGATTCCAACCATGCACCATGCCACCAGATCATACCAACCATGCACCTGATATACCAACCATGCACCTGATATACCACCCATGCACCTGATATACCAACCATGCACCTGATATACCAACCATGCACCAGATATACCAACCATGCTCCAGATATACCAACCATGCTCCAGATATACCAACCATGCTCCAGATATACCAACCATGCACCAGATATACCAACCATGCACCAGATATACCAACCATGCACCAGATATCCACCATGCACCAGATATACCAACCATGCACAGATATACCAACCATGCACCTGATATACCAACCATGCACCAGATATACCACCCATGCTCCAGATATACCAACCATGCACCAGATATACCAACCATGCCCAGATATACCAACCATGCACCAGATATACCAACCATGCTCCAGATATACCAACCATGCACCAGATATACCAACCATGCACGATATACCAACCATGCTCCTGATTACCAACCATGCACCTGATATACCAACCATGCACCTGATATACCAACCATGCACCTGATATCCCAACCATATTACCAACCATGCTCCAGATATACCACCATGCACCTGAATACCAACCATGCCCTGATATACCACCAGCACCAGATATACCAACCATGCACCTGATATACCAACCATCTCCAGATATACCAACCATGCTCCAGATATACCAAACCATCTCAGATATACCAACCACGCACCAGATATACCAACCACGCACCAGATATACCAACCACGCTCAGTTATACCAACCACGCACCAGATCTACCAACCACGCACCAGATCTACCAACCACGCACCAGATCTACCAACCACGCACCAGATCTACCAACCACGCACCAGATCTACCAACCACGCACCAGATCTACCAACCCAACCAGATCTACCAACCACGCACCAGATCTACCAACCACCCAGATCTACCAACCACGCACCAGATCTACCACCACGCACCAATTACCGAATCTACCAACCTCGCGCACCAGATCTACCAACCACGCACCAGATCTACCAACCACGCACCAGATCTACCAACCACGCACCAGATCTACCAACCACGCACCAGATCTACCAACCACGCTCCAGATCTACCACCACGCTCCAGATCTACCAACCACGCTCCAGATCTACCACCACGCTCCAATCTACCACCACGCTCCAGATCTACCAACCACGCACCAGATCTACCAACCACGCCCAGATATACCAACCACGCACCTGATCTACCACCACGCCCAGATACCAACCACCTACCGATATACCAACCTTGTATATACCATCATGTACCAAATGCAAAAATCTGGCATTAAAATCATCCAAATTACAAAACACAGTTCAATGTGACTCATTTCATACAGTACCCACACACCATTACTGTTTATTTGCATTCCAAATGATTGAAAACCATTTTCTATAAATGTAATGTGGTTGAAGCATATTTACCACAGGATGGTATTTACTGAGCATTCTGGTATGTAGAGAGCTGCACATTTCATGGTTAGAATGGATCTGTTTTTCTGCCCATCGGAGGGTTTCAGACCTGGGTGACGTGTAGTTTCAGCTCCTGATCGCCTTCTGTTTGAATTTATTACATATTACTTTGCAGAACACGGGACGAAATGCTGAGCTCCAGGAGTGATAAACTGACAGAAGCTCTGGAGAAAGCCAACAAATCTTTGCAGGAGGCAAGTAAACCTACACGCGGAACCATTAATTATCTAGGGAACATTGGCTTCCAATGTGCTACACATAAAGCAGTGTAGGATAAAAGCATCTGACCAATATTACCGTATCTTACAGCAGTGTTCTCTCCCTTTTCAAACATCTAGTTTCTCGTGCCAGGGAGGCTGCACTGGATGCACGTTGTTAGTTCTGGCGTCGAACCTTGGAAAGGGAAAGCCAATCAACTTCAAGCTGACATGACTGTGTTTGACCCAACATCCTTTGCAGCGGATCTGGTAAGTAAATTTACACTGTCCACCCCATGTTTGACCCCATCTTTAGACCAACAGGCACCCAATTAATAAACTGATTGGTAGCCTGCCAATTGAAATAAGATTGTGCAGGTGGCCAATAAAAGGAGTTCCACATTGGCCGTATTTAATAAAGTGGGCAGTGAATATATACATTATTGTGTCCAGGATCTTGTTATTAATGGAGGTGGAGTGTCTGCACATTACTCCAGTGTCAGAGATGAGAGAATTGTCAGTGACAGAGACTGTGGGAGGAGCTAGAAAGAAGTCTTCATGTAGTCTATGGGGATTATATAACATATTATTGGTAACTGATAGGACTATTGGGTCAGTTAGTCACCCAATAAAAATATACCCCAGGAACTCCAAATTATATATTATCAATATTTTAATGAACACGCATGGCGACAATTAATGTAACACAGAGAAGATCAGTCTGACTACAAAGGAAGTAACTATTTAATGCATTATATGTTCACACCTAGTTCACAACCCAGTCCCAATCCCATCCAGCCCATTGAGTCCTCCCATGTGCCTTTCCTTTGGGGTTCTTCAGTCCAATCACAGTTAATCCAATCATAGTGGATTCTGGGCAAGTTACACACCAGTTTACACCTAGAGGATTGTGGGAGCTGCGATTCCAGCCTAAATCTTAAAAAAATATAATATTATCAAGGTCATTAAATACAAATTCAGAACAAACAAGTTAACCTTGCAGCAGCATAATCAGAGGAATGTAGCTTCACAATTCGAGAATATTGGACAGATTCAGCAATGTGGAAGTAAACGGCTTCCAAACTCAGCACCACCGAATATTATTTATAATAGAACTTTATTTAGACAGTAACATCTACAATAATTGGCACATTGTACTATGGGGGAGAAGAGAAATGTAGAGGTAACACAGAAAGTTCCTAGATTCCTCCATAAATGCTGACATTAGAACAAAACCTTCCTGTAAATGAACAAACTATCTGTTGTATTCAGTTAGATCAACTGGACTTAAAGTTTAGTTCTTGAAGACGTTTCGCTAGTCATCCGACTGGATCTCTCAATTCAGAATGACTTGTACAAGAATCTGTTGTCAATTATGTACCCTGGAAAATCCCAATTAGCATATCACAGCCAGGTGTTAGGGACCTTCTGAATGCAAGGTGTGGCTGCATTGAGGCTAAGGGATGTTATTGAAACTCCCCAGTGAAAGGAGTCAAAACAGCATTGTACATGGCAGACAGTTAGTGTCGAATCCCCACCTCTATTAGGCTGGTTTCTTCTTTATTTTCACATAAATGGCCTCCTTGACACCTCTCTTGAACCAGTCATGTTCCTTTTCCAAGATGTAGAATTACAATCTTCAAAGGTATGTCCTTTATCCTTAAGATGCAGGTACACGGCTGAGTCCTGACCTGAGGAATTGGCTCTTCGTGCTGGGCCATACGTTGATGCAGTTGCTGATTGGTCTCCCCCACATACAAATCAGAGCATTCTTCACTGCACTGCGTATATGATGTCACTTTTCTTGTGTTTGGGTATTGGGTCTTTCGGGTGTACCAATTGCTGCCTTAGTGTGTTGTTTGGTTTAAAGCAGACAGGGATACAGTGTTTTATATGAAAATTCTTCTTAATTTCTCGGAGACCCCTGCTACATATGGGATGACCATGTTCTTTCTCCTGTCTTGCTTTCCCCTTCACTGTTGGTATTCGTGTTTTCTTTTCTTTTCTTCTACTTCTTTTGACAAGGCCCAGTCTGGATATCCACAAGTTTTAAGGGCTCCTCTGAGATGTTTAATTTCTTTAGCCTTCGCCTCTGTGCTAGTGGGGATGTGGGGACACCCAGCTTGTGATCTAAAGGGTGGTGGGAGTCATAATGTTCATTTTCCCTCTATAGATGCCTTTTAAGCAAAAAGGACATACCTTTGAAGATTGTATGGCAACATCTGGCAAAGAAACATGACTGGTTCAGAGATCATAGGAACCATAATATCCATGGTCTGTATGTTACTGTGCATCACATACCTTAATATCAATCACTGAGACCGTAATAGCCACGTTATGTATATTACTGTGCATCACACACACTTTAATATTGATCACAGGGACCATAATAGCCACGGTATGTATATTACTGTGCATCACACACACTTTAATATTGATCACAGGAACCGTAATAGCCTTAGTCTGTAGGTTACTGTACATCACACACCATAATATCAATCACAGGGACCGTAATAGCCACGGTCTGTAAGTTACTGTGCATCACACACTTCAATATCAATCACAGGGACCATAATAGCCACTTTCTGTATGTTACTGTGCATCACACACCTTAATATCAATCATAGGGACTGTAATAACCACTGTCTGTATGTTACTGTGCATCACACACCTTAATATCAATCATAGGGACCGTAATAGCCACGGTCTGTATGTTACTGTGCATCACACACCTTAATATCAATCATAGGGACTGTAATAGCTATGGTCTGTATGTTACTGTGCATCACACACCTTATTATCAATCACAGGGTCTGTAATAGGCATGGTCTGTATGTTACTGTGCATCACTCACCTTAATATCAATCATAGGGACTGTAATAGCTATGGTCTGTGTGTTACTGTGCATCACACACCTTAATATCAATTACAGGGTCCGCAATAGGCACGGTCTGTATGTTACTGTGCATCACACACCTTAATATCAATCATCTTTAAACAATCTTCCATACACGATCCGACGGTCGTACAATATCGGGATATCCCAACATCGTACGACCGGGATCTAAGCGTCTATGGCCACCATAAGCTGTAGTGTAGATATATAGGTAATATACAGAGACGGCCGAGGTTGTGGCAATAAAAAAAATTCTGTCTATCTATAAAATGCCCAACGATAGGACGATTGTACGATATTGTGATGTCGTACGACCAGAAATTATATTGTGTATTATTGTGTATGCGCCCCATTAGTATGTTTCAATCCCAATCTCCCTTTTAAATAACAAAACAAACACCAAATAGAGAAGATCTGGAGCGTGGTGTGTAGATCTGTGACGTGGTTGGTAGATCTGGAGCGGGTTGGTAATACTGGAGCGTGTTGGTAGATCTGGGGCCGTGGTTGGTAGATCTGGCGTGGTTTGGTAATCTGGTGCGTGGTGTGGTAATGGTGGTGGTGGTAATCTGGTGCGGGTTGGTAGATCTGGAGCGTGGTTGTAGATCGTGCGTGTTTGGTAGATCTGGTGCGTGGTTGGTAGATCTGGTGCGTGGTTGGTGATCTGGTGTGGTTGTAGATCTGGTGCGTGGTTGGTAGATCTGGGTGCTGGTTGTAGATCTGGTGCGTGGTTGGTAGATCTGGTGCGTGGTTGGTAGATCTGGTGCGTGGTTGGTAGATCTGGTGCGTGGTTGGTATAACTGAGCGTGGTTGGTATATCTGGTGCGTGGTTGGTATAACTGAGCGTGGTTGGTATATCTGGTGCGTGGTTGGTATATCTGGTGCGTGGGTTTATATCGCTGGTTGGATATCTGGAGCATGGTTGGTAATTCTGGAGATGGTTGGTAATCGGTGCATGGTTGGTATATCTGTGATGGTTGGTAATATCATGTGCATGGTTGGTATATCTGGTGGCATGGTTGGTAATTCTTGGAGCATGGTGGTATATCAGGTGCATGGTTGTTGGTATATCGGTGCATGGTTGGTATATCAGGTGCATGGTTGGTATATCGGAGCATGGTTGGTATATCAGGTGCATGTTGGTATATCGGAGCATGGTTGGTATATCTGTGCATGGTTGGGTATATCTGGTGCATGGTTGGTATATCTGGAGCTGGTTGGTATATCTGGGCATGGTTGGTATATCTGGTGCATGGTTGGTATCTCTGGTGCATTTTGGTTATCTGGAGCATGGTTGGTATATCTGGTGCATGGTTGGTATATCAGGTGCTGGTGTTGTATCTCTGGTGCATGGTGTGGATAATCAGGTGCATGGAGGGTATATCTGGTGCATGGTTGGTATATCTGGTGCATGGTGGTATATCTGGATGCATGGTTGGTAGATCTGGAGCATGGTTGGTATATCTGGAGCAGGTTGGTATATCTGGAGCATGGTTGGTATCGTGCATGGTTGGTATATCAGGTGCATGGTTGGTAATATCAGGTGCATGGTTGGTATATCAGGTGCATGGTTTGGTATATCAGGTGCATGGTTGGTATATCAGGTGCATGGTTGGTATATCTGGTGCATGGTTGGTATATCTGGTGCATGGTTGGTATATCTGGTGCATGGTTGGTATATCTGGTGCATGGTTTGGTATATCTGGTGCATGGTTGGTATACGGTGCATGGTTGGTATTAGGTGCATGTGTGGTATATCAGGTGCATGGTTGGTATATTCTGGTGCATGGTTGGTATATCTGGTGCATGTTGGTATATCTGGTGCATGGTTGGTATATCTGGTTGTCATGGTTGGTATATCTGGTGCATGGTGGGTATATCAGGTGCATGTTGGTATACAGGTGCATGTTGGTATATCGGTGCATGGTTGGTATATCGTGCATGTGGTAATCAGGTGCATGGTTGGTAATATCAGGTGCATGGTTGGTAATCAGGTGCTGGTTGGTATATCAGGTGCATGGTTGGTATATCTGGTGCATGGTTGGTATATCTGGTGCATGGTTGGTATATCTGGTGCATGGTTGGTATATCTGGTGCATGGTTGGTATATCTGGTACATGTTGTATATCTGGTACATGGTTGGTATATCTGGTACATGGTTGGTATATCTGGTACATGGTTGGTATATCAGGTACATGGTTGGTATATCAGGTACATGGTTGGTATATCTGGTGCATGGTTGGTATATCAGGTGTTTGGTATATCTGGTACATGGTACATTTTCCGTATTGACCGATCACCTTCACATTCAATCAGATCTTCTCAGTCTCAACCAGACTTTATCTATACCATTAATGAAAAATTGCATTGTGTATGGGCCCCTTTAAAAAAAGGGAGATTGGGATTGAAACATACTAATGGGGCGCATACACAATAATACACAATATAATTTCTGGTCGTACGACATCACAATATCGTACAATCGTCCTATCGTTGGGCATTTTATAGATAGACAGATTTTTTTTATTGCCACAACCTCGGCCGTCTCTGTATATTACCTATATATCTCACTACAGCTTATGGTGGCCATAGACGCTTAGATCCCGGTCGTACGATGTTGGGATATCCCGATATTGTACGACCGTCGGATCGTTGTATGGAAGATTGTTTAAAGATGATTGATATTAAGGTGGTGTGATGCACAGTAAACATCCAGACCGTTGCCTATTGCGGACCCTGTAATTGATATTAAGGTGTGTGATGCACAGTAACACACAGACCATAGCTATTATCAGTCCCTATGATTGATATTAAGGTGATGATGCACATTAAAAAAAAGAAAAAATACATAAAATCAAAAACAAACAAAAACTTAAAAAAAAAATTAAAAAAATAAAATTTATGTACCTACAGACCATGCCCTATACGACCCTGTGATTGATAAAGGTGTGTGAGCAGCAGTAAACATACAGACCATAGCTATTACAGTCCTGTAAATGATTGG
>CM033475.1:16799668-16897168 GCA_019447015.1 Hymenochirus boettgeri
GGTATTATCTGGGCATGGTTGTATATCTGGAGCATGGTTGGTATATCTGGTGGCATGGTGGTATATCAGGTGCATGGTTGGTATATATGGTGGTAATGGGTTGGTATATCTGGTGCATGGTTTGGTATATCTGGTGCATGGTTGGTATATCTGGGGCATGGTTGGTATATCGTGAGGGTTGGTATATCTTGGATGCAATGGTTGGTATATCTGGAGGGTGGAGTGACGGCATGGTTGGTTATATCTGGAGCATGGTTGGTATATGGTGCATGGTTGGATATCAGGTGAGGGTTGGTATATAGGTGCTGTGATCGTGCATGTGGTATATCAGGTGCATGGTTGGTATATCAGGTGCTGGTTGGTATATCTGGTGACTGGTGTGTATATCTGGTGCGGTTGGTATAGTCTGGTTGCATGGTCTGGTATATCTGGTGCATGGTTGGTATATCTGGTGCATGGTTGGGATACAGGTGCATGTTGGTATATCAGGTGCATGGTTGGTATATATCTGGTTGCATGGCTTGGTATATCTGGTGCATGGTTGGTATATCGGGCATGGTGGTATATTGGTGCATGGTTGGTATATCTGGTGTGCATGGTTGGTATATCTGGTGGCATGGTTGGTATATCAGGTTGCATGGTTGGTATATTCAGGTGCATGGTTGGTATATCTGGTGCATGGTTGGTATAGATGGTGCAGTGGTTGGTATATCAGGTGCATGGTTGGGTATATCAGGTGCATGGTTGGTTTATATCAGGTGCATGGTGGTATATCAGGTTGCATGGTTGGTATATTGGGCATGGTTGGTAATCTGGTGCATGGTTGGTATATAGGTGCATGGTTGGATCTGGTGCATGGTGGTATATTGGTGATGGTGGTATATCTGGTACATGTTGGTATATCTGGTACATGTTGGTATATCTGGTACATGGTTGGTATATCAGGTACATGGTTGGTATATCAGGTACATGGTTGGTATATCTGGTGCATGGTTGGTATATCAGGTGTTTGGTATATCTGGTACATGGTACATTTTCCGTATTGACCGATCACCTTCACATTCAATCAGATCTTCTCAGTCTCAACCAGACTTTATCTATACCATTAATGAAAAATGCATTGTGTATGGGCCCTTTAAAATCCAGATCTACCAACCACGCTCCAGATCTACCAACCACGCTCCAGATATACCAACCACGCACCTGATCTACCAACCACGCACCAGATATACCAACCACCTACCAGATATACCAACCTTGTATATACCATCATGTACCAAATGCAAAAATCTGGCATTAAAATCATCCAAATTACAAAACACAGTTCAATGTGACTCATTTCATATACAGTATCCACACACCATTACTGTTTATTTGCATTCCAAATGATTGAAAACCATTTTCTATAAATGTAATGTGGTTGGAAGCATATTTACACAGGATGGTATTTACTGAGCATTCTGGTATGTAGAGAGCTGCACATTTCATGGTTAGAATGGATCTGTTTTTCTGGCCAATCGGAGGGTTTCAGACCTGGGTGACGTGTAGTTTCAGCTCCTGATCGCCTTCTTGTTTGAATTTATTACAATATTACTTTGCAGAAAATCGGGACGAAATGCTGAGCTCCAGGAGTGATAAACTGACAGAAGCTCTGGAGAAAGCCAACAAAATCTTTGCAGGAGGCAAGTAAACCTACACGCGGAACCATTAATTATCTAGGGAACATTGGCTTCCAATGTGCTACCATTAAAGCAGTGTAGGATAAAAGCATCTGACCAATATTACCGGTAATCTTACAGCAGTGTTCTCTCCCTTTTCAAAACATCTAGTTTCTCGTGCCAGGGAGGCTGCACTGGATGCACAGTTGTTAGTTCTGGCGTCGAACCTTGGAAAGGAGAAAGCCAATCAACTTCAAGCTGACATGACTGTGTTTGACCCAACATCCTTTGCAGCGGATCTGGTAAGTAAAATTTACACTGTCCACCCCATGTTTTGACCCCATCTTTAGACCAACAGGCAACCAATTAATAAACTGATTGGTAGCCTGCCAATTGAAATAAGATTGTGCAGGTGGCCAATAAAAGGGAGTTCCCATTGGCCGTATTTAATAAAGTGGGCAGTGAATATATACATTATTGTGTCCAGGATCTTGGTTATTAATGGAGGTGGAGTGTCTGCAGACATTACTCCAGTGTCAGAGATGAGAGAATTGTCAGTGACAGAGACTGTGGGAGGAGCTAGAAAGAAGTCTTCATGGTAGTCATGGGGATTATATAACATATTATTGGTAACTGATAGGACTATTGGGTCAGTTAGTCACCCAATAAAAATAATACCACCAGGAACTCCAAATTAGATAGTTATCAATATTTTAATGAACACGCATGGCGACAATTAATGTAACACAGGATAGATCAGTCTGACTAACAAAGGAAGTAACTATTTAATGCATTATAATGTTCACACCTAGTTCACAACCCAGTCCCAATCCCATCCAGCCCATTGAGTCCTCCCATGTGCCTTTCCTTTGGGGTTCTTCAGTCCAATCACAGTTAATCCAATCATAGTGGATTCTGGGCAAGTTACACCAGTTTACACCTAGAGGATTGTGGGAGCTGCGATTCCAGCCTAAATCTCTAAACAAAATATAATATTATCAAGGTCATTAAATAACCAAATTCAGAACAAACAAGTTAACCTTGCAGCAGCATAATCAGAGGAATGTAGCTTCACAATTCAGAGAAATATTGGACAGATTCAGCAATGTGGAAGTAAACGGCTTCCAAACTCAGCACCACCGAATATTATTTATAATAGAACTTTATTTAGACAGTAACATCTACAATAATTGGCACATGTGTACTATGGGGGAGAAGAGAAATGTAGAGGTAAGCACAGAAAGTTCCTAGATTCCTCCATAAATGCTGACATTAGAACAAAACCTTCCTGTAAATGAACAAACTATCTGTTGTATTCAGTTAGATCAACTGGACTTAAAGTTTAGTTCTTGAAGACGTTTCGCTAGTCATCCGACTGGATCTCTCAATTCAGAATGACTTGTACAAGAATCTGTTGTCAATTATGTACCCTGGAAAATCCCAATTAGCATATCACAGCCAGGTGTTAGGGACCTTCTGAATGCAAGGTGTGGCTGCATTGAGGCTAAGGGATGTTATTGAAACTCCCCAGTGAAAGGAGTCAAAACAGCATTGTACATGGCAGACAGTTAGTGTCGAATCCCCCACCTCTATTTAGGCTTGGTTTCTTTATTTTCACATAAATGGCCTCCTTGACACCTCTCTTGAACCAGTCATGTTCCTTTTCCAAGATGTAGATATTACAATCTTCAAAGGTATGTCCTTTATCCTTAAGATGCAGGTACACGGCTGAGTCCTGACCTGAGGAATTGGCTCTTCTGTGCTGGGCCATACGTTGATGCAGTTGCTGATTGGTCTCCCCCACATACAAATCAGAGCATTCTTCACTGCACTGCGTATATGATGTCACTTTTCTTGTGTTTGGGTATTGGGTCTTTCGGGTGTACCAATTGCTGCCTTAGTGTGTTGTTTGGTTTAAAGCAGACAGGGATACAGTGTTTATTGAAAATTCTTCTTAATTTCTCGGAGACCCCTGCTACATATGGGATGACCATGTTCTTTCTCCTGTCTTGCTTTTCCCCTTCACTGTTGGTATTCGTGTTCTTTTCTTTTCTTCTACTTCTTTTGACAAAGGCCCAGTCTGGATATCCACAAGTTTTAAGGGCTCCTCTGAGATGTTTAATTTCTTTAGCCTTCGCCTCTGTGCTAGTGGGGATGTGGGGACACCCAGCTTGTGATCTAAAGGGTGGTGGGAGTCATAAATGTTCATTTTCCCTCTATAGATGCCTTTTAAGCAAAAAGGACATACCTTTGAAGATTGTAATGGCAACATCTTGGCAAAGAAACATGACTGGTTCAAGAGAGGTGTCAAGGAGGCCATTTATGTGAAAATAAAGAAACCAAGCCTGAATAGAGGTGGGAGGAGGGGTTTAGACACCAACTGTCTGCTATGTACAATGCTGTTTTGACACCTTACCCTGGGCGTCACTATAACACCTCTTAGCCACAATGCACCCACACCTTGCACCAGAAGGTCCCGAACTCCTGGCTGTCATATGCTAATTGGGACTTTCCTGGGTACATAATTACCAACAGATTATTGTACAAGTCATCTGAGATCCAGTCAGATCCCATGACCTGGATGAATGAATATTACAGATATACCATGACCTGGATGGATGAATATTACAGATATACCATGACCTGGATGAATGACTATTAAAGATATACCATGACCTGGATGAATGAAAATTACAGATATACTATGACCTGGATGAATGAATATTACAGATATACCATGACCTGGATGAATGAATATTACAGATATACCATGACCTGGATGGATGAATATTACAGATATACCATGACCTGGATGGATGAATATTATAGATATACCATGACCTGGATGGATGAATATTACAGATATACCATGATCTGGATGAATAAATATTACAGATATACCATGACCTGGATGGATGAATATTACAGATATACCATGACCTGGATGGATGAATATTACAGATATACCATGACCTGGATGAATTAATATTACAGATATACCATGACCTGGATGAATGAATATTACAGATATACCCATGAACCTGGATAGAATGAATATTACAGATTACCACTTGAACTGGATGAATGAATTTACCGAGAGTTATACCCGACCTGGATGACTGAATCTATACGATATTACCAGACCTGGATGAATGAATATTACAGATATACCATGACATGGATGAATAGATATTACAGATATACCATGACCAGACATGGATGAAGGAGATATATCAATAGAAGGATGATTACAGATACCATGACCTGGATTGAATGGAATAGTACAGAATATACCATAGACCATGGATTGAATGAATATTACAGATATACCATGACCTGGATGATGAAGATATTACAGATATACCATGACCTGGATGAATGGAATATTACAGATATACCAGTGACCGTGGAATGAAAGTATATACAGATTATACCATGACCTGGATGAATGAATTATTACAGACTGTAGTACCCTGACCTGGTGTGAGATCGAATATTACAGATATACCCATGACCTGGATGGGATGAATATACAGATATACCATGACTGGATGATGATATTCAGAATAATGACTTGGAGAATGGACTATTACAGATATACCATGACCGGAGCTGATGATGATGAATATTCCAGATATACCATGACCGATGAAATGAATATACAGATTACCATGACCCGGATGAATGAATTATTACAGATATACCATGACCTGGATGACAGGATATTACAGATATATACATGACATGGATGACTGATATTACAGATATACAATGACCTGGAGTGACAGATTACAGTTACCTGACCTGGATGAATATTACAGATATACCATGACCTGGATGAATGAATATTTACAAGATATACCATGACCGGATGAATGAATATTACAGATATACCATGACCCTATGAATGATATTACGATTACCATGACCTGGATGGAAACTAGATATACATTGACCTGGAGGAATGAATTAAGATATACCCATGACCTGGAGAATGGATATTACAGCTATACCATGGCCCGCATGAGAGGAATATTACAGATTATTACCATGACCTGGCTGGATGATATACAGATTATACCATGACCTGGATGGAATGAATATTACAATATACCATGGACCTGGATGAATGATATTACAGATATACCATGACCCCGGATGATGAAGTGAATATTACAGATATACCATGCCCGTGATTGAATGGAATATTACAAGTATACCATGACCGGATGAATGAATTTACAGATTACCATGGGACACTGGATGAATGATATACAGATATACCATGCCTGGATGAACGACTTTACAGAACCAACCTGGATTGAATATTACAGATATACCATGACCTGGATGAATTACAGATATACCATGACCTGGATGAATAAAACTATTATACAGAT
Organism: Hymenochirus boettgeri; assembly: GCA_019447015.1. Classification (NCBI taxonomy): domain Eukaryota; kingdom Metazoa; phylum Chordata; class Amphibia; order Anura; family Pipidae; genus Hymenochirus; species Hymenochirus boettgeri. Next base: position 16,805,727 of record CM033475.1, read on the forward strand.
TATACCATGACCTGGATGAATGACATATTCAGATAATCCCATGACTAGTGAATGGATATGACGAATGATGCATTACAGGTACATGCCTGGATGAAGACTTACAGATTATACCCTTGACCATGGATGAATGACTACTTGACAGACTATACCATGACCTGGATGGAATGACTATTACAGATATACCATGACCGATGGAATGAATATTACAGATATACGTGACTGGATGAATGACTATACAGAATATACCAGACCTGGAGGAATGACATTACAGATTATACCATGGACCTGGATGGAATGATATTACAGATATACCATGACCTGGATTGAAGATATTACAGAATACCGACTGGATGGAATATTTACAGATGATTACCATGACCTGGATGAAATGACTATTACAGATATATCATGACCGGGATGATTGACATTACAGATATACCTGACCTGGATGAATGAAATTACAGATTATACCATGACCTGGATGGAATGGACTATTACAGATAACCATGACTGGATGAATGACTTTTACAAGATATACCATGACCTGGATGGATGGACTATTACAGATATACCATGACCTGGGATGGATGATAGTACAAGATATACCATGACCTGGATGAATGATATTACAGATATACCATGACCGGGAATGACTATTACAGATATACGTGACCTGGATGGAATGAAATTTACAGATATACCATGACCTGGATGGATGAATATTACAGATATACCATGACCTGGATGGTGAATTACAAGATTATACCGGACCTGGATGGATGGAATAGTACAGATATACCATGGCCTGGTGGATGAATATTACAGATATACCATGACCTGGATGGATGAATATTACAGATTATACCATGACCTGGATGGATGAATGATTACAGAATACCATGACATGGATGGATGAATATTACAGAATACCAGACCCTAGATGAATGAAAATATTACAGATATAACCATGACCTGGATGAATCACTATACAGATATACCGATGACATGATGATTGAATGAATATTACGATATTCAGTGCCTGATGAATGAATATTACAGATATACCATGACCTGGATGATGAATGAATATTACAGATATACCCTGACCTGGATGGAATGATATTACAGATACTACCGTGACTCGGAGATGACATGAATATACAGATTATACAGTTGACCTGGTGGATGACATATTACAGATATTACCGGACCTGGATGGATGAAATATTACAGATATACCGTGACCTGGATGAAGATGAATATTACAGATACCGTGACCTGGATGAATGACTATTACAGATATTACCGTGACCTGGGAGGACTGAATATTACAGATATTACCTGACATGGATGAATGACATTATTACAGAATATACATGACCTGGGATGAATGACTATTACAGATATTACCGTGGACCTGGATGAAGAATATTACAGAATAACATACCTGGATGAATGAATGTATTACAGTATTTATACCATGACACTGGATGGAATGGGACATTACAGATATACCATGACCTGGATGAATGACTATTACAGATATACCATGACCTGGATAAATGACTATTACAGATATACCATGACCTGGATGAATGACTATTACAGATATACCATGACCTGGATGAATGACTATTACAGATATACCATGACCTGGATGAATGACTATTACAGTTATACCATGACCTGGATGAATGACTATTACAGATATACCGTGACCTGGATGAATGACTATTACAGATATACCGTGACCTGGATAAATTGCTATTACAGATATACCGTGACCTGGATAAATGACTATTACAGATATACCATGACCTGGATGAATGACTATTACAGATATACCATGACCTGGATGAATAAGAACCTTCACAAGCATCTTGAGCAAACCTTTGGAAATATAAGGAACATATAGGCCGTTGCAAATACAGATACATTGATCCATCAGTAACGTAGCTTGAAGAACAATAAGGAATTTTTTCTTTTTCTAAAATTTGTCTTAACAAGTTTGTGTGTTAGTTGATATAAAAGGGAACAGTAATACTTGGTTTGGGTGTTTTTTTATGCAGCTTTCATTCATGGGTTTAAATCGCATGGAATCCCCAGACGGTGATGATGATGATGATGATGACGGAATAGGCAGAGGCTTCCTACCTGCTGATGCTTGGCAGAAACTTGGAAGTGAGGCCGAGCAATTCTTTAAGACAACCCCAACCTTTCACTATATGTAAGTTCTGTATGGTTTCTACCTGCTCCATGGGATTCCAGGTTAAAGTGAGTGTGTAGATTCAGTTGGAAATTGCCGTTTGTGGTTTCACAGGTTGGGATCATTTAAGTCTGAACCACCAGTGGCGAGACAACGTATTGAAAGACAGAGGAGATGTAATAAGGGGGAAGAGAAGAGAGTCATGCCAGCACAGGTACGTTACACAGCATATGATACATTTGGTTTTCTTTTGTCAAAGGGGCAACTATACCCTAAAACAACTCCTTCCCTTGAATCTATAATTCTTTAAGAAGTAGGAGCAAGTATTCCTACCTTCTGTTCTGTTTTCTTTTAAAAGTAGTTAGCAATCCTTGCAGATTTCGGTCTCCTGGAGTTTAAAAAAAAAATGTTACAAATATTAAGAAAGGATTTGTCCACCCCCCCCAAACCCTCAACCACGCGGGGTTTATACCAGTGAAAGCTGTCCCCAAATGTACTTACCTGCCTTCGTTCCCGTGCTGGCTTCTGCTTGTCTTCCGTGCCTTTTCCATGCATGGAAGACAATAGAAGGGCCACTCCTGTGATTGGCTAAGGGGCAATGTTGCATCCTATCACAGGCTGCCGATCCAGCCCCTTCTGCTTGCTTCCTTGCACGGAAGACAAGCAGAAGACTGGTGAGTACTTTTGGGGAGACCTTTCACTGGTATAAACCTCACAAGGTCAAGGTTTTAGGGGCTCCCTACTAATTTTTGTTTGGGGGGGGTGGACATACCCTTTAAAGGACAACTCCACTGTAAAAATAAACTTTATAATAATGAAAAGTACCTGGAGCAGGGAGGTAAGGTTGATTTTTCATTCCTCCCAATATCATTTTGTTGAGGAGCACCAGCATATACAGTTCATCTGTTGGATTTTCCTGTAATATAGACGGTTCTGAAGCACAGGCGAAGCCTGGCAGAAACACTTTTCACAGCAACAATTCTAGGAGGTAGGAATTGCCAACCATACCTCCCTGCCCCACCCTTTTCATTTTAACTTTTTTAAACTGTCTGCAATCATGCAGGGAATAGGCTTACCTGACTGTAGGACCTGTAGACTGTGCTAAACCATTTCCAACTAATCGCACAGTAATAAGGATTTATTGCCTTAACCTTAAATCTGCTTTTTTTATTCCTTCTATGACCCTCATTTCTCTTTTTGGGCCTGTAAAAAATGTAAAGTGCAATTACCTTCTACTACCAGTTTGCAGCCCTTAAATGCTGTGTTCCTAATGGTTCTTCGTGTGTATTAAATGTTTACTCATTAGATGAAGAAAATGGAAGAATCTCACCAAGAGGCCACAGAAAAAGAGGTGGAGAGAATTCTAGGATTTTTACAGACCTACTACAGAGAAGACCGTGAGTAAAGATACTTTATCTGCTGGTATCAGAACCAGAGAGAGAGGTTTGAGGGCAGATGGAGTCACCAGATTTGATTTACTTTTCTTTCTTTCATTTAGCGGAGACGCCGATTTCATTCTTTGATTTTGTCATTGACCCAAACTCATTTGCCCGTACAGTAGAAAATATATTTCATGTCTCATTTATTGTAAGGGTGAGTATGACATCTCTTATTTATTATTTAGAGCCATTCAGATTCCTGTTGTGTATATAAGTGGAAAAAAATGTGTCCGTTAAGTGTTATTGTTCAAGCTCTGCCCCCCCTTCAGACTGGGATTTATCCAATGGGAAAAAGCACTTTTTGCAGTGTGAATCTTCTCATTGGTTTAGGTCCTGGGCTTAAAGGGGGCGGAGCAACTACACTACAGTTGTCCTTTAAAGTTATAGCAGTCTCATCTAAACATAATGTAGTTGAACCAGTTACTATAGATTCTAGTATGCAGATATAAAATGTTTAACTTTTAAAGGAGAACTAAAGTAGAACGCAGATAGATGATGTAATCTTTGCATAATTCGAGAGAGACCCAATAATACTTACTGTAATTCTCCTCTATGTCTGCCTTGGATTTACCGCCCGAGAACAATTCTCTGTGTGTATGAGCCTTTACAGTACAGAGAGCCCTGCAGTCCCTGCCCCCTCCGCTACCTTGTAGAGATCGGACATGCTCATTATTGTCCATGCAGGTATAAAGAGAGAGAGGACTTCTCCAATGAGATATTTGGATCTCCCTGTACTAAACAGAGGGCGTAGGACTAGTGAAAGGGGAGGGTTTCTGTATGATAGATTTTATTGAATTCAAATAGGGATGGATAACTTTATTAGGAATTACATTGGAAGACAAAATGATAAATTGTTTTAAATGGTTTCTGGCCTTTAAGTCATGGGAAATGACTGATCCCATTACTGTCCATTGATTAACATTAGCACCATGCAATCACTATAAAGGCCTGTAACTGTAAAACGGGTATCCACCATGTGGCCCTTAAGACGATTTCAAACTACAACTCCCAGCATTCCCTGACTGCAGTAGCAGGATATTGTAGTTGGCAATAGACATCCCTGCTGTAAAGGACAAACACTTGCAGCATTTGCAGTAGAATTCACTATTAATATTGTGTAGGACTGCTTCCCTCCCCCTATCATTCTTACAGGTCATTGTAATAACACCCTATTAAAGGGGAAGTTCAGCGGAAAAATAAATCCTTATTTAAATGATTTATCTATACTACACACCCCTAGGTATTCTACTTATTCTCTTCATTTATGAAAAATCAATTGATTTCATCCATCTGCTAAGCTTTGCTGTGGTCCGTAGTGAGCTGCCATTTCAGGTTCTGTAACATCCTTTTACATCCCAGAATACACCACTTCCTTGGAATGTTCCTAACAGTAATTTCTGCTGATTGGCTGTTGGATGGGTCAGACACAGGGACGGAGACCATAACGGACACTAATAGGGGTCCTGCAAACAGGAATTCGGTACTTTAAAAGCAAAAGAAATCACTAGATGGGCAGGTTATGGTCAACTAGATTGTAAGCTCTATGGGGCAGGGACCTCTTTTCCTCTTGTGGCAAAGCCCTAGCACTCCCATTTATATATTTATATAAGTTATATATTTATGTACTGAACTATCGATGTATTTATCCCCCTTGTATGACTTTATTGTATTTTATACTGTACAGCGCTGCGTCCCCAAGTGGCACTTTATAAATAAACTATATATACATACATACATACATACTACATACATACGTAGATACATACATTAAAAATGAGAGAAAACTCCATTTTTGTTTTTTTGCTGAACCTCCCCTTTATAGATCAAGACACCTGCTTCCTTTTTGGCTCCTAATACACCAATGTACTTGATCACATCAGTGGTTATATTGCCTTCGCTGTATTTCTGGGATCATACATTATTGAAGGTGGCAATGCAATACCTGACCTATAAGAAGGGGGATGCTGGTACCCACATTGACATATTCATTTATTACATACATTACATGTATGAGTATTTACCAGCAATGCAAAGTTTCCTTTTTATAAACTGTGAATTGTTTTCTCCCTCTAGGATGGCTTTGCTAGGATAAAGCTTGACCACGACAGACTGCCCATAATAGGTACGTTGTATGTCTGTGTATGGAACATTTGCCTTAAAGGACAACTCCACCCTCAAAGAACATCTTTTAGATAGAATGGCCTCTTTAAAATATGTTGATTTATCATAGTTTGTCCTATGAATTCATTACTGTATGTCTGCTATGCTTCTGGATGCTTCATGGAAACTGAGCCATTTAGAAACCTGTACTGAGCCTGCACTGAGCCTGAGCATGCTCAGAAGAGGCAGATAGGGGATTAACATTCAGTCATTGGCTGTGATGTCAACTGTCAAATCCATGACTGACAGTTACTGGAAGAACCAGGAAGCAGAAACAGGGGAAACAGGACATAGCAGAATTTCAGGTTAGACTTATATATTTCACATTTCAAACTATTACCGTTTAGGGTTTGGGGGTGATTTACCTGTATGTGAGTTTTCATTTTGGGGCTGGACTTGCCCTTTAATAAAGCTTTGAGGGACATGAATTCTGGCTCTGGGATGTTCCTACTTATATTTGCTCTGTAACTTGACTTGTTTTATTGGGCTAAATCTTCTACATGGATTAATGTTAAGATTGTTACTGTTGGATTCAGACATCTACATCCTAGAACTTGAATTAACCGTGGTTATACTTGAATAAGGATTTATTATTTATTTGATTTTGTACAATTTTATAAGGGGAACTGTGGTCTCCATACTAGTGGCCTTTATTAAAAAGAGCACCCCTGTGTTTAAAATGGCTCCAGGATCAGAGTTCTACTTGTAGTCTACCCAAAGTTACAACATTATAAAGGATGTTTTTTCTTGCTAGTACTGGGGGATGGGGCTTCTTACACAGCAGATCAGGTGACTGTCACAGACTAAGATAGACAGGACAGACAAGGAACTGTAACTTTACAAGCCTATATATATAACTTAATATCCAGAGAGCTAAAGACCTCATTGTAGACTTGTTTAATAGGTATGAGATAGCACATTTAAATAGATAGGGAGACCACAGTTGCCCTTTAATGTGCAAGGTTGGATTGAGTATTTATCCTGGATCAGATGTTTTATTTTGTGCGGCATTCCGTTTCCAGAATAGTGTGATATCCACTCCGTATTTTGTTTCACCAGAGCCAGTAGCACAGGAAAATGATCCCAATATTGACAAGGATAATCAGCCGAGGTATCAGGGGGTAATATCACTTAGCCACCAGGACTGGAAGGTGAATATTCTCCCCTTTTCCTTTACATTGAGTATTCGTCATGTTTTATTCTGATCACTTGTTCTTTCACCACCAGGAAATTATAGAGGCTTTTCAAATATCCGAACCAATGATTCCTGCAGCAAGTGGACAATGATTTGTAAGGATAATTCATGTTTGATACTAGAACTGTCACTCTGTCAGGTCCCTGTGTAAGGGGCCCTGCAATTTACTGATCTCCAACAGGACTTTGGGTCTGGAATTCCTTTAATCCCCTCCACACCCCCTGTACCATGTTAAAGGAGAAGCCGGCCCTATATCATATTTTTCCCTAATCAAACATTAGAATACTGGATCACTTTCTCTTTTTCTGCATGAAACAAACTGAGCATGTCTGAGCTCACAGGGGTGGGGCAGTAACTGCGTATGTTTGATTAGTGATTACATAAAGAGATAAGTTGTTTTAGTTGTTATATTATGACCATTTTATTCTTGGGCTGATTGGGAAGTGCATTGAAAATAATAATGGTTTTTGGTCTGTAATGTACGGAGGAGGGGGGAATGAATCACATTACAAAGTGACTTTCAAATTAATCAAACAAGACAAGTGACTCGTAGCTTATTATAGTTTATGGCCAATAAATATGCTGGGCTTAGTAACAGTAATTGAGGAAGACATGTGTCCATCAAGTCAACCTTTTCATCCTCCTTTTTAACCCTACCTAACAGTTGATCCAGAGGAAGGCAAAAAATCCCAGCTAAAAAAAAGGGGGGGGGGATTCATTCCTGACTCCAAGCGGCAATCGGAAAGTATCCCAGGATCAACCAGAACAACAGTGATATGTATAATACCATCTCAATATTTATATATCACCGTACCAACCAGAACTACAGTAAATGTATTACCGTATATACTCGAGTATAGCGAGGGTTTTAGGTTTAAAAAATAACCTAAAAACCTTGACTCGGCTATACTCGAGTCACAAGGAACTTACCTTCAATCCAGAGGCAGCCGCGAGTCCGGCCGCATTTCCCAGTAGTTCTTCGCGGTTGCGCGATGACATCATCACGCACGCTGGCGGGGATGACGTCATCGCGCAGCCGCGAAGCAGTAATGGGAACTGCCGGCCGGACTCGCGGCTGCTTCTGGATTGCAGAGAGAGGAAGACTGAAGACCAGGTACGGGTAAGTGAGCTGGGGGGGGACTGGGGGGAGGGCTGGGGATACTGGGGGGAGAGTATGCCATGCAGACACCACATTACCTTTTACTATAGGTGGTTGGAAACTACAACTCCCAGCACCAAGCAGGCTGGGAGTTGTAGTTTCCAAACATCTACAGTGGAAAAGGTATTAGGGTGGGGGACAGTATGCCATACAGTAACCCCCAATACCTTTCTACTATAGGTGGTTGAAAAACTACAACTTCAGCAACCCAGCATGCTGGGAGTTGTAGTTTCCAACATCTACAGTGGAAAGGTATTAGGGTTACTGGTATTACCCTCGGCTTATACTCGGGTTATCATCTCTTCTAATTTTTGGGCAAAAATGGGTGCCTCGGCTTATACTCGAGTCGGCTTATACTCGAGTATATACGGTACTACAGTAACTCTCAAATTATTATAGTATCCTGTACAACCAGAAATACAGTATGTATTAATACCAGTAATTTCAATATTTTATAGTATCCCCGTACCAACCAGAACTACAGCATATGTATTAATACCAGTAATTCTCAATATTATATAGTATCCCTGTACCAACCAGAACTACAGTATATGTATTAATACCAGTAATTCTCAATATTATATAGTATCCCGTACCAACCAGAACTACAGTATACGTATTAATACCAGTAATTCTCAATATTATAATTCTCAATATTATATAGTATCCCCGTACCAACCATAACTACAGTATATGTATTAATACCAGTAATTCTCAATATTATATAGTATCCCCGTACCAACCAGAACAACAGTACATGTATTAATACCAGTAATTTTCAATATTATATAGTATCTCTGTACCAACCAGAACTACAGTATATGTATTAATACCAGTAATCCTCAATATTATATAGTATCCCTGTACCAACCATAACTACAGTATATGTATTAATACCAATAATTCTGGTATTCGGCTCGTTCGGAGAACCGGATCTGGTCAGGCAACGATCCCCAACCAACGCCCGTTTGCCCAATAAAGTGCCCATACGGCACGATACTCGTCGAAACAACTCTCATACACATTTTGCATTGCGAGTCAGCAGCTTGGGTGGTCTCCATACAAGGTCCTCTCTCCCCTCTAAACAACCCAGGATGATGTCTCTAGCTTCTCTGGATCTTATGTTATAATCTGTAAAGTGACACCTCTTTGTCCTGACTGAGTCTGTGACAGTCACATGATGTGCTGTTATAAGGGTTACTGTATACCCTCGGCTTATACTCGGGTCAATCATCTTTTCTAATTTTTGAGGCAAAAATGGGTGCCTCGGCTTATACTCGAGTCGGCTTATAATCGAGTATATACGGTAATTCTCAATATTATATAGTATCCCTGTACCAACCAGAACTACAGTATATGTATTAATACCAGTAATTCTCAATATTTTATAGTATCCCCATACCAACCAGAACTACAGTATATGTATTAATACCAGTCATTCTCAATATTATATAGTATCCCTGTACCAACCAGAACTACAGTATATGTATTCGGTAATCTTACAGCAGTGTTCTCTCCCTTTTCAAAACATCTAGTTTCTCGTGCCAGGGAGGCTGCACTGGATGCACAGTGTTAGTTCTGGCGTCGAACCTTGGGAAAGGAGGAGGAAAGCCAATCAACTTCAAGCTGACATGACTGTGTTTGACCCAACATCCTTTGCAGCGGATCTGGTGTAAGTAAAATTTACACTGTCCACCCCATGTTTTGACCCCATCTTTAGACCAACAGGCAACCAATTAATAAACTGATTGGTAGGTGCCAATTGAAATAAGATTGTGCAGGTGGCCAATAAAAGGGAGTTCCCATTGGCCGTATTAATAAAGTGGGCAGTGAATATATACATTATTGTGTCCAGGATCTTGGTTATTAATGGAGGTGGAGTGTCTGCAGACATTACTCCAGTGTCAGAGATGAGAGAATTGTCAGTGACAGAGATGTGGGAGGAGCTAGAAAAGAAGTCTTCATGGTAGTCATGGGGATTATTATAACATATTATTGGTAATGATAGGACTATTGGGTCAGTTAGTCACCCAAAAAATAATACCACCAGGAACTCCAAATTAGATAGTTATCAATATTTTAATGAACACGCAGGCGACAATTAATGTAACACAGGATAGATCAGTCTGACTAACAAAGGAAGTAACTATTTAATGCATTATAATGTTCACACCTAGTTCACAACCAGTCCCAATCCCATCCAGCCCATTGAGTCCTCCACATGTGCTTTCCTTTGGGGGTTCTTCAGTCCAATCACAGTTAATCCATCATAGTGGATTCTGGGCAAGTACACCAGTTTACACCTAGAGGATTGTGGGAGCTGCGATTCCAGCCTAAATCTCTAAACAAATATATATATTATCAAGGTCATTAAATAACCCAAATTCAGAACAAACAAGTTAACCTTGCAGCAGCATAATCAGAGGAATGTAGCTTCACAATTCAGAGAAATATTGGACAGATTCAGCAATGTGGAAAGTAGGTAAGTAAGTAGGCGTTAGTAGTAGGGTAGTAGTAGCAGTAGTAGTGTCGGTAGTGTACAAGTTAGTAAAAAAGAGGAGTAGGGAAGGAAAGCGTAGTAACAGGTAGGTAAAAGGTAAGTAAAGTAACACGTAGCTAAAAGGTAGTAGTGTAGAGTAAAGTAAGTGGTAGTAGGAAGGTGTAAGTAGGGGGTAGAGTAAGTAAGTTACGTAGAGTGTAGAGAGAGGTTAAGTAGTAAACGGCTTCAAGTAGGAGTAGTAAGTAAGGTAAAGGTGTAAGTAAGTAAGTAGTAGTAAAGTAGCGTAGAGTGTTAAGGAGAAAGGTTTGGGGGGTAGTAGTAGGTAAGTGTAGTAGTTAAAGGTAAAAGTAGACGCAGAGTAGTAGGTCATGTGTAGTAGTTAAAGTAAGAGGTACGTAAAAGTAAGTAGTAAGAAGACGGCTTCCAAACTCAGCACCACCGAATTTTATTTATAATAGAACTTTTTTAGAACAGTAACATCACAATAATTGGACAGTGTACTATCGGGGCGGGGAGAGAGAAGATGTAGAGGTAAGCACAGAAGAAGAAAGTTCCTGATTCCTCAAAATGCTGGACATTAGAACAAAACTTCATGGAATGAAACAAACTCTGTTGTCTTCAGTTAGGATCAAACTGGACTTAAAGTTTAGTTCTTGAAGACGGTTCGCTAGTCATACGACTGGATCTCTCAATTCAGACATGAATTGTACACAAATTGGTTGTCATTATGTACCTGGAAAATCCCAATAGCATATCACCGCCTATGGTGTTAGGGACTTATGAATGGCAAGGTGTGGCTGCATTGGGGCTAAGGGAGTTATTGATGAAAATCCCCGTGAAAGGAGTCAAAACAGCATTGTACATGGCAGGACAGTTAGTGTCGAATCCCCCACCTCTATTTAGGGCTTGGTTTCTTTTTATTTTCACATAAATGGCCTCATGACACTCTCTAACCATCATGTTCCTTTTCCAAGAGTAGAGATTACAATCTTCAAAGGTATGTCCTTTATCCTTAAGATTGCAGGTACACGGCTGAGTCTCTGGACCTGAGGAATTGGCTCTTCTGCTGGGCCATAAGGTGATTGCAGTTGCTGAATGGTCTCACCCACATACCAATCAGAGCATTCTTCACTGCACTGCGTAGTATGATGCCTTTTCTTGTGTTTGGGGATGGAGTGCTTTCGGGGGTTTTGTACAATTGCTGCCTATAGGTGTTGTTTGGTTTAAAGCAGGAACAGGGTACGTGTTTATTGAAAATTTCTTCTAATTTCTCGGAGACCCCTGGCTAAATATGATGACCATGTTCTTTCTCCCTGTCTTCTTTCCCCTTCACTGTTGGTATTGTGTTCTTTTTCTTTCTTCTATTCTTTGACAAAGCCCAGTCTGGATATCCACAAGTTTAAGGGCTCCTCTGAAGAGTTTAATTTTTAGCCTTCGCCTCTGTGCTAGTGGGGATGTGGGGACCCCAGTTGTGATCTAGAAGGGTGGTGGGAGTCATAAAGTTCATTTTCCCTCTATAGATGCCTCACACACCGAGACACACACAATGGCAGGGAATACCCCATTTTTGACGAGTGTAATGGCATTACATCTTGGCAAAGAAACTGACTGGTTCAAGAGAGGTGAGCAAGGAGGCCATTTATGTGAAAAATTAAAGAAACCAAGCCTGAATAGAGGTGGGAAGGAGGGGTTTCGACACCCAACTGTCTGCTATGTACAATCGCTGTTTTGACACTTACCCTGGGCGGTCACTATAACACTCTTAGCCACAATGCACCCACACATTGCACCAGAAGGTCCCGGAACTCCTGGCTGTCATATGCTAATTGGGGACTTCCGGGTAAATAATACCACAGGATTATTGTACAAGTCATCTGAGATCAGTCAGATCCCATGACAGGATGAATGAATATACAGATATACATGACTGGATGGATGATTATTACAGATATACCATGACCTGGCTTGAGATGATTACCATGACCGGTGAATTGAAACAGCTAACTATACCTGTGTAGAAATTAGATACTCGAGAGATTGTTAAGACTGATGATGAATTAAAGATATACCATGACTGAGTTTTTAGATCATACTGAAATTATTAAGATTACCATCTGGATGGATGATGAAGATATATGACGAGATTGATTTACAGATATACCATGACCTGGAGATATGAATATTACAGATATACCATGACCGGATGATGAATTTACAGATTAATATGCCTGACCTGGATGGAGACTATAAGATATACCTAGACTAGGGATGGATGAATATTACAGATATACCCAATGGATTGATGAATGAAATATTACAGATATACCATGACCGGATGGATGAATATACAGATATACCAGACCTGGATGGATAAATATTACGATATTACCATGACCTGGATGAATTATATTACAGATATACCGATGACCTGGATAGAATGATGAGTACAGATATACCATGACCTGGATGAAGAATATTACAGTATTACCATGACCTGGATGATGAATATTACTAAAGATATACCATGACCTGGATGAATTGAATATATTACAGATATACCATGACCTGGATGGAATGATATACAGATTATCCAGACCTGGATGAATGATATTACAGATATACCATGACCTGGATGAATGAATCTATACAGATTGACCTGACCTGGATGAATGAATATTACAGATATACCATGACCTGGATGAATGAATTTACAGATATACCATGACTGGATGGATGATATTACAGGAAGATACCATGGACTGGATGAAGATATTACAGATATACCATGACCTGAATGATGACTATACAGGATATTACCATGACCCGGATGAATGAATATTACAGATATACCATGACCTGGATGGATCAGAATATTACAGATATTAACATGACCGGATGGATGATATTACAGATATACCATGACCTGGATGTATGTATACAGATATACTGACCTGGAGAAGACTATTACAGATATACCATGACCGGGATGAATGAATTTACAGATATACCATGACCCTGGATGATGAATATATACAGATATACCATGACCTGGATGAATGAATATACAGATATACCATGGACCTGGATGAATGAAGATTTACAATTATACCATGGACCGGGATGAATGAATATTAACAGATATACCATGACCTGGATGAATGATTACAGATTATACCATGACCTGGAGAAATGATATTACAATATACCATGACCTGGATGAATGAAATTACAGATATACCTGTGACCAGGATGATGAATATTACAGATATACCGGTGGACCTGGATGAATGACTATTACAGACTATACAACGTGACCTGATGACGATGAATATAAGATTATACCATGACCTGGATGGAGGCTATTTACAGATATACCAGACCTGGATGAATGAATATTACAGATATACCTGACCTGGAATGAATGACTATTACAGATATACCATGACCCATGGATGACATGACTATTAACAGACCTATCACCATGACCTGGATGAATGATATATTACAGATATACCATGACCTAGATGAACGGAATATACAGATATACCATGACCTGGATGAATGAAATTACAGATTATACCAGACCTGGATGAATGAACTATACAGAATATACCAGACCTGGATGGAATGACATATTACAGATCATACCATGACGGATGAAAGAATATTACAGATATACCTGACTGTGAATGAATGAAATTACAGCCAGTACCATGGCCTGGATGAGAATGACTTACAGATATACCATGACCTGGATTGAATGACTATTACAGATAATACCATGACCTGGAATGGAATGACTATGACAGATATACCATGACCTGGATGAAGAGGGACTATTACAGATATACATGACCTGGATGAATGACTATACAATATACTCTGACCTGGATGAATGGACATTACAGATTATACCATGACCTGGATGAATGAATATACAATTGACTGATGTATTTACAAGATTACCATGACTGGATGAATGACTAGAAGATATATCATGACCGGATGGATGACTATTACAGATATACATGACCTGGATGAATGACTATTACAGATATACCATGACCTGGATGGATGACTATTAACAGATATACCTTGACTGATGAATGATATACAGATATACCGTGACCTGGATGAAGGACTATTACAGATATACCATGACCATGGGATTGAATGGACTATTACAGATATACCGGCCTGGTGGATGAAGTTACAGATATACCATGACCTGGATGGATGAAATATTAAGATATACCATGACCTGGATGGATATGAATATTTATTAGATATACCATGACTGGATGGATGACTATTACAAGATATACAGATGCCTGGAGGATTGAAATATTACAGATATACCATGTGACCTGGATGGATGAATATTACAGATATACCGATGACCTGGATGAAGATGAATATTACAGATATACCAGACCTGGATGAATGAATATTACAGATATACCTGGACCTGGGATGAATTATTACAGATATACCAGACCATGGTGAAATGAATATTACAGATTATACCGTGACCTGGATGGATGAATATTACAGATATACCTGGACTGGATGGAATGAATATTACAGATATACCGTGACCGAGATGAGATACGATATACGATAGAATGAATATTACAGATATACCGTGACCTGGATGATGACTATTACAGATAACCGTGACCTGGAGGATGAATATTACAGATATACCGTGACTGGATGAATGATATTACAGATATACCGTGACCTGGATGAATGACTATTACAGATATACCGTGACCTGGATGGATGAAGAATTACAGATATAGACTGTGACCATGGATGAATGAATATTACAGATTATACATGACCTGGATGGATGACTATTACAGATCCATGACCATGGACCTAGTGCATGAAATGGACTATTACAGATTATACCAAGTGACCTGGATGAATGGAATATTACAGATATACTGACCTGGATGAATGACTATTACAGATATTACCATGGACCTGATGAATACGTTACAGATACCATGACGGATGAATGGACTATACAGATATACCATGACCTGGATGAATGACTTATACAGAGTATACCATGACCTGGATGAATGAATAATTACAGATAACCATGCTGGATGAAGACTATTACAGATGATACCATAGACCTGGATGAATGACTATTACAGATATACCATGACCTGGATGAATGACGATTACAGATATACCATGAGCTGAGAATAGAACCTTCACAAGCATCTTGAGCAAACCTTTGGAATATAAGGAACATATAGGCCGTTGCAAATACAGATACATTGATCCATCAGTAACGTAGCTGAAGAACAATAAGGAATTTTTTCTTTTTCTAAAATTTGTCTAACAAGTTTGTGTGTTAGTTGATATAAAAGGGAACAGTAAATACTTGGTTTGGGTGTTTTTTAGCAGCTTTCATTCATGGGTTTAAATCGCATGGAGATCCCCAGACGGTGATGATGATGATGATGATGACGGAATAGGCAGAGGCTTCCTACTGCTGATGCTTGGCAGAAACTTGGAAGTGAGGCCGAGCAATTCTTTAAGACAACCCCAACCTTTCACTATATGTAAGTTCTGTATGGTTTCTACCTGCTCCATGGGATTCCAGGTTAAAGTGAGTGTGTGAGATTCAGTTGGAAATTGCCGTTTGTGGTTTCACAGGTTGGGATCATTTAAGTCTGAACCACAGTGGCGAGACAACGTATTGAAAGACAGAGGAGATTGTAATAAGGGGGAAGAGAAGAGAGTCAATGCCAGCACAGGTACGTTACACAGCATATGATACAATTTGGTTTTCTTTTGTCAAAGGGGCAACTATACCCTAAAACAACTCCTTCCCTTGAATCTATAATTCTTTAAGAAGTAGGAGCAAGTATTCCTACCTTCTGTTCTGTTTTCTTTTAAAAGTAGTTAGCCAATCCTTGCAGATTTCGGTCTCCTGGAGTTTAAAAAAAAATGTTACAAATATTAAGAAAGGATTTGTCCACCCCCCCAAACCCTCAACACGCGGGGTGTTATACCAGTGAAAGCTGTCCCCAAATGTACTTACCTGCCTTCGTTCCCGTGCTGGCTTCTGCTTGTCTTCCGTGCCTTTTCCATGCATGGAAGACAATAGAAGGGCCACTCCTGTGATTGGCTAAGGGGCAATGTTGCATCCTATCACAGGCTGCCGACCAGCCCTTCTGCTTGCTTCCTTGCACGGAAGACAAGCAGAAGACTGGTGAGTACTTTTGGGGAGACCTTTCACTGGTATAAAACCTCACAAGGTCAAGGTTTTAGGGGCTCCCTATAATTTTGTTTGGGGGGGGGTGGAAATACCTTTAAAGGACAAACTCCACTGTAAAAATAAACTTTATAATAATGAAAAGTACCTGGGGCAGGGAGGTAAGGTTGATTTTTCATTCCTCCCAATATCATTTTGTTGAGGAGCACCAGCATATACAGTTCATCTGTTGGATTTTCTGTAATATAGACGGTTCTGAAGCACAGGGGAAGCCTGGCGAGAAACACTTTTCACAGTAACAATTCAGGAGGTAGGAATGCCAACCATACCTCCCTGCCCCACCCTTTTCATTTTAACTTTTTTAAACGTCTGCAATCATGCAGGGAATAGGCTTACTGACTGTAGGACCTGTAGACTGTGCTAAACCATTTCCAACTAATCGCACAGTAATAAGGATTTATTGCCTTAACCTTAAATCTGCTTTTTTATTCCTTCTATGACCTCATTTCTTTTTTGGGCCTGTAAAAAATGTAAAGTGCAATTACCTTCTACTACCAGTTGCAGCCCTAAATGCTGTGTTCCTAATGGTTCTTCGTGTGTATTAAATGTTTACTCATTAGATGAAGAAAATGGAAGAATCTCACCAAGAGGCCACAGAAAAAGAGGTGGAGAGAATTCTAGGATTTTTACAGACCTAATACAGAGAAGACCGTGAGTAAAGATACCTTATCTGCTGGTATCAGAACCAAGAGAGAGAGGTTTGAGGGCAGATGGAGTCACCAGATTTGATTACTTTCTTTCTTTCATTTAGCGGGAGACGCCGATTTCATTTTGATTTGGTCATTGACCCAAACTCATTTGCCCGTACAGTAGAAAAATATTTCATGTCTCATTTATGTAAGGGTGAGTATGACATTCTTATTTATTATTTAGAGCCATTCAGATTCCTGTTGTGTATATAAGTGGAAAAAAATGTGTCCGTTAAGTGTATTGTTCAAGCTCTGCCCCCCCTAGACTGGGATTTATCCAATGGGAAAAAGCACTTTTTGCAGTGTGAATCTTCTCATTGGTTTAGGTCCTGGGCTTAAAGGGGGCGGAGCAACTACACTACAGTTGTCCTTTAAAGTTATAGCAGTCTCATCTAAACATAATGTAGTTGAACCAGTTACTATAGATTCAGTATGCAGATATAAAATGTTAACTTTTAAAGGAGAACTAAAGTAGAACGCAGATAGATGATGTAATCTTTGCATAATTCGAGAGAGACCCAATAATACTTACTGTAATTCTCCTCTATGTCTGCCTTGGATTACCGCCCGAGAACAATTCTCTGTGTGTATGAGCCTACAGTACAGAGAGCCCTGCAGTCCCTGCCCCCTCGCTACCTTGTAGAGATCGGACATGCTCATTATGTCCATGCAGGTATAAAGAGAGAGAGGACTTCTCCAATGAGATATTTGGATCTCCCTGTACTAACAGAGGGGCGTAGGACTAGTGAAAGGGGAGGGTTTCTGTATGATAGATTTTATTGAATTCAAATAGGGATGGATAACTTTATTAGGAATTACATTGGAAGACAAAATGATAAATTGTTTAAATGGTTTCTGGCCTTTAAGTCATGGGAAATGACTGATCCCATTATGTCCATTGATTAACATTAGCACCATGCAATCACTATAAAGGCCTGTAACTGTAAAACGGGTATCCACCATGTGGCCCTAAGACGATTTCAAACTACAACTCCCAGCATTCCCGACTGCGTAGCAGGATATTGTAGTTGGCAATAGACATCCCTGCTGTAAAGGACAAACACTTGCAGCATTTGCAGTAGAATTCACTATTAATATTGTGTAGGACTGCTTCCCTCCCCTATCATTCTTACAGGTCATTGTAATAAACCCTATTAAAGGGGAAGTTCAGCGGAAAAATAAATCCTTATTTAAATGATTTATCTATACTACACACCCCAGGTATTCTACTTATTCTCTTCATTTATGAAAAATCAATTGATTTCATCCATCTGCTAAGCTTTCTGTGGTCCGTAGTGAGCTGCCATTCAGGTTCTGTAACATCCTTTTACATCCCAGAATACACCACTTCCTGGAATGTTCCTAACAGTAATTTCTGCTGATTGGCTGTTGGATGGGTCAGACACAGGGACGGAGACCATAACGGACACTAATAGGGGTCCTGCAAACAGGAATTCGGGTACTTTAAAAGCAAAAGAAATCACTAGATGGGCAGGTTATGGTCAACTAGATTGTAAGCTCTATGGGGCAGGGACCCTCTTTCCTCTTGTGGCAAAGCCCTAGCATTCCCATTTATATATTTATATAAGTTATATATTTATGTACTGAAACTATCGATTGTATTACCTGATTATGATTATTGTATTTTATACTGTACAGCGCTGCGTCCCCAAGTGGCACTTTATAAATAAACTATATATACATACATACATACATACTACATACATACGTAGATACATACATTAAAAATGAGAGAAAACTCCATTTTTTGTTTTGCTGAACCTCCCCTTTATAGATCAAGACACCTGCTTCCTTTTGGCTCCTAATACACCAATGTACTTGATCACATCAGTGGTTATATTGCCTTCGCTGTATTTCTGGGATCATACATTATTGAAGGTGGCAATGCAATACCTGACCATAAGTAGGGGGATGCTGGTACCCACATTGACATATTCATTTTTACATACATTACATGTATGAGTATTTACCAGCAATGCAAAGTTTTCCTTTTATAAACTGTGAATTGTTTTCTCCCTAGGATGGCTTTGCTAGGATAAAGCTTGACCACGAAAGACTGCCCATAATAGGTACGTTTATGTCTGTGTATGGAACATTTGCCTTAAAGGACAACTCCACCCTCAAAGAAAATCTTTTAGATAGAATGGCCTCTTTAAAATATGTTGATTTATCCTAGTTTGTCCTATGAATTCATTACTGTATGCTTGCTATGCTTCTGGATGCTCATGGAAAATGAGCCATTTAGAAACCTGTACTGAGCCTGCACGAGCCTGAGCATGCTCAGAGAGGCAGATAGGGGATTAACATTCAGTCATTGGCTGTGATGTCAACTGTCAAATCCATGACTGACAGTTACTGGAAGAACCAGGAAGCAGAAACAGGGGAAACAGGACATGCAGAATTTCAGGTTAGACTTATATATTTCACATTTCAAACTATTACCGTTTAGGGTTTGGGGGTGATTTACCTGTATGTGGGTTTTCATTTTGGGGCTGGACTTGCCCCTTAATAAAGCTTTGAGGGACATGAATTCTGGCTCTGGGATGTTCTACTTATATTTGCTCTGTAACTTGACTTGTTTTTTGGGCTAAATCTTCTAATGGATTAATGTTAAGATTGGTACTGTTGGATTCAGACATCTACATCCTAGAACTGAATTAACCGTGGTTATACTTGAATAAGGATTTATTATTATTTGATTTTGTACAATTTTATAAGGGGAAACTGTGGTCTCCATACTAGTGGCCTTTATAAAAAGAGCACCCCTGTGTTTAAAATGGCTCCAGGATCAGAGTTCTACTTGTAGTCTACCCAAAGTTACAACATTATAAAGGTGTTTTCTTGCTAGTACTGGGGGATGGGGCTTCTTACACAGCAGATCAGGTGACTGTCACAGACTAAGATAGACAGGACAGACAAGGAACTGTAACTTTACAAGCCTATATATAAATTAATATCCGGAGCTAAAGACCTCATTGTAGACTTGTTTAATAGGTATGAGATAGCACATTTAAATAGATAGGGAGGCCACAGTTGCCCTTTAATGTGCAAGGGTTGGATTGAGTATTTACCTGGATCAGATGTTTTATTTTGTGCGGCATTCCGTTTCCGAATAGTGTGATGTCCACTCCGTATTTTGTTCACCAGAGCCAGTAGCACAGGAAAATGATCCCAATATTGACAAGGATAATCAGCCGAGGTATCAAGGGGTAATATCACTTAGCCACCAGGACTGGAAGGTGAATATTCTCCCCTTTTCCTTTACATTGAGTATTCGTCATGTTTTATTCTGATCACTTGTTCTTTCACCACCAGGAAATTATAGAGGCTTTTCCAATATCCGAACCAATGATTCCTGCAGCAAGTGGACAATGATTTGTAAGGATAATTCATGTTTGATACTAGAACTGTCACTCTGTAGGTCCCGTGTAAGGGGCCTGCAATTTACTGATCTCCAACAGGACTTTGGGTCTGGAATTCTTTAATCCCCTCCACACCCCCTGTACCATGTTAAAGAGGAAGCCGGACCTATATCATATTTTTCCCTAATCAAACATTAGAATACTGGATCACTTTCTCTTTTTCTGCTGAAACAAACTGAGCATGTCTGAGCTCACAGGGGTGGGGCAGTAACTGGTATGTTTGATTAGTGATTACATAAAGAGATAAGTTGTTTTAGTTGTATATTATGACCATTTTATTCTTGGGTGATTGGGAAGTGCATTGAAAATAATAATGGTTTTTGGTCTGTAATGTACGGAGGAGGGGGGAATGAATCCCATTACAAAGTGACTTTCAAATTAATCAAAAAGACAAGTGGACTCGTAGCTTCTTATAGTTTATGGCCAATAAATATGCTGGGCTTAGTAACAGTAATTGAGGAAGACATGTGTCCATCAAGTCAACTTTTCATCCTCCTTTTTAACCCTACCTAACAGTTGATCAGAGGAAGGCAAAAAATCCCAGCTAAAAAAAAGGGGGGGGGGATTCATTCCTGACTCCAAGCGGCAATCGGAAAGTATCCCAGGATCAACCAGAACAACAGTATATGTATTAATACCAGTCATTCTCAATATTATATAGTATCCCCGTACCAACCAGAACTACAGATATGATTAATACCAGTAATTGTCAATATTATATAGTATCCCGTACCAACCAGAACTACAGTATAGATTATTAATACCAGTATTGTCAATATATATAAGTATCCCCGTACCAACCAGAACTACAGTATATGTATTAATCCAGTAATTCTCAAATATATAGTATACTGTACCAACCAGAACTAACAGTATATGTATTAATACCAGTAATTCTCAATATTATATAGTATCCCTGTACCAACCAGAACTACAGTATATGTATTAATACCAGTAATTCTTAATATTACATAGTATCCCCGTACCAACCAGAACTACAGTATATGTATTAATACCAGTTATTCTCAATATTATATAGTATCCCCGTACCAACCAGAACTACAGTATATGTATTAATACCAGTAATTCTCAATATTATATAGTATCCCTGTACCAACCAGAACTACAGTATATGTATTAATACCAGTAATTCTCAATATTATATAGTATCCCTGTACCAACCAGAACTACAGTATATGTATTAACACCAGAAATTATTAATATTTTCTAGTTTTAGAAACTTATCCAGGTCACTTTTAAAGCTATTCAATGAACTTGCCATTACCACATCTGCTGGAAGACAGTTTCACAGTTTCACTGTTCTCACTGTAAAGAAACCTTTCCTAACCTGAAGATGAAACTTCTTTTCTTCCGACGTTAAAGGATGTTCACAAGTCCTCTGATATGACCGATTTGTGAACAATGCACCAGAGAGTTCAGTGTAAGGCCCATTAATATATTTGTAGAAAATGATCATATCCCCACGCAAACATCGCTTCTCCAATGTGAACAGCCCTAACTTGTCTAATCTGCCTGCATATTCAAGCCCCTCCATTCCCCTTATTAATTTAGTTGCCCTTCTCTGAACTGCTTCCATTTCCAAGATGTCCCTTTTGTCTATGGGATTCCAAAACTGCACCAACACAAGCCTGGGGTGATCAGAACTTTACCAACTGACTTCCAGAACTCTAAATAAGCCCTCAGGTTCCTTATTTTTATTGGGTTTAGAGAGTGTGGGGAAATAGTATAATTGCCCTTTATGTTGACGATACACAATGATATACTTTTGTACTATTCTGTTATGAATGATTTTTGGTCTGAGAAAAAAGACCAATTGTCATACAATCCACAATCCTCCAATTTGATTGTTGCACGATATTGGGATATCTGTTTTTTGTGTGATTGGTATAGTGGTGTGTATAACCACAATGAGGTGTTAAATGGAGAATGTTACACACTTTCAGGGAGGTTCAATAAAAGTTCTTATCATTAAAATGGTGCTAATTTTGCCCCAACCAATCAGATTTAACATTTGAAAGCTAACATCTGATTGGTTGGGGCAAAATTATCAACATGTTTAACGTTAAGAACTTTTATTGAATCTTTTCATCATTTTGATATGCACATTAAACTGCACTGTACTTTATAAACTTTTTTTTCTTTTTCTTTTAGGTTTTTTTTAGGTTTCCAAGAGGATTTTATATTTTTTAGTTTTATTTCCAGAGGGTCTTTGTAAAAATGTTGTACATATAAATAAATACTGTGACATGAATTTAAATGTGATCGTTTGTTTAATAAGGTGTGTGCAGATTTTTACATGCATGGTTTATAATTTTTTTTACTTTTAATTTCCACTAGATGGCAGTACAAGACCACTTAATTCCCACACACAGTCCCCAGGTTGCATACAAAATCCATTCTTAAAGTAGCCCATTTCTTTATTTGGAATTCTTACAGACTGGATTCCATAAAGATTTATCCCTTAGTTCTATTAAAGTTCATATTTCAGCCCTGTCTAAAGTCTAAGGATTCTTACTGTTAATTCTCTTCTGCCATATTCCCTCTCTCCCTTTTGTTTTTTGTTGGGGGTCCTTTGTTTAAAAGCAAATAAATGTGTAAATAGTTTTATTTTCTTCCTCAAGCCTGATGTTGGGCTGGGCTCCTCTCCCTTTATTATTTGTTTTCCAACCTAGAAAGATACAACTGAGGATGTTGGGAGAAGGAGCCCATTTTATTTTCTTGTCCTGCCTCCGAAGTGGGTGAAGATACCCAACTATGGTGCACACTGTCATGGCAGAAGAGAATAAAGGGTAAGTATAATTTGGTCTTTTATCTTTCTTTAACCCTGGGACTAGTGACCTGCATTGGGCCGGATACCTGGGTTTGTGCTGGTACCCAAACAGCAATTTGAGTTACAGATCTAATGTAGGATGGATGAGGTTGGAAAGCAATGGATTGGGTTGTGTATGGGCAGTTATCTACAGATACCAATTGGTTAAAGGTTCGTACACGTGCAGGTGGCGACCCGCAGCGTATGATGTGTATGAACAGCCTTTCGGACGATTATTGTGTATCGGCACTTTATCGGCTGAACCGGCTGCTCGTTCGGAGAACCGGCTGGTCAGGCAACGATCCCCAACCGAACGCCCGTTTTGCCCAATAAAGTGCCCATACACGGCACGATTATCGGTCGAAACAACTCTTCATACACATTTTGCATTGCGAGTCAGCAGCTTAAGGGTGGTCTCCATACAAGGTCCTCTCTCACCTCTTAAACAAGCCCAGGATGATGTCTCTAGCTTCTCTGGATCTTATGTTATAAGCTTGTAAAGTGACACCTCTTTGTCCTGACTGAGTCTGTGACAGTCACATGATGTGCTGTTATAAGCCCCTCCCATCACCAACAAATAAATACAATCTTTTCTTAAGCAAGTTACAGACCTGCAACCATTCTTTTCCTCTATGGACACCTTAGGGAGAGGGAAACAAATTATTTCAGGTTTGTGGCTAGCTTTAAAAATGATTTAGAAGTTTGGGGCGGGGTTTATGATGCAGCTGATGATGCTCTGTCCCAGCAGTGAACATGCTCAAGACTGAGACTTGGGGGTAGATCAGTGGTGCTGGTGATGTCACAGATCACAATGCTAGCAAGAAAAAACACCCTTTATACTGCTGTAACTTTGGATAGACTGACGCTAGAAGCATGATCCAAGAGTCATTTTAAAGGAAAAAGTGTGCCCTTTTTAATAAAAGCCACTTGTATAAAGACCACAGTTCCCCTTTAAGCAGGAGTAGACTTTAAAATCTATTAGTAATTACAGTTAATGTAGCATTGCTTTTACCCCTGGAAATGTAATGACTACAAAATGTCCTGTATCATATGGTCTGAAGGAAACTTTAGTTGAGGAAATGGTTATTAAACACAAATATTTAGGATAAATGGTTCCTGTGTTATTGATGTCCGTCTCTTTAAAAGTGGCATTCCAGGAAGAGACCCGCCATTTAGATTATTCTAAACAGTGAAAAGGGGGGAATTCTCAGATTTTTCCTGAAATGATTTAAAGGGGAACTTCCCTTTTTAACAAATCATCAGTCAGTGTCTAAATGAAGATATTTTAAATTAAACAATCTGGATCCCTGAACACTGAAGGAAAAGCCACTTCCTTCAGCCGACGCCACAGCCCTGTCCACTCTGCCCTTTCCCTAGATTGTAGCCACTGTTGCTCCTTCCCAACATCAAGAAATGACACCGGGAGAGGTGCAGCCTGTTTTATATATTTTTGAAAGTCCTGACTCTTTATTGGCCCAGAGGGGCCCATAAGGGTTAAATCCCACCTCCATGGTGACTATTGTATTAACTATCTGGGGCATTGTTCACCAATAGAGCATGTCCGAGGACACAGACATCCCTTAAGACTGGAGGTTTAAGCTAGGTACACACAGGAAGGACTGTCGGTCGCGGCAAAAGCAGAGCTCCGATATATACCGTGACCGATCGTGGGTCCATAGAGGATCCGCACGTATCACGAGGTTTTCCACCCTGTCCCCCGATCGTCCTTTCGTCCGATTTGGACGACGGCTGTCGAGTCGGCATGGGCCACCATCGTATGCGATAATTTCGGTCCGATCGACCGATACACTGAACTATCGGTCGGATGGACCTAAATATGTCTCATCGTTGTACCCAGCTTAGTCTTTATTAAGCTCGGAAAGGGTTTTCACTATGAGAACGGTAAATAAAGCTATGGAACTGTCTTCCAGTGGACATTGTTATGGCAGGTTCATTGGTCAGTTTAATAAAAAGATGGATGAGTTTTATACAAACAAGGAATGTTACAAGTACTGGTAATTGATACATAAAGTAGAGTGGAAGGGTTTGTCACTGTGAGAACGGTAAAGCTATGGAACTGTCTTCCAGTGGACGTTGTTTATGGCAGGTTCATTGGTCAGTTTAATAAAAGCTGGATGAGTTTTACAAACAAGGAATGTTACAAGTTACTGGTATGAATATAAGTAGAGTTGGGAAAGGGTTTGTCACTGTAGAACAGTAAAAGCTATGGAACTGTCTTCCAGTGGACATTGTTATGGCAGGTTCATTGGTCAGTTTATAAAAAGCTGGATGAGTGTTTCACAAACAAGGAATGTTACAAGTTACTGGTATTGATACATAAGTAGAGTTGGGAAAGGGTTTTCACTGTGAGAAAAGTAAAGCTATGGAACTGCTTCCAGTGGACGTTGTTTAGGCAGGTTCATTGGTAGTTTAATAAAAAAAGCTGGATGAGTTTCTACAAACAAGGAATGTTACAAGTTACTGGTATTGATACATATAAGTAGAGTTGGGAAAGGGTTTGTCACTGTTGAAACGGTAAAGCTATGGAACTGCTTCCAGTGGACGTTGTTTATGGCAGGTTCATTGGTCAGTTTAATAAAAAGTGGATGGTTTCTCAAACAAGGAATGTTACAGTTCTGGGATTGATACATAAAGAGAGAGTTGGGAAAGGGTTTGTCACTGTGGAAACGGTAAAAGCTATGGAACTGTCTTCCAGTGACGTGTTATGGCAGGTTCTTGGTCAGTTTATATAAAAAGCTGGATGAGTTTCTGCAAACAAGGAATGTTACAGTTACTGGTATTGATACATAAAGTAGAGTTGGGAAAGGGTTTTTCACTTGAGAACGAGTAAGCTATGGAACTGTTTCCAGTGACGTGTTTGGCAGGTTCATTGGTCAGTTTTATAAAAGCTGGATGAGTTTCTACAAACAGGAATGTTACAAGTTACTGGTATTGAACATAAAGATAGAGTTGGGAAAGGGTTGTTCACGTGAGAACGGTAAAGCTATGGAACTGTCTTCCAGTGGACGTTGTTATGGCAGGTCTGGTCAGTTTAATAAAAAGCTGGATGAGTTTCTGAAACAAGGAATGTTGCAGTTACTGGGATTGATACATAAAGTGATGAAGGGTTGGGAAAGGGTTTGTCACTTGTGAGAACGGAATAAAGCTAGGAAACTGTCTTCCAGTGGACGTTGTATGGCAGGTTCATTGTCAGTTTAATAAAAAGCTGGATGAGTTTCTGCAAACAAGGAATGTTACAGTTTACTGGTATGATACATAAAGTAGAGTGGGAAAAGGGTTTTACTGTGAGAACAGGTAAAGCTATGGAACTGTCTTCCAGTGGTAGTTTGTTATGGAGGTTCATGGTCATGTTTATAAAAAGCTGGATGAGTTTCTGCAAACAGGGAAATGTTACAAGGTACTGGTATTGAGATCATATAAGTGAGAGTGGGGAAGGGTGGCCATGTGAGAATGGTAAAGCTATGGAACTGTCTTCCGGTGGGCGTTGTTATGGCAGGTACATTGGTCAGTTTAATAAAAAGCTGGATGAGTTTCTGCAAACAAGGAATGTTACAAGTTACTGGTATTGATACATAAAGTAGAGTTGGTCCAGGGAAATTTCCGATTGCCACTTGGAGTCAGGAAGGAATTTTTTCCCCTTCATAAATTTGGTGTTTTTTTTTTGCCTTCCTCTGGATCAACAGTTAGGCAGGAAATAAGGATATTGCTAGATGGGTTGGACTGGATGGACGTATGTCTTTATTCAACCTCAAATACTATACTATATTGTACTATACTATACTGTACTGTACTATACTATACTGTACTATACTGTACTATACCATATATGGAACAATTGCTCCCCCCGTTGGCCAATCTATATGGAACAATCGCTCCCACCATCGGCCAATCTATATGGAACAATTGCGCCCCCCGTTGGCCAATCTATATGGAACAATTGCTCCCCCCGTTGGCCAATCAATATGGAACAATCACTCCCCTGTCGGTGAATATATATGTACACATAGTGCTGATTGCAACGGGACGACTGTCGTCTGTGTGTACCTAGCAATTGAGATTTTAATAACGTTCCTGGTGGTCAGTTGTGCCACATTATTGGATGGTGTTTACCAGCCTCTAGGTCTGTTAGTCAGGAGAGGCCAGTAAATCCATGTTTGATCCTTTGCTTAGATTTAGTCCGTGGCTTGTGCCAGGGAGAAGGTAGACAAGTGTCCCTCTGTTCTCCTGCATTAACTTAGTTCCATCTCCACCCCCTTTTCCTTCTTTAGAACCAGGAGGGAAATGGGGCTACACTTTGCATGTCTTCTATGTCTTCTAATCCACAGCCACCCGTCAGCGAGGCGGAAATGCAGGAGGCAATCACACCGGGCTCAGTGAGGTCCAGCTCTCAGGGACAATCACAGCTTTGACATTGTGCGGTAACAGTGTGTGCAAGGAAGTAATCCAGCATAATGATGGAAAGTCTTTCCCGCCCACACACAATAACCCTTTGGTATTAAAGGGAACTTGTGGTAGTGCCTCTAAACCTTTCCACCCCAGTACAGCATTCAATTAAATGTCCCTAATTATGCAATGAAATCATGAGATCTAACGGCCAGAATAGATACAACACCTTATTATCCTGATCAGAACGGTTACTGCAGGACCAAGGTTAAAGGGGAACATCAGTTACAATAATCGAAATTTAAATTGCCCTTTGCTAGATGAATGTAATAATATGCCACTTACCTGGATATTCCAATATGGATGTGAGATATAGATTACCTGTCTGCTAATAACCCACGGCATGTATATGCATAACAGAATACAGATCCCAGCATGCTCAGCTGTCCAACACAAGTAAACTAACCATTTGTAGAAAGAACAGGTAGTTGTTACTGGATTCGTAGATACAGGGAATGTGAATTAAATAGAAAGCAATCAAATTGTGCGATTTATTTACATTTAGATTAACTTTTCAATAAAGTGTAATAAATGACCATCGAAAATGAGCAACCACTAAACACTGTTCTCTACTGGTTATCCGGCAAGGGCACGCGGTTGTTAATACGACAGAACAGGAATTGTTCAATGTGTCAAAAAGCTGCCAGATTCTTGTACAATCGAATGGAATTTTCCATCCTGACTGACCAAACGATCAAAGAATCAAATCCAAATAATAATGGAGCCAGGGGTGCCCCTACCATGAAGCAAACTGAAATATTTGCTCAGGGCACTCCCCTGTGAAATACTTAAAAGGCGGCAGTTCCTCCTTCCTGTAATACTGCATTACAGCACCAATCAGTGCTGTCAACCCTCCAGTTCACCAGTCAGTGTTAGTCAGCACACCACACCCAAACCGTGCCTATGTTTCCTGATAAAGCCACGCCTGCTTTACGTGCCATCACCACCGTCTGCCAATAGGCGGCATTTAAAAGTTGTTTCAGGTGTCAAAAACCCTAGGAACACCCCTGACAGGAGCCATGTATGGAAGCCTATGGAATATTGTGGGGCTTTGTTCTTTGCATTGTCTAATTCATTTTAACTGGCGTTGCCCTCTAAAGGTTCATACACATGTGCGTTTGCGGGGCCGACCTGCTATAATATGTTACTATGTAACTGTCAGACAGGCATTATGGGTATAGGTACTATTATATAGATGCAGAGGGGGATTTATCTCTGTATATATATAAACATTTTAATGACATTTATTTATGAAAAAGTTGTTTGTTTGATATTTTATTTAGAACCAAAGGCTTCTTTGGCAGGTGCATTATGGGAATTAGCCAATACATTACAAGGTGTACGTGTTAGAACAAATAGCAGGTTGCCTCATAATTTACCCTCCAAGGACAGAGCCTCTCTGAGTTGTTGTGACACTACCTTCTTGTTTTGGAAAAGGACATGTGTCCATCAGCCTTTGTACCTGGCTGGGTTTCCATATTCCATTCTCCCAGAGTTGGTCTAGCAGAGTCATTGTCCTTGGGGACAAACCATTGTAGCGGTGGAATAAAGGGATCTATTCCTGGAACTGTACAAAGGGTGGATGTTAAGTCACTAGATGTTTTGTATGGACATATATAAATGGTCCCTCTTACACCACAGTGGGTGATATATGGGGTATAATAAAGGGTCATTTCAGTCCTTTACTAAATCTCCTATGAGCTCTGCACATTGATTACTGCACATCTACCTAATGAAACCACCTAACTCCCATCTGTGTTTCCTGTGTGGTGGAGAATGCTGTTTATAGCACTGTACTCTGATGACAACATTTGTGTACACTCACGGAGCTGAGTCAGAAAAGGAAATACACAGACTTATGGTTGTTTAGATTTTTCCCTCTTGAACACATTGACCCTGTATAAACAGCCCCAAGAATAACTTGCTGCGAGGCGTGAACATCGCTTTCTTTATAGATAAAACCGCAGACTAACTTTACAGACCGGTACAATGCCTGAAAGCCTCAGCTTTTGTTAGTATCTAAAGAGAAAAATATGTCCCAGGGCTAGATATTGCCTTAGAATACCAGTCATACATAAAACCGCTACAGAAATTACGGACAGACAAAAAAAGGCACAAAACAGCACAAGTTAAAGTAAAAGAAAAAGTGATTTCTCATATAATGCCGATCAGAAATTCTATTGGTTGGAGTTTTTGTGGGCATAGCTCATCTTTTTTTTTTCCCAAGCTCCTCTGCTTCTGGTAACACCTCCCCGTGAGCCAACTTTTAATGCACCAGTCCTGTAGATTTGAATGGAGCTTTCTCTAAAAAATATAACAGTTCGTTATACCTGCAATTAATAAATCACTAGACTTTCATTCTCCTATAAATACACATTCACCAGCACATGATAAGCACAGTACAAACTTATATACCAGTAAATCAAACAATTTAAATCAAAATAGTCAAATAAAAAGACAGACAGTCTCTCAAAAAGTGACTGCACCCCTCTCATTATTGTAAATATTTTATTATATCTTTTCATGGGACAATGCTGAGGACATGGCACTATGATACAATGTAAAGTAGTCCGTGTACAGCTTGTATAACAGTGTAAATTTGCCATCTCCTCAAAATAACTCAACACACGTAGCCATTAATGTCTAAACCCCTGGCATCAAAAGTGAGTTCACCCCCTAAGGGAAAAATGTCCAAATTGTGGTCAACAGGGTTTATTGAGACATGTTTGGTAAATTCTATCAGATAGAACTTTCCTTTACGCTGAGGTCACACTTTGCTGCTCTGTGGTATGTGCAAGGGGTTTCTGGGAAGGGGGTGGCATGTCCCACTAGTGCTGTCCCCATGGGAGCGTGCGCTAGCAAGGGGGCCTCCTCCACAGATAGGCACCCTCCACCCTTAAAAGAGCCTAAAAAGGACCTTTTCAGGCTTCCGTCGCCGTCTTTCACGTCACAAATGACCCCAAAGGTGCCAATGTCATTGCGGCCACAGGCTCTTTTAAGAGCCAATGGGGTTCTTGGTTTTGAGCTGCGGGACCCCCATCAAAGGTACTTGCCAGTGCCGGTGAGGGGGGTCCTGGTGGGGTGCGGGGTCCCTGTCTGTGGGACAACCCCTTATTGGGATGGCACTAGAGGGACATGCCATCCTGATTCCAGCAGCCCTTTGCACATACCACCCGCCACACACACCCCTGTTGACCTCACGCTGCAGCCCCTTGCACCCCACCACGCATAGCACAACGCACCTAGGCAGTTTGGAGATTGGAAACAGTTTTGCTGCTTTATAAATATGATTGAGCTGTAACGGCGTCGAGAAACGCAACATCGATCGTGGCAGTAATAACGGCGCCAAAAATTTTACAAACCTTTATAAATATGCCCCTTAAATCAGTGTTTTTCGCCTTATACTTGTGAAACCCACAAAGCAATTTCCATGTCTCTGAGAGCAACTTCATATAGAATTTGGACAAAATTACCCCCCCCCCCCCTCCGGTGAAACGCGGGGCTTTTTTTTGTCAACTTACAGGATTTGGTGGTTTGAAAAGTGTGAGACATTCCTTCACCAGATTTTTTGCTGCCTAATTGTATATTCTGTTTATTACCTCAATGTGTTGGCTAAGTTTATTTTTGTATATGTTACTTTTTGGTGTTAGGATGATCTATGGGACACAGCACTACGTACTGGATATTCTTTACAAAGAACAGTCCATGTTTGTGTGTGGGGGTTTTTTTTAAAGAAAAAAAACTTTAATACCTTTTTGTTACATTTTTAAACATCAAACGAAAACCAATAACAAGACGATATCCATCCTGCAGACAGGGAATGCTGGGAGTTGGAGATTTCCCACATCTGGACGGCTGCAGGTTTGATATCCCTGGTCTAAAGACTAAACAATGAAACTATTTGGCTTCTGCAGTGATTGCCATGAAAATAAACCTACATACTGTGTATTCGGTCCTACACGCAGAGAATGGGTGCCATGTTTTACATGTGTGTTCTTCTTACACTCAGATACACTCAGATACACCAGATACGTTCCCAGGGGCCAGATTTAAAAACACGGTTACGTAGTAATCGTAAATTTACAACCGCTATTGGAGAATTACATCCAGCAAATCTAATGTCACTTCCAGCTTGGTAAAGGTAGGTACACAAATTGTTGGAAACGGTTTGGTAGGGATTTGTCAATTTTAAGTCATGTGTGAACCCACCATTGGTGTATTTTTTTGCACATACCTAGGTATTTAACTTAGCCTTATTTTTTATTTCATACCCTTGCTATGGTTTGCTATGGTCGGTAGTGAGCTGCCATTCTGGGTTCTTTAACAGTCCTACTTCCCAGAATGCACCACTTTCTTGGAATGTTCCTAACCATAATTTCTAGTGATTGGCTGTTGAATGGGTCCAATATGCTCATATCTCTGTTACTGAACTTCCCCTTTGAGTCACCAATGGGAATTTAGATACAGCTATTCCTCACAAAGTGCAGTTTTTAAAAACTTGCGATATGTGAAAGTTCCCAAAAACATGGGTTTTTCTAAAAGTATGGCCGCGATCGTACATTCACAATCTTAAGGCTATACAATGCCATACAGTACTAAACTACCACCGTGGTATTGTATAGGCCATTGTACAATTTACGGTCGCAATTAAGATTGTTAAAGGCGCAGTTTCGCTTTATAAATATAGCCCCAGATTCCCAAGAACCTGGGTGTATGATCTGCGGAAGTTTAGACGCAGGTCTTTTGGCAAGAATTCTTATGAAACCTTTTTAGATGTTATAAAGCCATAGGTCTGTAATTAGAGCAGCGCTCTGGATTTTTTCCAGCCAATATTTTGTAAAGTGCTGACAAGATTCCTCTATGAATGGGAACATGTCAGTACGCGCCAGGATCACTTTAAGCCAAATATTTCAATGACAGCTTCTTTAAATGCAGGCACCAGTTTTCTCTTTTCTATTCACCGGACCCAGTCTCCTGAACACGAAACGCTTAGTTAAACAAAACAGTGGCGCATTATAAAATCAATAAGTGAAGCAGTGAGAAGTAGACACATGAAATACACTCGCTGTATCCTGGGAATTAAACCAAACCAGACAACTGAAAGTCATTGGTTTGGGGGGGTCAGAAGTCTAAACATGTAATAGTGTTCACAGTATGGTGTTGGCAAATACGGTTAGACATTAATATCTATGGATCAAATGGTTTTAAAAAATAAATACCATTCATTGTTTGGGAGGATCACCTGGGAAACGAAAATATTTTCGATTAGCGGGTCGCAGCGCACCTAGTGTGGCCTCAACAATTGGTAACTGTACAGACAAAATACAGTTTCAAACATAGGTTAATAATACATATATTTGAATTATAAATAAATTGATATAAGTGGTGTATTTGGTTAAAGGAGAACTAAACCAGAATTTCTATATTCCAGAATGCTTGTTGTCACGAACGCCAGTTCGCTGGGCACGTGATCTGACCAATCAATCGGTACTCGCTGACACCATTTTAAAAAAAAACAATGTATAATATTCCTAATTTACTGGGGGGTTTCCTGCTGTAAAATTAGTTTAAACCATATGAGTGCAAAATCCTGAAAATTCTTTTGGCAAAAAAGGGTAGACAATTTGCAAAACTGTCTGGCACTGAAAAGGTTAATAGTAAGAATATTTGGACTAAAAATGTGGCACCATTAATTAATGGGGATATGTTAGTTACGAAGGATGGCGATAAAGCAAATGTCTTATTTTTTCCCCTCTGTATACACTATAGAAGATTCAAGTACAGATATCATAAATATCTGGTATAAAATATGTAAGTGCACTTTGGTTAACCGAGGATATGGAACAGAAACAATTAAATAAGGTTAATATTTATAAATTTCCTGTACCAGATAAAATACATCCATGGGTCCTTAGGGAGCTAAGTTCAGTTTTATCTAGGCCATTGTTTCTTATTATTGCAGTTGTTTCTTATTATCGCAGATTCCCTCATGTCCAGATGTGTGCCTCTGGATTGGAAAAAGGCTGATGTTATTCCAATATTCAAAAAGGGTAGTTGTTCACAGCTGGGTAATCACAGGCCTGTAAGTGTAACTTCAGTGGTGGGGAAGATACTGGAAAGTTTAATAAGGGAACATATTCTAGAGTATGTTTCAAGGACTGACATTATAAGTAGTAACCAGCATAGATTTAGATGGAATAGATCTTGTCAAACTAACTTGCTTGGCTTTTATGTGGAAGTAAGTGGAAACTTAGAATCTGGCATAGCAGTAGATGTAGTATACTGGGATTTTGCAAAGGCTTTTCATACAGTCCCCTATAGGCGTCTAATGTATAAGCTAAGGTCTGTTGGTCTGGGGAGGCACATTTGTACATGGATAGAAAATTGGTTAAAGAATAGGATGCAGAGAGTAGTTGTTAATGGGGCTTCATCATTATGGACTTAAGTGCTAAATGTGGTCCCACAGGGTTCTGTGTTGGAGCCGCATCTATTTAATCTATTTATTAATGATTTAGAAGTGGGTATTGTCACCAATATTTTTGTGTTTGCTGATGACACAAAACTTTGTCGACCATTAAAAATTTCAGAGGATGTGCAATTGTTGCAGGGGGATCTAGATAGATTGTCACATTGGGCTGATAAGTGGCAGATGAGATTCAATGTTGAAAAAATGTAAGGTGATGCATTTTGGACTTAAAAATCCGTGTGCTGCTTATACTATAAATGGCTCTGTGTTAATTGAAACCCCGTTGGAAAGGGATCTTGGAGTTTTGGTGGATAACAAACTTAAAGGTAGCAAGCAGTGCCAGGAGGCAACAGCCAGAGCCAGCATGGTATTGTCTTGTATAAAGAGAGGTATGGATTCAAGGGAGGGAAATGTTGTTCTCCCTATTTACAAAGCATTAGTAAGGCCTCATTTGGAATATGCAGTGCAAATTTGGAATCCTGTGTGCAAAAAGGACATCTATTGAATGGAAAGGGTTCAGAGAAGGGCAACTAAAGTAATAAGGGGATTGGGGGAGCTTGAATATGAAGAGAGACTGGAAAAATTACAATTATGTACTCTGGAGAAAAATGCTCTTGGGTGGGGATATGATTCCTGGGTATAAATACATTAACGAGCCATACAATAAACTGGTGCATTTTTTTCCTTTTCATAAATTTTTTGCCTTCCTCTGGATCAACAGTTAGAAAGGAAATGAGCATATTGATAGATGGGTTGGACTGGATGGATGTATGTCTTTATTCAACCTCAAATACTATACTATACTAACCAGATGAGGGAAGACTAAACTAAATTATTTGTATTTATCAAAAAATAAACATTATTTAACAAACAAATATTTCAATGATTATAGTATGGCACAATAATTCTGCATCTCCAAAGTAATTAATACTTACTTGTAAAGTATTGCTTTCATGAGTGCTTCTCTTTTGAACTTGGAATTTATCATCACACTCTTGCCTCTGGTTTGCAGCAGTACCTATTCGATCTTGAGATTTCTGAGCTGGAAAGGTAAAATACTCTCTTGCACATGTTTGTGTGGGGATAGGGTAAGCTTCTGGTCTGGATGGTGTAGTCTTCTCCTAAAATGGGAAAAAAACAGCAAATGTAAGAATACTTTGGTTTTCATTTTCTTTTGGAACTATAACATTAGCTCTATTCCTATTTTTTTTGTCACCTGGGGGGGAAGTCAACCCCCCCCCACCCACCCCCGTACTTCAGGATTATCAAGGGAGTCAGACCACAAGTTTTAGGTCTCCACTAATGCATCAATATGGATTATTTCTGTTCCAATATCAGTTTCAGGCAGTATGTCAAAAGTTTTTCAGAGATAGGGATAGGGGCTGCAGAGTATAGTTCTCCAGTGTTACTGTTCCTTATTTCTGTTGTATTCAATTAAATCAACTGGACTTGAAATGTAGTTCTTGAAGACGTTTCGCTAGTCATCCGACTGGCTTTCTCTACATAATTGCCACAGATTCTTGTACAAGTCATTCTGAATTGAGAAAGCCAGTCAGATGGCTAGCGAAACGTCTTCAAGAACTACATTTCAAGTCCAGTTGATTTAATTGAATACAACAGACATACCATGACCTGGATGAATGAGAACCTTCACAAGCACTGTTCCTTATTGTTTTTCTTTGTTTTAGGCATTATTAATTTGTGGACCTATGGTGTAATATGCAGCTAGAACTATGGCTGAACAAACAGAGGGAGGGCAGCTCAGTTTTCCAGTTCAGGAGGTAGTGGTCATGGCACAGATTTCTCTCTTTCTTGATGGCTTATGCCACCCCCACCAACCCCAGTAATTTTGATAGTCCATCTGGGGGGGGGTGTATGACATTGTTTCCATCCCCATGAAGATGGTTATCAAGGATTATAAATGTAATGCGCCTATGGTCTGCCTTTTCCACAATTTAAGTGATCTGGTCAGACATGGAAGGGAGCCAGGGACTAGGGAGTCCTGGAAAAAGTAAAAAAAATAATTAACAGGGTGATGGGAAAATTTGTATTGTGGAACAAAGGCCTTGTTTGTCCCCATGCGGAGCTGGAGTCATGTTCTACTGAGTTGTATGGACGGGCCTAAGTTCATTTAAATAAGACAGGATCTGATTTGTTCAATCTAGACTTCTGGGAATCTGCTCATCCTGCTGTTGTGGGGTGGAGGAGGACTAAAGTTCTCCACCCTGCCTATAGTGGCAATGGTCCATAGAGTAGAGAATGGAGGCTGTGAGGAATGTGGTTTTACCAAGGGGTGATGTTTATAACCAATCTGCAGTAAGCACTTATTGAGTTGGTGTGTTTGCAGCTAATTTGATGCTGATGTTTAATTCTATGGAAAAATTTTCCAAATGAAGTTCTTAATGCTTACTGCATAATTGAAGTTTTACTTTGTTTTATTGCTAGAAAAGCACTTAAAAGCAGGGGTTAAAAAGTCAGCAAGGGGAGGGGGTTTGATGCAGGAAGACACACAGTCACGAGTTTCACTTGTTGCTGGAAAGCAGATGACTCCCTCCTGCCCTCCCGGGGTTCCTGAATAAAACACAAAAATAGGTTTATTCTTCAGCACTTGTTACAGCAAGTGCTGGGTTATAGAGTAGAGGATGGTGAATATTGGTGAGGTATATGGTTTTACCAAGGTGTGATGTTTAGGGTGATGATCCTTTGCCAGAAGACCAACTAACATTCAAGCTCAATGGGTGGTAGGCACTCTTTGACTGACTGCGGCTGAGGGAGTGTTTAATTCTATGAAACACACTTACTGTGTGATCACTACATTTTTATTACTAGAAAAAGCACTTATATTGTTGTTAAAGCGAATATGTTCATTTCGATATACTGCTGTGGCCTTTTGCTCCAACAAACAAGTCTGTTTCTATTGATGGAAAGGGTGGTTAGCCCTTTATTTGGTAGAAGGTGTTGGCACTTAACACGATCATTGTCAAGGAGCGGGGCCAGAAGGAACTGCCAACAGACTCTGAAGCTTTGGTATATCAAATTAAGGGATAAGGACAAATTTGTTTAGGTCCTCACCCTGGGTATTAAGGAGAGAGGGGTTGTTTGGGGAGATAGAACCACACTATATAGTTCTCCTTAAATTATGTTATAAGCCAGGCAAGTAAGTAATAATTTGTCACATTTACATTGTAAAAATACAATCCAATTTTTCACACAACAACTTACATACCCAAAAGAAACAATCAATAATCACAAATATCAAATATAAATTAATAGTTAATGAAAACACGAAACAGAAAACCACCAACAAAAGTAACAATGTGCATTTCATGGGCCTACTATAGATTTCTGGAGAATTTCACTGGTTGAAATTCCTAAACCTCCCGCCAATAACCCCCCCCCCCCCCCGGAAAAACTTTCAAAACACTAGCATTGCATCATTCCATGGTTGTACAAAAGCAGAGAGCTAAGTTCCAAGAGGTTAAATGTAAACACTTGAAGCACCAATAGATCATGTCAGAGGACACTCAGATAAAAACAAAGAATGTTGCATGTTACTGGTATTGATATTTCCGATTTTCTTTTTGTGCCAGGAAGGATTCCCCAACCTAACCCTAAACAGTATTGGCATCAGACTGGCTGCCTAGAAGTACTTTTAGAGGTCACATTACCATATTTATATTTT
The DNA here is from genome assembly GCA_019447015.1 of Hymenochirus boettgeri. NCBI lineage: Eukaryota > Metazoa > Chordata > Amphibia > Anura > Pipidae > Hymenochirus > Hymenochirus boettgeri. The sequence goes on from CM033475.1 coordinate 16,844,261, forward strand.
CAAGTAATTTTAGCATTGTGTGTATCCCAGTGAATGAGGTTAGAAGTGTGAAATAAAGACCTTCACTTTCTTCATGCAAAGTATATGGAAACATTATATTTAAAGAAATGGTTGATTAAGTAGATCTTAAATTTCACATTCTGTGGATGAAGGGACCTGCTACAGATCATAAAATCAACGATCTGGACACTTTTACTGCTGTCCCTTTAGGGCAGCTAGCTACGGGCGATCGGGAGCAGCATTCAAGTGCCCCCCCAGCCCCCTCGATTTCGTCCGAAACCAATTTGGGGATCAGGTATAAAATACCCCTGGAATGCTGTGGTTCCCTACCTGGTGCTGGTGGTAAGGAGATCGCAGAGCTGTAGCGGAAAGGGAAACCGGTATCGTCACTGGAGGTCCTGGGCTTCGCTTTAGTCTTCCCCCACTTCCTCCCTGGTGGTCTAGTGCAGTAGACACTACCTGCCAGCTTGCTATAGTATTTGTGAATGAATCAGGGATTCATTCACAAATAGAGTTTTTTTTAAATCAATTCCTGGAAAATGATTTCCGGGAAGTGATTTTTCCAATCAGATTTTGACTTGAAAATGGCCATTTTTGCCCATACTCCAAATTTGTTATCCTTCCCTCCGATGATCTGATGATGTTCTTTGGGAATGAAAAAAAAAAAAATATAGCGAAATTCACACACAAAAAATTCTTCTGGATATTCCTCCAAGGTAAACCAAGCCTATTTTATTGGGAAATTTTGCAGAGGTACCAAAAAAAGGCCAAATTAATTTTTAGGATCAGTAAAGTGTGCAAAAACTTGTGCGACTCTCGGTACCAACCGTTTTCACTAAAATACCACTAAAAAGGGAAGTGTGTGTGCGTGGGTTGTAGCTTTTTTTGTTTTTTTTCTTGTAATTGCAAATGCGTGGCCACGTCTCTGTGTGCACCCACGCATATGGCATACCGTTTGATTCAGGACATATGGGAGATTGACATTTAGTGTTTTTTTTTTTTTTTTTACTTGTCAAGTGGATTTAGGTAGTACTTGAACCTTTGAATCATCTTATTTTATTTTTTCACAAAATCTCCTAAAAGCACGGAGTTCTATGGATGACAGCTTCTGGAATTTTTTATGTATGTAAGAAACCATGGCACCGGTATGTAGCTGAAGGTGTGTAGATTCCAAAAATATATAGTTTGTGGGGGATATTTCCAAGATTCAGGGTTGTTTTCTTCGAAAAAATGTAGCACTTTGATTTTTTTCTTATAATTGCACTTGTGCATGCATCCCATTTGAGTTAGTTGGTGGTCATGTCTCTGTGTGCACCCACGCATATGGCATACCGTTTAATTCAGGACATGTGGGAGATTGACATTTAGAGGTTATTTTTATTTGTGGGAGGCATTTCCAAGGTTAGGGACTGCTGTTCAAATTAAAGAGCACTTTGATTTTTTTTCTTATAATTGCACTTGTGCATGCATCCCATTTTAGTTAGTTGGTGGCCAGGTGTCTCTGTGCACCCACATATGGCATACCATTTGATTCAGGACATATGGGAGACTGACATTTAGTGGGGTTTCTTTGTTTGTCAAGTGGATTTAGTTAGGTAGGATTTCAACCTTTGAATCGTTTTGTTTTTCACGAAATCTCCTAAAAACACAGATTTCTTTGGATTAATGTGTCTAGAATTCTTCATGTATGCATGAAAGCTTGGCAACGTAGCTGAAGGTGTGTAGATTCTGAAAATATATAGTTTGTGGGGGGTATCTCCAAGTTACGGGGCTGTTTCCTTTGGAAAAGTGTAGGCTGTTCAAATTACAGAGCACTTTAATTTTTTCTTGTAATTACAATTGTGTATGCTTCCCATTTGAGATAGTTGGTGGCCATGTCTCTGTATGCACCCATGCATATGGCATAACATTTGATTCAGGACATTTAGGAGATTGATATTTGTCAAGTTTTTTTTCATTACTTGGGGTTTTGGAAGGAATTTTTAACTTTGAAACTTGATTTTTCTTTATTTTTTTCAGAAAATCTGCTAAAAGTGTGAAGTTATACAAAAATCTGCGCACACACAATTTAAGGTATGAAGGAAAAAATGGCACAGTTGATTAGCTGAAGGTGAATAGATTCTGAGAATATGTAGTTTTGGGGCTTGAGTTAGAGGGGTGTTAAGATTGAAAAATCTGGAAAGATGCTGCTATTGGGCCACTGCACATTGGCTCACTTTTTGAGTAGTGGCTTTCACATCCGTGTGTGTAAACATGCATATAACATACCATTTGATTCAGGACATTTGGGGAATTTGGTAACTTTATTTTACATTCCATGGGGTTTTGGCATGATTTCTACTTTGAAAGTTAATAATTTTTTCCAGAAAATCTGCAAAAAGTGCAAACTTCTACAAAGAACTGCACCCATACCATTGATGGTATGAATACACAAACTACAGTGTTTCATGGCTGAATATTTTTGCTGTTTTTGAGCCATCGTGCACTCTCTCACTCGGTGGCTTTTCGCTTCCACGTCCGCGTGTTTAACCATGCACATGAAAGAAAAAAAAAAAAAAAAAAAGGCAGCAGTGCACTAGGCAGGTTAATGTCCAAGTGGACGGGAGGTGCTCATGGTAACAACAACAGTAACATAGCAAAAATAGAAGCAAAGTACCAGGCACTCAACCCAAATATGAGTTAAAAAGCAATCCCTTTATTGTGCAGCATTGGGAAAAAACATTAGGTGCTAGTAAAAACATTTAAAAACATATATATACATACAAAAATGGATGCCGATTAGTAGCATAAATCACTGAGTATCTCCCTCACCAAATAACCATCTAAAGTGATAAGCATCAAACCCCTTATATACTCATCTGTAAACAAGTCTCAGTCACAGTCACAAGTCACCATGGGGGCTCCAGCATAGGTAAAGGCTGAGGGACGATATATCTAGATAAGTAGTATGCATCGGAATCACACACAGGAAAGTGCAGGACGCTGAACGCGTTTCGCTACTCAAGCTTCCTCAACAGCGTACCTGTGTACACATCAGGCGCCTATTTAAGCCATGTGGTCGTCTCTGGATAGTGACGTCAGCCAATAGCGACGTCTACAGTCTCCAGTCTACGGACGGCACAGTATCACCATGGCAACCCTCCGACGCAAATCGTAGGCGGCGGGATCTATAACTACGGCGTCATCACATGATATTGTACAGTTATTAAAGACAAGTATAACACATATGCATAAATGTTAGTATATAGCAATAGACAAAAAACCCTAATGTATCCCAAAGATAACATAGAACAAATGAAACATAGTATAAGTCTAAATAAGAGTGTCTGTTGCAGAGTATCTGCAACGTCTCAGAGGGGAACACGTATGATACATACACATAAATGTATCATTGCAAAATGTGAAAAGTAAACATCCATAGTAGTATATATGATGCCAGATGTATAGAGGCATCCTTAGATATACATGGAAAAGATCTCAAGTCAAATTGGCATCTCTAAGGTTCGTAATAATCCGCTATGGGGTGGTATCAAATCAAATTGGTATCTCCAAGGTTCATAATAATCCATAATGGAGTGGTATAATAATTCTAGTTACATATGATCTCGTAGCGGCAGTCATCCAAAATCAACCAGGGTAAGTAAAAAGTACACAGAGATTATCCAAGGTAAGTAATGTCATGGACAACCAGTAGTAGAACGTATCAACAGATGTTTTAACAGCTTGAAGATCCCAAGTATGATCCTCCTGTGGTGTATACAGCAAAGGCCAGCGAGCAAAAAACATGATGGAGATAAAATACTGCGTCTGAAGCCAGAAACATAGTCGTAGGCCAAAGTAGATCCCAACATAAAAGAGCACTCAGGACAGCGCGTCAATATGATCCTCCGATATAAAGATTGCACAGCGTGAAGTCAAAAGATGTCGTCCACTGAAAGCACACTCGTACTGTTGATCTCATAAGAGATAACTGAATAAAAATAAAATAATATAATAACAGCAGTCAGATAAATGGGGAAAAATCCAACTCCTCATTTAGTCCACTGGGAAGTTTTGAGTTTATAAATCAGACGACTCTCCAATCTCAGTAAATGTGTTTCGAGATCACCCCCTCTAATGGTGACATTAACTTTCTCCAAACCAAAGCATCTCATGCCCCTGTATGAGCCCCCATGTCTGTTCAAAAAGTGTCTAGCAATAGTTGTAATAGTCTTACCGTCCAGGGAATTACGCTGTGCCAAACGTATGTCAGACAAATGTTTGCCTAGTCTATGTTTAAATTGCTCTTGTGTTTTGCCTACATATAGTAAGCCGCAAGTACACTGTAGTGCATATATCATATTGTTAGTTCTACAGTTAAAGTAATGTTTAGGACAAAACGCATAATCCCCTTTGGATGAACATACCTTTTCAGTATGGTGCATTAGTTCACAAAAGGTACAGTTCCCACAGGGGTAGGTGCCTGTGATTCTTTGGCCCCTAATTTCATTGTTGGTATATCTTACATAGTGACTCCTAATTAGGGAGCCTGTGAGGTTCTTGCTTCTTCTAGCAGTTAAAGATGGATTTTCTGTAACAAAATGACCTATATCATTATCATTTCTCAGGACATGCCACATCTTGCCCAAAGCGGCTTTAAGGAGATGCCACTCTGAGCCATAAGTCGTTATGTACCGAATCTGTTGATCAAATTTTTTTTATACGGGGTTTCAATAGTTCAGATTGTTTTAATTTCCTGGTTGTTGTATATTCCCTTTTTAACAGAGTGCGGGGATAACCTCTTTCAAGAAATCTTGAGGTAAGGTCAGCTGCAGCCACATCAAAATCCTTATTAAGAGTACAATTACGTCTGAGACGTAAATATTGGCCCTTCGGGATCGATTTCCTCAAAGTCTCGGGATGGGAACTATCAAAGTGCAATAATGCATTTGAAGCAATGGGCTTCCTGAATAATGTGGTTATGAGATGTCCTGCATGTTTTTTGATACAGACATCCAAAAACTCAATCTCTGTGGTAGATATATGATGGGTCAAAAATATGTTGAGGTCATTGGAATTAAGTAATCCAATGAATTCCAAAAGTCTCTGCCTGGTACCGCTCCACAGAATGAAAATATCATCTATGAAGCGGTACCAGACGTCAACATAAGCGGTATAATCTGCCAAATCCTATGCAAATACGGGCTCCCTCTCCCACCAACCCAGAAACAGGTTGGCGTATGAGGGAGCGCATTTCGCACCCATCGCGGTGCCCCTAGTCTGTATGTAGTAAGACCTATCGAAAACAAAATAATTTTTGGTGAGGACAAATTCAAGAAGTTGCAAAGTGAAACCATGCCGTTCAGAAAGGCCTTTCCGTTCCATATTCAAAAAGTATTGTGTAGCCTCAATACCATTGTAATGAGCGATATTGGTGTAAAGTGATTCCACATCGCATGTCACGAGCAGATGCTCAGATGTAACGTCAATGTTTTGTAATTTGATTATGAGGTCCGACGTGTCCCTAACATATGAGTCAAGGCTCGTGACATGCGACTGGAGGTGCCAATCAATAAACTCGCAAGGTTTCTCATTGAGTCCTCCGATACCTGAGACAATGGGCCTACCTGGTGGAGTCGCAGAATTTTTTGTGGATCTTGGGTAGAAGGTAAAACGTGGGTATCACTGGATCGTACACTCGTAAAAAGTCTGCCTCTTCAGGTGTTATAAGCATATGTTCCACAGCATCATCTATGGGATGTAACAGTTGTTTAGAGAAAACATTTGTGGGATTAGTGGGTAGCCTTCTATAGTTAAGAGGATTTTTCAAATGTGTCAATGCCTCCTCTCTATAAAGATTGTCGGGCCAAAGAACAATGTTGCCCCCTTTGTCTGAGGGTTTAATGACTATATCTGTCCAGGAATTAATCTCCTTTACTGCCTCCCTCTCTTTTCTAGTTAGATTATGCCTTATACCAGCAGATGTATTCATTTTGTCAATCTCAATTAGAGTATTGTGTAATTTAGTTTTACGTTTAAACTTACTTCGAGGTGTGTCTTGTGTTGTTTCAAAACTAAATTTACACCAGTATTTTCTGATTTTCCTAGCATTCAAACCTTTTATCACAATACTCTAATTGAGATTGACAAAATGAATACATCTGCTGGTATAAAGCATAATCTAACTAGAAAAGAGAGGGAGGCAGTAAAGGAGATTAATTCCTGGACAGATATAGTCATTAAACCCTCAGACAAAGGGGGCAACATTGTTCTTTGGCCCGACAATCTTTATAGAGAGGAGGCATTGACACATTTGAAAAATCCTCTTAACTATAGAAGGCTACCCACTAATCCCACAAATGTTTTCTCTAAACAACTGTTACATCCCATAGATGATGCTGTGGAACATATGCTTATAACACCTGAAGAGGCAGACTTTTTACGAGTGTACGATCCAGTGATACCCACGTTTTACCTTCTACCCAAGATCCACAAAAAATTCTGCGACTCCACCAGGTAGGCCCATTGTCTCAGGTATCGGAGGACTCAATGAGAAACCTTGCGAGTTTATTGATTGGCACCTCCAGTCGCATGTCACGAGCCTTGACTCATATGTTAGGGACACGTCGGACCTCATAATCAAATTACAAAACATTGACGTTACATCTGAGCATCTGCTCGTGACATGCGATGTGGAATCACTTTACACCAATATCGCTCATTACAATGGTATTGAGGCTACACAATACTTTTTGAATATGGAACGGAAAGGCCTTTCTGAACGGCATGGTTTCACTTTGCAACTTCTTGAATTTGTCCTCACCAAAAATTATTTTGTTTTCGATAGGTCTTACTACATACAGACTAGGGGCACCGCGATGGGTGCGAAATGCGCTCCCTCATACGCCAACCTGTTTCTGGGTTGGTGGGAGAGGGAGCGCGTATTTGCAGAGGATTTGGCAGATTATACCGCTTATGTTGACGTCTGGTACCGCTTCATAGATGATATTTTCATTCTGTGGAGCGGTACCAGGCAGAGACTTTTGGAATTCATTGGATTACTTAATTCCAATGACCTCAACATATTTTTGACCCATCATATATCTACCACAGAGATTGAGTTTTTGGATGTCTGTATCAAAAAACATGCAGGACATCTCATAACCACATTATTCAGGAAGCCCATTGCTTCAAATGCATTATTGCACTTTGATAGTTCCCATCCCGAGACTTTGAGGAAATCGATCCCGAAGGGCCAATATTTACGTCTCAGACGTAATTGTACTCTTAATAAGGATTTTGATGTGGCTGCAGCTGACCTTACCTCAAGATTTCTTGAAAGAGGTTATCCCCGCACTCTGTTAAAAAGGGAATATACAACAACCAGGAAATTAAAACAATCTGAACTATTGAAACCCCGTATAAAAAAAATTTGATCAACAGATTCGGTACATAACGACTTATGGCTCAGAGTGGCATCTCCTTAAAGCCGCTTTGGGCAAGATGTGGCATGTCCTGAGAAATGATAATGATATAGGTCATTTTGTTACAGAAAATCCATCTTTAACTGCTAGAAGAAGCAAGAACCTCACAGGCTCCCTAATTAGGAGTCACTATGTAAGATATACCAACAATGAAATTAGGGGCCAAAGAATCACAGGCACCTACCCCTGTGGGAACTGTACCTTTTGTGAACTAATGCACCATACTGAAAAGGTATGTTCATCCAAAGGGGATTATGCGTTTTGTCCTAAACATTACTTTAACTGTAGAACTAACAATATGATATATGCACTACAGTGTACTTGCGGCTTACTATATGTAGGCAAAACACAACAGCAATTTAAACATAGACTAGGCAAACATTTGTCTGACATACGTTTGGCACAGCGTAATTCCCTGGACGGTAAGAATATTACAACTATTGCTAGACACTTTTTGAACAGACATGGGGGCTCATACAGGGGCATGAGATGCTTTGGTTTGGAGAAAGTTAATGTCACCATTAGAGGGGGTGATCTCGAAACACATTTACTGAGATTGGAGAGTCGTCTGATTTATAAACTCAAAACTTCCCAGTGGACTAAATGAGGAGTTGGATTTTTCCCCATTTATCTGACTGCTGTTATTATATTATTTTATTTTTATTCAGTTATCTCTTATGAGATCAACAATACGAGTGTGCTTTCAGTGGACGACATCTTTTGACTTCACGCTGTGCAATCTTTATATCGGAGGATCATATTGACGCGCTGTCCTGAAAGGCTGAGTGCTCTTTTATGTTGGGATCTACTTTGGCCTACGACTATGTTTCTGGCTTCAGACGCAGTATTTTATCTCCATCATGTTTTTTGCTCACTGGCCTTTGCTGTATACACCACAGGAGGATCATACTTGGGATCTTCAAGCTGTTAAAACATCTGTTGATACGTTCTACTACTGGTTGTCCATGACATTACTTACCTTGGATAATCTCTGTGTACTTTTTACTTACCCTGGTTGATTTTGGATGACTGCCGCTACGAGATCATATGTAACTAGAATTATTATACCACTCCATTATGGATTATTATGAACCTTGGAGATACCAATTTGATTTGATACCACCCCATAGCGGATTATTACGAACCTTAGAGATGCCAATTTGACTTGAGATCTTTTCCATGTATATCTAAGGATGCCTCTATACATCTGGCATCATATATACTACTATGGATGTTTACTTTTCACATTTTGCAATGCTACATTTATGTGTATGTATCATACGTGTTCCCCTCTGAGACGTTGCAGATACTCTGCAACAGACTCTCTTATTTAGACTTATACTATGTTTCATTTGTTCTATGTTATCTTTGGGATACATTAGGGTTTTTTGTCTATTGCTATATACTTACATTTATGCATATGTGTTATACTTGTCTTTAATAACAACATGGTGATACTGTGCCGTCCGTAGACTGGAGACTGTAGACGTTGCTATTGGCTGACGTCACTATCCAGAGACGACCACATAGCTTAAATAGGAACCTGATTTGTACACAGGTACGCTGTTGCGGAAGCTTGAGTAGCGAAACGCGTTCAGCGTCCCGCACTTTCCTGTGTGTGATTCCGATGCATACTAATCTAGATATAGATCTCAGCCTTTACCTATGCTGGAGCCCCCATGGTGACTTGTGACTGTGACTGAGACTTGTTTACAGATGAGTATATACGGGGTTTGATGCTTATCACTTTAGATGGTTATTTGGTGAGGGAGATACTCAGTGATTTATGCTACTAATCGGTATCCATTTTTGTATGTATATATATGTTTTTAAATGTTCTTACTAGCACCTAATGTTTTTTCCCAATGCTGCACAATAAAGGGATTGCTTTTTAACTCGTATTTGGGTTGAGTGCCTGGTACTTTGCTTCTATTTTAACCATGCACATGGCATATTGTATGATTCAGTAAATTTGGGGGATTGATATTTGGTAACTTTTTCTTACATTCCATGGGCTTTTGGCATGATTTCTACCTTTGAATATTGTTTTATTTTAATTTTTTAGAACATCTGAAGATGCTTTTGAACTTTTCTCTACAGATTTTAGCTGAAATTCGCATTTGATTTTGTCTCTAATTTTACAGGGAAAAAAGAGAAAATGTGAGAAAATAATTTACAATTGGAGCTGCGCAAGGGTATTTGCATTCTGATCCAAACTTACCCTAATCATAAAATCCTGCAGTTATGTAGTTTCTAAAAATCTCTCACTTGTTAGGATATTTTAGTTAATTTGGTAGCTATTCTATGTTAACCATCAGAAGTGGTTATACATTTCACTTTGGTGTAATATTTTTGAAAGTGCAGTTTTAGTTTGGGGGTGGTCTCCTGTGCAGGAAAAGTGGGGTATCTACATATATCTGGTATCATTGTACTTGGGAGCTTTTAGAAATAGTAAGAGTTTTGTGCATAATGTAAAGAGAACTATAAATAAAAATGGGAAAAATCCATAAAAAAATTGCAAATTTTGCTTTTTTGTTTTACATATTTTGCCCATAAATCCAGTAATATCTCCATAAAAGTTACAAAATTCTTCTACCATGTTAAAGTAAACTTTGTGCTGAAAAAACCCCGATGTATAATATTCCTGATTTACTGCAAGGTTTTCTACTGTAAAATTAGTCTAAACTGATTGAGGGCAAAATCCTAAAAATTCTGCTGGCACTGACAGGGTTAAACTAGATGAGGACATTTGAACTAATTGTTCTTTTATATTTTATTTTTGTTTTATTGTACATACATGAGAGCAACCAAAATTCAGATTTTACATAACACTATTAGATACAGAAACCTTAAAAGTAATTTCCTAACTTCCAATTTAGATGGTAACCACATTCCATAGTGTACTTGGAAATACATCTTCCCAAGGACCTCTTCAAATTATTTTTGCTAAATTATTCTACACTATTACGCAAGGTATCTTCAGAACTATAATCATGGCAAAACAGGTCATCCAATAATTTTTTTTACACAATACGAAAAGCTTTTCTGCATTTATCTGGAAAAATGCACTTTCTACACTAGCAAACACTACTATGGTTAGTAGTAAGGCAGCAAGGGAACTGAGCCTGACAGATTTTAAACTATACCATTTGCCAGCAATGCTTACACATATTATAGATTGGATTTACCATCAACATTCCAAATAATGAGTGGATTTGGACTTTCAGGTATCGAATTATCATCTTGCAACATTACTTTGGCTACCTTCTTAATGGAGACTCCACAAATGGAACATATTTATTTTACAAAACCTGTACTAGAACTGTAGGACAAGCTATGACACTCATGTTATATAATCCAGCTTTTCCACTAAGTCTCACAGGAAAAAAATACTTCATATGGGACTCCTAATAGTGCATCTGCGTGACTTATAACTAAAGGAACAAAGATTATGCCCACTACAAACATTACTGGGATTTATTCCTCCAACCGCAAAACTGGATTACAACTAAATTCAGCATTTGGCTGAAATTAGCCACCACTTTACTTTAAATGGGAAGGTAATATGACACAGTACACTTTAAAGTTAAAGGGGAAATATATATAATACACTTTAAAGTGTATCATATCAACTTCCCTTTAACTTTAAAGTTTTTTTTATCATATTAACAATGGGGTACAACATCTTTTCAAATGTAATTGTTTTATTTTTATAGCGTAAAATGCCCAAACAAAATTTGCCCCAAAATTTGGCCATTTTGCAATATCCCCTTTATAGTGACTATGTTGCACAACAATAACCCCTACATTTAAAAGTACTGCAATTAACCAAAATGCATTATTGACACACAATGTCCCCCAGAAAACATAATTCAGATGCCACACTCACATAAAATTTCTAATGGTAAAAAATATGACGAAGTTCACAGGGTCATCTCAAAAGATTAACCATATATATAGTTACACAATGATAGATAACTGGCAGGGCCACCTCTCTAATTAGTCAAAAAACTCACATGAAGATAGGCAGCAGCCAGGCCAATAAAAAAAAAATGTCAATTTGTTTTTTTCTTTTATTCTCTCAAGCACAGTAAGTGACACAAATTGAGCTAATAAATAAAGGGAAAATACTTTGTGTTAGTACTTATGTGCGAGAGTATGTAAAGTATGTGAGTGTATGTGCAGTATGTGTGAGTGTATGTGCAGTATGTGTGAGTGTATGTGCAGTATGTGTGAGTGTATGTGCAGTATGTGTGAGTGTATGTGCAGTATGTGTGATGAGCAAACTACTTAACCCTTTCAGTGCCAGCAGAATTTCAATTTTGTTTGCGCTCAGTGCCAGCAGAATTTTCATGAATTTGCACTCAATCGGTTTAGATTATTTTTACAGTAGGAAACCTTGCAATAAATCAGGAATATAAATCAGGAATATTATACATTGTTTTTTTCAGCACCAAGTGTACTTTAACACAATAACAGAATTTTGTAACTTTTCAGGAAATTTTACAGGAATAATGGGTAAAATATCTAAAAAAAAATGAAAATTTGCAAATTCTCACAGATTTTTCCCATTTTTACTAAGTTAACTTAGTTAACAATACCAGATATATGTAGGTACCCCACTTTTCCTGTACAGGAGACCCCCCCAAACTAAAACTGCACCATCAAAATTACACCAAATTGAAATGTAAAACCACTTCAGATGGTTAACATAGAATATCTTCCAAATTAACTAAAATATCCCCACAAGTGAGATATTTTTAGAAACTACATACCCGCAGGATTTTATGATTAGGGTAAGTTTGGATCAGAATGCAAATACCCCTGCGCAGGGGTGATCAAAATGCAGATACCTGGGCACAACTCTTCGTCCAATTGTAAGTTATTTTCTTACCTTTTCCTTTTTTTCCTCAAGTGATTCAAAAGTTGAAATCCTATCTAAACCCACATGGCAAGTAAAAAACCCCACTAAATGTAAATCTCCCACATGTCTTGAATCCAACGGTATGCCATATGCGTGGGTGCACAGTGCACACAGAGGTACGGCCACCAACTAGCTCAAATGGGATACATGCACAATTGCAATTACAAGAAAAAAATCAAAAACTGCCAAAACCCACCCCCACTCCCCCTTTTAGTGGTATTTTAGTGAAAACCAGTTAGTACGGAGGGTCGCAAACGTTTTTGCACACTTTACTGATCCTAAAAAGTAGTGCTATATAAATAAACATATACATACATACATAAACAGAACAAGCAACAGAAGCAAAAAGCTTTCCTATTTCAGAGAAAACTACTTACACCCATGTCTTCATCCATTCCACAGGGACAGAGTGTAACACATCTATCTACTTAGCCTAGATACGTGACTTTGCTACATGCTCCACAAAAGGTTTAATATATCTACTTAAATGCCCGTGTGGTTGGGGATATGTAGGCAAAACTGAATGTGAGGCCAGAACTAGGATTGGCGAGCATAGGAGAAATATAAGAAATTATAATGGTACAGCCTCTAGGTATGAGACTCCCGTAAGCAGTCATTTCTTTGAACAGAGAGGCCAAGTGGATAGATGTGTTACACTCATTCCCTGGGGAATAAATGAAGATGCGGGTCTAAGTAGTTTTCTCTGAAATAGGAAAGCTTTTTGCTCCTGTTGCTTGTACTGTTAACATAACTATACTTATTTTATTAACAGTGTATAGTATTTATAAACTTGATCCATAGAGGTATTTTATACCTGAAATTAAATTAAGACCCTTTGGTATGTCACACACTGTTTTATTTCACTTAGGTAACATACTGTCAACTGTTAAGAAAAAAAGAATAATCTAATAGCACTTACGGTAGTATGCATGGAAACCTACAAAAGAGTTTTACTCAAAATATTATGGACTTTTAAGATGAATGTTTTATTGTATGTATAATGTATTATATGTGTAACACACTAGAAGCACTTTGTAACAATATAAAAAGCACTTTAAAAATCAAAAGCACTTTGATAGGGTAGAGATTCACCCTATCCTATATATTGTATGTCACTTCTTTGAATTTTTAACTCTTCAGGTAAACAAAAGTAGCAGTGTAGAGTACAAAGTGCACAATCTCCAAGCTGTGAATATTAGTAAACTTTATTCAAGAAACATTTGTGCTACAGGTTTCCTTGAGAAAGGACGTCAGTGTGAAACATGTAGCACACATGTTTCTTGAATAAAGTTTACTATTATTCACAGCTTGGAGTTTGTGCACTTCGTACGCTACACTACTACTTTTGTTTACCTGAAGAATATGTACAGTATGTGTGAGTGAGCATGTACAGTATATATAAGTGTGAATGTACAGTATGTGTGAGTGTGTATGTAAAGTATGTGAGTGTAAATATACAGTATAAGTGAGAGGTTGTATGTATAGTATGTGTAAAAGTGAATGTACAGTATGTGTGAGAGGGTGTATGTACAGTATGTGTGAGGGTTAATGAACAGTATGTGTGAGGGTGTATAAACAGTATGTGTGGAGGAGTGTATGAAAGTACAGTAGGTGTGAAAGAAGGTGTATGTACAGTATGTGAAAGAGCGTGTATGAAAGTACGTTTAACCTCCCCCATTTGTTTCTCCTGTCTTGGAGCATAACATAATGCCACACTTGGTAAAATTCCAAAAATCTGAGCTCCTTCTCCATGGAGAATAAGCAAATGATAATATAGTTATCATTGCACAAAGACCTTCCTTAAACCCCCAACCCTCCTCCCAGAGGCCTCATGCTATCACCTAAATTCGGGCAACCCAAAGAGGAAGCCTTGGATGGGATGGCCCTCTAACTCTAACTCTAAGTCCCCACTGCATGTTCAGCACACCTAAGGGGAAAGAAAAGACCCTCAAAGGGAGGGAAGATGTAATTTTCATTTAATTGGTATTCAACTAAGTTAGTATTTAGCTCCATATCCACTGAAGGCAAAATGTCTAATTACCACTAAATATATCTATTCCTATCACCATATCTATTAATATATGTTATATAGGGGCATTTGAGGAGCTGGAAAGCCTGTGGAGCGCCCTCTACAACCCATACTACACATAACACAAACCATACCTTAAAAAGTGAAAGGTCTTGGACTGTATAGAAGCTGCTGTGTAGTCGTATGCAAATTGTGGCAATGACAGTATAGCAAGCCTCTGTGAAGTCTGTGTTCCTGTAATGTGCTGTCTGGAGCTGCTTTCTCTACCGGAGACGTCATCTTCTTGCCTGAGCAAAGCTGAGATTTCACGGTTCTGTCCTCATTTACTTCCCACACCATTCTACCTCCCAGTTAATAAATATTGGTTTTATCCCTGGCTGATTTCTTTAACTTTTGGGGAGGCGTTTAACTGCCTGTCAAGCTTATATACACTGCTCCAGTACACGTTTAGTGAGGACAGATCAGTGTCCCAGGCTATGGCTTGGAATGTCTCACCTGGTATTAGATGGGTCAAATAAGACGATTAATTAATAGAAGGGACTGATGTCAGTGTTACGCTATAGTTGCCTTCCCTCACATAAGGCAACTTGAAGACTAAACTTCTTTTCTTCCAGTCTTACGGGATGTCTGGGTGACCTCTGACAGGGGCGTAGAAATCACTATAGCAGCCATAGCAGTTGCTATGGGGCCCAGAGCCAAAGGGGGCCCCGTCCAGGTCCCCTGTCCACCCTCCTAAAAAAAAATAAATAACGTCACGAAGTTCAGTCCCACAAACCCCACAAAGTGAAATGGGGTCTTGCAGGACTAATACATAAGGTACATTTTTTCTTAGTAGGGTGGACATGCCCTTTAAAAAAACCTCTCTGACATGTTATTTGGTGAACAATGCACCAGATAGTTTATTGTATGATGTCTTAATGTGTGACCATATTCCCACAAAAGCACATTTTTGCTTGAGTGCATAATTGTAACTTACCCAATCTATCTTCCTTTTAAAGCTCTACCAGTTCTCTTATTAATTTAGTTTTCCTTCTCTGAACCCTTTCCATTTCGAAGATGTCGTTTTAACACAGTATTCCAAAATTGTAACGCATATTCCAAATGAGGCCTTACCAGTGCTTTGTAAGGAGAGAGAATAATATTTTTCTCCTTTGACTCCATACCTTTTTTTTTTGTTCCCATATCAAACTTTTTAGCATCTCAGTATCTTTTCCAACATTAAATAATGTATCAGCACCAAATGTAAACTGGCCCAGAAATGTTATAATGTCCTGAATGTTACCTATATATACCCTAAATTGAAAGAGCAGAACTGTTCTGAAGCTTACTAGAATATTCTGTTATTCTGTAAGCACCTATTTGCAAATAAATAATATCTCTTTGGAGCACAATGTTAAAAGTTTCCTTGTGGATTATTGGGATTTATTGCCCTGGAAATACTTGGCCCTTACAAATGGAACCACGAAGGGACTCTGTGGTCTCCAGGATACTGACCTGGTTTCCTTATCTGTCTGGACGGAACAGAGACACCGACTGAGGAGTTTAAATTCAACTACAAGGCACCTGGCCTGTGCTTTCATAAGATTACAAAGGATATAGGTTTGAGCTCAGTTTCAGATTGCAGCTGGTGTCCAAACTGTATGCATTGTCTTAGCATAACTGTACCTCAGCTGTAAACCGGTCATAGGGGGTTGTTAGCCATTATCTGTTGTTTAGCTTAACTGTACCACAATTTGAGAGTATTTAGGGGGTTAACATTGTTCTGCGGTTTAGCTTAACTGTACTCCAACTTTAAGTAATTAGGGGGTTGTTATTATTGGTTAAAGTTGGAACCACAAGCCTGGGGTGTGTAGCTAGGGAGCTTGGAACTTATGTTGCTAGAACTTGATATTATCTGGTATTGTATACTGATTTTCGGGGCAGTCTTATTCGCTGGGGCTTTTCTTGTGATTTGTATATTTGAAGACTGCCTACCAGCTAATATCATGATCTAAAGATTTGTTTTAAGTGGTGACTATCTGCAAATTACTGTTTGAAAGAGTCCACTCTGTTTGAAATTCATAAGTGCATCATTGAGATTCTAATGAAAAAAATGGGAACAACGCACCCTTTATAAAAACTTTCCATATATTATAGTCCATGCTCCCCCAACCCCAACCTCTATAATCATATTCTCAGAAAATCCCCCGATAGTTACTTACCTTACCCCTTTCCTTCGCCGCACTGCCCTGGCTCTCTGCTTGCACCGAACTGCAAGCAGGGGACCGGCAGCCGCGTCTGTGATTGGCTGAGAGGCAGCCAATCACGGACGTGGCTGCCGGCTGCTCAGAAGGGCGAAAGAGAGAGGTGAGGTAAGTAACTATTAGGGCACTTTCTGAGAATATGATTATAGCTGTTGGGGCTGGGGAAGCATGGGCTATAACATATGGAAAGGGTTTTACACTAGGGGAAGGGATACCAAAATGTGAGGGAGAGGGAGGGGGAGAAGGGCTGCACTGCGCATGTCAAACTTCTCCCAGAGGGGAGACAGGAGGCAGAGTCCTATATGGACTCTGCTATCCTCCTTGTGGCCACTTTTTTGGACTTTGGGGGGGGGGGGGGGGGTTGCTGGAGAACCATTTGGAGCTGGGATGTAAGGTAAGGATATTTCTACACTACAGAGTGGGTCCAGTATTGGGGGGGATTATAGTTTTGGGGTGGCCATGCCCTTTAAAGAATTTCCTAATGGCATCAAACTAACTACCAAGATAATGAAAATATTACCTTGCAAGGTAACTGCGTATATGGAACCATGCCATCCCGAGCTGCCTGTAGTTCACATGGCTGATAAATATGGAATACACATGAAAGATTTGTGTGAGGTTTGGCATGATTTCAGCTCAGCTACAAATCACAATCATTCATTTAGAGGACCACTACTTCCCCATTTCCCCCCCAGCCAACACCCTGGCCAGCTCACTCCCAGTTCCACTTTCCATACCAGTAGCCATCTTGCCTATATATTTAAGGACTGTCTACTTGCTAATATTTTGTTCTGAAACAACCCCGTGGTCTCACACGTTTATTGATAGTGGTGCACTAAAGGGAGATAACTGTGATTATCTGTTGGTAAATAGAACTGAACTGTCATTACCTAAAGATGGAAGTCCGACTCTGTAAGGCTGATAAACAGCTTGAGCCATGCCACCCCACTCTGCCTGTGACTTACATGGTGGAGAAACATGGAACCCATATGAAAGAGCTGTGCGAAATATGGCATGACTTAAGCGAGACCTCAGGTGGGTTTCCTCTGTTTTATTCAATGGGCTCATTCTGGCCGATCAATAGGGACTTTTCAATTACAGGCTATTAAATGGTTGAAATTCACTTTGAGGTCAGCAGGTGGGAGCTGGTTTAATGGAGAAAAGGTGTTTAAATCATGTGAATTGAGTGTACAAGAGCATCTGAAATATCTTAGGTATTGGAAGCCAGAGTTCACCCAAGATAAAGAGGATGTTGGTACCGTTTGCGCCATCAGCCAAAGCCCCAGCAGAAGAACATGAACTCACGCCTAACCTTATTATCCTGGCCAGCTCCTTGAGTCCACCTAATATCTCATTTCCCCCTGGAGCCAACGACCTAGCTATTTCTTCTTTACCTATTTCCTCTTTTCTCTCTTATGCGAAAGCCCAGGTCCTCACAACCCTGGTCACTTCTTTGCCTACATTCTCTTTTCCGCCATTGGCCGCTGCCCCCGAGTTCAATAATGGTTTTAGTCCACAAAATACTTTTCATGAATATATACCATATTAACAGAAAAGGAGTCCAATTTTTCTCTACCCTCACTCTGTTTACTCAGCCCCATCCGAACACACTTTTTTTCCCTGTAACTCCACAGGGTCCTCCTATGACAGGATTTGGGAGGGGCCAGGAAAGGTGCCGGGGTAAAGGATTTATTGGCCCCCGGCCAACACCTAGTTCCCCTTTTTAACCTGCTCCCCCTCCCTTCGTTCAGAATCCCAATATCCACGGACCCTGTGGACAGCCATATCCTAAAACACAATGCTTTAATTGTCATCAATTTGGTCACTTGAAAAGAAACTGCCTATATCATATAATGATAATACTTAAGAGAATGAAGGGGAATATTTGAAACCTAACTCACAAAGTGTAAGTTTTGTGATCATTTTCTGCACTGTTTTTTATTTTTTCAATGTGCGTATGTTCTCAATTGTGTTTGTGCTGATTACTGTTTAAAGGGCATGTCCACCACTTTTAGGGTATTGTAGGTGTCACGAACGCCAGTTCACTGGGCACGTGATCTGACCAATCAATCGGTACTCGCTGCCACCACTTTAAGTTATGGCCTTAAAGAAGCCCCAAAAACACTCTTGACTCTCACTGACTACGCACACCCCTGTCCTGGCAGCTACATGGTTAACACTACACCATTCACTCCAGCAACTAACTGGTTAATTAGCATTAGTCCTTCACAAGCAGTCAGAGTTAATTAGAATTTACACTGCAAAACACTTCATCCAACCACATATAAACTTATCAGAGGTTAACTGAGTTCTTTTAGAGCATCAAAGACAAAACATATTAAATTTTAGATTTAATATTCCAAAAGGTAGACAGCGCATATAATACAAAAATAAAAGAAAATGGTGTTATAATAAAATGACATACAATAAGTACAACAGTTATATAAAATAAAAAGGATAAAAATATTCACAGACCTTACTCTCCAAAAGAAGTCCTGTATCCCGGGGGCGGGAAGAAACATCGGGTCCATACACACGGTTTTAGCATGTCCCCTCAGTATGAACACAGTTATAGGGGCTACAAGGATTTTTAAACCATTTGATGAACCACCCCACCTTCTGGCTATACATGAGTGGGAGTGTGTAGGAATGTCCAGATTTATGACTAGCCAAAATCATTCATTCCCCCTCAGTTAGGCAGATTCCATATAAATGTAGATATGTACATTGTATTGGGATATTGACCACATATTCCTCTCCTGTATTAATTATCAATTCCTTCAATACCAAACATGACCTGTGTGTAATCCATATTTCCCAAGATATCAATAACTCGCCTTGGCAAGGGAATAAGGGCTCCATGTTGGGTATCATTTTGAGGGGCCTACCTTTCCATTCACAAATATAATATTGGTTTCTGTCTTACATATTCCAATACCGAAATACATTTATTTTACATGTATGGTTGTCCTTAAAATGACCTCATAAGGTACCCAACAGACCCCCTAGCTGAAGAGAATTCCAGATACATGGTTCGGCCCCACATTGTCTGGAAAAGAAGATCTGGTTCCATGCTTCACTAATCATAATATAAACAATAGGACTGTTCCAGGGTGGAATGGTATTTTTATTGGTCCTTTGCAAGAACTAATACCAATAGTTAACCCATTCTTGCCAAGTGACTACACACCTTCCTGACAGTAGGTCTCCCTCCCCCAGCCCCAACCGCTATTAAAGTTTTAGCAGAATCTCCCCCGTTCATTATTTACCTTCCCTCTTTTCTCCGGCATACTGTCCCGGCCCTCTGCTTGCATGAAACTGCAAGCAGGGGGCCTGACCGGCAGCAGTGTTCGTGATTGGCTGAGAGGCAGTCAATCACGGACGCGGCTGCTGGCAGTGGAGAACGTTGGGGGAGAGAGGTAAGGTAAGTAGAGTTTGGGGGAGTTTCTGTAAAAACTATTATAGCGGTTGGGGCTGGGGGATGGAGCCCTACTATACCACAAAATTAATTTACACTAGGGGGAGGGAGAGCAAAACGGATGGAAGAGGGGAAAGGGATCATGTGGTCTGGTTACATGATTCCTATGAAGACCTGAATACAAAATTAGACTGTATATCGTTGTTTCATGTATTTACAATAATCCCATATTCATTGGCTTTGAGGTTTTTTTGTCATTAAAGCCAGGAGCTGAGTGCGGATTCTGGAGGGTCTCATACTATTCACTGGTTGGTATACCACTTGGAGTCTGAATTTAGAAATCTGTGCCATTGCTGGGGAAATTTCGAAATTAACAGATATACCCTTGTTTAAGAAGAATTTAATTTGTAACTTAACTACTCCATGAACTTTACCAATGCATATACTTTCACTGATCCATTACTGACATTGGGTGTTTTAGAACTCTACAGTTTTGCTGGGTCCATTAATGTGATTAAAGGTATTTAATGTGTTGACAACGCCCTAGTGGATTTATCATTTTGCATTTCTGCCTTCATATACATTTATTGTCTATTGTATTTTTCATGTGTTATTTAGTGTTAGTACTCAATCTCTATCTGTTGTGCATGTAATGGAACTTAACACATGTTTTAATTAATAGTCTATTCTGATTGCCCCCTTTTTTTATTATTGTAAACAGTCCAATGTCCTTACATATTATAGTTATTTTACATGGTGCTTTGCAAGTTTCCTTGTGGATTATTGCCCTGGAAAGAGTTGGCCCTTACAAAAGTTAAATTTCACTGGTCTGTAATTACCAGGCTGTGAAGGGCTACCTTTTTTGAACATTGGAATTATATCAGGTTTTTTCCAATCCAGAGGAAAGTTTTCGGACATGAGGGAATATGTATATATAAAAATATTTTTTCAAAATTGATGAAATCTGAGATTCAGGGGTGTTTAGTGTGACCTACCATTCTTCTGATAAAAATAAATTGTTGATGATTTCTGATATTCAGGGGTGTTTAAGGATAAGGAATGCAGGGAAGGGTGGTTACCCTTCCCAGAATTTCCTTTCAGGCATAGTGTTCTCATAACATTTATAGCTGCCCTGAAAGATTCAAATTTGAACAGTCTCCATTGTAATTTAGGAACCAAATTTGCATTTGTAAATAAATGTTATTAATCCCTCTGGAGTAAGTTTCGGGCACACACTTTGCCCTTCCTCAAGCCTCAGGCTTGATAAAGATTGCTTTGCACAGGAGTATTGTAATATATAACAGGAAGGTGTTAGGCTATATGAAAATAAAGAAACCAAGTCTGAATAGGGGTGGGGGGATTGACACTGTCTGCCATATATAATGCTGTTTTGACACCTTACCCTGGGCAGTTTCTATAAAACCTCTTAACCTTGCATTCTAAAGGTCCCTAACACCTTGCGGTTATTAGATGATTGGGACTTTCCAGGGTACTAATTGCCAACAGATTCTTGTACAAGAAGCCAGTCGGATGACTAACAAACAGGGCCATTTCTAGACTATTTGGCACATGATACAAGATTCCAAATGCTGCCCTCGCTGGGGAGTGGCTTGTACACATTGATATAACTATTGTCATTATCATTGTATGTACATATCAATCCTAAATTAAATTACCCCATACCCTCTAGAATAGTATCTGCATCCAACTTAAAGATTTGTAAGCCTGCCTCCACGTCAAGGTAGACACTTTCAGACAGCAGGGCCATAACTAACCTAACCCAGCTTAACCTAACAAACTTAACCTAACCTTAGCCTAACAAACTTAACCTAACAAACTACTGGTAGCCATAAGAATGTCATTACATACTGGTAGCCATGGAAATTTCATTACATATTGGTAATGGTAGCCATGGGATTTTTATTTCATACTGGCAGCAAACTGGCAATTTTATCACATACCGGTAGCCATTTAATTACATACTGGTAGCCATTTCATTACATACTGGCTGCCATGGGGAATTTCATCACATACTGGTTGCCATGGGCATTTCATCAAATAATGGCAGCAAAATGTAAATTTTGTCATATAATGGGGTAGGCTATTACCTACCTCATGTGCAGGGCAATCCACTCATTGTATTTGTGTATGCAGTGGCAGCATTTGGTAATGTTCACTATAATAATAACAAATGCTGCCACTGCCTGCACTATATAATGTAGATTTGCCTGCACATGAAGTAGGTTATAGCCTAATAGGGCTAAGCAGCCATCACCTGTTTCCCCACACAGTCACTATACATGCCCCATAAAGAAACTACCCCACACTGTTGCTATATACGCCCCCCCAGTCACTAGATATGCCACCACACAGCCACTATATATGCCACCACGCAGCCACTATATATGCCCCACACTGCCACTATATATACACCACACTGACACTTTATATTTCCCACACGGTCATTATATATGCCCCCAAACAGAATGTTAATGTAAGTTATCCCAGTGCTTTGTGCTTCTGTTCAGTCTATTTGCTGCTCTGTACTTGCAGTTAAGTTTTAACAGGCAGGAAGAGTTTGATCTCCGTTTCAAAGTCCAGGCTGTTAATGCCAGTGCCCACATTTCCTGTTACTTTTTAGCAGCTAACTGCCACAATCTGCGGCAGTTATATATGTGTGTGTCCCAACCCCCCCACAGATCAGGTTTGCTTACCTGCAAAGAGAAATGGATTCAAAGATTGGATAGCCTTAAACCAAAAGGGTTAAATAAAGAGAGTACTATGTGAGATCTCTGGTATAAAAAAACGTGTATAAAAATATGTATTTGTTCTTAATAATGGCAACATGTATCCATAATGTTTGATATGTTATCCGTTGGCCACTAGATGGCGTGTAACTTAAGATGATAAAAGGAAATTTGTTTTTTTATGGCTTTACAAAGGATCAAGGTGATCCGAAACTTTGCTCTAATACATGTTCTGTGGAAGTGAGCCATGTGAAGTGGCAGTGAATGTCTTTGTGGACTTGTAAGGGAAATAAATAAAAGTGATTGTTTTAAGAGTTCTGCTCTTTGGTGAATTACATGGAGTATTAAAAGGTTAATGTACGAGCGCGCTCCTACTAGAGAGGAGATCCAGGTCCGGATCCGACACGGAACCCCTTGGTTGCGAATTCCGAATGATCCGTACGGATCGTCTGGATTTCAGATCGCATTTTCGATAATCATCGAAAGATTCAAGGCTCAAATTGTATTTTCAAGGATTATCGATCATTCAAGGCTATTTTCGATAATTTTCTAAAATAGCCTCGAACATTCGATAATAATAAAAAAAAAATTGCATTATTTGGCTTTTCGGACCTTCAGGATTTTACAGAGATGCAGGAATCCAAAAACGGAACGAAACTGGTGAGTTTCTGCCATCTCTAGCACCTACCTGAGCCAAGAAGTACGAGTGCTGGTAGAATGTTTTGTCTAATGTAATTTTACAAGATCCAGGCAAGCTAGAGACATCATAGTAAGATAGTAATGAAGGTTACATAGTAATTTTGTAACCCTACCTAACAGCTGATTCAGAGGAAGGCAAAAAACCCAAGTTAAAAAAAAAAAAGGGGGGGGGGGGGGGGGCGCTCGTGAGCAGCTCAAAGATGGCTGCAAGATAAAAGAGCTCCTCAAACCATAACTAGGAAATCAAGCAAATAGTCCGATAAAAGACAATCTCTGACAAGAAGACCCTCTGGGAACACCAGCTAAAGTTACCCTGAGGATGCCGAACCAACACAACAAGGGAGGAAGTGCAGTTAAACATAAACCGGGCGAAACCAGAAGCCACAAGGCGAAGCAGGCCTAGGCGGTTCAGACACGGAAAAATCACAGCCGCAAGCAAAAAGCCCAGAAATAACGGTGAACATCTTGTCGCAGATACGGACAATGTTTGGACCTAACAAAAGGAAGTTTCCTGTGAGTGTAACGAACTTGTGAGTGGCCCTTTCTCTTAAGGACCTTGCTCTCAAGGACATCTAAAAAGGACACTTAATCATTTGATGGTTGTATGGTGTGTGTGAAAGTTTGAAAATAAGGATTGTTTGACAGTTTGAAAATAAGGTCTGTTTGTACTGTTAAGAACTATGTGTGCAGGACTGAGTGTGCAGTAAGCAGACTAATCTTTCTTCTTCCAGTTAAAGGGGTGTGCTGGACTTTTATATTCTAGTATTGTACCTGTTATAATCACAAACAGGCTGTGAAAGGGTTAATAAGTGTTTGGTTTTTTTCCCTCTCTTTATGGCTCTTGCACTAATTGGTGTGGGGGTTGGGGCCTATTAGTTAAATAGGATTCACAGTTGTTGGGCCTGTGGTTTGGACCTAACAAAAGGATGTTTCCTGTGAGTGTAACGAACTTGTGAGTGTCCCTTTCTCTTTAGGACCTTGCTCTCAAGGACATATAAAAAGAAGGACATTGAAACAAGAAGGGCAATTAAACAAGGTTTGTGCGTCACTGTGTTGGTGTGGTGTATTAGAAGGGACAGTTTTGTCAGTACCATGCAATGTGCATCGTGCCACATGTATAGGAACCTGGAGCAGACGTTCCGGGGAACCTATGTCTGTGTCAGGTGTGAGTGGGTTGCCCGTTTGGAAGCTGAGGTGGAGAGTCTAAGGGGGCAGCTTGCAGCGTTGCAGGGATTGGCAGAACTGGGGGGTCAGCAGGCACTGGCTGGGGCCAGTATAGAGGTGGGTGGAAGAGGGACAAGAAAGGATGAGGAAGGAGGTAGTTTTGTTAGGGTTACTAGGGGAAGTGGGGGACGGAAGAGTAGGGGGGCTTCTTCCCAGATTGTCCATCCCAACAGATTTGCCGCCTTAGGTAATGAAGTGGAGGAGGACACCTCGGAATTAGCGTGTATGGAGGGGGCTAGTCCCTTGAGCACCCAGGGGACTGCCATCTCTGATACAAGGGAGGAGGAACGGAGGGTCAGGAATGCTAGGCAGGTGGTAGTGGTAGGGGACTCCATTATAAGGAAGGTAGATAGGGTAATCTGCCGCCAAGACCCTACATGCCGAACTGTGTGTTGCCTGCCTGGTGCTAGGGTTCGGCATGTGGTTGATCGTGTAGACAGATTATTGGGTGGGGCCGGGTGTGACCCGGCGGTCTTGGTTCACATTGGTGCCAATGACAAAGTTAGAGGTGGAGGTGAGGTCCTTAAACATGATTTCCGAGAACTAGGGGCCAAGATAAAAGCAAGGACCTCCAGGGTAGTGTTTTCAGAAATACTACCACAGCCAAGTGCTAAGCCAGGGAGACAGCGGGAGCTTAGGAGCATTAATGCGTGGCTAAGGGAGTGGTGTAAGGAAGAAGGGTTTGGGTTTATTGAGAACTGGGCAGACTTTGCTGTCGGCTACAGGCTCTTTAGTAGGGATGGGTTGCACCTCACTGATGGTGGTGCAGCTGTTTTAGGGGAGAAGATGGCTAGAGGGTTGGAGGAGATTTTAAACTAGGTTTGGGGGGGGAGGGTATTAGCAGTCTCACTGGGATAGATTGTCCAGGAGGAAAGCAGGGTGTAGATAGGCCAATGGTGGGCGGAAAGGGGGGTGAGGCTAGCATAGGGGATAGGGAGGAATGTGTATCAAAGTGTACGAATAAATTACAGGATCATAATCTAAAATGTATGTTTGCAAATGCGAGAAGCCTGGCTGACAAAATGGGTGAATTGGAAATGGCATTGAATGAAAAGTATGATGTAATAGGTATAGCAGAAACGTGGTTGAACAGTTCTCAAGACTGGGCTGTAAATATAGAAGGATATGCCTTGTTTAGGCAGGACAGAAAAAAAAGGAAAGGGGGAGGAGTATGTGTTTATGTTAAAAAAGAATTGAAGCCAAATTTAAAAGAAGAGATAACTGGTGATATGGATGATAAAGTGGAGGCAATATGGGTGGAATTAGGCAACAGGAAAGGGGGTAATGTCATTGTTGGTGTCTGCTATAAGCCGCCAAATGCTAGCAGAGAGGAGGTGAGTCAACTTCATATGCAGTTGGCAAGGGCTGCAAGTTTGGGGAGTGTGCTCATTATGGGGGACTTCAATTACCCTGACATTGATTGGTGTGGTGGAACTGCCATCACAGAAAAAGGCGATGAGTTCCTGAATTTGCTGCAGGATAATTTTCTCTCACAGGTGGTTGAGGTTCCTACTAGAAAAGGAGCTCTGTTGGATCTGGTAATATCTAACATTGTGGAGCGCATTATAGATATAAAGGTAACTGGAGGCTTAGGGAATAGTGACCATGAAATAGTGGCATTTGGACTTTGTTATCGAAAGGAAAAGTGCACTGGGTTAACAAAGACATTTAATTTCAGGAAAGCAAATTTTCCCAGGTTAAAAGCAGCTCTTCAGAATGTCAACGGGGATAATGTATTATCAGGTAAAGGTACTGAACAGAAGTGGACTGTGTTCAAGGGGATTTTAAGCCAGTTCACATCTAAATTTATACCCTTGGGAAATAAATGTAAAAAAAATAAATACGCGCCCATGTTGCTGAATTCTGATGTAAAGAGGCAAATGGTAAGGAAGAAAAAGGCATTTAAAATCTTTAAGGCCGAGGGAACGGAAAGGGCCTTTAGGGCTAGGCCACACTGAAATGCAAACGCAATAGCATGCGATTTCATGTGCGATTTTCGTGGCGTTTGCGATTTCTTCAATAAGTATAGGAAAACGCATGCGATTGCGATTAAAAATGCAGAACGCAAAACGCAATCGCAATCGCACCGAAAAATGCGCGGTTTTTTTGCGTTGCCGCGTTTTCAATAATTTTGGAAAATCGCAAGCGCAATCGCAATCGCAAAAAAAAACGCAGCAGTGTGGCCTATCCCTTAGGGAGTATAAAAACTGTAAAAAGGAGTGTAAGAAAGCAATCAAACTAGCTAAAATTAATAATGAAGTTAGGATAGCTGAAGAAAGCATCACTAAGCCTAAACATTTTTTTAAGTATATTAATAGTAAGAAGATGAGGACTGAGAATATGGCACCATTAATTAATGGGGATAAGTTAGTTACGGAGGATGGCGATAAAGCAAATGTCTTGAATAATTTTTTTCCCTCTGTATACACTATAGAAGATCCAAGTACAGATATCATAGAGTATAGTAGCAATAAAGGTATACAAGATTCAAGTTCACTTTGGTTAACCGAGGATATGGTACAGAAAGAACTAAATAAGGTTAATATTAATAAATCTCCTGGACCGGATAAAATACATCCTCGGGTACTTAGGGAGCTAAGTTCAGTTTTATCTAGGCCATTGTTTCTTATTTTTGCTGATTCCCTCATGTCCGGTGGTGTGCCTCTGGATTGGAAAAAGGCTGATGTTATTCCAATATTCAAAAAGGGTAGTCGTTCACAGCCGGGTAATTACAGGCCTGTAAGTTTAACTTCAGTGGTGGGGAAGATCCTGGAAAGTTTAATAAGGGAACATGTTCTAGAGTATGTTTCAAGGACTGACATTATAAGTAGTAACCAGCATGGATTTAGGAGGAATAGATCTTGTCAAACTAACTTGCTTGGCTTTTATGAATAAGTAAGTAGAAATTTAGACTCTGGTATAGCAGTAGATGTAGTTTACTTGGATTTTGCAAAGGCTTTTGATACAGTCCCCCATAGGCGACTGATGTATAAGCTAAGGTCTGTTGGTCTGGGGAGTCACATTTGTACATGGATAGAAAATTGGTTAATGAATAGGATGCAGAGAGTAGTTGTTAATGGGGCTTCATCATTATGGACTAAAGTGCTAAGTGGGGTGCCACAGGGTTCTGTGTTGGGGCCGCTTCTATTTAATCTATTTATTAATGATTTGGAAGTGGGTATTGTCAGCAAGGTTTCTGTGTTTGCTGACGACACAAAACTTTGTCGACCATTAAAAACTTCAGAGGATGTGCAATCGTTGCAAGGGGATCTAGATAGATTATCACATTGGGCTGCTAAGTGGCAGATGAAATTCAATGTTGATAAATGTAAGGTGATGCATTTTGGACTTAAAAATACTTGTGCTACTTATACTATACATGGCTCTGTGTTAAGTGAATCCCTGTTGGAAAGGGATCTTGGAGTTTTGGTGGATAACAAACTTAAAGGTAGCAAGCAGTGCCAGGCGGCAACAGCCAGAGCCAGCATGGTATTGTCTTGTATAAAGCGAGGTATGGATTCAAGGGAGGAAAATGTAATTCTCCCTCTTTACAAAGCATTGGTAAGGCCTCATTTGGAATATGCAGTGCAATTTTGGAATCCTGTGTACGAAAAGGACATTTTTGAAATGGAAAGGGTTCAGAGAAGGGCAACTAAATTAATAAGGGGATTGGGGGAGCTTGAATATGAAGAGAGACTGGAAAAGTTACAATTATGTACGCTGGAGAAAAGGCGCTTGCGTGGGGATTTGATTTCTGTGTATAAATACATTAACAGGCCATACAATAAACTATCTGGGGCATTGTTCACCAATAGAACATGTCAAAGGACACGAGGACATCCCCTAAGACTTGAAGAAAAAAGGTTTAGGCTTCAAGCTCGGAAAGGGTTTTTCACTGTGAGAACGGTAAAGCTATGGAACTGTCTTCCAGTGGACGTTGTAATGGCAGGTTCATTGGTCAGTTTCAAAAAAAAGCTGGATGAGTTTCTGCAAACAAGGAATGTTGCAAGTTACTGGTATTGATACATAAAGTAGAGTTGATCCAGGGAAATTTCCGATTGCCACTTGGAGTCAGGAAGGATTTTTTTTCCCCCTTCATAAATTTGGTGGGGTTTTTTTGCCTTCCTCTGGATCAACAGTTAGGCAGGAAATGAGGATATTGCTAGATGGGTTGGACTGGATGGACGTATGTCTTTATTCAACCTCAAATACTATACTATACTAAGAGCTACAGAAAGCCCGCACACCGATAAGGTCAGATATCCAGGAGATCGGGCAAAGACTCATGGACATAGAAAACAAATATGATGAGATGGTGGAAGCAGTACAAACTAACCAAACAAACAGTGTACAATTCACAACCGATAAAACTACTGCTACAAATCGAGGACCTTCGAAAATAGGTCCCGAAGGTGTAACGTATGAATAAGAGGGATACCGGAATCACAGGCAGATGCGCACAAGGTAACACTAAACATCTTCAGGGCGCTCCTGCCGGAAGAACCGGAGGAGCATTTGGAGTGTGACAGGGTTCACAGGGCACTGGCCATACCACAGGTAGACACCTTACCAAGGGAGACATTGTAGTGAAACTGCACTATTACACCAAGAGTCCAGGAGAAAAAACCCTTTGGAATACAATGGAGTCAAATACCAAATATTTGCGGACATTGTGCCACAAAATCTTAACAAACAGAGATTACTCTGACCAATCACAAAAATGTTACAAGACCTGAACATAAGATACAGATAAGGGTTCCCCTTTAAACTACAGTTCGTAGTTAATAACAGAACCCACACAGTGGAAACACTCCAAGATGGGAACCAAGTACTAACAAAACTAGGATTATAAACAATGTCACCCAAAGATCTTGCTGAACAAGGATCAACACGAAAACTTTTGCAAAGGATGTGGCAACCAGTAACCCCTGCCCAAAACAACGGAGAAACGACAATTGTGGGCACCAGACACACCACATCCCTCCACACAGGCAGAGGACACCTGAGGAGCGGTGAATCCCCCATAACAAGGGATAAGTATACTGCACTCAATCTATAGACAAAATTCAAAGCAAAATTAGAGAATAACTGCCACCCAATGAAGCCACTATAACGGCAAAAAAAGACTCACTACAACTAGGCAAAACCCGACAGCCTGGAAGGTTAAAGTGAGGACACTAAAATAGCCCAAACCGAACATACGATTTCAACAAAGGGCATAAATTACCAAATTAAAAGACTAGCCCTTAAAAACCCTATTTGGGCACCATCAGTTCAGAATGTTTCAAATCTTAGAAATGTTAATAAGGATATGTTTATACCTCGATATACACATCTAATAGAATACCATATTGATTATTCGGAATAAGTGTGATAAGAATAACCTATATGTTAAATAAACGTATAAAGGTCCAAAAAAGACCAGTATGGACCTACAAAGATATATTTTAACAATGAGATGTTTACCCAAACAACCTCTCCCTTCCCCTCCTCTCTTTTCTCAACGCTATCCCTAAAGGTCAACAATATGACAATACATGATATAATATATTGTATCTTTCCTCTAATATTTTAAGATCTATACCCCAATATTCTCCCTCCTCTTCTTTTTCTCTCAAGGCTATCCCTAAAGGTCAACAAGAAAAGAATACAAGATTTAATATATAACTCTTTTCCTCTTATATCTCAAAACCTTTATCCCAACACACACACCCCTCTCCTCTATTCTTCTCATCCTCTCAATGCGATCCTTAGAGGTTAACAATAAGATAATACATGACATAATATAATACAGAATAACGTAAATAGGATGTTAGTAATGATTAAGCATAAAATATAATGTAAGCTGGATATATGTCTATTATGTACTATACGCAAAATGTATTGAATCTAAAAATATGAGATGCATATAACTTAACGGATACAGTACTTTCCGATCATCAAACTCTCCAAGGACCAAGAAATACAATGTAAACCTGTGGACAGAATAAAGCTCAGAACCCATACAGTTCATACTAAATAAGTATGAACAACTTTGTCAATACTAATAGTACAGAGTATATATAAAATAAGGTCATCCCTCTACTATCTGATACCCACCCTCCCTTAATACTCCCTTCACTCTTTTGCTATCCCTACAGGTTAAAGGTTTAAAATGAAAAAGGTATCAAGAATAATTGTTTCTCTCTATTTTCTCCCTATTATTACCAACAAGCACCCCTCCTTACTCTCATAACATACCCACGCTATCCTTACAAGACAAGTAACAAAGGTTATACTAAAACTATAAGCATATAAGTCCCAAAAGTTCATAGGTCAATTTTTATATGACATAGCATACAACCCTAGCTTCTGGGGATACGTGTGACCCCCCAACTAAAGGTCTCCTCTGTCCCACATGGAAATGCGGGGGAGACGAGGTTCACCAAACCCAATCCCATGTTTTAACCTTACCTACCCAAGTTAATGTTAATATATCAATTAACACAATTGACAGGTATGTTTTCGTTTATAATTTTTAAGTTTTATTCATGATAAAGATAAAGGTGCACCTGCTCTGAACTGAAGGAAAAGCCTCCCACGCAGCTACCAGCTAAAACAGAAAATAATCCTCTGGAAAAGAACGATCCGAACAACCAAACAAATTGTAAGAATACACAAACAAAACCCTAATGGACAAAAAAACAACACTTGTATATCACACAATGTTAAAGGGTTCAACACATATCAAAAAAGAACCAAAGCTTTTCAACAATACAGCAGATATACCACACATCATCTTCCTACAAGAAACACACTTCTCACAAAAATCTGCACCACAATATATTCACAAACAATACACGCACCATATATCAGTAAAGGGACCCTCCAAAATATGCTGAGTGTCCATATTATTTCATAACTCATTAAATGTAAATATTATACAAACAGACCTAGACCTAGACAAGGAAGGCAGATACTTAAAAGCCCACTGCACTATCAATAACAAATTATACACACTATTAAATATATACGCACCAAACACAGATCAACATAAATATATTATACCAATACTACAAATGCTTGATAAATATCCACAAGCTACAAATATAGTAGCGGGAGATTTTAACTTTCCGCTAGATTTGATCTGGGACAAATGTAAAACAAACAAACTAAATGAACTCTATGCAAAGTACACTCCACAATGGAGAAACTAACCCTATTAGACAGCTGGAGAGAAAAAAATGTAAACACATGGGGCTATTCATACTACTCTACACCACATGACTGTTACACAAGACTAGACTACACAACAATACTTCCATTACCGGTAATTACAAAAGTAACAATGGAAACATGCGTATGGTCATACCAAAAAATAGTACAAATCATAATAAACACAGGACAACAACCATTAAAAAGGATGCAATGGAGGCTAAATGAATCCCTACTAACAGACCCCTCTATAAAAGAACAAATTTAAAAACACCAACTATTTTGATACAAATAACAGAGAAGTTTCACACCCGATACTTTGGGCGGCAGTTATACGAGGAACGATCATACAAATAGCTTCAAACTGTAAAAAACTACACATAGAAATTCTAACCCAATTGGAAAAACAAATACATACCCTGGAAACCAAACACATAGAATCAGGCAGCAAACAAACAATGAAACAACGGAGAACAGCTAGACAACAACTACAACAATAATGACGCAAACAGTCAAGAAAGCACTATTGTGTCAAAAATTTACTATCAAAAATGGAACAAACCAGACAAACCACTAGAACACCATCTTACGCCCAGATCAGGAATACCCAAAATTATCAAAATACGCACCTCACAAGGCACCTTTACGACCCAGATTCCATATACAAAACCTTCCACTTCCACTATACTAAACTATAACAAACCCACGCACAACAAATAAAGACATCATCTTTCCTACAAACAAACAGGCCCAAAAACAAACTAACTCCACAAATGTTAATGAAACTGGCACAAAACATTACATAACAGGAAACTACACAAGCAATAAAACAACTAAAGGCACATAAAGCACCAGGCCCAGAAAGGTTCTCTGGAATATACTATAAACAATTCAAAACTCAATTAACACCACACTTAACAAATATGTTTAACTGTTTTTTTTAAAAGGAGAACATACGGTATGCCATCAGAAATGAACACTGCACACATTACATTACAAGCCAGGTAAAGCATCCACAGAACCACAAAACTATAGACCTATATCCCTTATTAACCAAGATATTAAAATCCTAACCAAAATATTAGCAACACGACATTTGATAAATAATGATCAAGTAGGTTTTGTCCAGGGAAGACAGGCATCCGATAACATCAGGAGAACATACAATATAATAGCCTTTTTAAATAAAAAAATACACAACGCTGCATAATAACTCTGGATATATAAAAGGCTTTTGATAGCCTTTTGATGTTCCCACAAAACATTTCTAAATATAATGGAAATATATGCTTGTGAAGGTTCTCATTCATCCAGGTCATGGTATATCTGTTGTATTCAATTAGATCAACTGGACTTGAAATGTAGTTCTTGAAGACGTTTCGCTAGTCATCCGACTGGCTTTCTCAATTCAGAATGATTTGTACAAGAATCTGTGGCAATTATGTACCCTGGAAAATCCCAATTAGCATATCACAGCCAGGTGTTAAGGGTGTGATTGGATAGTGGCTAAGAGGTGTTATAGGAACGCCCAGAGTAAGGTGTTAAAACAGCATTGTACATGGCAGACAGTTGGTGTCGAACCCCCCACCTCTATTTAGGCTTGGTTTCTTTATTTTCACATAAATGGCCTCCTTAACACCTCTCTTGAACCAGTCACGTTCCTTCGCCAGTATGTTAACATTACAATCTTCAAAGGTATATACCACAATAATCCAAAGACCATATTAAAATTACCAACAACACACTCCAAATTAATAAATATAAAAAAGGGGCACTAGACAAGGATGCCCCTTATAACCATTGTTGTTTGTTCTAGCAATGGAACCAATAGCCCAAGCCATACGCACCATCAATACCATACAGGGCATCACAATTGCAGACAAAGAATACAAAATCAGTTTGTTTGCTGATGACATAGCGCTGACACTCGCATCCCCATTTATAGCACTCCCAAATTTATTCAATCTCCTACAAACAATTTCATCAACCACAGGCCTCAACCAAGATAAAAATGGAAATAATGGGAATAAACTACATACCAAAAAAACTTAATTTTAACCTAAAATGAAAAGAAGAGGGATTGAAATATTTGGGAGTCCAAATAACACCAACATACGAAACCATATACCAACACAATATTCCACCCATATTCCCCAAAATAAAATCAGATCTACTAAAATGGAACAAATTACAAATATCCTGAATAGGAAGAATCAACACCTTCAAAATGAATATACTACCCCATCTACTGTATCAATTCAGATGCCTACCCATAAAGATTACAAAATCAAATTATAAAGTTCATTTGGCAAAATAAAAAACCTAGAATAGCTAAATCCATCTTATGCAAACCAAAGTCACAAGGAGGCTGCTAAATACTATTTAGCAGACCAGTTAATACATTAATTTACATGGCACAAAACAATAAACACCTCAAGGTGGATAGAACTCGAATCTGATCTAGCCAAACCCTTAACACTAAATTCAATAGCATGGACATCACACACCCCAAAAATCAAAACGAGGATTAGAAAACAAGGATTAGCCCCTACACACAAACTACACCGAATCTATGGCACAGAACCAAAAATAGATACAACTGGACCTCAAAACCATCATTAATGTCTACTATCACACAGGAGACCTAGCATTTACAGCAAGCATGGTGGACAGACACAGGTATCTATAAATTGATACATTTTTACAACAACTGATCAGGAATAGATATCAACCAACTAAAAAATACATTTGCAGTACTACCTAGACACCAGTTTCAATACATACAAATCACAACATAAATAAAATAATGAAAACCAGAGGAAATACACCAGCCCTCACTGACTTTGTAAATTTCTGTCTCAAGCAAACCACTACCAGGAACAAACTAG
The DNA here is from genome assembly GCA_019447015.1 of Hymenochirus boettgeri. NCBI lineage: Eukaryota > Metazoa > Chordata > Amphibia > Anura > Pipidae > Hymenochirus > Hymenochirus boettgeri. The sequence continues at coordinate 16,879,090 of CM033475.1, forward strand.
CATTAAATTCTGTATAATTTCAAACCTTACTGTGATTAGTACTGTTAACACAAATGCAAACATATGTATATGAAAACAAATAAAAAATAAAATAATCAATAAAAATCTAAAAAGGGGGGGGGGGAGAATTTGTTCCCGTCTCCAAATGGCAATCGGAAAGTATCTCTGGATTAACCAGAATTGCAGTATATGAATAAACACCAGTAATTCTCAATATTTTTTATTTTTAGAAACTTACTTTTTTAAACCTATTCAGTAAACTTGCCATTACCACATCTGCTGGAAGACAGTTTCACCGTTCTCACTATAAAGAAACTTTTCTTAACCTGAAGATGAAACTTCTTTTCTTCCAAACTTAAAGGATGTCCACATGTCCTCCGATATGACCAAATAGTAAACAATGTACCAGAAAGTTTATTGTATGTTCCATTAACATATTTGTATGAAGTAGTCATATCCCCAATGCAAATGTCGCTTCTTTAATGTAAACAGCCCTTAATTGTCTAATCTGCCTGCATAGTCAAGCCCCTCCATTCCCTTATTATTTTAGCTGCCCTTCTCTGAACTTTTTCCATTTCCAAGATGTACCTTTTGTATATGAGATTCCAAAACAGCAACTCATATTCCAAATGAGGCCTGCCTTGTAAAGAGGGAGAATAATATTTTTTTCTCTTGAATCTATTCCTCTCTTTATACAAGACAATCTATCTGGCATTGTTTGCTACAGCTAAGTTATCCACCAGAACCCCCAAATATTTTCCCAGTGAAGATTCACTTAACACAGAGTTATTTATGATGTAGTGGCACCAAAATTGTTAAACCCCAAATACATCACCTTACATTTATCAACATTGAATCTCATCTGCCATTCTGCTGCCCATTTTGATAATCTATCTAGGTCAGCTTGCAGCAATTGCACATCATTTGAAGTTTCCAAACCTCTGCATAGTTTAGCGTAATCAGCAAAGACAGAGACCTTGTTCTCAATGCCCCCTTCTAAGTAATTTCTAAACATTAAAAATTGGCCCCAGTTTGGAACCCTTTGTGCGATACCCAGTGGATACAGGAGGGGGAGCAAAGATAGCAGGCCCCATGGGAAAACAACAGGTTTCTTTACTGTCATTGGGCTGATGCCACTCTGAGCAGGTGCACTGTGTACCAATTTTTTTATAGCCCAAGTTGATTTTTCACTTTAGTTCATCTTTAAGAAATGTATTTTTCCGAAGCTTCTACTCCCCCCTTTTTCCATAAGCATTATGTGAATCTAAAATGTGTGGGGTAGTGATGCATGTATATTTCATTTATATAATGTATGTTTTTATTTATAGTGATCCTATTTCAAAATTCTCTAAAACTAACCATTGTAAAAACTGACAGGAATAAAAACCAACAAGGGTTGGTTTTTAAAAAAGAATTTGTGAATTTAATGGAATGTCCTTATTCACTCTAAATCAAATGCTTTTTCTTTATTGTTTGTAGAATAAAAATGAAGCATTTGGGGGAGCACTATTAGGTAGGTGCTTTACTGTTTCAATAAATCCCTTTTGAGACCAACCCTAATAAATAGCCCAAACAATTTACATAACCTCAAACAGAATCTCAAACCCCTTGGTTTGGTGTAAGTCTTTGGCATTTGTGTGTCACCACAAAATATTAAAATGGTTAAAGGGTATCCATACTGTAGATTCAGAAAAATCATCATTTGATATCACAGTATTTACAGGGAAAGATTTATCACTACAGAATTAGAAAAGATGTTCTCTATCCCTGACCTCTTACTAGGACCTTTGGCTGCCTGTCGGCACACCTTCTGCAACAATTAAGATAATTAGCAGAGAGAAGAAAGAAGGGGAGATGGAGAGAGGGGCAGATGTGTAAGCAGAGCAGTGTCCATGGTGAGGCTGTGCAGAATGCATAATTGTCGCAGACAATACATGAAAGACAGTGAGTAAGGGAGGTGTGGGGCAATTAGGAGCACTCACTAAACATCAATAATTTAATGACAAAGCAAGCACAGATAAATATGTAAGTACTACCATTTTACTTCTCTCAAATTGTTTCAGAAAATTTAAAGTTGTTTGAGTGAGTATAGTGACCCCTTAATGCTATAAGCTCCCTTTCTCTGTTTGAAAATGGTAAAACCATCTTGTAATTTCCATGCATCCACTAGCTCTCAAACAGGTGAAGGTAGCAATTCTAAAATGGGAATTATGTTTAGTTTTCCTTTGAAAAGCAAATCAAATAAATAAGATACAAAATACAAAACACTATTATAATTAAAAATAAACAAGACTAACCTCAGTGCATAGATTTCCAGTGGAGACTGAAGTTATCTTCACTGCTGTGTTATTGGAATAGGCAGCTTTCCCCCCTGGGCTCTGGGGCTGATCTTAATAAAAGAAAAAGAGAAAACAGTATGGTCAACAAATAGTATTTATTTACTCAAGGTCCAAAAGTACATGCATCTTAAGGAAAAAGGACATACCTTTGAAGATTGTAATGTCAACATCCTTTCAAAGGAACATGACTGGTTCAAGAGAGGTGTCAAGGAGACCATTTATGTGAAAATAAAGAAACCAAGCCTGAATAGAGGTGGGGGGGTTCGACACCACTGTCTGCCATATACAATGCTGCTTTGACATGTTACCCTAGGCTTTCCTATAACACCTCTTAGCCACAATGCAATCACGCCTTGCATTCAGAAGGTCCTTAACACCTGGCTGTCATATGCTAATTGGGACTTTCCAGGGTACATCATTGCCAACAGATTCTTGTACAAGTCATTCGGAATAGAGAAAGTCAGTCAGATGACTAGCCAAATGTCTAAACTAAACTTTAAGTCCAGTTGATCTAACTGAATACAACTGATATAGGCAAGGAGCATTTAAAATCCCCCAAAAAGCAGTTCTCAGGGCTAGGCCCCACTAGCGCGTTTTTCACGCGTTTGTGCACGCGTTTTGCGCCTGCGATTTTCGGTAAAATGGAAATAGCGGGAACGCGAAAATTCACGCGATTTCCGATGCGCATGCGATTGCGCGTCCGTTCGCGTTTTGGTAACGCATGCGTTCACCATTTTTGGTGTGTTAATGCATGCATTTCCATAATGCAAAATGGTGATAACGAATGCGCAAAACGCACAAGAATCGCGCACAGAATCGCGTGCGATAACGCGATTCGCGATTTGGTGCGCGATTCCTGTGCGTTGCAGTATGGCCTAACCTTAAATGTAGCTAAAGGTAACTTTATAAGCATATCTATAAAACTGGTATGCAAACAACTCAATAGTGCACTTAAAAAAACAGGTGTTTATAATTTTTATTATGCAATCTTAGCCTATTTATTAAACGGGAACTGTGGTGCAAAAATTACTTTGGATAAATAGATAGGAATTGCTTTCATGAGTATTTTTGCAATTTACTTTGTTTTTTTTACATAGTTTTGAAGATATTTACATTTTTATGTGTGATATGGCAGCAGCATTACCAGATCCCCTGCACTTCCTGCTCCAAAACCATTTGACAGTCACTCAGTGTGGTCTCTTCCCCTTGCAGCCCCCCTCCTCTTTCAAGCCCCCTGGACCCTCCCCTTGCAGGCCCCCCATGGCCCCTTACAGCCCTTCTTGCAGCACCTCCTTGGCTCTTTTTGCAGCCCACTTGGCCCTGCCCACTTACAGGTGTAATGGCCCACCCATGTGTGGGTGATGTGACTCCGCCCATGCACGGGTGCCGTGGCCCCTCCCACACTCAGACCCATACCCCCCACCCCAGAAAACTGTGTAAAAAAAGCTTTTTCAGGCAGAGTGACAGCTCTGCCTGAAAAGGCGGTTTTCACACAGAGAGAGATTGTAGATTGTACACAGTATAGATTCCCTTACCTTTTCTGTGGGGATCTTCACACAGCAGGGAGGGACTTCCTGTTTCCCTCACACACTGTGAAGTCTGAGGCTGTGCTCTGCCACCTGCAATGTGGAGGAGCAGCCTTTGAAATGTCACATGTCATCCTCCCACCCATTAACTTTCTGGTCAGTCTATATATCTTTGGCTGTGGAGCACGTAGAGAGGTGGTCTGGAAACAAAAGTTCCCCTTCAAGTAAGGATTATGTAAAAAGCCTTCCATCATGCTTTCAAAATAAAACCTAAATCACATCTCTAGATAAAATTTGTGAAGTTATTGCTGGAAAGGTTAAGAAATATTACTTCCTGCTTCAGCACCTCCTGCTTTCAGCCAGGTGACCAGTCTCTGCCTGCATTAATAGGCTCCCATTCTCAATTGTCATTTTTTTCCCCAAAGCACCTTCTGTTTTCCCCAGCATATACAGGGTTATTCAATAAAAGTTCTCATCGTTTAAAATGGTGCATATTTTGCCCCAACCAATCAGGTCTTATTTAACATTTGAAAGCTATCATCTGATTGTTTGGGGCAAAAATAGCACCATTTTAAACTATAAGAACTTTTATTGAATAACCCTGTAAAAAAGTCTTCACTCAGCATTTTTTGCCCCAGGGGGCTGAGGGAGTGGCAGAGGTCTGGTGATCTTACATAACCTTCTGGAAACCGGAAATTTGAACATTCACCCCAATGTAATTTCTCACAGGCTGCAGCCAGAGATGTGATTGTCGGCTAATTTTAAAAGAAATACTGTAGGCTTGTTTGGGACCACAACCTAACTTGTTTGGGACCACAATTGCCCTTTAAAAATGGAAAGGATATGCTGAACATGGAAGTTTAAAGCGGCAAAACTTGAAGCAAAAGTGAAAGCTACCTGCAAAGATTTGCATCAGGAAAATATGATAAGGGGTAGGAACAAATGCTTATATTCTTTATTTGTTAGTACATGGGCCAAACATTGATCTCTCAAAGAACAACTTTGTTAATTTAATCCATGTTATCCTGGGAGATAGATGGTAGCCTAGGAGATAGTTGCACATTGTTTTGTTATCCTGGGAAATTGCTGCATGTTGTTTTGGCACTTTTAGCTATATAATTATTTTAAAAACTCACTTGCTACATTAGGACTGGAACGATGATCAGAACGGTTTTTTAATAGCCTGTCATCACCATGTAACTTTTTGGGTTCACTGTATTCTGGCCAGGTTGTGCGGGGACTTTCTGGCGATCCAGTTGAAGAAGTGTTATTGTAAAGCTCAAAACCTTCACTCTTTGGTCGAGGCTTTCCTGAACCACGGCGATCTAATTAAAAGAAATACATACATAAGATTAAAATGTGTTAAAGATGAAATGTGCTGACACAAAAGTATTATTTTCAGCGCTGTACACACAAAAATTCTAGTAATTTTTACTGCATCTACAAACATAACATGTAAAAATATAATGTGATTACCTGTACATGTGCATTGGAGAGGTTGAAATAAAATACAAATAGAGATAGGAAGGTACAAATGACAAAGTTTTTGGTGTGTCTGTGTTTCAGCAAGAACAAGTTGTGCTGGATGGGTTGGTATTGCTTAGACTTTTTTTGTCTTCTGTTGTATTATTATGTATCTATATAGCATTAACATCTTTCATAGTGCTTTACAATTACATGAATACACATGAGGAAAATATACATGTTACATACAGGGTAGTGCATAGAATACAAACTCATGCAGCACTCAAGTGTGGGGAAAAGCAGCAAGAAATAGTAGGAAAGAGGGCCCTGCAAGTGAGCTTACCATATAATTATGTTTATTAAGAATGAAAAAGCTTATAAAAATGCTTGGAGAGCATGACAAGGAGGTGTAAACTTTTGTGTTTGAAGCAAGGTGTTTAGGTGTTGGCAAGCAAGTTGACATGCGGTTTGAAAGAAAGATCAGAATCTAGCATTATTCCCAGGCAACAGACATGAGGATATCCGTGTGTCTGATGTATTTGTGTTGCTACATGACTTCAATTCAGTACTTGTTTAAGTCAAGCTCAGTCCCCCCAGCCAGACTATCCAAGTCTCTGTGAGGGCAAGCAATTCTTCCTATGAGACAACATTGGGAGAGGGCATTTCCCACCATACAGTTCACATACTAACTGTCACCATTAAAGGTACAGCAAAACTATAAATAATGTTTATGATAATAAGGCACTTGAATAACAGCTAAAAAAACAGCTCAACCCATGCAAACGCAAAATAGCACAACAATATTATAATAAAATCAATCCTGATATCATTATGCTACAGGAAACCCCATTCCCGGCAGAAAACCCAAATATTTGGGAAAAAACTGCATCAGTGTAGGCATTTTGATCAGCAGGGGCTTATCTTTCGCAGAGGAATCATGCTATAGGGACAACCAGGGGACATACATTATCCTTAACGGATATATCAACACAACACGTATAACATTGATATGTGTATATGCCAAACCAGAACCAAAAATGTTTCTACCAGGAGCTCAGCAATAAAATCAAGCTACACGCATTTGGTCCTCTTGTAGTTGGAGGGGATTTCAATATGACAATCAGCCAAATGCTAGACAGATCCAAACCACCGAAGACCCCCTCTTCAGGCACCTCGAACAAACATCTTCTCCATTTCATTAAAAACAGCAATATAGTAGATCCATGGAGACTATCTCACCCACACCTAAAGGAATACACCTTCTTCTCTCCACCACACTCTATTTTCACTAGAATCAATTACATATTTGTGTCACCAATACTACTCTCAAAGATAGTAGAAACAAGTATCTCGGAGATCTCATGGTCAGATCATGCTTATGTCAAAATTACTTTATCGGATCTAAGAGTTAATAGACCTATCCCTACATGGCGTTTGAACAAATCTCTCATAACTAATCCATCCACAGCTAAGGAGCTAGACCAGGGGGCGTGACCAAGATGGCGGACTGAGTGGACGTGTTCCACCGAGCTCCTCCACAAGGACTAACTATCCGGACAATTATCCTATACCCACATTGACCCAAGGCACCTCAGATGGGCAGAAACAAAGATAAGGATAATAAAAAAAGCAAAAGGGACAACCCGGCAGAGGGAGCCCGACACTAAAAGCCACGTGGCTGCGCAGACAGCTAATACACCGGCCACAGAAGCAGCTCCGGAACCAGACCAGATAGTCCCTCCACAAACCCCAAACCCTAGCTCACATTCCCCCTGCTGCACTCCAGCCTCCAGGCTATAAGAGACATGGGGTCCACTCTCACGGCTAAATACTGTGGAAGATACAATTCAACCAATACCTGCAAACATAACCCAGCTACAGCAAGAATTACAACAATACAAGTAAAAAGCTGATGACCCGGAGAACAGATCGAGGAGACAAAATCTGCGCCTGGTAGGATTTCCGGAGAAAGCAGGAGGACGACAAGCCGAGGATTTTGTGGATAAAAGAGAAATGCGGAGGGGAATGCCTTAGCACCGTCTTTACTGTAGAAAGTGCACACTGCGTTCCGAACAGACCCCTACCACCTGGGAGCAGGCCCAGACCAATCATTGCGAGGCTGCTAAATTCACGTAACAGGGATGCAATACTAAGGAAGGCATGTACTGCAACTAACCTACAATACGAAAATACCAACATTGCAATCTTCCTGGATTACTCCCCTGACCTACAACGCAGAAGGGTATTCACAGAAAGGCTTCACAGAGCTGGATTTGAATATGCCATCCTAAACCTGGCAAAGATAAGAATCATCCAAGAGGGGAAAACCAATTTTTTCCAATCACCAGCTGAAGACACAGCCTGCTATCTAAAGCCACAAGGACCTGGTAAGCCATACGGACACACGAGTACACACCCATAACCCATTACTCTCAAAATAACACGAACCAGCTGATAACTATAAATATACAGAAATAGCACAGTAATAAACCCGATGATACCCTTACGTTAGTTGTAAGTTGAACATACAGCTCTGATAACTTATGATGTACCAAACGAGGCCCCTTGGGACCTAAATGTTACACTCTACTCTGCAAAGTAGCAGTATGCGATTACGTCTCAATTTATAACCATCAGCATACACCACAACTCTTAAACACTCATGCTCCTAGGAACTTTGATAAAGAAACTGGTAGCAAAACGAAATAGTAAAGAATTTAAGGTTTAATGCCAACAAAGTGTATACATAAATAATACTGATAGTATACCATAATAGGTGTCAGATATGTATGTATATGTAAACGCTACTAAGGTCGAATTATATAGTCTATAATGTTAAATGTGAATAATATATGCATAGATAAAATGTATACTAAGTTCCTTCATAAAAACTCTTAAGTTATAATTTGAAAGATATAGCTATAGGTAAATTTAAGGCTACAAAGTATGCTACATCATGAGGTTAAGTGGGCACACACCTATAACTCACTACAAATTAAAGTAATATGATACAGCAGATAACTATATGCATACAGGCAAAACACAGAAATAAATCTAACTAAGCCCCGGTACTAGATAACTACAACGCATATGACAACAAAATACTAGAAAATTTCTAACACACAGTACATGAAGATCTGTGATTAACTAAACAAGGCAATGTATGACTTAAATCGTTAACAGTCACCTCTCCAAGGGAGCGACGCACTACCAATCTTCAAATCCAGAGTCATTAGTCATAACCCACAGCCTTAGACACTCACAATCCTAGGACTCACGGTAAAAAAACTAGCAATAAAATGGACCACAAAGGTCAACATTACTAATGTATGCATTTAAAATATGTGCAATGTATTTGCTGTTTCTGTGTCATATATATGATTAAAATATAAATAAACAAGTTTAGTGTGCTGGCGGACTCCAGGGCGGGCCATCTGGATCCGGGGGATGGAGATCTCTTGGGGCCGCACATTAGTGAACCTTACCTCTGCTTCTAATAATAACGCATACCGGCGCGGGCGTGCTTACCCGGGAGATCACGAGACATATATGCATTTAAGTGGGGGTAAAATAACTGGAGGAGACTCGAATCACAACCCTAAGCAATCCCGGGTACAGTAGTTACAAAAGTAACCCCTGAGAAGTTAGATTGTATATAAATATGTTAATGTTTTGTTTTATGTTTAACTCCGCTAACAGGAATATATAAAGATGCAAATTGAAGTTTACAAACTAAAATATTAAGTATGAAAATTGCCAATAAAGTAGTCATAGAAATGGTATCAAGCAGTCTCTCAGACACCCCCCCCCCCTTCTCTCTCTCTCTCTATCTGTCCTCTTCTATACCTTCAATACTATGGCAAGTCATTTGAAATTATTCTCATGGAACGTCCGAGGTTTGGGTAACCCACGTAAAAACTGGATATAATATGTCTGCAAGAAAAGCACTATTTGCAACAAAACTCAAAATAGATAGCTGGCAGATTTATATTCTTGGCTCTAATAATAGGCAATATCCCATATCCGATACTCGGCTTCCATAACCCATCACCCTCAAATATCTCACTTCTTTCTCATGCCATACAGTTCATGGCAAAATACCCTGACACCCCTGCCATTATACTGGGAGATTTCAATATGGTGATGGATGAAAGCTGGGACAGACTATTACGTTGTAATAAACAGTCCAATTTCGAGCTAGGTAACCAATCGTCAAAAATTCTAATGTACTTAACCAAAAAAAAGCAAGCACCAAATACAATCCTTAAGATCCAGGACCCAATAAAAGGAACACTAAACAGGCACCAGAAATTGCCAGCAGTTTTAAATACCACCAAGATCTGTACACAATGCAACTACCATACTCCACAAGCTAAATACATACCGATTTATCAGATATTTCATGCCCCTTATTCGAAGAAAACCAGCGCACCATCCTAGAAAAAGAAATCCAGGAAGAAGATACAAGCGACAATAGAACAACTAAACTCTGGGAAAGCCCCTGGCCTAGACGGTATCCCGATTGAAATTTATAGAAGACATGCTGCAATAATTAGCAAACCTCTCCTAGATACATATCAAGAAGCTTTTCAATGCCAACAACTACCAAAACCAATGGAGGAAGCAAAAATAATAGTACTACCAAAACAAGATAAAGACCCAACACAGCTCAACTCCTACAGGCCGATATCGCTGCTAAATTGTGATCATAAAATATTGGCAAAAATACTTGCTAACAGACTGCAAACAGTGATTACCACCCTGATAGCACTGGAACAAACGGGATTTATGCCTGGAAAGTCAACATCGATCAACTTAAGGCAAGTACTAATCCAGATGCAGATAAACCATGAAAACCCCACCCATAGAGCAATTCTTTTGTTGGACATCCATTGGACATCAGTCTTCAATTTCGTGGAATGTGAATTTCTGTGGACAATTCTACAAAAATATGATTTCGTCTGAAATACATAACTTGGCTCCGCCTGCTATACAACAACCCGAAAGCTTGCATATCAATCCAAGGAGCAACTTCGGAATGTTTCAATCTGCATAGAGGGACAAGGCAGGGATGGCCCCAGGTCACACCAAAAGATAAACGGACTCAAGCTAGACATATTTGAAGAAAAATTGGGCCTATATGCGGATGATGTGGTCCTATTTCAGGATGTGTCGGAGGGATCCCTACAAGCGGCCACTCAAGTTATACCAGAATACGTATGCTGTAATATTATATACATTACAATATACGTTGACATATATCCCTGGGAAGTTCTTTACCATATTAAATGGCATTCTAACATCATTTCTATGGGGCAATGGCAGAGCGAGAGTTAAACTCAAACAACTGCAAGCCAATAAAACAGACGGAGGGCTAGCATTCCCGGACTTTTGATTGTATTATTTAGCTGGCCAACTAAAGTACCTCAGGTGCTGGGTTGCAGAAGGAGAACAACCCACACAATCTGACCAAATGTTGACAAGCTACCTAAAAGGGACATATATGGCATCCTTAAACAACTCTGCAATCCACTCAATAGGACCAATACATAAACAGGATGCACAAGTGTGGAAAATAGTAAACAAACTACTAGGCTACAAAGAAATCCCACAGGAACTATCCATATGGCAAAATTACTCATGCCCCAACCTACGACAATTTCACTAATCCGAATTCTGGAAGAAAAAAGGAATTACCAACTTTGGACATATAATCCGGGATAAACAAATAATTCCATTTGAAGAACTTAAAGATAAACACAAACTGGCAAACCAAATATTTCTTCCACTACTTTCAACTAAAACATTGTATACTAGCAGATTTTCAGGGGCAAATACCGGACATAAGTCCTCACCCAATTCTACAAATCCTAAAACATCCCACACAGAAAAAAACCCTCCTGCATGCGAATATGTCTAGAGAAACAACACAGCTACTGGATAAATGGTGCAAAGTAATATCGATACCAGCCTCCGAAATAGCTAGCGACCTTCTAGAGAGCAAAGCTCTGGCGTCACCTGCTGCACAAAACAAACTGATAAAGTTCAATATCCTAAATCAAGCGTACTTAACACCCCAAAGACTACTCGAGCAGGCAGACGTTAGGACTCCAACTGCCCTAAATGCGGATTGGGAACAGGCAGCTGGCATCTACTATGGCTGTGCCCTGAAATACAAAAATACTAGCAAGATATTCAACAGTTACTACATACCCAACTAGCTCTACCTATACCCCATGCAATATGTGCTGGGGATCCTCGACTGAACAAGGAGTCAAATACAAACTAACTGAGTAGAAAACTGCTATTCTATGGCAGGAAGGCAATCGTATTAAAATGGATGGCCCCAAACACACCAACAATACAGGACTGGAAAAGACTGGTCAACAAAGATTTGCCCTATCAACGGGTGTTGTATAAGCACAGGAAATGTCCGCAGCAATGCTGCTCTGGTAGGCTCCGCCCCCTCCTCCCCGTCGGCGACGAGGCCAATAGGAAGGCACGCTTGTTGCAGAGCGTGCCTTCTTATTGGCCTCGTTGCAGACAGGGAGGAGGGGGCGGAGCCTACCAGAGCAGCGTTGCTCTGTGACGCTGCAGAAAGTTACGCGAACCCAGGGGTGAGGACCTAGCGGTTCAGGTCCTCACCCTGGGTAAACGCTAATACACAAAGAAGAGGAGCCGAGGGAAGGTGAGTAAGGCAGTGTAGTGAGGTCCGCCATAGGGTATATAACTGACTTGTTCCAATTTAGTTTTAAACCGGAGTATGGGGCAAATGTATCTAATATTTGTATCAATGAGGTAAGTGGGTTGTCGAGGTATAGAATGACATCATCAGCATTAAGTCCTAGCGTTTCAGTGGTGTCACCCAGGACGAAACCTTTAACTGAGGTATCTGATCTGATTTTGAGTGCTAGGGCCTCAATTGCCAAGGCGAAGAGAAGCGGCGAGAGGGGGCAGGGCTGCCTGGTGCCGCAGAACAGAGAGAATTTTTGTGAGGTGGCCCCATTGATGGCCATGGTTGCTTGAGGGTTTTTGGACATGATTTGAAGCCACAGTATGAACTTATCACCACATCTGTACCTGTGGAGGCAGGCCCATAAGAAATCCCATTCCAATGTATCAAAAGCTTTTTGCATAACTAGGGAAATCATTACACGTTGTCCACTGTTGTCATGGTCGATTTGTGACTGTATCAACGTGCGTCTCAAATTTATAGAAGTTGACTTGCCAGGGAGAAAGCCTGTTTGATCTGAGTGAATTAGTGTTAGCCTTGCTTTCTGTATCCTATTAGCCAGTATTTTTGCAAGAATTTTATAGTCACTATTCAATAGGGATATAGGCCTGTAGGAGCTTAGATCCGATGGTTCTTTTCCAGTTTTGAGAAGCAGTATTATAGTTGCCTCATAAAATGATTGTGGCAAGCATGACCGGTTATATGCAGTTTGAAGAGTGGTGAGTAGTTGGGGGGCTAGTTCCATTTCATATTTTTTTATATACCTTAATTGGCAGTCCGTCTGGTCCAGGTGCTTTGTTATTGTGCAAATTTGCAATAGCAGTTTGTATCTCGGTTATTGTTATATCTAGTGAGTCAAATTGTGCTGGGGATAGGGTAGGAAAATCAACATTTGCAAGGTAGTCGAATATATCTGCTAGACTTGAGTCGGATCGTGACTTGTATAATCGGAGTAGTATGTCGTGAAGGCTTGTAGTATATCTGGCGTTGATGTTATTTGACCTAGGTTGGGATCTTGTATTTGGAGGATACATCTGTTAGACGTTTGGGCCTGTGCTAAGTATGTTAAGAGTTTGGCTGATTGGTTGCCTGTTTGAAAAAAAGTTGAGTCCTGGAAAAAGCTTTTGCGCTTTGCTTTTTCTTCGGCAAATAGTTGAGAACGTCTTTGGGCAACCAGAAATTCTGTATATGTCTTGTTTGTAGGATCTATAGCATATTGTTGTTCCATTATGAGTAATTGCGTGTTTAATATGTCTTCTTCTTGCCTTGTAGATCTTTTGATATTGGTGATGGTAGAATGAAAGCAGCCCCTCATATATGCCTTAAAACTGTCCCAGTAAGTGGCGGTGGGTGGATCAGAGTAGTTTAGTTCGAAATATTCGGTAAATTTCCTCGGGAGTGTGTCGGATTCTGGGAAAGTCATCAGCCAGAAGGGATTTAGCTTCCAGGGTTTGTGGGGTGCATGACTGTCTTGAGCAAGTTGCATTATTATAGGGGAATGGTAAACACTGTTAAATTTATTAATAAATACTGCAATATCACAGGTTTACATGTGAATCACAACAATATTTAAGCATAGTTACCAACATTTCTAAAAAAGTTTCTAGGGACACCTTTTCAGAGCAAAACAAAAATGCACAATGATTAAAGCCACGCACACAAGCAAATGGTGGTCATGCAGTGAGAACAGACAGCAAAGGTCCCATACAGTGAGAACAGACAGCGAAGGTCCCATACAGTGAGAACAGACAGCAAAGGTCCCATACAGTGAGGTATTGGGATATTGACCACATATTCCTCTCCTGTATTAATTATCAATTCCTCCAATACCAAACCTGACTCCAATACCAAACATGTGTAATCCATATTTCCCAAGATATTAAAGGGGAACTGTGGTCCAAAAATGACTTAGGTAAATTTATAGGAATTGCTCCCCTGAGAATTTTTGCTATTTATTTCCATTGTTTATTTTGCATAGTTTTGAAGATATTTACATTTTTGTGTGTGATATGGAAGCAGCATAACCAGGACCCCTGCACTTCCTGCTTCCTGCTCTGAAACTGTCAGCCAATCTGTCCTGTGTCTCCTCCTCCCCTTTGCAGCCCCCCTGGTCCCTCCCACTCATGGACGCCATGGTCCCCCCAGTTGCAGCCCCCCCGTGGGTGTTTATTTTACAGCCCTATTTGGCCCCGCCCACTCACAGGTGCCATGGCCCCGCCCACTCACGGGTGCCATGGCCCAGCCCTCTCGCGGGTGCCTAAGCCCTGCTCACTTGCGAGTGCCTAAGCCCCCCCCCACCTGCAGGTGCCTAAGCCCTACCCACTCGTGGGTGTCTAAGCCCCTCCCACTCGCGGGTGCCGTTGGTTACTCAGACACCCTCCCCCCCTACAGAATACTCTGTGGAATCAGCCTTTTCAGGCAGTGAGAACTCTGCCTGAAAAGGCTGTTTTCACACAGTGAAAGAGAAGGGCTGTAGATTCCCTTACCTTCTCTGTCAGGACTTCACACAGCAGAGAGGAGGAGGGACTTCCTGTCTCCCTCACACACTGAGGGAGTCTGAGGCTGTGCCTCAGGAATGTCACAAGTCAGTCTCCCACCCATTAACTTTCTGGTCAGTCATTTCTGTATATCTTGGGCTGTGGTAATATTCATCCATCCAGGTCATGGTATATCTCTAATATTCATCCATCCAGGTCACGGTATATCTGTAATATTCATTCATACAGATATACCGTGACCTGGATGAATGAATATTACAGATATGTTATGGCAGGTTCATTGGTCAGTTTAATAAAAAGCTGGATGAGTTTTTAAAAACAAGGAATGTTGCAAGTTACTGGTATTGATACATAAAGTAGAGTTGATCCAGGGAAATTTCCAATTGCCCTTGGAGTCAGGGAGGAATTTTTTCCATAATTTTGGTGGGTTTTTTGCCTTCCTCTGGATCAACAGTTAGACAGGAGATGAGGATATTGCTAGATGGGTTGGACTGGATGGACATATGTCTTTATTCAACCTCTAATACTATACTAATCTCCCTGATTGTCCTCTTCATCCTCACTAGCTTGGCCTACTGATGGCTTTATGAGCTTGCGCCCCCCGCAGGCAGCTTAAGAAACAGCTGCAAGTCATTGGTTGGGACATCACTGTCACAATATATTCAATATATTCAATACTTCATCACAATCAGTTATGTTCTATACATATAGCCATATTATAGAAAACCCATACGCTGTTAAAGCCCTGGTATCTTTACAGCAAGAGGCAATGTACCAAGAAAAACATCTGGAAATCATAAGAACCAATGTAAATCATAATCCCCATTAAGGCCAAAGGGCACTAGCGAATTGAGTTTCTTTACACACCAAACCTCTCTCCGTTTGATCCCAAGTTCACTATCACCTCCCCTAAAAGGAAGCTGAACCATCTCCAGTACCATATAACGCAGATCACAATCCCCATGACCTGCTTACACAAACAGGGAGATTCAATAAAAGTTCTTTAGGGAGATTCAATAAAAGTTTTCATCATTTAAAATGTTGCTTATTTTTCCCCAACCAATCAGATGTTAGCTTTCAAATGTTAAATAAGATCTGATTGGTTGGTGCAAAATTTGCACCATTTTAAACAATAAGAACTTTTATTGAATCTCCCTGTTACTGTTTTGATACTGGCAATTTCTTATCTTTCAACCTAATAATCAATCAATGCTGTGATATAAGGGCTTTCACTTCCCATGTGGGCTAACCCACATATATATAGCAGCACACACGAGCACCACAACACATACACCACATCTCGTGTCACATGTGTAGTGGCCCCTAATTTCAAATTTCTGTGAGGTTATGCAGTGTACAAAAAATGCACCCTGCATTCACACTGAGTGCAGAGTAGGCACTGTAACATACCAGTCCTCTTAGGACCCAAAAAA
Organism: Hymenochirus boettgeri; assembly: GCA_019447015.1. Lineage (NCBI taxonomy): Eukaryota > Metazoa > Chordata > Amphibia > Anura > Pipidae > Hymenochirus > Hymenochirus boettgeri. The sequence goes on from CM033475.1 coordinate 16,895,083, forward strand.
GTATCTTTAACGTGTTTTTTCTGGACGAAATACAGATCTCACCAGTTTCTTACCCAAACTCATGTGATACTCTAGTCCATAAAGTTCTGGACCAATGCATGGAAGATAGTAGAGGTTGGGATAGAGTCAGCTTTTTTTTGTTAGTTAGTAAGTTAAGTGGATGATAGGGGTGCATCCAATTATATTCAAGTTCAGCCCAGTAGGTTGTGGTGAGGTCCAGTGTATTAGCTGTCTCATCTGAGCTGCGTGGAAGTACAGTTTTATGTGTGGTACTGCAAGCCCACCTTGGTTGCGAGGTGCTGTCATTACCTTCTTGGATAGACGATGGGCCTTCCCCCCCCCCATATATATTTAAGAAAATCTGATTGTAGTCTGTCTAGATTGGCAGTAGGGATGGGTATTGGTACTGTGGAAAAAAGATACTATAGTTTTGGCAATATTGACATTTTGATCGCTGTTATGCGACCTGTCCATGAGAGATATAAAGGTTGCCAAGATTTTAGTTGTGATCATTGGGTTGTAGTTTGCTGCGTATAGTGAAGAGTAGGTAGATGTTAGTCGGATACCAAGTGAGATTCTCTTGTTTCCAGTGGTAGGGGAAATTGATCTGTAGTAGAACTGAGTATCAGAGCAGGGTTTTGCCTTCGGTTGATGACCTCAATTATATCTATTGCCCTTCGGGTATTGTCTGCTGCCTGGCGGCCACTTATGAAGCTCACTTGATCCCCATGTATTAGGGATGGTAAGATGGCCGCCAGTCTGTTGGAGAGTGTTTTGGAATATATTTTAAGGTCAGAGTTTAGTAATGCAATGGGCCTATAGCTGGCACATAGTAGAGGGTCTTTGCCTTGTTTTGGGAGTACTGTAAGGTAAGAATGGGACATTGTGGTCTGGATTAATTCCCCTTCAAGGAAACTATTGTACAATCGTGTTAAGTGGGGCAGGAGAGTGGTCTTGAAAATTTTAAAATATAGGTACGAGTATCCATCAGGGCCGGGAGTTTTCCCTGTAGGCATATGTGATATAACATGGTTTATTTCTGTTTCCGTTATCGGGCGGTTGAGGTATTGAGATAAAGGAAAGATTTGAAGAGACTGGAGAAGTTTTTGACCAGCCCAGGTCAGGCAGACCCCGCAAGACAACTGCTCCAGAGGACCGTTTGTTGGCTCGAAAATCCAAGTCAAGCCCATTTTCAACTGTCACCTGAAATCCCTGTGTCAACCAGAACAGTTTGTCGGATTCTGTCTCCAAATGGCCTCCATGGTCCAATCAGTGCCCATAAGCCGGCACTAAACAAAAGACAATTGGAAAACCGTGTGGCATTTGCCAAGTCCCACAGCCTGCTAAACGGATGGATGGGAGAAACGTGGCAAAAGGTGGATTTTTCAGATGAATTTTGAATTACACCACAGTCACCGCAAATATTACAGGAGACCTACTGGAAACCCGCATGGATTACCCAGAAAACAGTGAAGTTTGGTGGAGGCAAAATCATGGTCTGGGGTTACATCCAGTATGGGGGTGTGCGAGGGATCTGCAGGGTGGAAGGCAACATCAATAGTGTAAAATCCCAAGAAATCTTAGCTACCTCATATATCCCCAACCATAAACAAGGCCCAATTCTGTAGCAGGATGGTGCTCCATCTCATACTTTTATTTACATTTCTTTAAAACATTATAACTCCACTAATGTGATATCCTAATAAAATATTTCTGTACATATGCTTGTTTTTATATCATTTATAAGTATAAACATAACTTAAAAGGGAACAGTTAAGTATAAACTTATACTTGTTAAATTTGGGAAGGGAACACACCATGGTAGCACATTTCTTTCATGGTAAAAAAAATGGTACCTTTAGAGGGAATAAAGACCCACTACAGTATATGGTATCTATATATCTATATATGATAAATCTACCTTACATCCTACCTATCTGGTAACCAGCACAGTATATGGTATCTATATATCTATATATGATAAATCTACCCTTACATCCTACCTTAAGGGTTAGATTTATCATAATAGATATTATAGATTACCATTACTGTGCTGGTTACCGGATAGGTGGATGTAAGGTAGATT
>CM033475.1:16899668-16915360 GCA_019447015.1 Hymenochirus boettgeri
TTTATCATATATAGATATATAGATACCGTATACTGTGTGGTTACCAGATAGTAGGATGTAAGGTTAGATTATATATATAGAATATAGAACCATATACTGTGGTTACCGGATAGGTAGGATGTAAGGGTAGATTTATCATATATAGAATATAGATACCATATACTGTGCTGGTTACCTGGATAGGTAGGATGTAAGGTAGATTTATCAATATAGATATATAGATATATATATACTGTGTGGTTACCGGATAGGTAGGATGTAGGGTAGATTTATCATATATAGATATATAGATACATTACTGTGCTGGTTACCGGATAGGAGGATGTAAGGGTAGATTTCATATATAGATATATAGATATCATATACTGTGCGGTTACCAGATAGGTAGGATGTAAGGGTTGATTTATCATTATAGATATATAGATACAATATACTGTGCTGGTTACCAGATAGGTAGGATGTAAGGGATAGATTATCATATATAGATATATAGATACCATATACTGTGCTGGGTACAAGATAGGTTAGGATGTAAGGGTGATTTTACATATATAGATAGATATCAATACTGTGCTGGTTACCTAGATAGGTAGGATGTAAGGGTAGATTTATCAATATATAGATTATAAATCATATACTGTGTGGTTACCAGATAGGTAGGATGTAAGGGTAGATTTATCATATATAGATATATAGATATCATATACTGTGCTGGTTACCAGATAGGTAGGATGTAAGGGTAGATTTCATCATATATGATATATAGATACATATACTGTGCTGGTTACCAGATAGGTAGGATGTAAGGGTAGATTTATCATATATAGATATATAGATACCATACTTGCTGGGTACAAGATAGGTAGGATGTAGGGTAGAGTTATCATATATAGATATATAGATATCATATACTGTGCTGGTTACCGGATAGGTAGGATGTGTAAGGGTAGATTTATCATTATATGATATATAGATATCATATACTGTGCTGGTTACCGGATAGGTAGGATGTAAGGGTAGATTTATCATATATAGATATATAGATACCATATACTGTGCTGGTTACGGATAGGTAGGATGTAAGGGTAGATTTATCATATATAGATAAGTACCATATACTGTGCTGGTTACCGGATAGGTAGGATGTAAGGGTAGATTTATCATATATAGATTATAGATATCATATACTGTGCTGGTTACCGGATAGGTAGGATGTAAGGGTAGATTTATCATATATAGATATATAGATACCATATACTGTGCTGGTTACCGGAATAGGTAGGATGTAAGGTAGATTATCATATATAGATATTAGATTACATACTGTGCTGGTTACCGGATATGTAGGATTTGTAAGGGTAGATTTATCATTATAGATATATAGATACCATATACTGTGCTGGTACCGGATAGGTAGGATGTAAGGTAGATTTATCATATATAGATATATAGATACATATACTGTGCTGGTATACGGATAGGTAGGATGTAAGGGTAGATTTATTATATATAGATATATAGATACCATATACTGTGTGGTTACCAGATAGGTAGGATGGTAAGGGAGATTTATCATATATAGATATATAGATACCATATACTGTGTGGTTACCGGATAGTAGGATGTAAGGGTAGATTTATCATATATAGATATATAGATATCCTATCTGTGCTGGTTACCGGATAGGTAGGATGTAAGGGTAGATTTATCAATATATAGTATATATATACCATATAACTGTGCTGGGTTACCGGATAGGGAGGATGGTAAGGGTAGATTTATCATAATGATATATAGATATCATATACTGTGCTGGTTACCGGATAGGTAGGATGTAAGGGGGATTTATCATATATAGATATATAGATACCATATACTGTTGCGGTTACCGGATAGGTAGGATGTAAGGGTAGATTTATCATATATAGATATATAGATATCATGTACTGTGCTGGGTACCGATAGGTAGGATGTAAGGGTAGATTTATCATATATAGATATATAGATACCATATACTGTCTGGTTACCGGATAGGTAGGATGTAAGGGTAGATTTATCATATATAGATATATAGATACATATACTGTGCTGGTTAACGGATAGGTAGGATGTAAGGGTAGATATCATATATAGATATATAGATACCATATATACGTGCTGGTTACCGGATAGGTAGGATGTAAGGGTAGTTTATCAATATAAGATATATAGATACCAATACTGTGCTGGTTACCGGAGAGTAGGATGGAAGGGTAGATTTATCATATATAGATATATAGATACCATTACTGTGCTGGTTACCGGATAGGTAGATGTAAGGGTAGATTTATCATATATAGATATATAGATACCATAACGTGCGTGGTTACCGGATAGGTAGGATGTAAGGGTAGATTATCATATATAGATATATAGATACCAATACTGTGTGGTTACCGGATAGGTAGGATGTAGGGGTAGATTTATCATATATAGATATATAGATACCTATACTGTGCTGGTTACCAGATAGGTAGGATGTAAGGGTAGATTATCATATATAGATATATAGATACCCGTTACTGTGCTGGTTACCCAGATAGGTAGGATGTAAGGGTAGGTTTATCATATAGATATATAGATACCATATACTGTGCTGGTTACCGGATAGGTAGGATGTAAGGGTAGATTTATCATATATAGATATATAGAACCATATACATGTGCTGGTTACGGATAGGGAGGATGAAGGGTAGATTTATCATATATAGATATATAGATACCATATACTGTGCTGGTTACCGGATAGGTAGGATGTAAGGGTAGATTATATATATAGATATATGATAACATATCTGTGCTGGTTACCGGATAGGTAGGAGTAAGGGTAGATTTACATATATAGATATATAGATACCATATACTGTGCTGGTTCCGGATAGGTAGGATGTAAGGGTAGATTTTATTTATATATAGATATATAGATACCAATACTGTGCTGGTTACGGATAGGTAGGATGTAAGGGTAGTTTATCATATATAGATATATAGATACATATACTGTGTGGTTACGGATAGGTAGAGGTGTAAGGGTAGATTTATCATATATAGATATATAGATACCATATACTGTGCTGGTTACCGGATAGGTAGGATGTAAGGGTAGATTATCATATATAGTATATAGATACCATAATACTGTGTGGTTACCGGATAGGTAGGATGTAAGGGTAGATTATCATATATATAGATATATAGATACCTATACTGTGCTGGTTACCGGATAGGTAGGATGTAAGGGTAGGTTTATCATATATGATATATAGATACCTATACTGTGTGGTTAACGGATAGGTAGGATGTAAGGGTAGATTTATCATATATAGATATATAGATACCTATACTGTGCTGGTTACCGATAGGTAGGATGTAAGGGTAGATTTATCATATATAGATATATAGATACCAATACTGTGCTGGTTACCGGATAGGTAGGATGTAAGGGTGATTTATCATATATAGATATATAGATACCATATACTGTGCTGGTTACCGGATAGGTAGGATGTAAGGGTAGATTTATCATATAGATATATAGATACCATATACTGGGCTGGTTCCGGATAGGTAGGATGTAAGGTGATTTATCATAATAGATATATAGTACCATATACTGTGCTGGTGGTTACGGATAGGTAGGATGTAAGGGTAGATTTATCATATATAGATAATAGATACCATATACTGTGCTGGTTACCGGATAGGTAGGATGTAAGGGTAGAATTATCATATATAGATATATGATACCATATACTGTGCTGGTTACCGGATAGTAGGGATGTAAGGGTAGATTTATCATATATAGATTATAGATACCATATACTGTGCTGGTTAACGGATAGGTAGGATGTAAGGGTAGATTTATCATATATAGATATATAGATACTCATATACTGTGCTGGTTACCGAGATAGGTAGGATGTAAGGGTAGATTTATCATATATAGATATATAGATACCATATACTGTGCTGGTTACGATAGGAGGATGTAAGGGTAGATTTTCATATATAGATATAATACCATATACTGTTCTGGTTACCGGATGGTAGGATGTAGGGTAGATTTATCATATATAGATATATAATACATATACTGTGCTGGTTACCGGATAGGTAGGATGTAAGGGTAGATTTATCATATATAGTATATAGATACCATATACTGGCTGGTTACCAGATAGGTAGGATGTAAGGGTAGATTTATCATATATAGATATATAGATACCATATACTGTGGTGGTTACCAGATAGGTAGGATGTAAGGTAGATTATCATATATAGATATATAGATACCATATACTGTGCTGGTTACCGATAGGTAGGATGTAAGGGTAGATTTATCATATATAGATATATAGATAAATATACGTGCTGGTTACCGATAGGTGGATGGATGTAAGGGTAGATTTATCATATATAGATATATAGATACCATATACTGTGCTGGTTACCGATAGGTAGGATGTAAGGGTAGATTTATCATATATAGATATATAGATACCATATACTGTGCTGGTTACCAGATAGGTAGGATGTAAGGGTAGATTTATCATATATAGTATATAGAACCATATACTGTGCTGGTTACAGATAGGTAGGATGTAAGGGTAGATTTTCATATATAGATATAGATACCATATACTGTGCTGGTTACCGGATAGGTAGGATGTAAGGGTAGATTTATCATATATAGATATATAGATACCATATACTGTGCTGGTTACCGATAGGTAGGATGTAAGGTGAGATTTATCATATATAGATATATAGATACCATATACTGTGCTGGTTACCGGATAGGTAGGATGTAAGGGTAGATTTATCATTATAGATATATAGATACCATATACTGTGCTGGTTACCGATAGGTAGGATGTAAGGGTAGATTTATCATATATAGTATATAGATACCATATACTGTGCTGGTTACCAGATAGGTAGGATGTAAGGGTAGATTATCATATATAGATATAGATACCATACTGTGTGGTTACCGATAGGTAGGAGTAAGGGTAGATTATATATATAGATACCATATACGTGCTGGTACCGGATAGGTAGGATGTAAGGGTAGATATCAGATATAGATACCAATATACTGTGTGGTTACCAGATAGGTAGGATGTAAGGTAGATTATCATATATTAGATATATAGATACCATATACTGTTGATGGTACCAAGATCGGGTCATATATACCATGGCATGTACAGTAAGTGACATATGGGTCATATACATCATGGCCGGTAAAGTAAGTGACATATGGATAATACACATCATGGCGTGTACAAAAAGTGACATATATGGATCACCTCAATTAGCAGGTTCTTACATCCTACCTATCCGGTAACCAGCACAGTATATGGTATCTATATATCTATATATGATAAATCTACCCTTACATCCTACCTATCCGGTAACCAGCACAGTATATGGTATCTATATATCTATATATGATAAATCTATTACCTTATGCCATTACCACACACCACATTGGCCACATTCCCTATATAGTAGTTTTCACACAACAAGGGAAAGAATGAGGCGGGGACTGGGGTACATAATGTCCACTGCGGTTTGCCACCATGTTGTGGGCCAGGCAGGCTTAGCCCCACTGACATACCCATCACCCCATTGGCTACTCTCCTCAGAGTATGCTTCGTGCAAGGGAAAGCAGGTGAAAGGGTAGGCTTCGTAGGAACCGACCATTGAGTTACAGCAGGCCCACTGCAGTTTGCCACCATTTTGTGGGGCCAGGCAGGCTTGCCCCACTAGAATAACCCCTCACCCCATTGGCTACTCTCCCTCAGAGTATGCTTCGTGCAGAGCAGGAAAGCAGGTGAAGGGTAAGGCTTCGTAGGAACAGCACCACTGAGGTACAGAGGCCCACACTTGTAATACAAACAAAAAAACAGACCTAAGACCTCTAAAAGGTCTAACACAAAATTTTGTCACGGACTTATAGGGGGGTTAGTCCTAAAAGGACTGTTGGGTCTCAAGATGTGTGAATACAGGGGTGGGTAACAACAGTGCTTAACCACCACAATGAAATCAACACACAGAAAGCTCAAAAAAGCGCAAAAAAATCTCTCTCCAACTCCTACACTGTCAGGTCTCCACTAACAACACACTCAACACACTGAAAAATGGCGCCTGTGAAGCCGCTTTTATACCCAGGGGCTGGCAATATCATGTTAGCTGCCATTGGATAATTTGGGTCATGTGGCTTGCTCCGTCTTGAAAAGATCCCCAAAATGTGAAAATTCCACAATTTTCGAGAATTTCTTGTAAAATATGCCGCGCGTAAGATTTTCGAAATTACGAGAATTCTCGTAATTACGGGGATCTTCGGTTTGTCCGGAGTTCGTAGATTCTCGTAATTACGGAGATCCTCGTAATTTCGGGAATTTTCAGGAAAAAAAATCCGCGGTTCGGAAGTTCGGAAGGCGGAAAATCCGGAATAATCCGGCGAACCGGCCATCCCTACTTCCCATGTATGTATGTATGTAAATATTTATTTATATAGCGCCACTTGGGGACGCAGCGCTGTACAGTATTAAAATATAATAAAGTCATACAAGGGGGATAAATACATAGATAGTTCAGTACATAAATATATAAATAGAAGTGCTAGAGCTTTGCCACAAGAGGTGATGAGGTCCCTGCCCCGTAGAGCTTACAATCTAGTTAGGTGGTTTACACACAGATACAATGGAATGGGTATAAGTGCTGGAGTGAGACGTATGCAGTGCAAATAAAACAATCAAATAGTCTGGTTTAGAGGATAGGTAGGACGTTGTAAGGGTAAGATTATTCATATATAGATATATAGAACCATATAGTGCTGGTTTACCGATAGGTAGGATTGTAAGGGTAGATTTATCAATATAGATATATAGATACCATATACGCTGGTGGTACCGGATAGTAGGATGTAAGGGTAGATTTATCATAATAGTATATAGATACCCTATACTGTGCTGGTTACCGGATAGGTAGATGTAAGGGTAGATTTATCATATATAGATAATAGATACCCATATACTGGCTGGTTACCAGATAGGTAGGATGTAAGGGTAGATTTATCATATATAGATATATAGATACCATATACTGTGCTGGTTACCAGATAGGTAGGATGTAAGGGTAGATTTATCATATATAGATATATAGATACCATAACTGTGCTGGTTACCGGATAGGTAGGATGTAAGGGTAGATTTATCATATGATAAGAGATCCATATACTGTGCTGGTTACGATAGGTAGGATAAGGGTAGATTTATCATATAAATATATAGATACCATATACTGTGTGGTACCAGATCGGTAGGATGTAAGGGTGATATCATATATAGATATATAGATACCATATACTGTGTGGTTACGATAGGTAGGAGTAAGGGTAGATTATCATATATAGATATATAGATACCATATACTGTGCTGGTTACGAAGGTAGATGTAAGGGTAGATTTATCATATTAATATATAGATACCAATACATGTGCTGGTTACCAGATAGGTAGGATGTAAGGGTAGATTTATCATATATAGATATATAGATACCATATACTGTGCTGGTTACAGATAGGTAGGATGTAGGGTTAGATTTATCTATATAGATATAGATACCATATACTGTGCTGGTTACCGGATAGGTAGGATGTAAGGGTAGATTTATCATATATAGTATATAGAACCATATACTGTGCTGGTTACCGGATAGGTAGGATGTAAGGGTAGATTTTATCATATATAGATATATAGATACCATTATGTGCGGTTACCGATAGGTAGGATGTATGTAAGGTAGATTATCTATATATAGATATATAGATCATATACTGTGTGGTTACCATAGGTAGGATGTAAGGGTAGTATCTTATATAGATTATAGATACCATATACTGTGCTGGTTACCGGATAGGTAGGATGTAAGTGTAGTAGATTTATCATATATAGATATATAGATACCATATACTGTGCTGGTTACCGATAGGTAGGAGTAAGGGTAGATTTATCATATAAGATACCAATACTGTGCTGGTTACCGGATAGGTAGGATGTAAGGGTAGATTTATCATATAGTATATAGATAACATATACTGTGCTGGTTACCGATAGGTAGGATGTAAGGTAGATTTATCATATATAGATACCATATACTGGCTGGTTACCGGATAGGTAGGATGTAAGGGTTAGATTTCATATATAGATATATAGATACCATATACTGTGCTGGTTACCGATAGGTAGGATGTAAGGTGAGATTTATCATATATAGATACCAGTATACGTGCTGGTTACCGCGATAGGTAGGATGTAAGGGTAGATTTATCATATATAGATAATTTAGATACCATATACTGTGCTGGTTACCGGATAGGTAGGATGTAAGGTGTAGATTATCATATATAGATATATAGATACCATATACGTGCTGGTTAGGATAGGTGGATGTAAGGGTTAGATTTTATCATATATAGATATATAGATTACCATATACTGGCTGGTTACCGGATAGTAGGATGTAAGGGTAGATTTATCATATATAGATATATAGATACCATTACTGGCTGGTTACCGGATAGGTAGGATGTAAGGGTAGATTTATCATATAAGATATATAGATACCATATACTCGTGGTTACCGGATAGGTAGGATGTAAGGTAGATTTATCATATATAGATATATAGATATCATATACTGCGCTGGTTACCCGATAGGTAGGATGTAAGGTAGATTTATCATATATAGATATAGATACCATATACTGGCTGGTTACGATAGGTAGGATGTAAGGGTAGATTTATCATAATAGATATATAGATACTCATATACTGGCTGGTTACCGGATATAGTAGTGATGTAAGGGTAGATTTATCATATATAGATATATAGATACCATATACTGGCTGGTTACCGGATATAGGTAGGAGTAAGGGTAGATTATCATATATAAGATAATAGATACATATACTGTGCTGGGTTACCGGAATAGGTAGGATGTAAGGGTAGATTTATCATATATAGATATATAGATACATATACTGTGCGGTTACCGAGATAGGAGGATGTAAGGGTAATTTATCATATATAGATAGATAGATAATCAATACTGTGATGGGTTACCGATAGGTAGGATGTAAGGGGAGATTATCATAATAGATATATAGATACCTAACTGTGCTGGTTACCGGAGTAGGGAGTAAGGTAGATTTTATCCAATATAGATATATAGATACCCTATACTGTGCTGGTTAACGATAGGTAGAGTTGTAAGGAGGAGATTTATCATTATAGATATATAGATACCATATACTGTGCTGGTTACGGATAGGTAGGATGTAAGGGTAGATTTATCAATATAGATATATAGATACCATATACTGTGCTGGTTACCGGATAGTAGGATGTACGGGTAGATTATCAATATAGAATATAGATACCATATAACTGTGCTGGTTACCGGTAGGTAGGATGTAAGGGTAGATTTTTATAATATAGGTAGATGATGTAAGGTTAGATTTATCATATAAGATATATAGATACATATACTGTGCTGGTTACGGATAGGTAGGATGTAAAGGTAGATTATCTATATAGATATATAGATACCATATTAGTGCTGGTTACCGGATAGGTAGGAGTAAGGTAGATTTATCATATATAGATATATAGATACCAATACTGTGCTGGTTACCGATAGGTAGGATTGTAAGGGTAGATTTATCATATATAGAATATAGATACCATATACTGTGCTGGGTACCGGATAGGTAGGATGTAAGGGTAGATTTATCATATATAGATATATAGATACCATTACTGTGCTGGTACCGGATAGGTAGGATGTAAGGGTAGATTTATCATATATAGATATATAGATACCATATACTGTGCTGGTTACCGGAAGGTAGGATGTAAGGGTTAGAGTTATCATATATAGATATATAGATACCATATACTGTGCTGGGTACCGGTAGGTAGGATGTAAGGGTAGATTTATCATATATATATATATAGATACCATATACTGTGCTGGTTACCGGATGTAGGATGTAAGGGTAGATTTATCATATTAGTATATAGATACATATACTGTGCTGGTTACAGATAGGTAGGATGTAAGGGTAGATTTATCATATATAGATATATAGATACATATACTGTGCTGGTTACCGATAGGTAGGATGTAAGGGTAGATTTATCATATATAGATATATAGATACCATATACTGTGCTGGTTACCGGATAGGTAGGATGTAAGGGTAGATTATCATAATAGATATATAGAACAATATACTGTGCTGGTTACGGATAGGTAGGATGTAAGGGTAGATTTATCATATTAGATATATAGATACCATATACTGTGCTGGTTACCGATAGGTAGGATGTAAGGGTAGATTATCATATATAGATATATAGATACCATATACTGTGCTGGGTACCGGATAGGTAGGATGTAAGGGTAGATTTATCATATATAGATATTAGATTACCATATACTGTGCTGGTTACCGATAGGTAGGATGTAAGGGTAGATTTATCATATATAGATATATAGATACCATATACTGTGCTGGTTACCAGATAGGTAGGATGTAAGGGTAGATTTATCATATATAGATATATAGATATCATATACTGTGCTGGTTACAGATAGGTAGGATGTAAGGGTAGATTTATCATTATAGATATATAGATACCATATACTGTGTGGTTACCGGATAGTAGGATAGTAGGGTAGATTTATCATATATAGATATATAGGTCATATACTGTGCTGGTTACCGGATAGGTAGGATGTAAGGGTAGATTTATCATATATGATATAAGATACCATATACTGTGCTGGTTAACCAGATAGGTGGATGTAAGGGTAGATATCATATAGATATATGAATATATACTGCTGGTTACCGGATAGGTAGGATGTAAGGTAGTAGATTATCATATATAGATATATAGATACCATATACTGTGCTGGTTACCAGAGGTAGGATGTAAGGGAGATTATCATAATAGATATATAGATCCATATACTGTGTGGTTACCAGATAGGTAGGATGTAAGGGTAGATTTATCATATATAGATATATAGATACCATATACTGTGCTGGTTACGGATAGGTAGGATGTAAGGGTAGATTTATCATATATAGATATATAGATACCATATACTGTGCTGGTTACCGGATAGGTAGGATGTAAGGGTTAGATTTACATATATAGAGATATAGATACCATATAGTGCTGTTACCGGATAGAGTGGATGTAGGGTAGAGTTATCATATTAGATTATAGGTATCATATACGTGCTGGTTACCGATAGGTAGGATGTAAGGTTAGATTTATCATATATAGATATATAGATACCATATACTGTGCTGGTACCAGATAGGTAGGATGTAAGGGTAGATTTATCATTATAGAGTATATAGATATCATATACTGTGCTGGTTAACGATAGGTAGGATGTAAGGGTAGATTATCATATATAGATATATAGATACCATATACTGGCTGGTTACCAGATAGGTAGGATGTAAGGGTAGATTATTATATATAGATATATAAGTACCATATACTGTGCTGGTTACCGATAGGTAGGATGTTAGGGTAGATTTATCATTTATAGATATATAGATACATATACTGTGCTGGTTACCGGAAGGTAGGATGTAGGGTAGATTTATCATATATAGATATATAGATACCATATACTGTGCTGGTTACGATAGGTAGGATGTAAGGGTAGATTTCATATATAGATATATAGATCCATATACTGTGCTGGTTACCGGATAGGTAGGATTGGAAGGGTAGATTTATCATATTAGATATATGATACCATATACTGTGCTGGTTACCGATAGGTAGGATGTAAGGGTAGAGTACATATATAGATATATAGATACCATATACGTGCTGGCTGGTTACCGGATAGGTAGGATGTAGGGTAGATTTTATCATATATAGATATATAGATACCATACTGTGCTGGTTACCGGATAGGTAGGAGGTGTAAGGGAGATTTCTCATATATATAGGTAGGATTTGTAAGGGTAGTAGATTATATATTATAAGATATATAGATTACATATACTGTGTGGTTACCAGATAGGTAGGATGTAAGGTAGATTTATCATAATAGATATATAGATACCATATACTGTGCTGGTACCGGATGGTAGGATGTAAGGGTAGATTTATCATATATAGATATATAGATACCATTACTGTGCTGGTTACCGGATAGGTAGGATGTAAGGGTAGTTTATCATATAGATATATAGATACCATATACTGTGTGGTTACCGGATAGGTAGGATGTAAGGGTAGATTTATCATATATAGAATATAGATACCATATACTGGCTGGTTACCGGATAGGTAGGTTGTAAGGGTGATTTATCAATATAGATATATAGATACCATATTACTGTGCTGTACCGGATAGGTAGGATGTAAGGGTAGATTATCATATATAGATATTAGATATATATACTGTGCTGGTTACCGGATAGGTAGGATGTAAGGGTAGATTATCATATATATATATAAGATACCATATACTGTGCTGGTTACCGGATAGGTAGGATGTAAGGGTAGATTTATCTATATGATATATAGTATACCATATACTGTGCTGGTTATCCGGATAGGTAGGAGTAAGGGTAGATTTATCATATATAGATATATAGATACATATACTGTGCTGGTTACAGATAGGTAGGATGTAAGGGTAGATTTATCATATATAGATATATAGAATCATATACTGTGCTGGTACCGGATAGGTAGGATGAAGGGTAGATTATACATATATAGATATTAGTACCATTATTACTGTGTGGTACCGGATAGTAGGATGTAAGGGTAGATTTATCATATATAGATATATAGATACCATATACTGTGCTGGTTACGGATAGGAGGATGTAAGGGTAGATTATCAATATAGATATATAGATACCCTATAGTGCTGGTTACCGGATAGGTAGGATTGTAAGGGTAGATTTATCAATATAGATATATAGATACCATATACTGTGCTGGTTACCGGATAGGTAGGATGTAAGGGTAGATTTATCATATATAGATATATAGATACCATATACGTGCTGGTTACCGGATAGGTAGGAGTAAGGTAGATTTATCATATATAGATATATAGATACCATATACTGTGCTGGTTACAAGATGTAGGATGTAAGGGTAGATTTATCATATATAGATATATAGATACCTATACATGTGCTGGTTACCAGATAGGTAGGGATGTAAGGGTAGATTTATCATATATAGATATATAGATACCATATAATGTGCTGGTTACCGGATAGGTAGGATGAGGGTAGATTATCATATATAGATATATAAGATACCATATACTGTGCTGGTTCCGGATAGGTAGGATGTAAGGGTAGATTTATCATATATAGATATATAGAATACCATATACTGTGTGGTTACGGATAGGTAGGATGTAAGGTAGTTTATATATATAGATTATAGATACCATATACTGTGTGGTTACGGATAGGTAGGATGTAAGGGTAGATGTATCAATATATAGTAGGTGTAAGGGTAGATTTATCATATATAGATATAGAACCATATACTGTGCTGGTTACCGATAGGTGGGAGTAAGGGTAGATTATCATATATAGATATATAGATACCATATACTGTGCTGGTTACCGGAAGGTAGGATGTAAGGGTAGATTTATCATATATAGATATAGATACCATATTATGTGCTGGTTACCGGATAGGTAGGATGTAAGGGTAGATTATCATATATAGATATATAGATCTACATATACTGTGTGGTTACCGGATAGGTAGGATGTAAGGGTAGATATCATATATAGATATATAGATACCATATACTGTGCTGGTTACCGGATAGGTAGGATGTAAGGGTAGAGTTTATCATATATGATATATAGATACCATATACTGTGTGTTACCGGATAGGTAGGATGTAAGGGTAGATTATCAATATAGATATAAGATATCATATACTGTGCTGGTTACGGATAGGTAGGATGTAAGGTAGATTTATCATATATAGATATATAGATACCATATACTGTGCTGGTTACGGATAGGTAGGATGTAGGGTAGATTTTCATATATGATATATAGATACCATATACTGTGCGGTTACCGGATAGGTAGGAGTAAGGGAGATTTATATGATATAGATATATAGTACCATATATGTGCTGGTTAGCATAGGTAGGATGTAAGGGTAGATTTATCATATATAGATATATAGATACATATATTGTGCTGGTTACCGGATAGGTAGGATGTAAGGGTAGATTATCATATATAGATATTGATACACATATACTGTGCTGGGTACCGGATAGTAGGATGTAAGGGTAGATTTATCATATAGATATATAGATACCATATACTGTGCTGGTTACCGGATAGGTAGGATGTAAGGGTAGATTTATCATATATAGATATATGATACCATATACTGTGCTGGTTACCAGATAGGTAGATGTAAGGGTAGATTTATCATATATAGATATATGATACCATATACTGTGCTGGTACCGATAGGTAGGATGTAAGGGTAGATTTATCATATATAGATATATAGATACCATATACTGTGCTGGTTACCGGATATAGGTAGTGTAAGGGTAGATTTATCATATATAGATATATAGATACCATATACTGTGCTGGTTACCAGATAGGTAGGATGTAAGGGTAGATTTATCATATATAGATATATAGATACATATACTGTGGTGGTTACCGGATAGGTAGGATGTAAGGGTTAGATTATCATATATAGATATATAGATACCATATACTGTGCTGGTTACCGGATGGTAGGATGTAAGGTAGATTTATCATATATAGATATATAGATCATATACTGTGCTGGTTCCGGATAGGTAGGATGTAAGGGTAGATTTATCATATATATAGATATAAGATACATATACTGTGCTGGTTACCGATAGGTAGGATTGTAAGGGTAGATTTATCAATATAGATATATAGATACCAATACTGTGCTGGTTACCCGATAGGTAGGATGTAAGGGTAGATTTATCATATATATGATATATAGATACCATATACTGTGCTGGTTACCAGATAGTAGGATGTTAAGGGTAGATTTTATCATATATAGATATATAGATACCATATACTGTGCTGGTTACCGGATAGGTAGGATGTAAGGGTAGATTTATCATATATAGATATATAGATACATATACTGTGCTGGTTACCAGATAGGTAGGATGTAAGGGGTAGATTTATCATATATAGATATTAGATACTAATATACTGTGCTGGTTACCGGATAGGTAGGATGTAAGGGTAGATTTATCATATATAGATATATAGATACCATATAATGTGCTGGTTACCGATGATAGTAGGAGGTAAGGGTAGATTTATCATATAGATATATAGGATTCATTACTGTGCGGTTACCGGATAGGTAGGATGTAAGGGTAGATTATCATATATAGATATAAGATACCATATACTGTGCGTTTACCAGATAGGTAGGATGTAAGGGTGATTATCATATATAGGATATATAGAGAACATATACGTGCTGTTCCAGCTAGTAGGATTGTAGGAATGTAAGGG
>CM033475.1:16915513-17429262 GCA_019447015.1 Hymenochirus boettgeri
CCTACCTATCCGGTAACCAGCACAGTATATGGTATCTATATATGATAAATCTACCCTTACATCCTACCTATCTGGTAACCAGCACAGTATATGGTATCTATATATCTATATATGATAAATCTACCCTTACAGCCTACCTATCTGGTACCCAGCACAATATATGGTTCTCTATATCTATAATGATAAATCTACCCTTACATCCTACCTATCTGGTAACCAGCACAGTATATGGTATACTATATCTATATATGATAAATCTACCCTTACATCCTACCATCTGGTAACCAGCACAGTATATGGTATCTATATATCTATATATGATAATCTCCCCTACATACCCTATCTGTTACCAGCACGTATATGGTATCTATATATCTATATATGATAAATCTCCCCTTACATCCTACCTATCTGGTAACCAGCACAGTATATGGTATCTATATATCTATATAGATAATCTACCCTTACATCCTACCTATCTGGTAACCAGCACAGTATATGGTATCTATATATCATATATTGATAATATCTACCCTCATCTACCTATCCGGTAACCAGCACAGTATATGGTATATATATCTATATATGATAAATCTACCCTTACATCCTACTATCCGGTAACCAGACAGTATATGGTATCTATATATCTATTATATAATCTACCCTTACATCCTACCTATCCGGTAACCAGCACAGTAATGGTATCTATATATCTATTATGATAACTACCCTTACATCCTCCCTATCCGGTAACCAGCACAGTATATTATATCTATATATCTATATATGATAAATCTACCTTACATCCTACCTATCCGGTAACCAGCACAGTATATGGTATCTATAATCTATATATGATAAATCTACCCTTACATCCTACCTATCCGGTAACCAGCACAGTATATGGTATCTATATATCTATATATTAAATCTACCCTTACATCCTACCTATCGGTAACCAGCACAGTTATATGTATCTATATATCTATATATGATAAATCTACCCTTACATCCTACCTATCCGGTAACCAGCACAGTATATGGTATCTATTCTATATATGATAAATCTCCCCTTACATCCTACCTATCCGGTACCAGCACGTATATGGTATCTAATATCTATATATGATAATCTACCCTTACATCCTACCTATCCGGTAACCAGCACAGTAATATGGTATCTATATATCTATATATAAATCTACCCTTACATCCTACCTATCCGGTAACCACACAGTATATGGTATCTATATATCTATATTGATAAACTACCCTTACATCCTACCTATCTGGTAACCAGCACAGTATAGGTATCTATATCTCTATATATGATAAACTACCCTTACATCCTACCTATCCGGTAACCAGCACAGTATAGGTATCTATATATCAATATATGATAAATCTACCCTTACATCCTACCTATCCGGTAACCAGCACAGTATAGGTATATATATCTATATATCTATATATGATAAATCTACCCTTACATCCTACCTATCCGAACCAGCACAGTAATGGGTATCTATATATCTATATATGATAAATCTACCCTTACATCCTACCTATCCGGTAACCAGCACAGTATATGGTATCTATATATCTATATTGATAAATCTACCCTTACATCCTACCTATCGGTAACCAGCACAGTATAGGTATCTATATATCTATATATGATAATCTACCCTTACACCCTACCTATCCGGTAACCAGCACATATATGGTATCTATATATCTATATATGATAAATCTACCCTTACATCCTACCTATCCGGTAACCACACAGTATATGGTATCTATATATCTATATATGATAAATCTACCCTTACATCCTACCTATCCGGTAACCAGCACAGTATATGGTATCTATATATCTATATATGATAAATCTACCCTTACATCCTACCTATCCGGTAACCAGCACAGTATATGGTATCTATATATCATATATGATAATCTACCCTTACATCCTACCTATCCGTAACCAGCACAGTATATGGTATCTATATATCTATATATGATAAATCTACCCTTACATCCTACCTATCCGGTAACCAGCACAGTATATGGTATCTATATATCTATATATGATACTCCCCTTACATCCTACCTATCGGTACCCAGCCAGTATATGGTATCTATATATCTATATATGATAAACTACCCTTACATCCTACCTATGGTAACCACACAGTATACGGTATCTATATATCTATATATTGATAATCTACCCTTACATCCTACCTATCCGGTAACCAGCACAGTATGGTATCTATATATCTATATGATAAACTCCCTTACATCCTACCTATCCGGTAACCAGCACAGTATATGGTATCTATATATCTATATATGATAAATCTACCCTTACATCCTACCTACCGGTACCAGCACAGTATATGGTATCTATATATCTATATTGATAAATCTACCCTTACATCCTACCTTCCGTAACCAGCACAGTATATGGTATCTAATCTATCTTATATATAAACTACCCTACATCCTACCTATCCGGTACCAGCCACAGTATATGGTATCTATATATCTAATATGATAAATCTACCCTTACTCCTACCTATCCGTAACCAGCAACAGTATATGGTATCTATATATCTATATAGATAAATCTACCCTTACATCCTACCTATCCGGTAACCAGCACATATATGGTATCTATATATCTATATATGATAATCTACCCTTACATCCTACCTATCCGTACCAGCACAGTAATGATATCTATATATCTATATATGATATCTACCCTTACATCCTACCTATCCGTGTACCAGCACAGTATATGTATCTATATATCTATATATGATAAATCTACCCTTACATCCTACCTATCCGGTAACCAGCACAGTATATGATACTATATATCTAATATGATAAATCTACCCTTACATCCTACCTATCCGGTAACCAGCACAGTTATGGTATCTATTATCTATATATGATAATCTACCCTTACTTCCTACCTATCCGGTAACCAGCACAGTATATGATACTATATATCTATATATGATAAATCTACCCTTACATCCTACCTATCCGGTAACCAGCACAGTAATATGGTATCATATATCTATAATGATAAATCTACCCTTCACATCCTACCTATCTGGTAACCAGCACAGTATATGGTATCTATATATCTATATATATAAATCTACCCTTACATCCTACCTATCCGGTAACCAGCACGTAATGGTATCTATATATCTATTATGATAAATCTACCCTTACATCCTACCTATCCGGTAACCAGCACAGTATATGGTATCTATATTCTATATATGATAAATCTACCCTACATCCTACCTATCCGTAACCAGCACGTATATGGTATCTATAATCTATATATGATAAATCTACCCTTACATCCTACCTATCCGGTAACCGCACAGTATATGGTATCTATATATCTATATGATAAATCTACCCTTACATCCTACCTATCCGGTAACCAGCACGTATATGTATCTATATATATTATGATAAATCTACCCTTACATCCTACCTATCCGGTAACCAGCACAGTATTGGTATCTATATATCTATATATGATAAATCACCCTTACATCCTACCTATCGGTAACCAGCACAGTATATGGTATCTATATATCTATATATGATAAATCTACCCTTACACCTACCTATCCGGTAACCAGCACAGTATATGATATCTATATATCTATATATGATAATCTACCCTTCATCCTACCTATCCGGTAACCAGCACAGTATATGATTCTATATATCTATATATGATAAATCTACCCTTACATCCTACCTATCGTACCCAGCACAGTAATGGTATCTATATATCTATATATGATAAATCTACCCTTACATCCTACCTATTCCGTACCCAGCACAGTATATGGTATCTTAATCTATATATGATAAATCTACCCTTACATCCTACCTATCTGGTAACCAGCACGTATATGGATCTATATATCTATTATGATAAATCACCCTTACATCCTACCTATCGGTACCACACAGTATATGATACTATATCTCTATATATGATAAATCTACCCTTACATCCTACCTATCTCGGTAACACACATAGTATATGGTATCTATATATCTATAATGATAATCTACCCTTACATCCTACCTATCTGGTACCCAGCACAGTAATGGTATCTATATATCATATATGATAATCTACCCTTACATCCTACCTATCTGGTAACCAGCACAGTATATATGTATCTATTACATACTATATATGATAAATCTACCCTTACATCCTACCTATCTGGTAACCAGCACAGTATATGATATCTATATATCTATTATGATAATCTACCCTTACATCCTACCTATCCGGAACCAGCACATATATGGTATCTATATATCTATATAATAAATCTACCCTTACATCCTACCTATCCGTAACCAGCACAGTAATATGTATCTATATATCTATAATATAAATCTACCCTTACATCCTACCTATCCGGAACCGCACAGTATATGGTATCTATATATCTATATATGATAAATCTACCCTTACATCCTCCTATTCCGGTAACCAGCACAGTATATGGTATCTATATATCTATATATGATAATCTACCCTTACTCCTACCTATCGGTAACCAGCACAGTATAGTTATCTATATCTATATATTTAATCTACCCTTACATCCTACCTATCTGGTAACCAGCACAGTATATGTATCTATATCTCTATATGATAAATCTACCCTACATCCTACCTATCTGGTAACCAGCACAGTATATGGTATCTATATATCTATATATGATTCACCCTTACATCCTACCTATCTGGTAACCAGCACGATATGAATCTATATATCTATTATGATAAATCTACCCTTACATCCTACCTATCTAGGTACCAGAAGCAGTATTGATATCTATATATCTTATATGATAAATCTACCCTTACATCCTACCTATCGGTAACCACACAGTATATTGTACTATATTCTATATATGATAAATCTACCCTTACATCCTACCTATCTGGTACCGGCACAGTATATGGTACTATATATCTATTATGATAAATCACCCTTACATCCTACCTATCTGGTAACCGGCACAGTATATGGTATCTATATATCTATATATGATAAATCTACCCTTACATCCTACCTATCTGGTAACCGGCACAGTATATGATATCTATATATCTATATATGATAAATCTACCCTTACATCCTACCTATCCGGTAACCGGCACAGTATATGGTATCTATATATCTATATATGATAAATCTACCCTTACATCCTACCTATCTGGTAACCAGCACAGTATATGGTATCTATATCTTATATGAATAAATCTACCCTTACATCCTACCTATCGGTAACCAGCACAGTATATGGTATCTATATATGATAAATTCTACCTTACATCCTACCTATCTGGTAACCAGCAAGTATATGGTATCTATATATCTATATATGATAAATCTACCCTTACACCTACCTATCGGTAACCCACACAGGATATGATATCTATATAATCTATATATGATAAATCTACCTTACATCCTACCTATCCGGTAACCAGCACAGTATTGGTATCTATATTCATCTAGATAAATCTACCCTTTTTTTTTTTTCGTTAACCTTATTTGTACACATCCTACCTATCTGGTACCAGCACAGTATATGGTATCTATATATCATATATAGATAAATCTACCCTTACATCCTCACCTATCGGTAACCAGCACGTATATGATCTAATATCTATATATGATAATCTACCCTTACATCCTACCTATCTGGTAACCAGCACATATATTGGTATCTATATATCTTATATAGATAAATCTACCCTTACATCCTACCTATCCGGTAACCAGCACAGTATATGGTATCTTATATCTATATATGATAAATCTACCCTTACATCCTACCTATCTATAACCAGCACAGTATATATGTATCATATCCTTCCTTTATATGAAAATTATTTTCCATTTTGTGGAGACTGGCATGAGTTTTAGACTGTACTATGTAGGTGGGGGTAGGCTAAAATAATATTATACAAGTTTTAAGTTCATATTGAATGTAAAGGTATACATTAATTAGTTATATACTATGTACAAAGAAAGATATATAAGTGTGGTAACAGTGTGTAAATTGGCATATGAAATAAAAATAAAAAAAGTACTAACATACAGAATCTCCCCATGTTTGAATGGACTGGTCTAATGGAGCTATAGACACACCTTCTCAAATTTATTAAATTCTGCATGGAAATTGCTGTCATTTCCTTATTGTCCCTTATTATCCAATAGGGTGTGCTTCTGTAACGCTGTCTGTAGCACTACATCACATCCTGATGCCATGCCATGCTTTACAGTAACATCCTTTGCTTTGTCATTGTGGTAGAGACGTACTGGCATGTGCGAATTATGCCAATCAAAAGAAAGTTGCTTTCCCAGTAAGTGTAGATATAATCCAGCTGTATTGCATGTGGGAGAGACTTACTGAGCATGTGCGCGTATATGCCAATCAAAAGAAAGTTGCTTTCCCAGTAAGTGTAGATGATATCCAGCTGTACCTGCATTGTGGGAGAGCGCTTAGCATCCGATGTAATGTGTAGTGGGAGTGGGTGGGCATGGCAATCGACACTGCTTTACTGAAGACTTCCCCTGAAGGGAATTTTCCTCTTATGCTGGTAAGTGTATAAATGTTATTAGTTTTTTGCTTAGTGAACAGTCCTCTGTGTCTCTCTGTTTCTCTCTCTAAGTTTGTCTCTCTCTCAGTTTGTCTCTCCCTACTGTCTGTCTCTCCCTCTGTCTGTCTCTCTCTCTGGCTGTCTCTGGCTTCTGTCTCTGTCTGTTCTCTGTCTGTCTGTCTCTCTCTCTCTCTCTGTCGTCTCTTCTCTCTCTCTCGTCTGTCTCTCTCTGTCTGTCTGTCTCTCTCTCTCTGTCTGTCTGTCTCTCTCTCTCTCTCTGTCTGTCTCTCTCTCTCTCTGTCCTGTCTCTCTTCTCTCTGTCCTACATTTTTGCTAGGTATCTATATATAGATATACTAATGCTACCCTTACCACTACCTATTCTACTGGTAACCACCAGTATATGGTATCTATATATCTCCATTATGATAATCTACAACCCTTACATCCTACCTATCTGGGTAACCAGCACAGTATATGGTATCTATGATAATCTATATATATAAACTACTAATCCCTTACATCCTACCTATCCGGTAACCAGCACAGTATATGGTATCTTATATATCATATATGATAAATCTACCCTGACATCCTACTATCTGGTAAACAGCACTAGTATATGTATCTATATATCTATATTTATAAATTACCCTTACATCCACCTATCCGGTAACCAGCACACGTATATGGGCATTCTATATCATCTAATATATGATAAATCTACCCTTACATCCTACCTTCCGGATAACCACACAGTATATGGTATCTATATATCTATATATGATATATACCCTTACATCCTACCATCTGGCTAACCAGCACAGTATATGGAATCTATATATTATATATGATAAATCTACCCTACATCCTACCTATCCGGGTAACCAGCAACAGTATATGGTATCTATATATTATTATGATAAATCTACCCTTACATCCTAACTTATGTAACCAGCACAGTATATGTATCTATCTATCTATATATGATAAAATCTACCCGTACATCCCCCTATCGGTACCACACAGTATCTGGTATCTATATATCTATATATGATAAATCTACCCTTACATCCTACCTATCTGGTAACCATCACAGTATATGGTGTCTATATATCTATATATGATAAATCTACCCTTACATCCTACCTATCCGGTAACCAGCACAGTATATGGTATCTATATATCTATATATGATAAATCTACCCTTACATCCTACCTATCTGGTAACCATCACAGTATATGGTATCTATATATCTATATATGATAAATCTACCCTTACATCCTACCTATCTGGTAACCAGCACGTATTTTATCTATATATCTATATATGATAAATCTACCCTTCATCCTACCTATCTGGTAACCAGCACAGTATAGGTATCTATATATCTATATATGATATCTACCTTACATCCTACCTATCTGGTAACCACCACAGTATATGGTATCTATATATCTATATATGATAAATCTACCCTTACATCCTACCTATCCGGTAACCAGCACAGTATATGGTATCTATATATCTATATATGATAAATCTACCCTTACATCCTACCTATCCGGTAACCAGCACAGTATATGTATCTATATATCTATATATGATAAATCTAACCCTTACATCCTACCTATCCGGTAACCAGCACAGTATATGGTATCTATATATCTATATATGAAAATCTACCCTTACATCCTACCTATCCGGTAACCAGCACAGTATATGGTATCTATATATCTATATATGATAAATCTACCCTTACATCCTACCTATCTCGCTGTAACCAGCACAGTATATGTATCTATATATCTATATATGATAAATCTACCCTTACATCCTACCTATCCGTTAACCAGCACAGTATATGGTATCTATATATCATATATGATAAATCTACCTTACATCCCTACTATCCGGTAACCAGCACAGTATATGGTATCATTATCTATATATGATAAATCTACCCTTACATCCTCCTATCCTGGTAACCAGCCACAGTATATGGTATCTATCTATCTATATATGATAAATCTACCCTTACATCCTACCTATCCGGTAACCAGCACAGTATATGGTAATCTATATATCTATATATGATAAATCACACTTACATCCTACCTATCGGGTAACCAGCCCAGTATATGGTATCTATATATCTATATGATAAATCTACCCTTCACATCCTACCTATCCGGTAACCAGCACAGTATATGGTATCTATATATCTATATATGATAAATCTACCCTTACATCCTACCTATCCTGGTAACCAGCACAGTATATGGTATCTATATATCTATATATGATAAATCTACCCTTACATCCTACCTATCGGTAACCACACAGTATAGGTATCTATATATCTATATATGATAAACTCTACCCTTACATCCTACCTATCGTGTAACCAGCACAGTATATGGTATCTATATATCATATATATGATAAACTACCCTTACATCCTACCTATCCGGTAACCAGCACAGTATAGGTATCTATATATCTATCTATATAGATAACTCTACCCTTACATCCCTACCTATCCGGTAACCAGCACAGTATTATGGTATCTATATACTATATATGATATCTACCCTTACATCCTACCTATCCGGTAACCAGCACAGTATATGGTATCTATATATCTATATATGTAAATCTACCCTTACACCTCTCCTATCCGGTAACCAGCACAGTATATGTATCTATATATCTATATATGATAAATCTACCCTTCATCCTACCTATCCGTAACCAGCACAGTAATTGGTATCTATATATCTATATGATAATAATCTACCCTTACATCCTACCTATCCGAACCAGCACAGTATATGGTATCTATATATCTATATATGATAAATCTACCCTTACTCCTACCTATCCGGTAACCAGCACAGTATATGTTATCATATATCTTATATTATATCTACCCTTACATCCTACCTATCCGGTAACCAGCACAGTATATGGTATCTATATATCTATATATGATAAATCTACCCTTACATCCTCCCTATCCGTAACCAGCACAGTATATGGTTCTATATATCTATATATGATAAATCTACCCTTACATCCTACCTATCCGGTAACCAGCACAGTATATGGTATCTATATATCTAATATGATAAACCTACCCTTACATCCTACCTATCGGGTAACCAGCACAGTAAGGGTATCTATATATCTATATATGATAATCTACCCTTACATCCTACCTATCCGGTAACCAGCACAGTATAGGTATCTATATATCTATATATGATAAATCTACCCTACTACATCCTACCTATCCGGTAACCACACAGTATATGGTATCTATATATCTATATATGTATAAATCTACCCTTACATCCTACCTATCCGGTAACCACCACAGTTATGGTATCTATATATCTATATATGATAAATCTACCCTTACATCCTACCTATCCGTAACCAGCACAGTAATGGTATCTATATATCTATATATGATAAATCTACCCTTCATCCTACTCTCCGGTACCAGCACAGTATTGGTATCTATATATCTATATTGATAAATCTACCCTTACATCCTACCTATCCGGTAACCAGCACGATATATGGTACTATATATCTATATATGATAATCTACCCTTACATCCTACCTATCCGTAACCAGCACAGTATATGGTACTATATATCTATATATGATAAATCTACCCTTACATCCTACCTACCGGTAACCAGCACAGTATATGGTATCTATATATCTATATATGATAAATCTACTACCCTTACATCCTACCTATCGGTAACCGCACAGTACATGTATCTATATATCTATATATGATAAATCTACCCTTACATCCTACCTATCTCGGTAACCGCAACAGTATATGGTATCTATATATCTATATATGATAAATCCCCCTTACATCCTACCTATCCGGTAACCAGCACGTATATGTATCTATATATCATTATGATAAATCTACCCTTACATCCTCCTATCCGTAACCAGCCCAGTTATAGGTATATATATCTATATATGATAATCTACCCTTACATCCTACCTATCCGGTAAACCAGCACAGTATATGGTATCTATAATATCTATATATGATAAATCTACCCTTACATCCTACTATCCGGTAACCACACAGTATATGGTATCTATATATCTATATATGATAAATCTCCCCTTACATCCTACCTATCGGTAACCACACAGTATATGGTATCTATATATCTATATAAATAAATCTACCCTTACATCCTACCTATCCGTACCAGCACAGTATATGTATCTATATATCTATATATGATAAATCTACCTTACATCCTACCTATCCGGAACCAGCACAGTATAATGGTATCTATATATCTATATATGATAAATCTACCCTTACATCCTACTATCCGGTAACCAGCACGTAAATTATCTAATATCTATATATGATATCTACCTACATCCTACCCTACTATCCGGTAACCAGCACAGTATATGGTATCTATATATCTATATATGATAAATCTACCCTTACATCCTACCTATCCGGTAACCAGCACAGTATATGTATCTATAATCTATATATGATAAATCTACCCTTACATCCTACCTATCCGGTAACCAGCACATATATGGTACTATATTCTATATATGATAAATCTACCCTTACATCCTACCTATCCGTAACCAGCACAGATATGGTATCTCTATATATCTATATATGATAAATCTACCCTTACATCCTACCTATCCGGTAACCAGCACAGTATATGATATCTATATATCTATATATGATAAATCCTACCCTTACACATCCTACCTATCCGGTAACCAGCACAGTATATGTATCTATATATCTATATATGATATCTACCCTACATCCTACCTATCTTGTAACCCAGCACAGTATGGTATCTATATATCTATATATGATAAATCACCCTTACATCCTACCTATCTGGTGAACCAGCACAGTATATTGTATCTATATATACATATAATGATGAAATCTACCCTTACATCCTACCTATCTGGTAACCAGCACAGTATATGATATCTATATATCTATATATGATAAATCTACCCTTACATCCTACCTATCTGGTAACAGCACAGTATATGGTATCTATATATCTATATATGATAAATCTACCCTTACATCCTACCTATCTGGTAACTGTGATCCGATTGGCTGTTCTGCTCTGAAGGGAAAAGAAGCAGCCAACCAGGTAGATTGCAGCCACACACACAGAGACACAGGGACGCACACTTGCATTTTATTATATAGGATATACAAAGAATGTGCCTACAGATACATGGGTGGTAGCCATATCTAACACTCAATATGAAAAGTAGCAGGTAATATACGCAATACCTCTGTTCTCTCTGTTACCTCTGTTTTAATATCACCTGGATGCTGCATCCAGAAGCCATCATCGGCGAGTGCCTACAGTGTTACAATGTTTGCCTACAGAGGTGATTCGACGATGCACTTTATCCTTCGGTTCACAATTTCTTTAGAGGTTGCCTGCCTTTATTTGCCTGTCCGTTATTGTTCGACTGCAAACACAGACAGCTATACAGGGTAGAGGTGATATTGGAACACTCTAGGGAATACAGAATTCTTCACATCTAAGAGACTTATTATTTTAAAGAAATTGGTATAAAGGTTGGCACCTCTCCTCGGAGGATGTACTGATAAGTTGGCACCACATGCAAGACGGTATTTTTAAAACTTTATACCTTGTACCACCTATACTTTAAATAGCTCTGCTAAGTAAATCTCTGTTGGAAAACGAATTGGGAGTTCTAGTAGATAACAG
Source organism: Hymenochirus boettgeri (assembly GCA_019447015.1). Taxonomy (NCBI): domain Eukaryota; kingdom Metazoa; phylum Chordata; class Amphibia; order Anura; family Pipidae; genus Hymenochirus; species Hymenochirus boettgeri. The sequence continues at coordinate 16,928,002 of CM033475.1, forward strand.
ACTTAACCGAGAGGAATAGATTCAAGGGAGAAAAATATTATTTCCCTTCTTTACAAAGCACTGGTAATGCCTCATTTGGAATAAACAGTAGAGATGGCCGGTTCGCGGACCCGAACCCGGATCCGCCGCAGATTTATCCCGTCCGCGAACGGCGTATTATTCCGGATTTTCTGCCTTCCGAACTTCCGAACCGCAGATTTTTTTTTCCCGAATACTCTGAGGGAGAGAAGCCAATGGGGTGAGGGGTATGTCCAGTGGGGCCAAGCCTGCCTGGCCCCACAATAATGGTGGCAAACCGCAGTGGACATTATGTAACCCAGTACCCCCATCGCCTTCTTTCCCTTGTTGTGTGGATTTTACACTGGCAAAATACAGATATTAATAGTCTTGTATATAACATTCCATTAACGTTGCATATGATTTACTTACGATTTTCAATCATGGCCGCCAGAGGGACTGGAGAGGCTGGAGGGGCTGGAGAGGGTGGAGAGCCTGGAGGGGCTGGAGAGGGTGGAGGGGCTGGAGAGGGTGGAGGGCATGGAGAAGGTGGAGGGCCTGTAGAGGCTGGTCCTGCTTCTAGAAAAAAAAATGTTTTACTTCAACAATCACTGTCCAATCCATTAGTAATATATTACATGTATAAGAACATTTGTGAACATTTCTTGGATAATTTTGGACGTTTGGACCGAATTTCGTGACTTAAGCTCAAAAACTGAGGGACAAGATACAGCCCAAAGTCGGGGGAAATAAATGGGAATGAGAAATGAGAAGAACTGTGATCTGTCTCTCAAGCCAAATTAATAGATTTGTTGCATTTTTTTTTCACAAAAATTTTTATCAGTGAGATAATAAAATTCACTTAATTATGACTGATAATTTCACTAATTATTTGCTGAAAATCAAGGTCAATAAAAAGATAAAAAAATTGCTTAGGATGCACTTACGTGTCTGGCTGGTGCCAGGTGCCTCCATTTGGGGCGGTTGACTGCCGGTGGGGGCAATGGAGAGCCCGAAAGGCTTGTATAAGAACATTTCCTAAAAGGCTATGTAGCGAACATTTCTTGGACAATTTTGGATGTTTGGACCGAATTTCGTAACTTAATGCTCAAATACTGAGGGACAAGATACAGCCCAGAGTCGGGGACAATAAATGGGAATGAGAAATGAGAAGAACTGTGATCTGTCTCTCAAGCCAAATTAATAGATTTGTTTCATTTTTTTTAACAAAATTTTTTATCAGTGAAATAATAAAATTCACTTAATTATGACTGATAATTTCACTAATTATTTGATGACAATCAAGGTCAATAAAAAGATAAAAAAATTGCTTAGGATGCACTTACTTGTCTAGCTGGTGCCAGGTGCCTCCACTTGGGGCGGTGGACTGCCCGGTGGGGGCAATGGAGAGCCCGGGGGGCTAGTTGGTGGTAGTGCTAAAAAAAAAGGGAATTTATTTTAACTCTCACTGTCATTAAATGTTCAAATACATTTACTAAAACAATTCTCGGAGAAGTTGTCAAAAATTATGCAAACATTTGGATAAAGGGCTTGGACACATCAACATGTTAAAAAGCACACAATAGTGTGGCACAATTAATGTGATCCTCCGTTTTTGCACAATTATGCTATCGTACTGCACTCGCACGGCAATACACATGAGCGCACCGCAATTGGTACATCCGAAAGACCCAATACCAAAACACAAGAAAAGCGACATCATATATGCAGTGCAGTGCAGTGAAGAATGCTCTGATTTGTATGTGGGGGAGACCAAACAGCAACTGCATCAACGTATGGCCCAGCACAGAAGAGCCAATTCCTCGGGTCAGGACTCAGCCGTGTATCTGCATCTTAAGGATAAAGGACATACCTTTGAAGATTGTAATGTTAACATACTGGCGAAGGAACGTGACTGGTTCAAGAGAGGTGTTAAGGAGGCCATTTATGTGAAAATAAAGAAACCAAGCCTAAATAGAGGTGGGGGGGTTCGACACCAACTGTCTGCCATATACAATGCTGTTTTAACACCTTACTCTGGGCGTTCCTATAACACCTCTTAGCCACTATCTAATCACACCCTTAACACCTGGCTGTGATATGCTAATTGGGATTTTCCAGGGTACATAATTGCCACAGATTCTTGTACAAGTCATTCTGAATTGAGAAAGCCAGTCGGATGACTAGCGAAACGTCTTCAAGAACTACATTTCAAGTCCAGTTGATCTAATTGAATACAACAGATATACCATGACCTGGATGAATGAGAACCTTCACAAGCATATTCCTTAAATATTATTGTTTTATGTTGAAGGGGAACTGTAGTCTCCAAACAAGTGCCCACAAGCCCAGGATGATGTTTTTAGCTGTTGTCAATCCAAAGTTAAAGGCTTGGCCTTCTTAAGTCTCTCTTCCTACTCTGCACTATCTCTGTGACTCTGTGACAGGCATGTGTTAGAAACTGTGTCATAAGCCCCACCCCAAAAATCAATCTTTTCTAAAGCTTGTTTCAGGCTTTCAATATCTGTGCTTTTCTCTACCTCCTACATTAACAATGTTATCAGGCTTTAAATGTTTTAACTACAAACAGTTAACTATACATTTGTAATTCAAAAGTTTTAAGTCTTAAGTGATTTTATGGAACATTAGCCCTAGAACTGTATCTTTGCTTGTAGTGGCTCATTATGTCCATATTAATACACCGAATCCACACCTACTGTAAATTATATAGCAGATAATGCACACCCTACTGTAAATTACATAGCAGATAATGCACACCCTACTGTAAATTCTATAGCAGATAATGCACACCCTACTGTAAATTATATAGCAGATAATGCACACCCTACTGTAAATTATATAGCAGGTAATGTGAATTATATGAAAATTTTTAAAGACAATTTGGTGTTTAACATACAACAAAGTTAAATTATATTGTCATCCAATGGATCTCAAGAGTTTTTAAATTTGCAACAGCCAGTTTCACGTGGACATCTGGCAAATAGTAAATTAAATAAATTCAGAGATTCTAAATAATGTGAACCTCCATCTTTTAATAAAAGTCCCTCTCTACCCTACTGGAAACCAGCCCTGAGGAATGTATGGAGAATGGAGTATTTCTAACCCTGGGACAAATGAAAGGAGAAATAGCAGTAAAAGGATGTAAACATTTAAGCTGGAAGCTGATCCTAAAATAATAACCGGAAAGTGATCTTCACCATTCCAGAAAGCTCTGACGCGTTTGCCAGAATCGTGCCCAAGTCTACAGAACCAACTCAGTGTGTTTGTGTGGTTGAAACCAATAGAATGGCTGGAACTGGTTTTAATTATGGTAGAGGGCCGGCTCGGGTTTCTTCACAATAATAAACTTCCCTTAGAAAAACAGAATTTTCACAATTCCATTGACGCCAAAAAATCTGTAACCCTTTTATTTCCATTAAAAATCTTAAGCTCCCCATACACACAATTGTCATTTTGAACAATCCAAAAAAATCTGATTGGATGCTGAAAGCAATGTTGTGTGGTATCTCGGAAAACCAAAGAGTCCCCATCGGAAGCTCAAGGTGGGGAACTTTGAGTGCCTCTCCGATTGGATTTCCGATCTTTGCACCAATCCATAAAAGAAAAAACTGTTAAACTTACAAAGGTAAGTTAGTGTGAGAAAGGTTGGATTTGGCCTTAGGGAAAGTCTGATTCAGACCCACTATGTTGATTTCCCCAGAATGTCTCTATTATGAGAACATTTTATTCCATTTGGGTTTTATATTATTCTCTTTTATAACTAATAATATTTTGTGAACATAGGGATGCCAAGTCTATAATAATGTTATATTTACTAAGAGGAGCCAATTTAATAACACATGTTTATACAACTCAGTTTTTAAAATGTGTTGATAACAATTGTAACAATTTATTTCCCAAAGTTCCATTTTATACAACGTAGAGCCACCATCTGTATTAAAGGGAACGTTAACCTAAAATGTGTTTTTAAAATTGTATTTGTTTTTTTAGTGACCAGGGAATGTTTTTTTTTTATTACATTTTTTTTTTTTTGCAAAAAAGAGTCTAGTATACAGATAATATCATGCTTTATATTTAGTATACAGATAATATCATGCTTTATATTTAGTATACAGATAATATCATGCTTTATATCTAGTATACAGATAATATCATGCTTTATATGCAGTTTTAACTGCAATTCTATTATAGAAAAATATTCTTAGAGAAGAACTAGAGAAGGGAACACTTTCTCTATTCTATAGCCTACAAACGTTTGATTGGGTGTTTCCTACACAAAGATCCAGCAGGTGAGATACAATAAAAAGCTCCTCTCTCTATTACTAACATTAATGGTAAACTGTGATCTCCATACAAGTATATTTAAAACTTCCTCATACCGTTAAAACAAGCCTAGGATGATGTCTTTAGCTTCTCTGGATCTTAAGTTATATGCTTGTAGAGTTACACTTCCTAGACTGCCCTGTCTTTGTTTTTCTGTAACAGGCATGTGTTTTAAGCTGTGTCATTAGCCCCACTCCCCAAAAAAATATTTTCTGAAGATGGTTACAGACCTGCAACTATTCTCTGTCCATTTCTCAACCTTTGGACCCCTTATAGAGAGAATAAAATATTTTCAGGTTTGTGGCTAGCTTTAAAAATGATTTAGAAAATTGGGGGTGGGGATAATGATGCAGCTAATGATGCTCTGTCCCAGCAGTGGGCATGCTCCAACCTTCAACTTGGAGGCAGACCCCAAGTGCTGGTTATGTCACAGCTCACAGTACTAACAGTAAAAAAACACCCTTTATACTGCTGTAACTTTGGTTACACAATAGCTAGAACAGTGATGCCCAACCGTTAGCCCGGGGGCCATGTCAGGGGAAGGGCAGATCAGGTGTGGGACTTAACCCATGGCCCGGTCACTGCTTCTGGAACCACCTGACCAGCCCCCAGCATGGCTCAGGTTAGGCACCCCTGAGCAAGAAGCATGACCCAGGAGTCATTTTAAAGGTAGGAGTGTGCCCTTTTTGATAAAGGCCACTTCTATGGAGAACACAGTTCCCCTTTAAGATTCCAGTCTAGCTTGTTGCAGAATGCTTTTTCCCATTAGTCAGGTCATGGACTGAGGCAGAGGGTGGAGCTAGACTAGATTTTTACTTTAGTTAAATATTCCAGCCTAGTAGCCTACTGTATTACCAAGGGATAAGGACCTTGCCGTTTAGGTCCTCAAATTGGATGCTCATAGGAAGTAAAAAGACGGAGGTGTGTAGGTGTCATTGCCTTTAATGCTTGCAGCTGCCCTTTAAGCCATGGAAAATGTGTTTTCCAAGGTGCTCCAAAGGCTCTTCCTAATAAGGTTCCAAACCTACTGCCGCTAAACATTCAGTTGTAATCAATACTCTTTTAACAGCCAGCTTTAGGATATGTTTTAATTAGTCAAAGTATTGTCTAGCAATACAGAAAGGTCTATAGACTTATATATGAAACGTCACCAACAGAGGAGTCTATGGTGTCCCATAATGTCCATATTAATACACTGAATCCACCAATCACAGACTAGGCACATGATAATGACCCCCCTCGCCCTGGGAATCTCTTCACGAGACCCAGTCTGCTTCTTTAATGCTTGTTTCCCTTTAAATGTAAGTTTCTGAATGTTTATAATCCTGAAGGTAACAAGACTAAGGGGCAGAATTGTATTTGGCCTTCAACAAACTATTCACATGTGGAATGTTCCTGTAACACAGTTTTCATGGGATTTGCTGGAACTGCAATCACTTAGCTCAGTCCTTTCTCCCATACTGGGACCCACAAGCCTATAAAGTCCACAGTTGGATATTCCAGTGACTTGCGTTTTACTGCACAGTTGAGGTGGATGGTTTACGGCTCTTTAAACTAATATTGAACGGGGAAGGTTAACACGATCCAAACATTAATACAGATTGTTCTGTTTACTAGGAATATTTCATTAGCTGGAGGAACAGGGATGTAGAAATGTGCAATAGGCCCCATGGTCAGATTAATACTCAAAAAAACAAGAGTTTATAGTGTTGGCTTTTCTCCTTCTGGGAATGAGTTGTAATTGTCCTATAATGGAATGTCAAAGTTATGTAATATGATTGGCTAACGGGATCACGGTGAAGTATCATGGTTGGTCACTCAATCCAAAGTAAATTAAGATACCACCCAAACCCTAAAAGTGAGGTCTAGTAATAAAATTGCAATAACAACTTATGTGTCTCCCAGGGAACACACAGTACAGATTTCTGAAAGATGACAGACAGGATCTGCAAGATCCTTCTTTCAAGGATCTGTATGCACACAGTCCTGAGCGTTCTCCCTATGATCATAGGGAGAACGCTTGCGACTGTGTGTTTCCATCGGCCACGCTAGACTCCTCTATATGGAGTCTAGCGCAGCCGCTGGAAATTTTCCCTTTGTTTCCGAATGAGCGCGCGGCCGCCGAACAAACTCATTCGGAAACGAAAGAACACACAGTACCGATAAAGCCCTGGTACCATCAGATCCGACGGTATTGGGGCTTTATCGTTACTGTGTGTACCCAGCTTCACACCATAAACCAGGACGCTCGCCCTGGTTTATATGGGCAGTGGAAACTGAACACAGATTCTAGCAGAAGGCCCCAAGTAGGCTTAATGTTACAACCACATTAGCTATGCCCAGGGTTACATGACATCACAGTGACATCACGGTGGGCAGGAGCTGAGCTGGGGGCAGGCGGAGGTGGAGTTAGGGGCTAGGCCACGGCTGGAGACAGGGTTAGGGAATTTACTGGGGGGGAGTGGGCATTCAGGGACATGGCTGCCAGGGCTGGTGTTTGGAGAGATCTTGGCCCTGACTGCGGGACTTGGGATTTTGTCCCTGCAGTCGAGACAATCCCATACAAATAGGGACATCTGTGAACCCTTGCTACATCAGTGTAATTACTAATGGGCCCCATTATTTAGTGAAGCAGTTCGATCAGACCTGCCGTTAAATTTTATGTCTTTAATAGGTCACACAATTGGCCATGCTGAAATGACGGCAGTGCTGAGGTTTTTCCCCACAGTAGACTTACCGATTGGTTTATTGTCTGTCAGTCCAAAAAATAGGGCCAGGATTAATCAGTAGGTTACCAGGCCTAAAGGGGCCCATACACACATTCAGTAAATCCCGTCGGATCTGGAATCGGCATCTTAACTCTCATGGCATTAAAATTAAACCTGCACAAGACCTCCTGCAGCCTATAAACCACACCGACCAATCATCTTCTTGTATCAAGGGGAATCTTAACCCTGCTAACATTGTATGTTTGTACGAAGCTTTACAGCGATTACAATCATGTGACACTTGGATTTTTACTGATTTCTTGACAGGACTAAAGCGAAAAGTCCAAACGTCCATATGGAAAGTTCAATCAGAACTGAGAGAAAAGTAACATATCTGAAAAGAATGAATGAACAATGGCTCTACCTCTAGTAAGTCATTGCTGACTTTGTAATCATTTATCTAAGGACAACCGGGACAATTGTAGATAATTCTGTTTATTTGCTAGTTCCCAATGTTTCTTTTATCCAACCAAGGTGGTAATGTAACCGTGATAAACCATTAACACGATCATGTTAGAAATCCTTATTAATACCTAATATTTCCAAGCCAGGGATCGTTTTCTGGTCTATGTTGTTACATTGTATCGGAAAGGAAGTTGAAAGGGATTTTGTCTGTTGGCTTTCAGGTAAGAGATTTATTGGGATTTTGTATTTGGTTTTGTGGTGTTTCCTGCATTAACAATGACCTTTATCTTCTACACCTTATCAGGGACTGTTTGTAGAGTGCTGACTTTGCCATTGAGACAGGAAGGTGAACACAATAAAGGGAATACGTTTAATTGTGGACGTCTATAAAATATTATCACCTCAACTTAAAAGAAAAGAAATTGCCCCATTTACAAAAGGTTTCCAGTGTTTGCAAAAAACTTTTCTCTCTATGCTGGGAAAACACAGGGAAATTATTTGTCCCGACTGATCATTTGCTACTTGCAAGCGCCCGGTCGGGACACATGACTGTCGGTTTCGTCAGCAAGCTTGGTCTCGGCCGCCCCACACACATGGTAAGATATTTTCGGCCAACCAACAAATACAAATTAAATCGAATTAAACCGAAAATTTCTTACCATGTAATATACACATACACATACGAACCTTTGTCTGGCGAATGACCACCGAGCACCCGCACATGCCCGATGAACGGCTGTTTCGCCCGATAAGCGCACGTGTGGGGTGGGGTGTCATTCACTGATGGTGGATTGACGAACGCCGCCTGACCGAATGCACACACGTGCGATTATCATCCGACAAGGCATGTTTGTCATGTGTGTGCACTTGCTTGGGGGTCGTTGCGTCAGTGGTAAAATCGTACGCGTAAGAAGCTTAAGGCTGGGTGCACACCATACAATATTTGACCAATATTATCATGTTTTGGTCGGCACAAAATATTGTAAAATATGGTTGCGGGTGGCTGCAACCAAACAGTGATTCGTCCTGACTGAACAGTAGCCTAAATGATTAAACCCATCACTCTCTGTCACCTGACCAAGACAGCAGGGGCGTAACTGTAGGGGCCCGGGTCCCCTCATGAGATTGGAGGCCGGGCCCCTGAACCACCCCCTCTCCCCTCCCAAGACTGCGGTCCACGATCAGCTGTTTTTAAACAACTGATCACACGTATAAAGGAAACATATGTGTGATCAGCTGTTTCAAAGACCAGACCCCATCTTCCGGTTTGTTTCTGGAAGTTCAGGTCTGATCTTTTAAACAGCTGATTGTAGAGGTTGTGTTGGGCCCTCTTACCATGTGAAGGGGGCGATAGTTATTCCACTGCAAGACAGGCACATCATGTAAATATTTCCTGACCAGTCCACTGCTATAAGCATGTGTACCGTACCATATTCAGGCTCAAGTATGAGTTGGGAAACCTGGTCAATCCATGACTGTCAATGTCACACCCTTGATTGACAGCAGAAGTTTCTATGATTCTGCATAATGGAGGTGGTTTCAGATGTAACATTGGAGTGGTTGGGGAATACTAAGGAATGTTGTAGATTTGTCATTTTTTAGTGGACATGCCCTTTAACCTGTTGTTGAAACCAATTTAGGGGACCCGTCCTTCCAACTTTTCTTGGCATCAGTAGGGGAATCAGGACATTATGGAGGCCTCCAGCCTGTTACCCACCATTTTTTCCCTTCCTTCAAAACTCAAACCCATTAGAAGACTGAGTCCTGATACCAAGGAAATGCATGGAGACCAATCTAAGACAATAAGATTTTTCTAGAGGTTTTCATAGAGTTGGTTCTTCCCAATTAAAAGGGTTAATGATCTGTACAAGCAGCTGGTTCCTAGTTCATGAACACGTCCCATGTGGTTAAGGCTCTTTATACTGTTAAATATAAACAAAAGATTGCGTAAAGCTGCTTCTGGAAATCCTGTACTTGGGGCTGTGACATAGGATGAGATAGAAGGTTTTCTTCCTGTTAACTTGGAACAGTCACAGTTAGAGTGTTCTCTTGGTCTTGTGGTCATCGACACTTAATCAAAGGGCTCGGAACCATGCACTCCATTTATCTGTAGGAATTTCCTGCCATTTTAACACAATCAGTTCAGTTGGGAAATGGGTATGAAAGGTCAATGAATGTCTGTATAATGGACGTCCTTTCACCTTCCCTTCCACACGTTTATTTGTTTATAGTTACATTTAAAGGGCAACTATAATGAAAAAGATTTCTTTGTCACATCTAAATCTTTACATTACTAAATGTAATTAGCCCATACTCTGAGGTGTGTGTGTTGCTGCAAACCTTCAATCCAGTACTTCTGCAGACTTAGTATCCCTCCTCCCTCTCTTAACTGACACCTCCTTTCATCTGACCAGACTTTCTATGAAAAAAGCATGATCATTGGAAGGGGGATTACCATTATACACATACCAACTGTCACCATTCCTGTTACAGCACAAAATATATATATATATATAATAGTGTGTAGTCACAGACACTCTCTCCACCACCCTCTGATTTCACACCTGTTGTATAAATCAAATATTCATATAGGTAGGTATGTAGATTCATCAAAAAGTTATTTATTTAATACATCACTGTGTAGGCAACGTTTCGGTACCTTTCTAGGTCCCTTTCTCAAGCCTCATATCAAACGTGGTACAAACAATTCCAAATTTAAAACCACTTACCCCTCCTCCAATAGTGACATCATCAAAACGATCCACACAATTTAAAGTGCTAGTGTTCAAATTCAATGCTAAAAGTCTATGTGACACATTGCATAGACCTAAATTGAGGATATAAAGTGAATATAAAATGAACGCTGTGTATTGTATATTTTTATAAGTAATGAAAGTAATAAAAATCCTTTCTTTAAAGTGTTACTGTATATATAAAAATGTATATAGTAATGTGCTAAAACAACAAATAATAAATAAATTGTAGACTATAAAATGAAATAAAAGGCCGTTTAATAGGGCCTAAGTGTATCTAAATATATATGTCACTAAACCTTACCTAATTTATACTCATAAGGGTGTACTACATGAAAGATAATTTATATGATCATGTCTAAGTGTTTTTAGCCTAGATATATTTATTCACCTATAGATATAAACTATTGTATGATTAGCTTCCATACCCTTATACGATATACTAATATGCTGCTTTACTCCTTTGCCCGTCACCATACATATAGTGAAGTACCATCCATTTAGACCTTATGATGTTGTGATTTATATATGTGTATTTATGTTTTTATATTTTTATATATTTATATATTTACATATTTATGGATTTCATTATAATAGAGTTCAATTATTAGGTTGGTAGGTAGTCCAGAGCTGGGTTAACACGATCTATCCAAGTTTTAATACAGGGAAAGTACACCCTTATGAGTATAAATTAGGTAAGGTTTAGTGACATATATATTTAGATACACTTAGGCCCTATTAAATGGCCTTTTATTTCATTTTATAGTCTACAATTTATTTATTATTTGTTGTTTTAGCACATTACTATATACATTTTTATATATACAGTAACACTTTAAAGAAAGGATTTTTATTACTTTCATTACTTAAAAATATACAATACACAGCGTTCATTTTATATTCACTTTATATCCTCAATTTAGGTATATGCAATGTGTCACATAGACTTTTAGCATTGAATTTGAACACTAGCACTTTAAATTGTGTGGATCGTTTTGATGATGTCACTATTGGAGGAGGGGTAAGTGGTTTTAAATTTGGAATTGTTTGTACCACGTTTGATATGAGGCTTGAGAAAGGGACCTAGAAAGGTACCGAAACGTTACCTACACAGTGATGTATTAAATAAATAACTTTTTGATAAAGAAACCCTGAGAGTGCGTTGAATCTACATACCTACCTATAAGTAAGAGGTCGGAGCACTCCTGGGTCTGATTAATATATTTATTATAGCATGACCTCTTACTATTATATTTGATTATACTTCGGATAGCACCCGAGCGAATGTTTAAGTAGAGCGGAATGTGTCTCGTATCCTTCCTTCTCTCTCTCTCTCTCTCTCTCTCTATATATATATATATATATATATATATAGGTATATAAATGTGTATGGATGTATAAAGATATATATAGATGTATATAGATGCATATGGGTGTATAAAGATGTATATGGATGTGTTAAGACTGATTATATCAGTTATTTATATATATGGATATATAAAGATGTATATAGATGTAAATGGATGTATATAGATGTATATGGATTTATATAGATGTATATGGATGTATATAGATGTATATAGATGTACATAAATGTATATGGATGTATAAAGATATATATAGTTGTATATGGATGTATAAAGATGTACATGGATGTATAAAGATGTACATGGGTGTATATAGATGTATAGAGATGTATATGGTTGTATGTGGATATATATAGACGTACATGGATTTATATGGATGTATATAGATGTATATGGATGTATATAGAGGTATATTTATGTATAAAGACAGAATAAGCCATATAAAGATATATATAGATGTATATGGATGTATATAGATGTATATGGATGTATATAGATGTATATTTATGTATAAAGACATATTAAGCCATATAAAGATATATATAGATGTATATGGATGTATATAGATGTATATTTATGTATAAAGACAGATTAAGCCATATAAAGATAGATATAGATGTATATTTATGTATAAAGACAGATCAAGCCATATAAAGATATATATATAGATGTATATGGATGTACGGTATATAGATGTATATTTATGTATAAAGACAGATTAAGCCATATAAAGATATATATAGATGTATATGGATGTATATAGATGTATATTTATGTATAAAGACAGATTAAGCCATATAAAGATATATATAGATGTATATGGATGTATATAGATGTATATTTATGTATAAAGACAGATTAAGCCATATAAAGATATATATAGATGTAAATGGATGTATAAAGATGTATATTTATGTATAAAGACATATTAAGCCGTATAAAGATATATATCGATGTATATGGATGTATATAGATGTATATTTATTTATAAAGACAGATTAAGCCATATAAAGATATATATAGATGTATATGGAGGTATATAGATGTATATTTATGTATAAAGACATATTAAGCCAAATAAATATATATATATACCATAGGTGGCTATTTTATGTCCTGTATCTGTGTGTTTGGAAATAGCAGTTTGATTTCTGTGCTGGGAAATATTTCCAATGATGTAAAGTATTTTACAACTGTGCAGTAATTTGTGAATAATTGAATGTGCCTGATAATAAAATTGTTGTCCTTGTCCTAATAGGATACGAGGCAGGAAAGAATCTGCATTGGGACACGTATTTAACCAGCGCTAGGATTTAAATGGAACCCTGAGCCAATTCATTGTCTGAACTCCAGGGACAAGCCTTTCTTTATGTTCCATTCAATCACAGAGGTGGTGACCCTAATTCCAAGGTAATTGTCTGTTTTTTGCTTCTTATTAATCCTGATGAAGCCTGGCTTTGTGCCCTGTTATTGGTAACTTCACCTGTATCCAGCTAAATGAAATGCACAGCTAGAGGCTTCTTCCAGGTGCGGCTTTGTACTGACATTGTTTTTGTAGACGAGCATCATTGTGATTGGGTTTCCTTCTACTGAGCTCTAATTCTATTGGTCGTCTGGTTTTCTAACTAGTATAAAGTGTTTATAATCTTATAACCACGGTTAATGCATAACAAGCACCTGGACGGAATGTACAGAAATGGCTAATTAAATTTACACCTGATCTGGACAAAAATTGTAGCCGTCCTTACCTCAAATTTCGTTTAGGCTGAATGCCCGAAGGCCATCCGCTAACTGAGTGCCTATACACAGGCAATTCTTAGCCAGAACATTGGTCATAAAAGTCTTAAACGGCCTTAAACATATTTTGGTATTTTTACCAATTTATTACATACATTTCTAACCAGACATTTACTGATAAGCTCTATTACTTTCAGACAAAGGTATCCACCTCCTCCCTCTGCTCATTGAGCCTTTTTTAAACTTGAGCATGAGCAGTGGAGGCAGCAGGGGAAACAGCAGTCAACCATTGGTTGTGATATCAGCAATCACAGCCTTGATTGACAGCATGGGGGAAGGAGCCAGCTTACTCTGCCAGAATGGGGACAATAATTATTCTTAAATATCTGAAAGTAATGCATCTAATAATGTGCTGAATTTATCAGTTGGGGATGGGGGCAGATAACAGACATGTGACCAGTTTTTTGTTCTAAGGGTAGACATGTCCTTTAAGATCAGATGTTTTGACCCGATTGACTGCTAGTGAGTGTGGGAACATCTTACACAAATGTGCATTCCAGCGGTTTAAAAAGCATTAGTACGCAATTTTCTCAATACTACCATTGACTTGTATTGACGTGCGTTGGCCTCAGCAACGCATTAAAATGCATGCAGCAGTGTGTTATTCAACGCAACGCACTAGTGGTAACATGACACATTGGATTGTATTGAAATATGAAAGCCTCTTCGTTATTGTGTACCATATGCGTTGCGTCACAACGCCAAAAAACTTACATAGTGTGAACGAGCCCTTAGGGTTTGCTGCCCATATAGAAATCTCAATCCATAACCTGTAAATCCTGCTCACATAATAGAAATAATCCCCTCCCACAAACTAACCATGAGTAATATTATTATGTAGCCAGACAGGAAGAGAGATTAGGGAAAGATAACTGGTTACTGATATGGCACGGAGGAAGTAGAGGGTAGCATTGATATGCGGTAGATTATACGTTGGAATAACAGGAGTTAATCATTTGTAGAAAGGGCCAAAATTCTGGAAGTTCTGTTCAAAAGTTTAAAGTTCGGAAACGAACCCAGAAAAAAATGATTCTTATTAATTACAAATAAAATATCAATGGCAACTTAATATAACTGTAAATGGCTGTGGCACCTAGGAAATGGTCTGGGGAACATGTACATATCACCACATTTAAACACTTTCCCCCCACGATCGGGCAATTGTCGGGTTTCCGCACGCTAGATTCGAGGGTTATAGCCAATTCGAGGGCTACCGAACGATACATTTGAGGGTTACTGAAATGGAAGGATATATTTCATGTTTACCGAATTCGAACTTTACATTCGAGAGTTACCAATTTGAGAATTCAATAATGAACAGATTTTACGATAATTATCAAAATTAAGTCTGTGTTAGTTCAGATAGAGTTTGGATAGTTCTAGTTCGTCTGAAGTCATAAAGTTCGTCCCCAACTTGGGTTCGGGTTTGGATCCATCACTAATCATTAGTGTATGATAAATCCTGTGAAGATTGAGTGGTCCACGTGTTGCTTATAACAGGATTTAGAGGGCCCTGGTTTAGAGGAGAGAGAAGGGGAGATGGAATTGGGAAGTGTTTATCTAACCCCCTTTATGGTTTATTTTAATGGTTTTGCTGAACTTGGCCCAGAGCTGCTATTTCACATTCCCGGATTGTTACACTTTACTCAATACCGTCGGCACCAGATTCCATCCAAAAGCTTACTCAGCAACTTCCATGGCCAAAGCCAAACACAGGTAGTCCAGGGAACGTTTATTAAACAGCTAAATAAGGAATCTGCCTCGTGGTTCCAGTTCTGGGATCTTGACATTATAAAATAATAATCCAATGAATGTCACAGCCTGGAACACACTTTATTGTTCTACCCTGGAAGTCCCTCATTGATGACATACGTTCAGAAGGAATTCCCTGCTTAAAGGGGTACTTTAAATCAATTCGGTATATCACATGATCTTAGCAGGGCATATAAAGCAATATGGTATATCACATGACCTTAGCATGTGATATAAAGCAATATGGTATATCACATGACCTTAGCATGGGATATAAAGTAATATGGGAAATCAGGGTGTGGGTGGAGTTATGTGCAACACTAATAGGCCACGCCCATGACGCCATCATCCTCAGGTTAGGAGGTATGATGCTGAGAGTTATAGTTTATTGTGAATATTTCTTACATGGTTACTGAGTAGTAGAAACAAAATTTTTATTTCTGAAAAACGACTCTAGAAATACTTGTTTTTTTCAGTTCCCTTCTTTTCTATAACAAGGTGCGATGTTAATTTCTATTATAGACGATGCTACAGAAAAAGACCTATTCAGATCTGGTCTCGGAGATGGAGAGATGAAAATAAGTGAAAGCACAAAAACATAATCAACCTATTGGGGAGCCTGCACCCAGGGAGTGAGTGGGAGAGTAAAGAGATTGTCCGCCCCATTGTCCCCTTCAGACATGTTGGTGTCCATTCATTCTCGTATACACAGGAGAGACATTTGTTCTGTTGTTTTTCAGGGTCACTGTTTATCATGTGGAATATGCAGCGAAGGGAAACCTACGCAGTACATGAGGGCCCGGCGCCCACTGGACTGACTTATTCATTTGAAGTGAACCGGGTTCCGATGAGCAGATGGCCTTCACTTTAAAAGATGTGGCGTGCACTACCAGAAGCCAGAGGGATGGAATACTGTTTTGGCATCCCAGAAGGTAATTTAATGGGAATATCCTATCCCTATAGGGACTGTGACCTCCTACCCCTCACCTATCACCTATAGGGACTAATGTCACCTACCCCTATATATACCTATAGGGACTATTGTCATCCTACTCGTTATCCTATATCATATAGGACTGTGTCTCCTCCTACCCCTCACTCATCACCTATGGACTGTGACCTACTATCCCCTCTCTATCGCCTATAGGGACTGTGTCATCCTAACCCCTCTACTATCACCTACAGGACTGTGCTCTCCTTACCCTCAACCTATCACCTATAGGGACAGTGACGTTCCTCACCTATAACCTGTAGGTACTTGTGACCTTCTACCTATCATCTTTATGGACTGTTGTCCTCCTACCCCTCTCCTATCGCCTGTAGGGAATGTGTCCCCTACCAACCCTTCTCCTATTGCCTATAGGGACTGTGCCTCCTACCCTCACCTATCACCTATAGGGACTATGCCCTCCTACTACTCTCCTAGAGAAAAACCCCAAACTCTTTATCCCTATTGGTACATTGAATAATCTTGATATTATAGACCTTCTTGGACCTTTCTTTGTTTCAGGCAATCATGGGACTTGCAGCCCGGAATGTTCTGGTCACTGAGAGCAATGTTATGAAATTGCGATTTCGGTTTGGCGCGGATGTCAATAATTGATTATTATAAAAGACACAAATGTAAGTTCTACTGGGGGCGTGGCTATTTTGATGACATTGTGGTGTGTATTGTGTATGATGTGGTGTAGAGTATAATAAATTGCTTTGTGTGAGTGTAGAAATTCCCAAAAGTTGATTTTACTCCCACATTACAAAATCCTAATAATATAACTAACGCTGGGGACACGGCAGATTTTTTCAGAAATTCTCTGTCCCTTCGAACCCTTACAGCCGTCTGGTTAATACCTGCCAAATACCTTGTTACCATGAAACCAGGGTATTCTATTGTGATAGGAACTCTCTGTGATTTCCCACGATATTAGTTTATTCTCACGGTGAATTTTCAGTACAAGGTGGTTACAAACGTTGATTTCCATCTTGCATTATAGATTTGCTTGACCTGAGGAGAGGGTGTGATCCTCGAAGCTTTTCTACTAAAATAACTGTTATCCATTAAAAGTATCACAGTACTCTACTCTAACTACATATATTGGACTAATACAGCAACAACACCATTATTTTACCTAGATGTTTATATGGTCTATGGGGGTAGAGAGTGTCCTGTTAAGTCTGACCTTTCAAATATCATATAACGTGCTAGATGGAGTGTAATGTGATGGTGGGTGGTAGTGGGATCCTTTGGAAAATAAGAGAGTTATTAGCACCAGTAGGAAACCCTACTCCTCACCTTGGGTCCCTGTTACGGACGTTATTGAGATGATATTTTGGTTGTCCCGGGTCTGTTTACATAGATACTAGGTTTACTTTACATTCGTTAGTTCTCCCCATTGAATTATTGTCTTTTTCCCTCCTCCAGGGTCGACTCTTTCAAGTGATGGCGCCAGAAGCTTTATTCGACCGGGTTTACACCCACAGAGTGAATGTGTAAGTGTCAGACTGTAGGAAATGTGACCTACATGGAACATTCTGGCCATGAATAGTAACACATGTCAGGGAATGGACCATGAGTGTCTCCGTGTGGGGTTATGTACCATAGCAACAAGTCTTTTCCTGTTTATGCCGTCACAGACAGTGGGATCTTCTCTCATGTCTATCTTTCTCGTTGGGTTGCAGATGGTCCTTTGGGGTGTGATGTGGAGTATATTTACCTTGGAGGTTCTCCATACCCAGGAATTCCTGTTGAGGAGCTGTTTAGTGCGAATGAAAGAGGGACATCGGATGGACAAGCCAGCAAACTGCACCAATGAACTGGTAAGAGCCAGCGGGGGGTTTGTCTAAAATAGAATTATCTGTCTGTAGAGTTGATAAGCAATGATGTAAGTTATTTCATTATTTACTGGGTTCAAATCCAAATGGAAGATGTTTAGTTGTATCGCCCTTTAGATAACCCTACTGTTATGTGTCCCATTGTGTTTCTGTTTAATTAACTGATCATCGTTACCCAGATGTACTTGTGTAAGGCTCGTACACACGGCGATGAGGTCCCAACCCGCAACGCCACGATGTGTAGGAACAAACGTTGGCTGATAATCGGCCCGTGTTGTGAGGCACTTTATCGTCGCTGAAACGGATGGTCGGTCGGGGATCATTGACCGACCTGGCAGATCTCCAAACAAACGACGTTTCGGGCGATAATGTGCCTACACACGGCCCAATTATCAGCCGAAACGTTTATTCCTACACATCGTGCGTCGGGAACTCGCGATCGCCTTTAATGTCGTTGATATCTGGCAGTAAAGGCCAAGCAGTCACCTGATGCTCATGTCATTACACATTTTGCTATTTGAACTCTGACAGTTTGGGTCTCCAGGTTGGACAGATTTTGTCTGTCTTGGTTGGATACAGAACTAGTCTGGCTGTGCATGGAGCTCCACTATGATTTCCCAGACAAGTAGGACTTGTAAAACCACTATCATAGATACTGTATATTTCACAACCCTGGTGATGAAAACGATAGTAGGCAGCACTTCCTGTGGGAGGGAAATTAATGCTTAAAGGGGAACTGTGGTCAAAATGACTTTAGTAATTGATAGGAATTGCTTTCTGAGAATTTTTGCAAATTATTGTCATTGTTTATTTGCATAGTTTGAAGTTTTAAATTTTTGTGTGTGATATGGCAGCAGCATCAACCAGTCCCCCTGCACTTCCTGCTCTGAAACCATGTCAGCAATCTGCCCTGTGTCTCCTCCTCCCTTTGCAGCCCCCCTGGTCACCTCCAGTTGCAGGCCCCCCTGGCCCATTCTCTTTACAGCCCACTTGCTAGCCCCACCCACTTGCAGTGCCTAAGCCCCACCACCATGGGGCCTAAGCCCCGCCGGGCCTCACCCCCCCTACAGAAACTCTGTGGAACAGCTTTTCAGAGTGAGAGTGAGAACTCGCCTGAAAGGCTGTTTTCACACAGTGAAAGAGAAGGGCTGTAGTAGATTCCCTTACCTTCTCTGTCGGACTTCACACAGCAGAGAGGAGGAGGGACTTCCTGTCTCCCTCACACAATGAGGGAGTCTGACGGCTGGTCGCCAGCGGCACTGGCAGGAGAAAGGCCTCGGAATGTCACATGTCAGCCTCCCACCCATTAACTTTCTGGTCAGTCAATTTCTTTATATCTTGGGCTGTGGAGCCGTAGATAGGTGGTTGATGGCTCGTTTTAAAGGTAGGAAACTGGTCTTCATTTAAACTCCATTTGTTTGGAGACCACAGTTCCCCTTTAATTAAAATATTTTTACCTGTTCTTCCTAGCATAGACGGATTAAGTTTCATTTCCTTTTGCCTTTCTATAACTAACACCACCATGAATATTATGTGTAACCCGACCCCAGATAAATGCAGTTTACTGTAAGGAGTTTCTTGGTGTTCTGACAAGCTGCACCTCCCTTATTACGTCACTGTGCTGATAATAGAAAGGTTGTTAGTTTTTTTTTACAGCTACAATTAATGACTTTATTTTCTATATCTCATGGACTGAACTGTTTTCTAGATCAAACAAACGAACCTCACCATTCTATTGGCTCCTCTTCTCGACGGTACATGATGATGAAGATGCTGGCATGGCATGCCTTCCCATAGACCCACCTTCAAACAATTGGTTGAAGATCTGGACGCGATCCTCACTCTATCAACCAATGAGGTAAAATAAAAAATGAATTCATTTGCATGGGTACCACTGACTTCATTTGTTTTACACCTAGATTGGCTACTGGGGCTTCTCTGGTTTATATTTATGGTCATCCAGGAGGTAAGAATTGTATTTTTTACTTTCAATACTGGTTAATACTAATGGAATCAATGGACATAGAAGTATGTAAGAGCATCCCCACCCTTAAAACAAAATACCAGTATTTGCCCCCAACCCTAATGATACTGTATATTCAGCCCTTTATGATGCACCAGATATTGTAGGTATAATTATTGCCCCAGTGGTGTAAGGCTGGGTACACACCAGCAGATATTTTCTGTAAGAATGGACAATTGGATGTGTCGGTGAATCCCTATGCGACCGTACAACGATTGTTCGCACGGTGTGGGCTCTTTAGATCTTGATTTAAGTGATAGACACATTTGAATGATCTTTTTCTAACCATTTCTTCTCTCTTTAGGAATACCTCGGACTTAGTGCCCGCTGGGAGCAGTAGTCTCATTTACCCAGAGTCCTCCTGCTCTGCTTCCTCCTCCTCGGGTGATGATTCTGTATTTTCCCCTGAGCCTATGCCCCACGATCCCTGTCTACCCAGCTCAGCATGCTACGGAGGAGTAAATCCTGAGACACCTCGCGTTCTGCAGCTCCCTTAAGACTCCTGTCTTACCGACGATCCTGCAGGACGCAGAGGAAATTAGGACATGGAAATGGGTACGGACTAAAACGGATGGTCTTTAGCGACTGACTCTGCTTGCCACATATTCCTACGGAGACCAGCCAGGCGAAAGTACAGCGAGACGTAAGCAGACTGGTGAACGGCCCATAAGAGATTATGGACAAAGTGTCAGTCGTGTTTATTCCTGTAACTATAAACTCCATCTCTTTGTGGACATTCACATGGACTCAAGGCAAACAATCTTCTTGTGTGTATTTGGCCTTTTTGTTCATTTTGTAATATTATGGAATCTATATCCCGGCACCTCTAACCCCTTTACCAGAGCACGTACTAACAGCATTGTCGCTGCTGGGTATTAATGTAATATATCTAAATCTGTAAATAAAATATATTATAGATATATTCTATTTACAATGAAATGATTAAAGCGCACATGCTTGTAGGATGTATATTGTCAGTGAAGTTTCATTTCTGTGTTTGTAAATATCGTATTCTTATCTGTAACACTAACGCCACAGTTAATTTATTAGCACAAAAACAGTTGTCTCCTAACTGTAAAAATAAAGATCTTTGTTTTGGCCAATAATCAGCCGTGTGTAGGCGCTTTATCGGGACAACGGTCGTCCGTTCGGAGATCCCCAAGTCAGTCATTCAACGATCCCAAACGGACCGTTTCGGCCGATAAAGCGCGTACACATGGGCCAATTATTAACGAAAAAGTTCGGTGTACGTCACGTGTGTACGAGCCTTAGTCCAGGGGTTAACGAGAAGAAAAAACACTGTGTTGCCTTCAATCCTATAACCAAGCTAAACAGATTGTAAAAAAGATATTATATTAAATTAGGAGATTATTGATTTTGTAGCTGATCCATGAAGCTTTGGACGTGTAAAGTTTGTATAGGATTTATAAGTTATGGGGAACTGTGTTTGTAAATAAAAACTAAACTGTCAACATCGCCTGTTTTAGGGTTGTTTTATTAAATGAATGTATGGAAAATTACAAAAATGGGAAAACAGTGACCAGTCAGCACACAGAGGATTTTCATTGGTTCAAAGGTGGGACAGTTTTACTGTGATTGGTATCTATTAAAAGGTGCAGCCACCATTGGTAACCACTTACAAGTAGCTGCTTCTGAATGAACGCCCCCTATGGACGATGGAACTGCGGAGATAAAAGGGCCTATTAACCCAGAACGCAATCGCTGGGTAAAAACGGCCCCTTTGCCTGGAAATAACTGACAAAACAATGGATCACTTTTCATTCTGTTAGATCTTGGATTCAGTGCCTAAAAAACTCACACATTGGATAGGGTCAGGGAAAAGATTGCATGGAAGGAAACGTGAGTTGCCATAAAAATACATTTAAGTTATTATCAGGGTTATTCAGTAAAAGTTCTTATTGTTTAACCCCAACCTATCAGATATATTAAAATGTGAATGCTAACATCTGATTGGTTGGGGCATTTTAAACGATAAGAACTTTTATTGAAAACCCTGGTATGTGTATATGTAAAAATATATATTTATTGGGAAAGGCAACTAACATTGCTCTTGCTCTTGTACTGGTTATTTGTGGGTTAAAGGACAACTTCAATCACCAAAACTGTCTCCACCGTTGGAAATTACCCAGGGTGAGGACCTAACCGTACTGTTCCCATCCCTGGGTTCACTTTTAATTCTAGATTACTCACCTAAAGTTTCCTCATTGCTCCCAATTTGCTCCGCTGGCGACTCAGACAATGAGGAGACGCTCTGAAAGACGCCCGTCTTCTCATGGCTGATCGAAAATGCAAAGCGGAAGTGGGACGAGCACCAAAGGAAAATTTAGATAAAAATTCTAGGGTTAGAAAGAGAACCCAAGATTGAGGATAGTGCAGTTTTAGATCTTCACCCTGAGTACTACGGATGGCAGGAATGGGGTCTAGGTGAGTATCATTGTCCTTTACGTTTGTGTATGGTAGTGTCTTGTGTGTGGAAACATTGCGACAGGATATTTTTACTGAAGATCCCTAAAATAAAAGGCCAATGTCCCTCAACCTGCTTGGCAGGGTGTGATAGTTTTGGGATATGCAAGAAATATGCAGCTGTAAAGCGGGCAATACAAACAATGGCCATTAAGAAAGGATATTGATATTTTAGACAATCAACCACATGACCAAATGGTTAAGCTATCGGTCATCATTCTGGCTTAACCCATGCTTCCAAGGCAAAATCAGCCATTCGCAGCAAACGGGCATGCTGGAAAATGATGGTCTGAGTGTAGCACTTTATTTTCAGTTTGGTTTATTAACTGTAATGTGTTGATCGGGATATGGGCTGGTTTGTGGCTGTGTCTAGCCTTAGACCTTGCAGTAGGAATGTAGAAATGTACATTTCTTTGAGGAATATTTAAAGGGCATGTTCACCATTAAACAAAAAAAATGGTCACTTGTGAGTTACCTGCCCCCAACCCTAACAGATATATTTTGCACATTATACCTGCATTACTAGCCAGATATTTAAGCATAATTATTTTCCCCATTCTGGCAGAGATAATCCGGCCCTCCCTCATCCAGTCAATCAAGGCTGTGACTGCTGGCATCACAACCACTAAACTGACTGCCATTTCACCTGCTGAATCCATGCACATGCTCAAGCCTATAAAAAGCTTTTTGAAGCAGAGAAAGGAGGAGATACTCTGCTAGAACTTATTAAATATCGGTACAAATGCATGTAATAAACGGGAAATCGCAGTTGGGTTTGCAGGCAGATAACGACAGGTCACCAATTTTTTCTTCTAAGGGTGGATATGCCCTTAAAATATATAGTCACAAGTGTATATCATATAACCTGCAGGTCCCCAGCTCTATATTTGAATGATATTTAAAAACGGTAGGTTTGCAGGCTGCACATTTGTCATTTCTCTCTAAGGACTAGGCCCCACCGCATTTTGGATGGCGATTTGCAATCCAATTGTGAACACAGGCATGTAATAGCCTTGAGAACTACATGCGCTGCGCTTCCATGCAATATTGGAGCACATGCGATCGCCATTTTTTGGGGCACAATCGCGCGCCATTTTGATATTTTTTTTTTTTTAAAAGTTTCCTCTCCATGCAGGCGTAATTTCAATGTAATCCATACAGAACGTTTCCCAGTCTCTATTCCCCTGCTGTACAGCTGCTAATCCAGAAGAATTTCACCCATACGGAGGTCCTCTCGATTCCAAAGGAGGAGAAGGCTTAGCTCCGTAGATGAATGAACATGGTTTTCCAATACTTCTCATCGCCCTCCAGTGTGGACAGTGCCAGCGAAAAACCTTTATACAACCACTTTATATCAGATGAAGAGTAAAAAGTAACTGGCAGCCCAACCCTGTTTACTGTTCCTCCTAGTGAGGTGTAAATGTGCCCTTCACCCAGGTGGTCCTGGTAATAGAGGCCGATAAGGTGGTCAGCCTCTTGGAGACAATAGCAACACAATCGTCATAATGTGGATGAGTTCACTGTTCAATGGATGAGTGTTAGCGAACTGTTGATCCAGAGAAAGGCACACAAAAAAAAACATTAAGAAGAGGGGAATCCTGACTCCAAGCAGGGCTGGATTTATACTTTTTCTCCCCTAGGCCAGCTACTTATACTGCCCCCTACCCCAGTACCATTAGGACTCCCACCCTAGCCAATCAGCAATCCTCACTTAAAACTGGGTGAAAGTGGTGCCATTTTATGCCGTCCCCTTTTAGTGTGCACCCTAGGTCACGGCCTATGTGGCCTAGTGGGAAATCCAGCCCTGACTCCAAGAGGTAATTGGAAATATACTCTGGATCAACTGCAACTTTATGTATCAATTTACCAGTAACATTGTACCAATAGAAAATGAGGATGCAGGGTACACTCAAATCAAAAGAGTATTTATACGAATATGGATGGTATATATGAAAAATCCCTTTATTTGCACGATTCAATGGGGCTAAAATTTCAAAAAACATCAACAAGAGTACCAACATCCCAAAACCCCTGTAGTATAAATGATAATTATATAGACAATTAAGTGCCACCATGGAAAATTAATAGATGATATCACATAGATAAATGGTCATAGTCACCGTGTCTAGAAAACCAGCCATCTTATCAGAGGAGAGGTCCACATGAAAGAGACGTAATTCAAGTTTAAGTGTACGAATACACAGTAGGGCTGGGTGGGGTAGGTTGTGGGTGGCCAAGACGCAAGTCGGGATCACCTGTCAGACGCGTTTCCACCCTTGGCTTTCTTAGGTGCAGCATGTGCACCTACCCACCACGGGGCGTGATATATATATATATATATAGTTAAGTTTATAAGATACTACATTGGCTCTGGGCCCTGCCCATTTGTGAAGATATTAATACCAGTAACCTGCAACATTCTTTCTTTTTAGAAACTCACCCAGCTTTTTTTTAAAAACTATCCAATGAACCTGCCATCCACCACATCCAATAGAAAACAGTTCCATCATTTTACCATTCTCAAAAAAAAAACTGCCTGCTGCACAGAATCCCAAAACTGCACTGCATGTTCCAAATGAGGCCTTACCATGCTTTGTAAAGATGAAGAATAATATTTTCTCCCTTGAATCCATACCTCTCTTTATACAGGACAATATTTGCGGTTCTGGCTTTTGCTGCCTCACACTGTTTGCTACGTTTAAGTTTGTTATCCACCAAACTCCAAGATCTTTTCCATTTTCCATCTTTTATTTTAACTATAAGCTATCAATATTTTGGGTGATTCGGTAAATTTGTCATTCGATATTATTGAGTAGTTATGTATGTATGTGTATCTATGTATATGTTTATTTTTATAGCACCTGGGACGCAGCGCTGTACATTATAGAAAACACAGAGTATACAAACAAGAGGATAAGTGCAAGCAATTATACAGAAAAAATAAAATTAAATATCGTCGAAAAGATCATCCCAGCTAATAAAGCATGCTGGGAGTTGTAGTTTCCAAACATCTTGAATGCCACCCTCACTGGCATTCAAGATGTTTGGAAACTACAACTCCCAGCTAATAAAGCATGCTGGGAGTTGTAGTTTCCAAAACATCTTGAATGCCAAGTGAGGGTGGCATTCAAGATGTTTGGAAACTACAACTCCCAGCATGCTTTATAGCTGGGAGTTGTAGTTTCCAAACATCTTGAATGCCAAGTTTCTACCCTGTTTATACTCGAGTCAACAATTTTATTAGATTTTTAGGTGAAATTGGGTACCTCGGTTTATAGGGTCGGTTTATACTCGAGTATATACGGTACAACTTCATACATCGGTTAAGAATACACATACGTACATATATTTCAAGGGGAAATCGCGGAAAGATAATCGGTACACGGTGGGGAACTTTGATTGGAAACACATCTGCCTGTGTGGGTGTAGCCTAAGGGGATTTCCTCTGATAAAAAAAAATCCCATTTTGTTCTATTGAAGAATATCTGTTTAAGCCTTTCACTGATCACTTATCTAACTAAGGCAGATTGCCACTTATCTTGGGAAAGCAGATCTTATTGTTGCCATTCATAACAGTTATGGATATATACGACATTCATAACATAGTAATTTTTTTTTTAACATAGTAATTAAGGTTGAATAAAGACATTCGTCCATCAAGTCAACCTATTCACTTTTTTTTATTTTATTTTTTTTTATTTATTTATTTATTTTTAACCTACCTAACAGTTGATCCAGAGGAAGGCAAAAAACCCCAGCAAAAAAGGGGGGAAAAAATTCCTTCCTGACTCCAAACGGCAATCGGAAAGATCCCTGGATCAACCAGATCTATTGCATTAATACCTAAGTATTCAATATTTTTTAGTTTTAGAAACTTATCCAGGCTTTTTTAAAGTTATTCAGAACTTGCCATTACCACTCTCTGCTGGAAGACAGTTCCACAGTTCACCGTTCTCACTGTAAAGAACCTCTCCTAACTTGAAGATGAAACTTCTTTTCTTCAACCTTAAAGGATGTCCACGAGTCCTCTGATATGACCTATAGTGAACCATGCACCAGAGAGTTCACTGTATGGGCCATTAATATATTGTATAAGGTTATCATGTCCCCACGCAACCGCCGTTCTCCAATGTAAACAGCCCTAACTTGTCTAATCTGCCTGCATATCAAGCCCCCCCATTCCCCTTATTATTTAGTTGCCCTTCTCTGAACTGCCTCAATTTCCAAGAGTCCCTTTTGTATATGGGATTCCAAAACTGCACCGCATATTCCAAATGTGGCCTTACCAGTGCCTGTAAAGAGGGAGAATAATATTTTTTTTCTTGATTCCATTCCCTCTTTATACAAGACAATATCTTGCTAGCTCTAGCTGTTGCTACCTGGCATTGTTTGCTACAGCTAAGTCTGTTATCTACCAGAACCCCAAATCTTTTTCCATTTCAGATGCACTTAACACAGAGTTATTTATGGTGTAGGTGGCACAGGGATATTAAATCCCAAATGCATCACCTTACATTTATCAACATTGAATCTCATCTGCCATTCTGCTGCCCATTTTGATAATCTATCTAGGTCGCTGCAGCACTTGCACATCATTGGAAGTTTCCAAAGCTCTGCATAATTTAGTGTCATCAGCAAACACAGAGACCTTGCTCTCAATGCCCCCTTCTAAGTCATTTATAAACAGATTAAACAGAAGCGGCCCCAGTACAGAACCCTGAGGAACTCTGCTTAGAACTTTAGCCCACATAGATGTAGCTCCATTAAACCACCACTCTCTGTTTGCGGTCCAATAACCAGTTCCTATCCTGAACAAATGTTTTCTTCAAGGCCAACAGTCCTCAGTTATACATTAGTCGCCTATGTGGCACAGTATCAAAGGCTTTTGCAAAATCCAAATATACCACATCCACAGCTGTGCCTGAATCTAACTTCTACTCACTTCTTCATAAAAACCAATTAAATTGTCTGGCAGATCTATTTCTCATAAATCCATGCGACTACTACTAATAAGAAATTCTGGAGACAAAGTCAAGGATATGATCCCTTAACAAAGTTTCCATCACCTTCCCTACCACTGATGTTAGGCTACAGGTCTATAGTACCAGGCTGTGAACGACTACCTTTTTTGAATATTGGTATTACATTGGCTTTTTCCAATCCAGTGGCACATTCCCAGACAAACGAATCTGAAAAGATGAGACACAGTGGTCTTGCTAGAACTGAACTAAGCTCTTTAAAATCCTAGGATGCATCCATATGGTCCTGGCGCTTTATTGATATTAACTTTGTCTAATTGTTTCCGTACCTATCCTCTGTATCCAATGTGAAAACTCTTCATTTCCTCCTGCACATGTTACAATCCCTACTGTAAGGATTCTCAACAGAAAAAACCGATGAAAAAACGTTTAGCAGATTAGCCTTTTCGGCATCTCTACAACCACCTCAGCTCCATTATTAATGGTCCCACATTCTCAGTCCTCATTTTTTTACCATTTATTACTTAAAAAACATCTTGGGGTTGGACTTGCTTGTTCGGCAATCCGTGTTTCATTTCTATTTTAGCTAGTTTAATTGCTTTCTTGCACTCTTTATTACAACTTTTGAAGTCCCTGTAAGCCTGTTCTGTGCTGTCCTTTGCTTTCAAAATTTAAAAGCCCTTTTCTTTTTTTCCATTTCCCTTTTTACCTGAGCATTAAGCCATGCAGGAGTGGACCTAATTTTTTTCACTTGTTCCTAAGGTACCGATTTGGAATGTTATAGTTAATATCCCTTTAAAAGTGTCCACATCTGCTTAGTATCTTTACTAGAAAACAGTTCCCCCAGTCTATGAGCAGGAGCGATTCCTTAAAAGCATAAAATTAGCTTTCCTAAAGTTAAAAGTTTTTGTTAAGCAGTGCACTTAGTTTCTGCAACCATATAAATGACACTATATCATGGTCACTATTCCCTAAGCTTCCCATTACCTTCATCTCCAAAATGAGCTTTGGGTTATTAGATATCACCAGATCAACAACGCATTCTTTTAGTAGGAACTTCTACCATCTGTGAAAGAAAATGCTCATATAGGAAATTTAGAACTTTATACCCTTTGAGGTGCTGGCAGTTCCATTACTCCAATCTATTTCAGGGTAGTTAAAATCCCCATAACCAGAACATGCCCCATACCAGCAGCCTTCGCCAACTGCATATGGAGATTCATTTACCTCTTCCCCGGCATTTGGCGGTTATAACACACTCAACAATTATTTACCTACCTTTTGCTTCCTGTACACAGTTCCACCCATAATGTTTCTGCCGCATCGTTTGCTCCCCATCTAATCATCTTTTAAATTTGGCTTCAATTCCTGTTAACATACATACATACTCCTCCTCTTTCTTATTAACCGGTCTCATGTCTAAATAAGGAGTACCCTTCAATATTTACTGTCCAGTCGTGTGAATCATTAAGCCATGATTCTGCTATACCAATTACATCATACCTTCCTTTAACGCTATTATTTCAAGTTCGCCGGTTTTTCCAGCCAGACTCCTTGCATTTGTAAACATACATTTTAGATATCAATTGATTTACTTCCATACATGGTCGTACATGCCCTCCTTATCCTCTATGCCCCCCTCCTCCTTCTCCTCCCTCCGTTGTGTTACTGCCCCCAAATCCCTAACTTCTATCTACCCCTGTGTGTAAACGTTCCCTCCCCCCCATACCTAGTTTAAAATCTCCTCCAACCCCCTAGCCATCTTCTCCCCCAAAACAGTTGCACCACCACCATTGGAGTGCAATCCGTCACTACTAAAGAGCCTGTAGCCAACAGAAAAGTCAGCCCAGTTCTCTAAAAACCCAAACCCATCTCCTTACAACCACTCCCTTAGCCACGCATTTATACTCCTGAGGTCCCGTTGCCTCCCTAGCGTAGCACGTGGCTGCGGTAGTATTTCTGAAATCACTACCCTGGAGGTCCTTGCTTTTAACTTGGCCCCTAATTCTCGGAAATCATTTTTAAGGACCTCACCTCCACCTCTAACTTTGTCATTGGCACCAATGTGAACCAAGACCGCCGGGTCACTCCCAGCCCCACCCAATAATCGTCTACACGATCCACCACATGTCGAACCCTAGCACAGGCATAAGCATCGCCCTATACCCACCATGTGTTCGCGCTCATTAGCGTGGAGGAACAAGCTCCACCCACAGAAATCTGTTGGCGTGGGATTCTACCACTAATGTAAACAGGACTTTAAATCCAGTTTTTCATTAGTAAAATACAACATAATATTTAGAACAAGTTTAATTGTGGTGGCTACTTTTATATATGTACATTTACAGTTCTATGGGCCATCAGAGATGAACGATCACAGACGTAATTTACATTCGGCCACACAATACATTTCCGCCCACGATCGTATTTTACGATAACTCACAGTATACTGCGCGTTTTAATAACTATGGCCATTTCAAACATGGTGGAATTGCAAGTTAGTGATAACGTGGTTATTGGTAAAGTACGGCTGCAATCGTAAGGTGAACGTTCGGTCCTAGAATACCATGAGGTAGAATTACGATCGTTATCGGATTTTACGATCAATATTGTAGATTTATGATAGCGATTGAATTAACAATCGTTAAAGGCGCAGTATCGCTAGAAAAAGTACTGCACTTTATGAATAAACCCTATATCTCATGGTGGAAAATACTCAGTAACAGTGCCAGATTCGTTGGGGGGATGTTGGCAGCAATGTCCTAATAACGAATATTTCTATCCTGGAAATTAGGATTTTATTTTCATTTTTCTAGGATCAGGAAAAGAACCTGCAATGGGCAATGGAAACAGAAATTGGGTCACAGTCACAAGCAGGAAAGGTTACTACACATGAATATTTTATATTCATGTCCCTCCCATCATGCATGCAATGCTTTAGAAAAATTTTAACCCAAAATAAATAAAATTGAGTCCACTCCCACCTGTACATGATCCGGTACAGGAGGTACATGCAGGGAATTCAGGATAGAACATTTACCAAACTAATGCCAGAGACTTATCGGCACTGCTATTTATTTAGCCGATCTGGGATCCCCAGACTTTTTTATTGCTAGGAACTCCCAGACACTCTAACTGCTGCCCTGCCCGTTAACTGAACATTGGCCTATGTAATAAGCCAGGCGGCAGAGGACACAGACCTGTAGAGATGCCACTCGGCAGTGAAGGACCCTACGGTGCCAGGGATAGAAAGGATAATTCCAAACACATTGCTCGTTGTGTATTCCAGGAATTCCATCAGTTCTGTGGTTAGAGAAAACAAAATACAGGACGACATCTCCAACTGTGGTTCGAGGGGATATGGAGGCCTCAAACGGAGCTTGGCTATTGGCCATGCGTTCAATGTGTGTCGGAGTAATATGCAGCCTATTAACCCTCTAACATCCTTATAGCCAATCCAATGTCACCTCCATGCAGCCTATTAACCCTCTAACATCCTCATAGCCAATCCAATGTCACCTCCATGCAGCCTATTAACCCTCTAACATCCTATAGCCAATCCAATGTCACCCACGAGCCTTTTAACCCTCAACATGCTCTAGCCATCCAATGTCACCCCCATGCAGCCTATTAACCCTCAACATCCTCATAGCCAATCCAATGTCACCTCCACGCAGCCTATTAACCCTCTAGCATCCTCATAGCAAATCCAATTTCCCCTCCACGCGCCATTAACCCTCTAATTCCTCATAGCCAATCCGATGTCACCTCCACGCAGCCTATTACTCCTCTAACATCCTCATAGCAATCCAATGTTACCTCACGAGCTATTAACCCTGTAACATCCTCATAGCCAATCCAATGTCACCTCCACGCAGCCTATTAACCCTCTAACATCCTCATAGCCAATCCAATGTCACCTCCATGCAGCCTATAACCTCTAACATCTCATAGCCAATCCGAGTCACCTCCATGGCTGCATGGAGGGAGGAGCAGCTTCAGGAATCCACACCTTCTGGCAGTTTTAGGAGTCTTCCGGATTGCGGGGTGGTCTTCCGCACTCCCGCGAGACCGCCCCAAACTCCCGCCACTGCAAGGACATGGAATCTCTTTGCAGTGGCTGCCCCTGGAATGACCCTTATCTGGCCACCACAACCCCAGAAAAGCCCCTACCTGCCACCATGCCCCTGGTATGCATCTAACACCACCTCCACCATGCCTTTCAAGGATCCTACCTCCGCCATGCCTCTCATGGATCTCTACCGACGACATGCCCCATGCCATGCCCCTACCCTGCCTGGAAGCCATGTTTGGCAACATGGGAGTCTGCAGCTTACTCTGCCCGAATGGAGGCAATAATAATCCTTATCAATGCATCTAATAAAATGCTGAATATCAGTTAGGGTTCGGATCAGGAAACCTTCTGACCCGCCCTTTAGGGTCCCAACACCAGAGGACCAGGTGTCAAGGGAAGGGCCTGTTTAAGTCTGTCCAACTTCAACCAGCCAGCCACACCCCTGGCATGTCCCAGACACACCACCCTTATGGCATTAATTAGTGTCCTGGGCCAAACCTGGGTTCGTTGTGTAATATCCGCATCTTCCTCCACCACATGTCAAAACACGAGTCGTAACTAAAAACACTGGTTTCTGTCGATCACTATCACTGCCTTGGCTGTGCGCACGGAGACATTTGTGCCAATTAATCTATGCAATTAGCAGTAAGGAAGTGAGATATTCATTGAAAGTAACACAAGTCCAGATTGTACCCAGCAGTCAGCACAGCTGAAGGGACATTAGAGACGAATTCCAGGTGACTGGAGCAATACAAAGCTCCATTCATTATCCTAGAGCAGTTATCAGTAGTAGCAACCTGTAATCTGTACAGGAGTAGCTGAGATAAGGCTGCTCTTTCCCTGTCATTAACTGCCTTGGCTCAATACCAAGTATAATGTTAAATGGACTATGGACAGTAAGATTAATATAAATAAACTTTCATATAAGTCCATGGCATAACATTTACTGTGCACCCAGACCTTTCCATAGGCTGATGGTATACATATATATGCGGCCTTGGCTGACTGGCCCCTTGGCTGACTGGCCCCTTGGCTGACTGGCCCCTTAATACTAGACCTGTACCCAAACAAATCTTCATATTAATTGATTGTATGAGGCTGGATAATTGGTTTATTTGTATTAAATTTATTTTATAAAAAATATTAATTGAATTTGATGGAATGGATGTGAAATATGACACACCTATTAAAAAAC
Source organism: Hymenochirus boettgeri (assembly GCA_019447015.1). NCBI lineage: Eukaryota > Metazoa > Chordata > Amphibia > Anura > Pipidae > Hymenochirus > Hymenochirus boettgeri. The sequence goes on from CM033475.1 coordinate 16,960,770, forward strand.
TGCAACTAATAATAAAAAAAATACAGTGAACCAGTTATATTAATTAAATCTTTTTATAAAATCTCTATAATGAGAATTGAGTGGAACCTATTGGTCCGGCCCTTAACCACAATCCAAGTTTCCAAATAGAATTACCCACCCTGGAATAGTGAGAACGTTCTCCAAATGTATTATATCCCCTGATAAGGTCATGTGATATACTATATTACTTTATATCCTGCTAAGGTCATGTGATATACCATTTACTTTATATCCCATGCTAGGTCATGAGATAACATTTACTTTATTCCCATGCTAAGGTCATGTGAATTACCTATTACTTATATCCCCTGAAGTCATGTGATAACCATATTATATACCCTGATAAGGTCATGTGATATACCATATTACTTTATATCCCCTGATAAGGTCAGTGAATACTATATTACTTTATATCCCTGCTAAGGTCATGAGTACCATTTACTTTATATCCCCTGCTAAGGGCATGTGATATACCATATTACTTTATATCCATGCTAAGGTCATGTGATATACCATATTGCTTATATCCCCTGATAGGTCATGTGATATACCATATTGCTTTATATCCCATGCTAAGGTCATGTGTATACCATATTGCTTTATATCCCATGCTAAGGTCTGTGATATACCATATTACTTTTATCCCTGCTAAGGTCATGTGATATACCTATACTTTATATCCCATGCTAAGGTCATGAGATATACCATATTACTTTATATCCCTTGCTAAGGTCATGTGAATTACCATATTACTTTATATCCCCTGATAAGGTCATGTGAATTACCATATTACTTTATATCCCATGCAAAGGTATGTGATATAACCATACTTTATATCCCATGCTAAGGTCATGGATATACCATATTACTTTATATCCCTTGCTAAGGTCATGTGAATACCATATTACTTTATATCCCCTGATAAGGTCATGTGAATTACCATATTACTTTATATCCCCTGATAAGGTCATGTGAATTACCATATTACTTTATATCCCATGCAAAGGTCATGTGATATACCATATTACTTTATATCCATGCAAAGGTCATGTGATATACCATATGCTTATATCCCCTGCTAGGTCATGTGAATTACCATATTACTGTATATCCCATGCTAAGGTCATGGATATATACATATATGCTTTATATCACATGCTAAGGTCAGTGATATACCATATGCTTTATATGCCTGCTAAGATCATGTGATATACCGAATTGATTATAAAGTACCCTTATTTAAGCAGGGAATCCTTCTGAAGTATGTCATCAATGAGGGACTTCCAGGGTAGAACAAAAGTGTGTTCCAGGCTGTGACATTCATTGGATTATTATTTATTAATGTCAAGATCCCAGAACTGGAACCACGAGGCAGATTCCTTATTTAGCTGTTAATAAACGTCCCTGGACTACCTGTGTTTGGCTTTGGCCATGGAAGTTGCTGAGTAAGCTTTTGGATGGAATCTGGGGCCGACGGTATTGAGTAAGTGTAACAATCCGGGAATGTGAAATAGCAGCTCTGGCCAAGTTCAGCAAACCATTAAAATAAACCATAAGGGGGTTAGATAAACACTTCCCAATTCCATCTCCCCTTCTCTCTCCTCTAAACCAGGGCCTCTAAATCCTGTATAAGCAACACGTGGACCACTCAATCTTCACAGGATTTATCATACACTAATGATTAGTGATGGATCCAAACCCGAACCCAAGTTGGGGACGAACTTTATGACTTCAGACGAACTAGAACTATCCAAACTCTATCTGAACTAACACAGACTTAATTTTGATAATTATCGTAAAATCTGTTCATTATTGAATTCTCAAATTGGTAACTCTCGAATGTAAAGTTCGATTCGGTAACATGAAATATATCCTTCCATTTCAGTAACCCTCAAATGTATCGTTCGGTAGCCCTCGAATTGGCTATAACCCTCGAATCTAGCGTGCGGAAACCCGACAATTGCCCGATCGTGGGGGGAAAGTGTTTAAATGTGGTGATATGTACATGTTCCCCAGACATTTCCTAGGTGCCACAGCCATTTACAGTTATATTAAGTTGCCATTGATTTTTATTTGTAATTAATAAGAATCATTTTTTTCGGGTTCGTTTCCGAACTTTAAATTTTGAACAGAACTTCCAGAATTTTGGCCCTTTCTACAATGATTAACTCCTGTTATTTCCAACGTATAATCTACCGCATATCAATGCTACCCTCTACTTCCTCCGTGCCATATCAGTAACCAGTTATCTTCCCTAATCTCTCTTCCTGTCTGGCTACATAATAAATTACCTGGTAGTTTGTGGGAGGGGATTATTTCTATTATGTGAGCAGGATTTACAGGTTATGGATTGAGATTTCTATATGGGCAGCAAACCCTAAGGCTCGTTCACACTATGTAAGTTTTTTGGCGTTGTGACGCAACGCATATGGTACACAATAACGAAGAGGCTTTCATATTTCAATACAATCCAATGTGTCATTTACCACTAGTGCGTTGCGTTGAATAACACACTGCTGCATGCTTTTAATGCGTTGCTGAGGCCAACGCACGTCATACAAGTCAGGTAGTTAGTGAGAAAATTGCGACTAATGCTTTTTAAACCGTGGAATGCACATTTGTGTAAGATGTTCCCACACTCACTAGCAGTCAATCGGGTCAAAAATCTGATCTTAAGGACATGTCTACCCTTAGAACAAAAAACTGGTCACATGCTGTTTATCTGCCCCCATCCCCAACTGATAAATTCAGCACATTATTAGATGCATTACTTTCAGATATTTAAGAATAATTATTGTCCCCATTCTGGCAGAGTAAGCGGCTCCTTCCCCCATGCTGTCAATCAAGGCTGGATTGCTGATATCACAACCAATGGTTGACTGCTGTTTCCCCTGCTGCCTCCACTGCTCATGCTCAAGTTAAAAAGGCTCATGAGCAGAGGGAGGAGGTGGATACCTTTGTCTGAAAGTAATAGAGTTATCAGTAAATGTCTGGTAGAAATGTTGTAATAAATTGGTAAAAATACCAAAATATGTTTAAGGCCGTTTAAGACTTTTATGACCATGTTCTGGCTAGAATTGCCTGTGTATAGGCACTCATTAGCGGATGGCCTTCGGGCATTCAGCCTAAACGAAATTTGAGGTAAGGACGGCTACAATTTTTGTCCGATCAGGGTAATTAATTAGCCATTTCTGACATTCCGTCCAGGTGCTTGTTATGCATTAACCGTGGTTATAAGATTATAAACACTTTATCTAGTTAGAAAACCAGACGACCAATAGAATAGAGCTCAGTAGAAGGAAACCCAATCACAATGATGCTCGTCTACAAAAACAATGTCAGTACAAAGCCGCACCTGGAAGAAGCCTCTAGCTGTGCATTTCATTTAGCTGGATACAGGTGAAGTTACCAATAACAGGGCACAAGCCAGGCTTCATCAGGATTAATAAGAAGCAAAAAACAGACAATTACCTTGGAATTAGGGTCACCACCTCTGTGATTGAATGGAACATAAGAAAGGCTTGTCCCTGGAGTTCAGACAATGAATTGCTCAGGGTTCCATTTAAATCCTAGCGCTGGTTAAATACGTGTCCCAATGCAGATTCTTTCCTGCCTCGTATCCTATTAGGACAAGGACAACAATTTTATTATCAGGCACATTAATTATTCACAAATTACTGCCAGTTGTAAATACTTTACATCATTGGAAATATTTCCCAGCACAGAAATCAAACTGCTATTTCCAACACACAGATACAGGACATAAAATAGCCACCTATGGTATATATATATTTGATTTGGCAATATGTTTATACATAAATATACATCTATATACCTCCATATACATCTATATATATCTTTATATGGCTTAATCTGTCTTATAAAATAAATATACATCTATATACATCCATATACATCGATATATATCTTTATACGGCTTAATATGTCTATACATAATATACATCTTTAACATCCATTTACATACTATATATCTTTATATGGCTTAATCTGTCTTATACATAAATAACCATCTATATATACATACCATATACATCTATATATATCTTATTATGGCTTAATCTGTCTTTAACATAAATATACATCTATACATCCATATACATCTATATATATCTTTATATGGCTTAATCTGTCTTATACATAAATATACATCTATATAAATCCATATACATCTATATATATCTTATATGGCTTAATCTGTCTTATACATAATATACATCTATAAATCCATATACATCTATATATATCTTTATATGGCTTAATCTGTCTTTATACATAAATAACATATATATACATCCATATACATCTATATATCTTTATATGGCTTAATAGTCTTTATACATAATATAATCATATATACTCTTATAATCACTATATACATCCATATACATCTATATATATATCTTATATGGCTTATTCTGTTTTATACATAAATCACTACCTATCAATATTACATCCATATACAATATATACATCCATATAAATCCATGTACGTCTATATATATCCAATAACAACCAATACATATCATACATCTATTAACACCATGTACATCTTTATTACATCCATGTCACTTTATACATCCATAAACTATATAACTTATACATCAATACATTAGAATCATATACATCTTATACATCCATAACACTATAATCATATACATCTATATACATCCATTTAAACTATATACATCTTATATATCCATATATAATACTGATATAATCAGTCTTAAACATATCCATATACATCTTATACACCCATATGCTCATTAACATCTATATATATTTATACATCCATACACATTTATATACCTATATATATATATAGAGAGAGAGAGAGAGAGAGAGAGAGAGAGAGAGAGAAGGAGGATACGAGACACATTCCGCTCTACTTAAACATTGCCCCGGGTGCTATCCGAAGTATAATCAATATAATAGTAAGAGGTCGTGCTATAATAAATATATTAAACAGACCCAGGAGTGCTCCGACCTCTTACTTTTATATATATATATATATATATATATATATATATATATATATATATATATAGGTAGGTATTGTAGATTCAACGCACTCTCAGGGTTTCTTTATCAAAAAGTTATTATTAAATACATCACTGTGTAGGAACGTGGTACCTTCTAGGTCCCTTCTCTCAGCCTCATTCAAACGTGGTACAAACAATCCAAATTTAAAACCACTTACCCCTCCTCCAATAGGACATCATCAAAACGATCCACACAATTTAAAGTGCTGTGTTCAAATTCAATGCTAAAAGTCTATGGACACATTGCATATACCTAAATTGAGGATATAAAGTGAATATAAAATGAACGCTGTGTATTGTATATTTTTATAGTAATGAAAGTAATAAAAATCCTTTCTTTAAAGTGTTACGGTATATATAAAAAGTATATGTAATGTGCTAAAACACAAATAATAAATAATTGTAGACTATAAAATGAAATAAAAGCCATTTATAGGGCCTAAGGGTATCTAATAATATGTCACTAACATACCTAATTTAAACCATAAGGTGTACATCCCTGTATTAAAATGGATAATAGTCGTGTAACCAGCTCTGGACTACCTACCAACCTAATAATTGAACTCTATTATAATGAAACCTCCATAATATGTGATAGATAAATAGATAAAAATATAAAAACATAAATACACAGATTATGAAAGTACAACTCATAAGGTCTAAATGAGGGTATTCACTATATGATAATGGGGACGGAGCAAAGGAGTTAAGGTTGAGACAGCACCTAAGGGATATCTAGAGGGTGATGGAAGCTAATCATACATAGTTGTATATCTTAGGTGACTAAATTACCTCTGAGGCTAAATAAAACACTTCTAGGGAAACAGATCAACTTTAAACCGTAAGATCTGTTCGGTTAAGGTACACCCTTAATGAGGATATAATAGGTAAGGTTAGCTTGGAACTTCATACTATAGGAATAAGATGGCCACTTAGAGGAACAGTACTTATTCAAATGGTTCCCGTTTTCTTTCATCTTAGAGTCATTACCAATACATATTAATTTCATCCAGTTGCTGTTGTTTTAGGCACATTACTAGATAACCATTTTTATTATAACAGAACACTTTAAAGAAAAGGATTCTTAGGATACTTTCTATTGACTTACTAAAATATACAATACACAGCGATCATTATATATGTCACTTTATATCCCTCCATACTTAAGGTCTAAGCCAAAAATGTGTCCTCTCATAGACTTTTTATGCATGGAATTTGAACACCTAGCACTATAAAATTGTGTAGAGGAAGCTCCGTTTGATCTCGTGATGTCACGATTGGAGGAGGTCGACCAGGATTAGAGGGTTGGTGGTAGTGAAGTGGGTTATTAAATTGTTGGAATTGTTCTGTACAAAGGTTTGATTATGAGGCCTTGCGAAAACGAAAGGGCACGCTGAAACCTCCAGACGGTACCGAAACGTGCTACACAGCTCGACATGTATTGAAATAATATTACTTTTCTTGATGAATGCTACATACCTACCTATATGAAAGTTTGATTTATACACAGGAGTGTGAAATCAGAAGAGGTGTTAGGTGGAGAGCTGGATGAGAGTGCCTGTGACTACCCACTATGATATCTATCTATATATTATGATAGATTTGTGCCGTACTGGAATCGGTGACAGTTGGTCCATGACCTTAGCATGGGATATAAAGCAATATGGTATATCACATGACCTTAGCATGGGATATAAAGCAATATGGTATATCACATGACCTTATCAGGGGATATAAAGCAATATGGTATATCACATGACCTTAGCATGGGATATAAAGTAATATGGTATATCACATGACCTTAGCAGGGGATATAAAGTAATATGGTATATCTCATGACCTTAGCAGGGGATATAAAGTAATATAGTATATCACATGACCTTATCAGGGGATATAAAGTAATATGGTATATCACATGACCTTAGCATGGGATATAAAGTAATATGGTAATTCACATGACCTTATCAGGGGATATAAAGTAATATGGTTATCACATGACCTTAGCGGGATATAAGTCATATGGTATTCACATGACCTTAGCATGGGAATATAAAGTAATATGAGTATACACATGACTTAGCAGGGGATATAAAGTAATATGGTAATTCACATGACCTTAGCCAGGGATATAAATAATATGGTATATCACCATGACCTTAGCTGGGATATAAAGATATGGTATATCACATGACCTTAGCAGGGGATATAAAGTAATAGGTATCACATGACCTTAGCATGGGATATAAAGTAATATGGTATATCACATGACCTTAGCAGGGGATATAAGAATATGGTATATCACATGACCTTAGCAGGGATATAAGTAATATGGTATATCACATGACCTTGCGGGGATATAAGATATGGTATATCACATGACTTGCATGGATATAAAGTAATATGGAATCACATGACCTTAGCATGGGATATAAAGAATATGGTATATCACATGACCTTAGCAGGGGATATAAAGTAATATGGTACTCACATGACCTTAGCATGGGATATAAGTAATATGGTATATCCATGACCTTACATGGGAATAAGTATATGGTATATCACTGACCTTGCAGGGATATAAAGTAATATGGTATATCACATGACCTTCAGGGATATAAAGTAATATGGTAATTCACATGACCTTAGTGGGATTAAAGTAATATGGTATACTCATGACCTTAGCGGGATAAAAGTAATATGGTATTCACATGACCTTGCAGGGATATAAAGTAATATGGTATATCACATGACCTTATCAGGGGATATAAAGTAATTGGTATATCACATGACCTTATCAGGGATAAAGTAATATGGTATATCACATGACCTTAGCATGGGATATAAAGTAATATGGTATATCACATGACCTTCGAGGGATATAAAGTAATATGGTATAACACATAACCTTACAGGGATATAAGTAATATGGTAATCACATGACCTTATCAGGGGATATAAAGTATATGGTATATCACATGACCTTATCAGGGGATATAAAAGTAATATATGGTATATCACATGACCTTATCAGGGGATATAAAGTAATATGGTAAATCATGCCTTAGCATGGGATTAAAGTAATATGGATACTCATGACCTAGCTGGATAATAAGAATATGGTATATCACATGACCTTCGCAGGGATAAAGTAATATGGTATATCACATGACCTTATCAGGGGATATAAAGTAATATGGTATATCACATGACCTTATCAGGGGATATAAAGTAATATGGTATATCACATGACCTTATCAGGGGATATAAAGTAATATGGTATATCACATGACCTTATCAGGGGATATAAAGTAATGGTATATCACTGACCTTAGCATGGATATAAAGTAATATGGTATATCTCATGACCTTAGCATGGGATATAAAGTAATATGGTTAACTCATGACCTTAGCATGGGATATAAAGTAATATGGTATATCACATGACCTTAGCATGGGATATAAAGTAATATGGTATATCACATGACCTTAGCAGGGGATATAAAGTAATATGGTAATTCACATGACCTTAGCATGGGATATAAAGTAATATGGTATATCTCATGACCTTAGCATGGGATATAAAGTAATATGGTATATCACATGACCTTAGCAGGGGATATAAAGTAATATGGTATTCACATGACCTTAGCATGGGATATAAAGCAATATGGTATATCACATGACCTTAGCGGGGATATAAAGCATATGGTATATCAATGACCTTAGCAGGGATATAAAGTATATGGTATTCAACATGACCTTAGCGGGGGATATAAGCATATGGTATATCACATGACCTTTGCATGGATATAAAGTAATATGGTATTCACATGACCTTATCATGGGATATAAATATGGTATATCACATGACCTTAGCAGGGGATATAAAGTAATTGGTAATCACATGACCTTAGCATGGGATATAAACTATATGGTATTCCATGACCTAGCATGGGATATAAAGTAATTGGTAATCACATGACCTTGCAGGGGATTAAGTAATATGGTAATCACTGACCTTATCAGGGGATTAAAGTAATATGGTAATTCACATGACCTTAGCAGGATATAAAGTAATATGGTATATCTCATGACCTTAGCATGGGATATAAAGTTATGGTATATCACATGACCTTGCAGGGGATATAAAGAAATATGGTATATCACATGACCTTACAGGGGATATAAAGAATATGGTATATCACATGACCTTATCAGGGGATTAAAGTAATATGGTATATCACATGACCTTAGCATGGGATATAATAATATGTTATATCACATGACCTTCAGGGGATATAAAGTAATATGGATTATCACATGACCTATCAGGGATATAAAGTAATATGTATATCCACTGACCTTATCAGGGATATAAAGTAATATGGTATATCACATGACCTATCAGGGGATATAAAGTAAATGGTATATCACACTGACCTTACAGGGGATATAAAGTAATATGGTATATCACATGACTTAGCATGGGATATAAAGTAATATGGTATATCTCATGACCTTAGCATGGGATATAAAGTATATGGTATATCACATAACCTTGCAGGGGATATAAATAATATAGTAATCACATGACCTTAGCAGGGATATAAAGTAATATGTATTCACATGACCTTTCAGGGGATATAAAGTAATATGGTATATCACATGACCTTAGCAGGGGATATAAAGTAATATAGTATATCACATGACCTTATCAGGGGATATAAATACATTTGGAGAACGTTCTCACTATTCCAGGGGTGGGTAATTCTATTTGGAAACTTGGATTGTGGTTAAGGGCCGGACCAATAGGTTCCACTCAATTCTCATTATAGAGATTTTATAAAAAGATTTAATTAATATAACTGGTTCACTGTATTTTTTTTATTATTAGTTGCAGTTTTTTAATAGGTGTGTCATATTTCACATCCATTCCATCAAATTCAATTAATATTTTTTATAAAATAAATTTTTTTTTTTTTTTTTTTTTAAACTCGTTTTATTAATGCTCCATAGTGTATTTCAATAGTTATTCAGCAGTATTGGTTTACAGCATGTATTATACATTTACATAATTTCTTTATAGTGGTTATACAAGCTTGGAGTTAACTTGACATAATCTAGTGTTATTATTTACATTTGAGTATAAACATTTCAACATAGGTTATAACACTTGCCTGTATTGTTTTCCGATTTGCTCTATTGTCCTCGGTCGTCGTCCGCCCATCCAGATCTGTCCCCGGAGGCCCCCCTTGGTGTATTCCTGGGTCATATATATTTATATCTGTTGTTTCTTGAAGTTATATTACTGTGTTGGTTGATTCCAGCCAATTCCCCCAGATTTTTTGGAATTTATCCGGGCAGTTCCTATGTTGGTACATAATTTTAATGTGTGGTAAGTCATTATTGATGAGTTTAATCCAATTTTTGGTTTTAGGGGTTTTGTCAGACATCCATCTCATGATTATTGTTTTCCTGGCATAGAATAGTGTTGCCTGCAGGAAGGCCTGTTCCGTAGTAGACCATATATCATTTTCCGACAGTCCAAAGATACATGTCTCAAGTGTGGGTTGGATGGGGTGCGGAGTGAGAGATTTTAGAAAATGTATAATTTCTTGCCAAAAGATACATATCCTTGGACAGTTCCATAGTAGATGTATGAAATCTGCGTCTATGTGGTGACATTTGGGGCATGTAGAGGTTCGTGAGGTTTTCATGTGTTTTAATTGTTTAGGTGTATAATATGTTTGATGTAGGATTTTGAACTGTATGAGTTTGTTATTTGCTGTTGGTGTATAAAATAAATTTAATACAAATAAACCAATTATCCAGCCTCATACAATCAATTAATATGAAGATTTGTTTTAAGTATTAAGGGGCCAGTCAGCCACGGGGCCAGTCAGCCAAGGGGCCAGTCAGCCAAGGCCGCATATATACGTATACCATCAGCCTATGGAAAGGTCTGGGTGCACAGTAAATGTTATGCCATGGACTTATATGAAAGTTTATTTATATTAATCTTACTGTCCATAGTCCATTTAACATTATACTTGGTATTGAGCCAAGGCAGTTAATGACAGGGAAAGAGCAGCCTTATCTCAGCTACTCCTGTACAGATTACAGGTTGCTACTACTGATAACTGCTCTAGGATAATGAATGGAGCTTTGTATTGCTCCCAGTCACCTGGAATTCAGTCTCTAATGTCCCATTCAGCTGTGCTGACTGCTGGGGACAATCTGGACGTGTGTTACTTTCAATGAATATCTCACTTCCTTACTGCTAATTGCATAGATTAATTGGCACAAATGTCTCCGTGCGCACAGCCAAGACAGTGATAGTGATCGACAGAAACCAGTGTTTATTAGTTACGACTCTGTGTTTTACATGTGAGTGGAGGAAGATGCGGATATACATACAACGAACCCAGGTTTGGCCCAGGACACCCTAATTTATGCCATAAGGTGGTGTGTCTGGGACATGCCAGGGGTGTGGCTGGCTGGTTGAAGTTGGACAGAACTTAAACAGGCCCTTCCCTTGACACCTGGTCCTCTGGTGTTGGGACCCTAAAGGGCATGGTCAGAAGGTTTCCTGATCCGAACCCTAACTGATATTCAGCATTTTATTAGATGCATTGATAAGGATTATTATTGCCTCCATTCTGGCAGAGTAAGCTGCAGACATCCCATGTTGCCAAACATGGCTTCCAGGCAGGGTAGGGGCATGGCATGGGGCATGTCGTCGGTAGAGATCCATGAGAGGCATGGCGGAGGTAGAGATCCTTGAAAGGCATGGTGGAGGTGGTGTTAGATGCATACCAGGGGCATGGTGGCAAGGTAAGGGGCATTTCTGGGGTTGTGGTGGCCAGATAAGGGTCATTCCAGGGGCAGCCACTGCAAAGAGATTCCATGTCCTTGCAGTGGCGGGAGTTTGGGGCGGTCTCGCGGGAGTGCGGAAGACCACCCCGCAATCCGGAAGACTCCTAAAACTGCCAGAAGGTGTGGGATTCCTGAAGCTGGCTCCTCCCTCCATGCAGCCATGGAGGTGACATTGGATTGGCTATGAGGATGTTAGAGGGTTAATAGGCTGTGTGGAGGTGACATTGGATTGGCTATGAGGGTGTTAGAGGGTTAATTGGCTGCGTGGAAGTGACATCGGATTGGCTATGAGGATGTCAGAGGGTTAATTGGCTGCGTGGAAGTGACATTGGATTGGGTATGAGGATGTTAGAGGGTTAATAGGCTGTGTGGAGGTGAAATTGGATTGGCTATGAGGATGTTAGAGGGTTAATAGGCAGCGTGGAGGTGACATTGGATTGGCTATGAGGATGTTAGAGGGTTAATAGGCTGCGTGGGGGTGACATTGGATTGGCTATGAGGATGTTAGAGGGTTAATAGGCTGCATGGAGGTGACATTGGATTGGCTATGAGGATGTTAGAGGGTTAATTGGCTGCATGGAGGTTATATGGCATTGTGTTAGAGGGTTAATTGGCTGCATGGAGGTTATATGGCATTGGCTATGAGGATGTCAGAGGGTTAATTGGCTGCGTGGAAGTGACATTGGATTGGCTATGAGGATGTTAGAGGGTTAATTGGCTGCGTGGAAGTGACATCGGATTGGCTATGAGGATGTTAGAGGGTTAATAGGCTGCATATTACTCCGACACACATTGAACGCATGGCCAATAGCCAAGCTCCGTTTGAGGCCTCCATATCCCCTGCGAACCACAGTTGGAGATGTCGCCCTGTATTTGTTTTTCTCTAACCACAGAATTGATGGAAATTCCTGGAAATATAAACAAGAGCAATGTGTTTGGAATTATCCATTTCTATCCCTGGCACCGTAGGGTCCTTCACTGCCGAGTGGCATCTCTACAGGTCTGTGTCCTCTGCCGCCTGGCGTATTACATAGGCCAATGTTCAGGTAACGGGCAGGGCAGCAGTTAGAGTGTCTGGGAGTTCCTAGCAATAAAAAAGTCTGGGGATCCCAGATCGGCTAAATAAATAGCTGACAGCAAATGCCCCACCTGATGTACAGTGCCGATAAGTCTCTGGCATTAGTTTGGTAAATGTTCTATCCTGGAATTCCCTGCATGTACCTCCTGTACCGGATCATGTAAACAGGTGGGAGTGGACTCAATTTATTTAATTTTTAGGGTTAAAATTTTTCTAAAGCATTTGCATAGCATGATGGGAGGGACATAAATATAAAATATTCATGTGTAGTTAACCTTTCCTGCTTGTGTGACTGTGACCCAATTTCTGTTCCATTGCCCATTGCAGGTTCTTTTCCTGATCCTAGAAAAATGAAAATAAAAATCCTAATTTCCAGGATAGAAATATTCGTTATTAGGACATTGCTGCCAACATCCCCCCAAACGAATCTGGCACTGTTACTGAGTATTTTCCACCATGAGATATAGGGTTATATTCATAAAGTGCAGTATCTTTTTCTAGCGATACCGCGCCTTTAACGATTGTTAATTTACAATCGCTATCATAAATCTACAATATTGATCGTAAAAATCCGATAACGATCGTAATTCTACCTCATGGTATTCTAGGACCGAACGTTCACCTTACGATTGCAGCCGTACTTTACCAATAACCCACGTTATCTCTAACTTGCAATTCCACATGTTTAGAAATAGGGCCCATAGTTATTAAACCGCAGTATCGGAAACGCTCGATACTGTGAGTTATCGTAAAAGTACGATCGTGGGCGGAAATGTATTGTGTGGGCGAATGTAGAATTACGTCTGTGATCGTTCATCTCTGATGGCCCATAGAACTGTAAATGTACATTATATAAAAGTAGCCACCACAATTAAACTTGTTCTAAATAGTTATGTGTATTTTACTGAAATGAAAAACTGGATTTAAAGTCCTGTTTACATTAGTGGTAGAATCCCACGCCAACAGATTTCTGTGGGGTGAGCTTGTTCCTCCACGCTAATGAGCGCGAACCCATGGTGGGTATAGGGCGATGCTTATGCCTGGTGCTAGGGTTCGACATGTGGTGGATCGTGTAGACAGATTATTGGGTGGGGCTGGGAGTGACCCGGCGGTCTTGGTTCACATTGGTGCCAATGACAAAGTTAGAGGTGGAGGTGAGGTCCTTAAAAATGATTTCCGAGAATTAGGGGCCAAGTTAAAAGCAAGGACCTCCAGGGTAGTGATTTCAGAAATACTACCGCAGCCACGTGCTACGCTAGGGAGGCAACGGGAGCTCAGGAGTATAAATGCGTGGCTAAGGGAGTGGTGTAAGGAGATGGGGTTTGGGTTTTTAGAGAACTGGGCTGACTTTTCTGTTGGCTACAGGCTCTTTAGTAGTGACGGATTGCACCTCAATTGTGATGGTGCAACTGTTTTGGGGGAGAAGATGGCTAGGGGGTTGGAGGAGATTTTAAACTAGGTATGGGGGGGGAGGGAACGTTTAACTACACAGGGGTAGATAGAGAAGTTAGGGATCTGGGGGCTAGTAACACAACGGAGGGAGGAGAAGGAGGAGGGGGGAGCATAGAGGATAAGGAGGCATGTACGACCATGTATGGAAGTAAATCAATTGATAATCTAAAATGTATGTTTACAAATGCAAGGAGTCTGGCTGGAAAAACCGGCGAACTTGAAATAATAGCGTTAAAGGAAAGGTATGATGTAATTGGTATAGCAGAATCATGGCTTAATGATTCACACGACTGGACAGTAAATATTGAAGGGTACTCCTTATTTAGACATGACCGAGTTAATAAGAAAGGAGGAGGAGTATGTATGTATGTTAAACAGGAATTGAAGCCAAATTTAAAAGATGGATTAGATGGGGGAGCAAACGATGCGGCAGAAACATTATGGGTGGAACTGTGTACAGGAAGCAAGAAGGTAGGTAAATTAATTGTTGGAGTGTGTTATAAGCCGCCAAATGCCGGGGAAGAGGTGGAAATGAATCTCCATATGCAGTTGGCGAAGGCTGCTGGTATGGGGCATGTTCTGGTTATGGGGGATTTTAACTACCCTGAAATAGATTGGAGTAATGGAACTGCCAGCACCTCAAAGGGTATAAAGTTCTTAAATTTCCTATATGAGCATTTTCTTTCACAGATGGTAGAAGTTCCTACTAGAAAGAATGCGTTGTTGGATCTGGTGATATCTAATAACCCAAAGCTCATTTTGGAGATGAAGGTAATGGGAAGCTTAGGGAATAGTGACCATGATATAGTGTCATTTAATATAGGTTGCAGAAAACTAAAGTGCACTGGCTTAACAAAAACTTTTAACTTTAGGAAAGCTAATTTTATGCTTTTAAAGGAATCGCTCCTGCTCATAGACTGGGGGGAACTGTTTCTAGGTAAAGATACTAAGCAGATGTGGACCACTTTTAAAGGGATATTAAACTATAACATTTCCAAATCGGTACCTTTAGGAAACAAGTGTAAAAAAATTAGGTCCACTCCTGCATGGCTTAATGCTCAGGTAAAAAGGGAAATGGAAAAAAAGAAAAGGGCTTTTAAAATTTTGAAAGCAGAAGGCACAGAACAGGCTTACAGGGACTTCAAAAGTTGTAATAAAGAGTGCAAGAAAGCAATTAAACTAGCTAAAATAGAAAATGAAACACGGATTGCCGAACAAAGCAAGTCCAACCCCAGGTCCTAGCAATAAAAAAGTCTGGGGATCCCAGATCGGCTAAATAAATAGCAGTGCCGATAAGTCTCTGGCATTAGTTTGGTAAATGTTCTATCCTGGAATTCCCTGCATGTACCTCCTGTACCGGATCATGTAAACAGGTGGGAGTGGACTCAATTTATTTAATTTTAGGGTTAAAATTTTTCTAAAGCATTTGCATAGCATGATGGGAGGGACATGAATATAAAAATATTCAGTGTAGTTAACCTTTCCTGCTTGTGTGACTGTGACCCAATTTCTGTTCCATTGCCCATTGCAGGTTCTTTTCCTGATCCTAGAAAAATGAAAATAAAAAATCCTAATTTCCAGGATAGAAATATTCGTTATTAGGACATTGCTGCCAACATCCCCCAAACGAATCTGGCACTGTTACTGAGTATTTTCCACCATGAGATATAGGGTTATATTCATAAAGTGCAGTATCTTTTCTAGCGATACTGCGCCTTTAACGATTGTTAATTTACAATCGCTCATAAATCTACAATATGATCGTAAAAATCCGATAACGATGTAATTCTACCTCATGGTATTCTAGGACCGAACGTTCACCTTACGATTGCAGCCGTACTTTACCAATAACCCACGTTATCACTAACTTGCAATTCCACATGTTTAGAAATAGGGCCCATAGTATTAAACCGCAGTATACTGTGAGTTATCGTAAAAGTACGATCGTGGGCGGAATGTATGTGTGGCGAATGTAGAATTACGTCTGTGATCGTTCATCTCTGATGGCCCATAGAACTGTAAATGTACATATATAAAAGTAGCACCACAATTAAACTTGTCTAAAATTATGTGTATTTTACTGAAATGAAAAACTGGATTTAAAGTCCTGTTTACATTAGTGGTAGAATCCCACGCCAACAGATTTCTGTGGGGTGAGCTTGTTCTCCACGCTAATGAGCGCGAACCCTGGTGGGTTAGGGCGTGCTTATGCCTGGTGCTAGGGTTCGACATGTGGTGGATCGTTGTAGACAGATATTGGGTGGGGCTGGGAGTGAACCGGCGGTTTGGTTCACATTGGTGCCAATGACAAAGTTAGAGGTGGAGGTGAGGTCCTTAAAAATGATTTCGAGAATTAGGGCCAATTAAAAGCAAGGACCTCCAGGGTAGTGATTTCAGAAATACTACCGCAGCCACGTGCTACGCTAGGGAGGCAACGGGAGCTCAGGAGTAGAAATGCGTGGCTAAGGGAGTGGGTGGTGTAAGGAGATGGGGTTTGGGTTTTAGAGAACTGGGCTGACTTTTGTTGGCTACAGGCTCTTAGTAGTGACGGATTGCACCTCAATGGTGGTGGTGCAACTGTTTGGGGGAGAAGATGGCTAGGGGGTTGGAGGAGATTTTAAACTAGGTATGGGGGGGAGGGAACGTTTAACTACACAGGGGTAGATAGAGAAGTAGGGATTTGGGGGCTAGTAACACAACGGAGGGGGAGAGGAGGAGGGGGGAGCATAGAGGATAAGGAGGCATGTACGACCATGTATGGAAGTAAATCAATTGATAATCTAAATGTATGTTTACAAATGCAAGGAGTCTGGCTGGAAAAAACGGCGAACTTGAAAAATAGCGTTAAAGGAAAGGTATGATGTAATTGGTATGCAGAATCATGGCTTAATGATTCACACGACTGGACAGTAAATATTGAAGGGTACTCCTTATTAGACTGACCGAGTTAATAAGAAAGGAGGAGAGTATGTATGTATGTAAACAGGAATTGAAGCCAAATTTAAAAGATGGATTAGATGGGGGAGCAAACGATGCGGCAGAAACATTATGGTGGAAATGTGTACAGGAAGCAAGAAGGTAGGTAAATTAATTGTGGAGTGTGTTATAAGCCGCCAAATGCCGGGGAAAGAAGGGTGAGGTGGAAATGAATCTCCATATGCAGTTGGCGAAGGCTGCTGGTATGGGGCATGTTCTGGTTATGGGGGATTTTAACTACCCTGAAATAGATTGGAGTAATGGAACTGCCAGCACCTCAAAGGGTATAAAGTTCTTAAATTTCCTATATGAGCATTTTCTTTCACAGATGGTAGAAGTTCCTACTAGAAAGAATGCGTTGTTGGATCTGGTGATATCTAATAACCCAAAGCTCATTTTGGAGATGAAGGTAATGGGAAGCTTAGGGAATAGTGACCATGATATAGTGTCATTTAATATAGGTTGCAGAAAACTAAAGTGCACTGGCTTAACAAAAACTTTTAACTTTAGGAAAGCTAATTTTATGCTTTTAAAGGAATCGCTCCTGCTCATAGACTGGGGGGAACTGTTTCTAGGTAAAGATACTAAGCAGATGTGGACCACTTTTAAAGGGATATTAAACTATAACATTTCCAAATCGGTACCTTTAGGAAACAAGTGTAAAAAAATTAGGTCCACTCCTGCATGGCTTAATGCTCAGGTAAAAAGGGAAATGGAAAAAAAGAAAAGGGCTTTTAAAATTTTGAAAGCAGAAGGCACAGAACAGGCTTACAGGGACTTCAAAAGTTGTAATAAAGAGTGCAAGAAAGCAATTAAACTAGCTAAAATAGAAAATGAAACACGGATTGCCGAACAAAGCAAGTCCAACCCCAAGATGTTTTTTAAGTATATAAATGGTAAAAAAATGAGGACTGAGAATGTGGGACCATTAAATAATGGAGCTGAGGTGGTTGTAGAGGATGCCGAAAAGGCTAATCTGCTAAACCGTTTTTTTACATCGGTTTTTACTGTTGAGAATCCTTACAGTAGGTGTAACAATGTGCAGGGAGGAAATGAAGAGTTTCACATTGGATAACAGAGGATATGGTACGGAAACAATTAGACAAAGTTAATATCAATAAAGCGCCAGGACCAGATGGATGCATCCTAGGATTTTAAAAGAGCTTAGTTCAGTTCTAGCAAGACCACTGTGTCTCATCTTTTCAGATTCGCTTTTGTCTGGGAATGTGCCACGGAAAAAAGCCAATGTAATACCAATATTCAAAAAAGGTAGTCGTTCACAGCCTGGTAACTATAGACCTGTAAGCCTAACATCAGTGGTAGGGAAGGTGATGGAAACTTTGTTAAGGGATCATATCCTTGACTTTGTCTCCAGAGATTATCTTATTAGTAGTAGTCAGCATGGATTTATGAGAAATAGATCATGCCAGACAAATTTAATTGGTTTTTATGAAGAAGTGAGTAAGAAGTTAGATTCAGGCACAGCTGTGGATGTGGTATATTTGGATTTTGCAAAAGCCTTTGATACTGTGCCACATAGGCGACTAATGTATAAACTGAGGACTGTTGGCCTTGAAGAAAACATTTGTTCATGGATAGAGAACTGGTTATTGGACCGCAAACAGAGAGTGGTGGTTAATGGAGCTACATCTATGTGGGCTAAAGTTCTAAGCAGAGTTCCTCAGGGTTCTGTACTGGGGCCGCTTCTGTTTAATCTGTTTATAAATGACTTAGAAGGGGGCATTGAGAGCAAGGTCTCTGTGTTTGCTGATGACACTAAATTATGCAGAGCTTTGGAAACTTCCAATGATGTGCAAGTGCTGCAAGCAGACCTAGATAGATTATCAAAATGGGCAGCAGAATGGCAGATGAGATTCAATGTTGATAAATGTAAGGTGATGCATTTGGGATTTAATAATCCCTGTGCCACCTACACCATAAATAACTCTGTGTTAAGTGCATCTGAAATGGAAAAAGATTTGGGGGTTCTGGTAGATAACAGACTTAGCTGTAGCAAACAATGCCAGGTAGCAACAGCTAGAGCTAGCAAGATATTGTCTTGTATAAAGAGGGGAATGGAATCAAGAGAAAAAAAAATTATTCTCCCTCTTTACAAGGCACTGGTAAGGCCACATTTGGAATATGCGGTGCAGTTTTGGAATCCCATATACAAAAGGGACATCTTGGAAATTGAGGCAGTTCAGAGAAGGGCAACTAAATTAATAAGGGGAATGGAGGGGCTTGAATATGCAGGCAGATTAGACAAGTTAGGGCTGTTTACATTGGAGAAGCGGCGGTTGCGTGGGGACATGATAACCTTATACAAATATATTAATGGCCCATACAGTGAACTCTCTGGTGCATTGTTCACTAATAGGTCATATCAGAGGACTCGTGGACATCCTTTAAGGTTGGAAGAAAAGAAGTTTCATCTTCAAGTTAGGAGAGGTTTCTTTACAGTGAGAACGGTGAAACTGTGGAACTGTCTTCCAGCAGAGGTGGTAATGGCAAGTTCATTGAATAACTTTAAAAAAGGCCTGGATAAGTTTCTAAAACTAAAAAATATTGAGAATTACTGGTATTAATGCATATAGATCTGGTTGATCCAGGGATACTTTCCGATTGCCGTTTGGAGTCAGGAAGGAATTTTTTCCCCCCTTTTTTAGCTGGGGTTTTTTGCCTTCCTCTGGATCAACTGTTAGGTAGGGTTAAAAAATAAATAAATAAATAAAAAAAAATAAAATAAAAAAAAGTGAATAGGTTGGACTTGATGGACGAATGTCTTTATTCAACCTTAATTACTATGTTAAAAAAAAAAATTACTATGTTATGAATGTGCGTATATATCCATAACTGGTTATGAATGGGCAACATAAAGATCTGCTTTCCCAAGATAAGTGCAAATCTGCCTTAGTTAGATAAGTGATCAGTGATAAGGCTTAAACAGATATTCTTCAATAGAACAAAATGGGATTTTTTTTTATCAGAGGAAATCCCCTTTAAGCTACACACACACAGGCAGATGTGTTTCCAATCAAAGTTCCCCACCGTGTACCGATGATCTTTCCGACGATTTCCCCTTGAAATATATGTACGGTATGTGTATTCTTAACCGATGTATGAAGTTGTACCGTATATACTCGAGTATAAACCGACCCGAGTATAAACCGAGGTACCCAATTTCACCTAAAAATCTAATAAAAGTTGTTGACTCGAGTATAAACCGAGGGTAGAAACTTGGCATTCAAGATGTTTGGAAACTACAACTCCCAGCTAATAAAGCATGCTGGGAGTTGTAGTTTCCAAACATCTTGAATATATTAAAGTTTCCAAACATCTTGAATGCCAAGTGAGGGTGGCATTCAAGATGTTTGGAAACTACAACTCCCAGCATGCTTTATTAGCTGGGATGATCTTTTCGACGATATTTAATTTTTATTTTTCTGTATAATTGCTTGCACTTATCCTCTTGTTTGTATACTCTGTGTTTTCTATAATGTACAGCGCTGCGTACCCAAGGGGTGCTATAAAAATAAACATATACATAGATACACATACATACATACACTACTCAATAATATCGAATGACAAATTTACCGAATCACCCAAAATATTGATAGCTTATAGTTAAAATAAAAGATGGAAAATGGAAAAGGATCTTGGAGTTTTGGTGGATAACAAACTTAAACGTAGCAAACAGTGTGAGGCAGCAAAAGCCAGAACCCGCAATATATTGTCCTGTATAAAGAGAGGTATGGATTCAAGGGAGAAAAATATTATTCTTCATCTTTACAAAGCATTGGTAAGGCCTCATTTGGAACATGCAGTGCAGTTTTGGAATTCTGTGCAGGCAGGCAGTTTTTTTTTTTGAGAATGGTAAAATGATGGAACTGTTTTCTATTGGATGTGGTGATGGCAGGTTCATTGGATAGTTTTTAAAAAAAAGCTGGGTGAGTTTCTAAAAAGAAAGAATGTTGCAGGTTACTGGTATTAATATACTTCACACAATGGGCAGGGCACAGAGCCAATGTAGTATCTTATAAACTTAACTATATATATATATATATATCAGCCCCGTGGTGGGTAGAGGTGCACATGCTGCACCTAAGAAAGCCAGAAGGGTGAAACGCGTCTGACAGGTGATCCCGACTTGCGTCTTGGGCACCCACAACCTACCCCACCCAGCCCTACTGTGTATTCGTACACTTAAACTTGAATTACGTCTCTTCTATGTGGACTCTCCTGTCTGATAAGATGGCTGGGTTTTCTAGACACGGTGACTATGACCATTTATCTATGTGATATCATATATTAATTTTCCATGGTGCACTTTAATTGTCTATATAAATTATCATTTATACTACAGGGGTTTTGGGATGTTGGGTACTCTTGTTGATGTTTTTATGAAATTTTAGCCCCATTGAATCGTGCAAATAAAGGGATTTTTCATATATACCATCCATATTCGTATAAATACTCTTTTGATTTGAGTGTACCCTGCATCCTCATTTTTCTATATGGTACAATGTTACTGGTAAATTGATACATAAAGTTGCAGTTGATCCAGAGATATTTCCAATTACCTCTTGGAGTCAGGGCTGGATTTCCCACTAGGCCACATAGGCCGTGACCTAGGGTGGCACACTAAAAGGGGACGGCATAAAAATGGCACCACTTTCACCCAGTTTTAAGTGAGGGATTGCTGATTGGCTAGGGGTAGGAGTACTAATGGTACTGGGGTAGGGGGCAGTATAAGTAAGCTGGCCTAGGGGAGAAAAAAGTATAAATCCAGCCCTGCTTGGAGTCAAGGATTTTCCCCTCTTCTTAATGTTTTTTTTGTGTGCCTTTCTCTGGATCAACAGTTCGCTAACTCATCCATTGAACAGTGAACTCATCCACATTATGACCGATTGTGTTGCTATTGTCTCCAAGAGGCTGACCACCTTATCGGCCTCTATTACCAGGACCACCTGGGTGAAGGGCACATTTACACCTCACTAGGAGTGAGACAGTAAACAGGGTTGGGCTGCCAGTTACTTTTTACTCTTCATCTGATATTAAAGTGGTTGTATAAAGGTTTTTCGCTGGCACTGTCCACACTGGAGGGCGATGAGAAGTATTTGGAAAACCATGTTCAGTTCATCTAGCGGAGCTAAGCCTTCTCCTTCCTTTGGAATCGAGAGGACCTCCGTATGGGTGAAATTCTTCTGGATTAGCAGCTGTACAGCAGGGGAATAGAGACTGGGAAACGTTCTGTATGGATTACATTGAAATTACAGCCTGCAATGGAGAGGAAACTTTTAAAAGAAAAAAAAATTCAAAATGGCGCGCGATTGTGCCCCAAAAAATGGCGATCGCATGTGCTCCAATATTGCATGGAAGCGCAGCGCATGTAGTCTCATAGGCTATTACATGCCTGTGTTCACAATTGGATTGCAAATCGCCATCCAAAATGCGCTAGTGGGGCCTAGTCCTTAGAGAAGAAATGACAAATGTGCAGCCTGCAAACCTACCGTTTATTAAATATCATTCAATATAGAGCTGGGGACCTGCAGGTTATATGATATACACTTGTGACATATATATTTTAAGGGCATATCCACCCTTAGAAGAAAAAATTGGTGACCTGTTCGTTATCTGCCTGCAAACCCAACTGCGATTTTCCCGTTTATTACATGCATTTGTATCCAGATATTTAATAAGTTCTAGCAAGAGTATCTGCCTCCTTTCTCTGCTCTAAAAGCTTTTTATAGGCTTGAGCATGTGCAGTGGATTCAGCAGGTGAAATGGCAGTCAGTTATTGGTTGTGATGCCAGCAGTCACAGCCTTGATTGACTGGATGGAGGGAGGGCCGGATTACTCTGCCAGAATGGGGAAAATAATTATGCTTAAATATCTGGCTAGTAATGCAGGTAATAATGTGCAAAATATATCTGTTAGGGTTGGGGGCAGGTAACTCACAAGTGACCATTTTTTTGTTTTAATGGTGAACATGCCCTTTAAATATTCCTCAAAAGAAATGTACATTTGCTACATTCCTACTGCAAGGTCTAAGGCTAGACACAGCCACACACCAGCCCCATATCCCGATCAACACATTACAGATTAATAAACCAAACTGAAAATAAAGTGCTACCATCAGACCATCATTTTCCAGCATGCCCGTTTGCTGCGAATGGCTGATTTTGCCTTGGAAGCAATTGGGTTAAGCCAGAAATGATGACCGATAGCTTAACCCATTTGGTCATTGTGGTTGATTGGTCTAAAATATCAATATCCTGTCTTTAATGGCCATTGTTTGTATTGCCCGCTTTACAGCTGCATATTGTCTTGCATATCCCACAAACTATCACACCCCTGCCAAGCAGGTTTGAGGACATTTGGCCTTTTATTTTAGGGGATCTTCAGTAAAAATATCCTGTCGCAATGTTTCCACACACAAGACACATACCATACACAAACGTAAAGGACAATGATACTCACCTAGACCCCATTCCTGCCATCCGTAGTACTCAGGGTGAAGATCTAAACTGCACTATCCTCAATCTTGGGTTCTCTTTCTAACCCTAGAATTATTTATCTAAATTTTCCTTTGGTGCTCCGCTCCCACTTCCGCATTTTCGATCCAGCCAATGAGAAGACGGGCGTCTTTCAGAGCGTCTCCTCATTGTCTGAGTCGCCAGCGGAGCAAATTGGAGCAATGAAGGAAACTTTAGGTGAGTAAATCTAGAATTTAAAAGTGAACCCAGGGATGGGAACAGTACGGTTAAGGTCCTCACCCTGGGTAATTTCCAACGGTGGAGCACAGTTTTGGTGAGTGAAGTTGTCCTTTAACCCACAAATAACCAGTACAAGAGCAAAGAGCAATTGTTAGTTGCCTTTCCCATAAATAAATATATATTTTACATATACACATACAGGGTTATTCAATAAAAGTTCTTATCGTTTAAAATGCCCCAACCAATCAGATGTTAGCATTCAAATGTTAAATAAGATCTGATAGGTTGGGGTTAAACAATAAGAACTTTTACTGAATAACCCTGATAATAACTTAAATGTATTTTATGGCAAACATCACAGTTTCCTTCCATGCTAATATTTCCCTGACCCTATCCAATGTGGAGTATTTTAGGCACTGAATCCAAGATCTACAAGAATGAAAAGTGATCCATTGTTTTGGTCAGTTATTTCCAGGCAAAGGGGCCGTTTTTACCCAGCGATTGCAGTTCTGGGTTAATAAGGCCCTTTTTATCTTCCAGCAGTTCCATCGTTCCATAGGGGCGCTTCATTCAGACAGCAGCTACTTTGTAAGTGGTTACCAATGGTGGCTGCACCTTTTAATAGACTAACCAATCACAGTAAAACATGTCCCACCTTTAGAACCAATGAAAATTCCTCTGGTGTGCTACTGGTCACTGTTTTCCCATTTTTGTAATTTTCCATTACATTCATTTAAGTAAAACAAACCCTATAAACAGGCGATGTTGACAGTTTAGTTTTTATTTACAAACACAGTTCCCCATAACTTTATAAATCCTATACAAACTTTACACGCCCAAATGCTTCATGGATCAGGCTACAAAATCAATAATCTCCCTAATTTATAATATAAATATCTTTTTTTACAAATCTGTTTAGCTTGGTTATAGGATTGAAAGGCAACACAGTGTTTTTTCTTCTCGTTAACCCCTGGACTAAGGCTCGTACACACGTGACGTACACACGAACGTTTTTGTTAATAATTGGCCCATGTGTACGCGCTTTATCGGCCGAAACGGTCGTTTGGGATCGTTGAATGACTGACTTGGCGGATCTCCGAACGGACGACCGTTTCGTCCGATAAAGCGCCTACACACGGGCTGATTATTGGCCAAAACAAAGAATCTTTATTTTTACAGTTAGGAGACAATCTGTTTTTGTGCTAATAAATTAACTGTGCGTTAGTGTTACAGATAAGATACGATATTTACAGAACACAGAATGAACTTCACTGACAATATACATCCTACAGCAATGTGCGCTTTATCATTTCATTGTAAATAGAATATATATATATATATTATACAGATTTAGAATATATTTACATTAATACCCAGCAGCGACAATGCTGTGTACGTGCTCTGGTAAAGGGGTTAGAGGTGCCGGGATATAGATTCTCATAATATTACAAAATGAACAAGAAAGGCCAAATACACACAAAGAAGATTTGTTTGCCTTGAGTCCATGTGAATGTCCACAAAGAGATGGAGTTTATAGTTACAGGAATAACCACGACTGGACACTTTGTCCATAATGTCTCTATGGGCCGTTCCACCAGCTGCTTACGTCTCGCTGTACTTTCGCCTGGCTGTCTCCGTAGGGAATTATGGGCAAGCAGAGGTCAGTCTGCTAAAGACCATCCGTTTTAGTCCGTACCCATTTCCATGTCCTAATTTCCTCTGCGTCCTGCAGGATCTGTCGGTAAGACAGGAAGTCTTAAGGGAGCTGCAGAACGCGATGTGTCTCAGGATTTTACTCCTCCGTTAGCATGCTGGAGCTTGGGTAGACAGGGATCGTGGGGCATAGGCTCAGGGGAAAATACAGAATCATCACCCGAGGAGGAGGAAGCAGAGCAGGAGGACTCTGGGTAACTAGGAGAATACTGCTCCAGAGGGGCACTTAAGTCGAGGTATTCCTAAAGAGAGAGAAATGGTTAGAAAAAGATCATTCAAATGTGTCTATCACTTAAATCAAAGATCTAAAGCCCACACCGTGCGAACAATCGATTGTACGGTCGCATAGGGATTCACCGACACATCCAATTGTCCATTCTTACAGAAAATATCTGCTGGTGTGTACCCAGCCTTACACCACTGGGGCAATAATTATACCTAAATATCTGGTGCATCTAATAAAGGGCTGAATATACAGTATCAGTTAGGGTTGGGGGCAAATTACTGGTATTTTGTTTTAAGGGTGGGGATGCTCTTTACAGTACTTCTATGTCCATTGATTCCATTAGTATTAACCCAGTATTGAAAGTAAAAAAATACAATTCTTATCCTCCTGGATGACCATAAATATAAACCAAGAGAAGCTCCCAGTAGCCAATCTAGGTGTAAAACAAATGAAGTCAGTGGTACCAGATGCAAATGAATTCATTTTTTATTTTACCTCATTGGTTGATAGAGTGAGGATCCGGTCCAGATCTTCAACCAATTGTTTGAAGGTGGGTCTATGGGAAGGCATGGCATGCCAGCAATCTCTCATCATCATGTACCTGTCGAGAAGAGGAGCCAATAGAATGGTGAGGTTCGTGTTTGTTTGATACTAGAAAACATTCAGTCCAATGAGATATTAGAAAATAAAGTCATTAATTGTAGCTGTAAAAAAAAACTAACAACCTTTTCTATTATCAGCACAGTGACGTAATAAGGGAGGTGCAGCTTGTCAGAACACAAGAAAACTCTTTACAGTAAACTGCATTTATCTGGAGGTCGGGTTACACATAATATTCATGGTGGTGTTAGTTATAGAAAAGGCAAAAGGAAATGAAACTTAATCCCAGTCTATGCTAGGAAGAACCAGGTAAAATATTTTAAATTAAAGGGGAACTGTGGTCTCCAAACAAATGGAGTTTAAATGAAAGACCAGTTTCCTACCTTTAAAACGAGCCATCAACCACCTATCTACGTGCTCCACAGCCCAAGATATAAAGAAATGACTGACCAGAAAGTTAATGGGTGGGAGGCTGACATGTGACATTCCTGAGGCTTCTCCTGCACAGTGCCGCTGGCGAGCACAGCCTCAGACTCCCTCAGTGTGTGAGGGAGACAGGAAGTCCCTCCTCCTCTCTGCTGTGTGAAGTCCTGACAGAGAAGGTAAGGGAATCTACAGCCCTTCTCTTTCACTGTGTGAAAACAGCCTTTTCAGGCAGAGTTCTCACTCTCACTCTGAAAAGGCTGTTTCCACAGAGTTTTCTGTAGGGGGGGTGAGGCCCGGCGGGGCTTAGGCGCCCACTGGTGGGTGGGGCTTAGGCACCTGCAAGTGGGTGGGGCTTAGGCAAGTGGGCTGTAAGAGAATGGGCCAAGGGGGGCCTGCAACTGGAGGGACCAGGGGGGCTGCAAAGGGGAGGAGGAGACACAGGGCAGATTGACTGACATGGTTTCAGAGCAGGAAGTGCAGGGGACCTGGTGATGCTGCTGCCATATCACACACAAAAATTTAAAACTTCAAAACTATGCAAAATAAACAATGACAATAAATTGCAAAAATTCTCAGGAAAGCAATTCCTATCAATTTACCTAAAGTCATTTTTGGACCACAGTTCCCCTTTAAGCCATTAATTTCCCTCCCACAGGGAAGTCTGTCTACTATCGTTTTCATCACCAGGGTTGGAAATATACAGTATCTATGATAGTGGTTTTACAAGTCCTACTTGTCTGGGAAATCATAGTGGAGCTCCATGCACAGACAGACTAGTTCTGTATCCAACCCAAGAGCAGACAAGGAGATCTGTCCAACCCTGGAGACCCAAACTGTCCAGATTCAAATAGCAAAATGTGTAATGAATGAGCATCAGGTGACTGCTTGGCCTTTACTGCCAGATATCATACTGACCATTAAAGGCGATCGCGAGTCCCGACGCACGATGTGTAGGAATAAACGTTTCGGCTGATAATTGGGCCGTGTGTAGGCACATTATCGCCCGAAACGGTCGTTTGTTTGGAGATCTGCCAGGTCGGTCAATGATCCCCGACCGACCATCCGTTTCAGCCGATAAAGTGCCTACACACGGGCCGATTATCAGCCAAAACGTTTGTTCCTACACATCGTGCGTTGCGGGTTGGGACCTGCGATCGCACGTGTGTACGAGCCTTAACACAATTACATCTGGGTAACGATGATCAGTTAATTAAACAGAAACACAATGGGACACATAACAGTAGGGTTATCTAAAGGGCGATACAACTAAACATCCTCTAATACACTGCACTACCTAGTATTGGTAACGTACCCATAATCCTCTAATACACTGCACTACCTAGTATTGGTAACGTAACTGCACTACCTAGTATTGGTAACGTACCCATAATCCTCTAATACACCGCACTACCTAGTATTGGTAACGTACCCATAATCCTCTAATACACCGCACTACCTAGTATTGGTAACATACCCATAATCCTCTAATACACTGCACTACCTAGTATTGGTAACGTACCCATAATCCTCTAATACACTGCACTACCTAGTATTGGTAAGGTACCCATAATCCTCTAATACACTGCACTACCTAGTATTGGTAACGTACCCATAATCCTCTAATACATTGCACTACCTAGTATTGGTAAGGTACCCATAATCCTCTAATACACTGCACTACTTAGTATTGGTAATGTACCCATAATCCTCTAATACACTGCACTACCTAGTATTGGTAAGGTACTAAACATCTTCCATTTGGATTTGAACCCAGTAAATAATGAAATAACTTACATCATTGCTTATCAACTCTACAGACAGATAATTCTATTTTAGACAAACCCCCCGCTGGCTCTTACAGTTCATTGGTGCAGTTTGCTGGCTTGTCCATCGATTGTCCCTCTTTCAGCAGCTTAAACAGCTCCTCAACAGGAATTCCTGGGTATGGAGAACCTCCCAAGGTAAATATCTCCCACATCAACACCCCAAAGGACCATCTGCAAACAACAAGAGAAAGATAGACATGAGAGAAGATCCCACTGTCTAGTGACGGCAATAAACAGGAAAGACTTGTGCTATGGTACATAACCCCACACGGAGACATCATATGGTCCATTCCCTGACATGTGTTACTATTCATTGCCAGAATGTTCCATGTAGGTTCACATTTTCCTACAGTCTGACACTTACACATCACTCTGATGGTGGTGTAAACCGGTGAATAAAGCTTCTGGCGCCATCCACTTGACAGGAGTCGACCCTGGAGGAGGGAAAACGACAATAATTCAATGGGGAGAACTAACGAATGTAAAGTAAACCTAGTTACTATGTAAACAGACCCCGGGCACCAAAATATCATCTCAATAACGTCCGTAACAGGGACCCAAGGTGAGGAGTAGGGTTCCTACTGTGTTCTAAACTCTCTTATCTTTCCAAAGGATCCCACAACAACCACCATCACATCTACACTCCATCTAGCACGTTATAATGAATTAAAGGTCAGACTTTAACCAGGAACAACTCTTCCTACCCCATAGACCATATAAACATCTAGGTAAAAATAATGGTTGTTTTGCTGTATTAGTCCAATATATGTAGTTAAGTAGAGTACTGTGATACTTTTAATGGACTAACAGTTTATTTTAGTAGAAAAGCTTTCGAGGGATCAACCCTCTTCCTCAGGTCAGAGCAACATCTATAATGCAAGATGGAAATCAACGTTTTGTAACCACCTGTACCTGAAAATTCACCGGTGAGGAATTAAACTAATATCGTGGGAAATCACAGAGAGTTCCTATCACATAGAATACCCGCTGGTTTCCATGGTAACAAGGTATTTGGCAGGTATTAACCAGACGGCTGTAAGGGTTTACGAAGGGACAGAGAATTTCTGAAAAAATCTGCCGTGTCCCCAGCGTTTAGTTAATATTATTACTGGATTTGTAAGTGGGAGTAAAATCAACTTTTGGGAATTTCTACACCACACAAATCAATTTATTATACTATACACACACAATACATACACATACACACACAATGTCATCAAAAATAGCCACGCCCCCAGTAGAACTTACATTTGTTGTCTTTTTATAATAATCAATATTATTGACATCCCGCGCCAAACCGAAATCTGCAATCTTCATAACATTGCTCTCAGTGACCAGAACATTCCGGGCTGCAAGATCCCTATGAATGCACTGAAACAAGAAAAGGTCCAAAGAAGGTCATGAATATCAAGATTATTCCAATGTACCCCATAGGGATAAAGAGTTTGGGGTTCTCTAGGAGAGTAGTAGGAGGGCATAGTCCCTTAGGTGATAGGTGAGGGGTAGGAGGGCACAGTCCCTATAGGCAATAGGAGAAGGGTAGGAGGACACATTCCCTACAGGCGATAGGAGAGGGGTAGGAGGACACAGTCCATAAAGATGATAGGTAGAAGGTCACAGTACCTACAGGTGATAGGTGAGGAAGTCACTGTCCCTATAGGTGATAGGTGAGGGGTAGGAGAGCACAGTCCCTGTAGGTGATAGTAGAGGGGTAGGATGACACAGTCCCTATAGGCGATAGGAGAGGGATAGTAGGTCACAGTCCCTATAGGTGATAGGTGAGGGGTAGGAGGACACAGTCCCTATATGATATAGGATACGAGTAGGATGACAAAGTCCCTATAGGTTATAATATAGGGGTAGGAGGACATAGTCCCTTAGGTGATAGGTGAGGGGTAGGAGGTCACAGTCCCTATAGGGATAGGATATTCCCATTAAATTACCTTCTGGGATGCCAAGTATTCCATCCCTCTGGCTATCTGGTAAGTGCACGAAACCATATCTTTAAAGGCCATCTGCTCATCAGGAACCCGGTCACTTCAAATGAATAAGTCCTGTCCAGTGGGCGCCGGGCCCTCATGTACTCGCGTAGGTTCCTCGCTGCTATTCCAAATGACAAACAGTGACCCTGAAAACAAACAGAAACAAATGTTCTCCTGTGTATACGAGAATGAATGGACACCAACATGTCTGAAGGGGCACAATGGGGCGGACAATCTCTTACTCCTCCCACTCACCTCCCTGGGTGCAGGCTCCCAATAGGTTGATTATGTTTTTGTGCTTTCCAATTATTTTCATCATCTCCATCTCCGAGACCAGATCTGATAGGTCTTTTTCTGTAGCATCGTCTATAATGAATAGAAATTAACATCGCACCTTGTTATAGAAAAGGGAATGAAAAAACAAGTATTTCTAGAGTCCTGTTTTCCAGACATAAAACATTTTTGTTTCTACTCCAGTAACAAATGTAAGAAATATTCACAATAACTATAACTCTCAGCATCCATACCTCCTAACCTGAGGAATGGGGCGTCATGGGCGTGGCCTATTAGTGTTGCACATAACTCCACCCACACCCTGATTTCCCAAGGCATGCCTATATGGCTTGGCTGCCAATAAGAAGGATCTCACTGTCCAAACATTGGTCTGCATCATCTAGCAAGGATGATGAAAGCTCAAAGTATCCAGATTGGACATCTCCTGCTTTACTTTCCATGACAAACATTATCAAGCAAGCCCAGTTTCCAAATTATAGTTTTCACCACGAAAAAAGGGCAAAATTAACCAAATAAAAAAATAAGCATCACATTATATTATGCAAAATAGGGAAGAGCCCAGCAGATGAGGCAACAGGCCGGACGGTACACAGGGCGAGTAGCAGAGATTGCACAATTCAATAGAAAGGATCTGTACATTACACCCTCTGGGAAATGTTCACTTCCAGGGAGATCAAATAAAGTTCTCATTAGTTAAAATGGTGCTAGTTTTGCCCCAACCAATCGAGAACGTTAACTTTGAAAGCTAACATCTGATTGGTGGGGCAAAATTAGCACCATTTTAAAGGATAAGAAATTTATTGAATAACCCTGTTAGAATCCCAGAGAGGGGCAGCTAAGCTGTCACAGCTGCTTATTTATCCTTAGCCATAGAGGTCAGGAATGTGACCTACTGCCCCAGGGAAAAGGGAGGAAACCTTCACACCCTTCGCTTCCTTCTTACCTTTCAACATCTTAACTGCCACTGTCACCGATTCCTTGGGGCGGTCTTTGTCAATCCCAGGAGCCTCTGCCATAACCACCTGGCCAAAGCAGCCCTCCCCGAGCGGTTTGCCCAACATCAGCCTGTTACAATAGAACATGGAATCCAAGGTGAGTGAGAAGACAGGAACTTGTGGTTAGAAGAAGGAAATCAGACAGAGACTAATAGGACAGGCCAGGCCCACAGCAGGGATATTAGTTACTGTTCCTTTAACAAATTATTAAACTATAGATAAGCTGAGTAGAAGCGGACAGTACATAAGAGGTCTCTATATCAGTTTCCAGTTTGGGCGCCACTTTGGGAGAAGGTGAGTGTGGCAGCCATGAACAAAGAGGAACAGCTGGAAACAATCTGGTTATGCAGCTGTACAAAGCCCCAGAGAACTCACATGGGAAAGTATGGTAACCTACCCATAATCCTCTAATACACTGCACTACCTAGTATTGGTAACGTACCCATAATCCTCTAATACACCGCACTACCTAGTATTGGTAACGTACCCATAATCCTCTAATACACTGCACTACCTAGTATTGGTAACGTACCCATAATCCTCTAATACACCGCACTACCTAGTATTGGTAACGTACCCATAATCCTCTAATACACTGCACTACCTAGTATTTACGTACCATAATCTCTAATACACCGCACTACCTAGTATTGGTAACATACCCATAATCCTCAATACACCGCACTACACTAGTATTGGTAACGTACCCTAATCCTCTAATACACTGCACTACCTAGTATTGGTAACGTACCCATAATCCTCTAATACACTGCACTACCTAGTATTGGTAACGTACCATAATCCTCTAATACACTGCACTACCTAGTATTGGTAACGTACCCATAATCCTCTAATACACCGCACTACCTATATTGGTAACGTACCCATAATCCTCTAATACACCGCACTACCTAGTATTGGTAACGTACCCATAATCCTCTAATACACCGCACACCTAGTATTGGTAACGTACCCATAATCCTCTTAATACACGCACTACCTAGTATTGGTAACTACCCATAATCCTCTAATACACCGCACTACCTAGTATGGTAACGTACCCATAATCCTCTAATACACCGCACTACCTAGTATTGGTAACGTACCCATATCCTCTAATACACCCGCACTACCTAGTATTGGTAACGTACCCATAATCCTCTAATAACAACGCACTACCTAGTATGGTAACTACCCATAATCCTCAATACATGCCACTAGTATTGGTAACTACCCATAATCCTCTAATACACTGCACTACTAGTATTGTTAACGTACCCATAATCCTCTAATACACTGCACTACCTAGTATTGGTAACGTACCCATAATCCTCTAAAACACCGCGCTACCTGTATTGGTAACGTACCCATAATCCTCTAATACACTGCGCTAATTAGTATTGGTAACGTACCCATAATCCTCTAATACATGCACTACCCAGTATTGGTAACGTACCCATAATCCTCTAATACACTGCACTACCTAGTATTGGTAACGTACCCATAATCCTCTAATACACCGCACTACCTAGTATTGGTAACGTACCCATAATCCTCTTAAAACACCGCGCTACCTAGTATGGTAACGTACCCATAATCCTCTAATACACTGCGCTAATTAGTATTGGTAACTTACCCATAATCCTCTAATACACTGCACTACCTAGTATTGGTAAACGTACCCATAATCCTCTAATACACTGCACTACCTAGTATTGGTAACGTACCCATAATCCTCTAATACACCACACTACCTAGTATTGGTAACGTACCCATATCCTCTAATACACGCACTACCTAGTATTGGTAACGTACCCATAATCCTCTAATACAACGCACTACCTAGTATTGGTAACGTACCCATAATCCTCTAAACACCGCTACCTAGTATTGGAACGTACCTAATCTCTATACACCGCACCCTAGTATTGGTAACGTACCCATAATCCTCTAATACACCACGCTACCTAGTATTGGTAACGTACCCATAATCCTCTAATACACCGCACCTACCTAGTATTGGTAACGTACCCATAATCCTCTAATACACCGCACTACCTAGTATTGGTAACGTACCCATTATCCTCTAATACACCGCACTACCTAGTATTGGTAACGTACCCATAATCCTCTAATACCACCGCACTACCTAGTATTGGTAACGTACCCATTATCCTCTAATACACCGCACTACCTAGTATTGGTAACGTACCCATAATCCTCTAATACACCGCACTATCTAGTATTGGTAACGTACCCATAATCCTCTAATACACCCCCATAATCCTCTACAATACACCGCGCTACCTAGTATTGGTAACGTACCCATAATCCTCTAATACACCGCGCTACCTAGTATTGGTAACGTACCCATAATCCTCTAATACACCGCGGCTACCAGTATTGGTAACGTACCCATAATCTCTAATACACTGCACTACCTAGTATTGGTAACGTACCCATAATCCTCTAATACACTGCGCTACCTAGTATTGGTAACGTACCCATAATCCTCTAATACACTGCACTACCCAGTATTGGTAACGTACCCATAATCCTCTAATAACTGCGAACCTAGTATTGGTAACGTACCCATAATCCTCTAATACAATGCACTACCCAGTATTGGTAACGTACCCATATCCTCATACACCGCACTACCTAGTATGGTAACGTACCCATATACTCTAATACACCGCCACTACCTAGATTGGTAACGTACCCATAATCCTCTAATACACCGCACTACCTAGTATTGGTAACGTACCCATTATCCTCTAATACACCGCACTACCTAGTATTGGTAACGTACCCATAATCCTCTAATACACGCACTACCTAGTATTGGTAACGTACCCATAATCCTCTAATACACTGCGACCCATAATCCTCTAATACACCGCGCTACCTAGTATTGGTAAGTACCATAATCCTCTAACACCACGCTACCTAGTATTGGTAACGTACCCTAATCTCTAATAAACCGCGCTACCTAGTATTGGTAACGTACCCATAATCCTCTAATACACCGCGCTACCTAGTATTGGTAACGTACCCATAATCCTCTAATACACTGTGCTACAGTATTGGTAACGTACCCATAATCCTCTAATACACCGCACTACCTAGTATTGGTAACGTACCCATAATCCTCTAAATACACTGCACACTAGTATTGGTAACGTACCCTAATCCTCTAATACACGCCTACCTAGATTGGTAACGTACCCATAATCCTTAATAACACTGCACTACCTAGTTTGGTAACGTACCCATAACCTCTAATACCTGCACTACCTAGTATTGGTAACGTACCCATAATCCTCTAATACACTGACTACCTAGTATTGGTAACGTACCCATAATCCTCTAATACACCTGCTCTACCCCCTACCATTGGTAACTGTACCACTACCCTAATCCCTACTAATACACTGCACTACCTAGTATTGGTAACGTACCCATAATCCTCAATACACTGGCTACACCTAAATTGGTAACTACCTCATAATCCTCTAATACACTGCACTACCTAGTATTGGTAACATACCCATAAACCTCTAATACACTGCACTACTTAGTATTGGTAACGTACCCATAATCCTCTAATACAGCACTACCAGTATTGGTAACGTACCCATAATCCTCTAATACACTGCACTACCCAGTATTGGTAACATACCCATAATCCTCTAATACACTGCACTACACTAGTATTGGTAAGTACCTATAATCTCTATACCACTGCACTACCTAGTATTGGTAACGTACCATAATCCTCTAATTACACTGCACTACCTAGTATTGGTAACGTACCCATAATCCTCTAATACACCGCACTACTAGTATTGGTAAGTACCCATAATCCTTAATACACCGCACTACAGTATTGGTAACGTACCCATAATCCTCTAATACACCGCACTACCTAGTATTGGTAACGTACCATAATCCTCTAATACACCGCAATACCTAGATGGAACTACCTAATCCTCTAAACACTGCACTACCTAGTATTGGTAACTACCATAATCCTCTAAAATCCGCACTACCCAGTATTGGTAACGTACCCATAATCCTCTAATACACTGCACTACTAGTATTGGTAACGTACCCATAATCCTCTAATACACTGCACTACCTAGTATTGGTAACGTACCCATAATCCTCTAATACACTGCACTACCTACCATTGGTAACTTACCATAATCCTCTAATACACTGCACTACCTAGTATTGGTAACTCCCATAATCCTCAATACATGCACTACCAGTATTGGTAAGGTACCCATAATCCTCTAATACACTCGCTACCAAGTATGGTAACGTACCATAATCCTCTAATACACTGCGCTACTAGTATTGGTAACGTACCCCTAATCCTCTAATACACTGCACTACTAGTATTGGTAACATACCCATAATCCTCTAATACACTGCACTACCTAGTATTGGTAACGTACCCATAATCCTCTAATACACTGCACACTAGTATTGGTAATGTACCCATAATCCTAATACACTGCGCTACCTAGTATTGGTAACGTACCCATAATCCTCAATACACTTCAGACTAGTTGGTAATGTACCCATAATCCTCTAATACACTGCGCTACCTAGTATTGGTAATGTACCATAGTCCTCTAATACAATGAGCTACCTATATGTAAGTACCCATAATCCTCTATACACGGCACTACCTAGTTTGGTAACGTACCCATAATCCTCTATACAAGCACTACCTAGTATTGGTAATGTACCCATAATCTCTAATACATTCACTACCTAGTATTGGTAATGTACCCATAATCCTCTAATACACTGCGCTACCTAGTATTGGTAACGTACCCATAATCCTCTAATACACCGCACTACCTAGTATTGGTAACGTACCCATAATCCTCTAATACACCGCACTACCTAGTTTGGTAACGTACCCATAACTCTAATACATCACTACCTAGTATGGTAAGTACCCATAATCCTCTAATACACTGCGCTACCTAGTATTGGTAACGTACCCATAATCCTTAATACACTGCCCTACCTAGTATTGGTAACGTACCCATAATCCTCTAATACACTGCACTACCTAGTATTGGTAAGGTACCCATAATCCTCTAATACACTGCACTACCTACCAT
This sequence comes from Hymenochirus boettgeri, assembly GCA_019447015.1. Classification (NCBI taxonomy): domain Eukaryota; kingdom Metazoa; phylum Chordata; class Amphibia; order Anura; family Pipidae; genus Hymenochirus; species Hymenochirus boettgeri. The sequence goes on from CM033475.1 coordinate 16,998,158, forward strand.
TGGTAACACCCATAATCCTCTAATACACTGCACTAACTTGTATTGGTAACAACCCATAATCCTCTAATACACTGCACTACCTAGTATTGGTAACGTACCCATAATCCTCTAATACACCGCACTATCTAGTATTGGTAAGGCCCATAATCCTCTAATACACGCACTACCTAGTATGGTAACGTAACCATAATCCTCTAATACACTGCAACCTAGTATTGTGTAAGACCATAATCCTCTAATACATTCATACCTAGTATTGGTAAGTACCATAATCTCTAATACACTGCGCTACCTAGTATTGGTAACGTACCCATAATCCTCTAATACACCGCACTACCTAGTATTGGTAACGTACCCATAATCCTCAATACACCGCACTACCTAGTATTGGTAACGTACCCATAATCTCTAATACACTTCACTACCTAGTATTGGTAATGTACCCATAATCCTCTAATACACTGCGCTACCTAGTATTGGTAACGTACCCATAATCCTCTAATACACCGCACTACCTAGTAGTGGTAACGTACCATAATCCTATAATACACTGCGCTACCTAGTATTGGTAACGTACCCATATCCTCTAATACACTGCACACGACCTAGTTGGTAAGTACCCATAATCCTCTAATACACGCACTACCTCATTGGTAACTTACCCATAATCCTCTAATACACTGCACTAACTTGTATTGGTAACTACCCTAATCCTCTATACAACTGCCACTACCTAGTATTGGTAACGTACCATAATCCTCAATACACCGCACTACTAGTATTGGTAAGGTACCCATAATCCTCTTAATACACCGCACTAACTCTAGTATTGGTAACGTACCCATAATCCTCTAATTACACGCCACTACCTAGTATGGGAAGTACCCATAATCTCTAATACACTGCACACCTAGTATTGGTAAGGTACCCATAATCCTCTAATACACTGCACTACTACCATTGATAACTACCCATATCCTCTAATACACTCACTAATGTATTGGTAACTACCCATAATCCTCTAATACACTGCACTACCTAGTATTGTAACGTACCCATAATCCTCTAATACACCGCATACCTAGTATTGGTAAGGTACCCATAATCCTCTAATACAAGCACTACCTAGTATTGGTAAAGTACCCCATAATCCTCTAATACACTGCACTACCTAGTATTGGTATACTTACCCATAATCCTCTATACAGCACTAACTGTATTGGTAACATACCATAATCCTCTAAACACTGCACTACCTGTATTGGTAACGTACCATAATCCTCTAATACACACGCACTACAACTACCTAGATTGGTAAGGTACCCATATCCTCTAATACACCGCACTACCTAGTATTGGTAAGGTACCCATAATCCTCTAATACACTGCACTACCTACCATTGGTAACTTACCCATAATCCTCTAATACACTGCACTAACTTGTATTGGTAACATACCCATAATCCTCTAATACACTGCACTACCAGTATGGAACAGTACCCCATAATCCTCTAATACACTGCACTACCTAGTATTGGTAACATACCCATAATCCTCTAATACACTGCACTACCTAGTATTGGTAACGTACCCATAATCCTCTAATACACTCACTACCTAGTATTGGTAACGTACCCATAATCCTCTAATACACTGCACTACCTAGTATTGGTAAATACCCATAATCCTCTATACACTGCACTACCTGTATTGGTAACGTACCATACTCTCAATACAGCCACTACCTAGTATTGGTAACATACCATAATCCTCAATACAACTGCACTACTAGTATGGTAACCTACCATAATCATCTAATAACCGCATACCTAGTATGGTAACGTACCATAATATAATACACTGCACTACCTAGTATTGGTAACCTACCCATAATCCTCTAATACACCGCACTACTAGTATTGGTAACGTACCAATAATCCTCTAATACACGCACTACCTAGTATTGGTAACGTACCCATAATCCTCTAATACACTGCACTACTAGTATTGGTAACGTACCCAAATCCTCTAATACACTGATACCTAGTAATGGTAACGTACCCATAATCCTCTAATACAGCACACCTAGTATTGGGAACCTACCCCATAATCCTCTAATACACCGCACTACCTAGTATTGGTAAAGTACCATAATCCTCTAATACACCGCACATACCTAGTATTGGTAACGTACCCATATCCTCTAATACACCGCAATACCTAGTATTGGTAACTCCCCATAATCCTCTAATTAACCGCAAATACTAGTATGGTAACGTACCATAATCCTCTAATACACCGCACTACCTAGTATTGGTAACGTACCCAAATCCTCTAATACACTGCACTACCTACCATTGGTAAATACCCTAATCTCTAAATACATGCTACTAGTATTGGTAACGTACCCATAATCCTCTAATACACTGCACTACTTAGTATTGGTAACATACCCATATCCTCTAATACACTGCACTACCTAGTATTGGTAACGTACCCATAATCCTCTAATACACTGTACTACCTACCATTGGTAACTTACCCATAATCCTCTAATACACTGCTAAATAATTTCATGTGCTGCATCCTATTTGCATACTGCATGGACATCCTTATAACGTGTGTTGTTCAAACAATGTCTATTTTCCCAGTGTATGTGATCACTATGTTTGGCTCAAATTCACACACTTTTCCATTTTAAGTGGAACAGGAAAAACAGAAACAACGTGAAACCGTATTATGTGATAGAACGGTCTCCAATGCATTGTGTTAGTGTCGGGGCAGTGGGGCCTCGGCTCCTTACGATGACCATAAAGGACATTTGGCAACACAAATGAGACAGAGAAGGACAACGAACACTGAAAGTTCTAGTTCTGCTACGGTGGAGAGAAGCAGGATGAAGATCCATGATATGGAAGGATGAAGTTCGGTATCTTAATAGATGTTATTATTTAACTTACTTGTCTCTTGGGAACTCCCAGTTGGGGTCATGGGGCAGTTCGTATTCGGACACATTTGGTAGGGGCATGGTGTCAAATCTAGACAGGAGTCGTGTGATCCTCTACAAACGGTGTTGTGGAATTCATTGACGAGTTGGAATCAGTTGACACCTGTAGAAGGAGAAAAGATGTTCTGTGGATATGTCCCAGCAGTCCAATCACCTACAGGGGGCTCCCCAGACAGCTCGGACCATGCGGAGTTGGGGGAGACTCAACTCTATGGGTCTATGCCCAGGATGATGTATAATACAGCAAATTACCTTGCTAGAGCTCCTTCCTTAATAGGAACCACCCCTCCCTTAATCACTAAACATCCATAGAGATAAAGAGGATAGGCTCACAGATGTTCCAAATGCATTTTCGGACATACAGAGTGAATGCACCAAATTATATTGATGGAACCCTTCATCAGGTTTGTGTATCATAAAGCTTCCACCCTGAAACGTTAGTGAACGTGCTGAACAAAATTCAGATTATCTGTGAGCCTAGTCAGTATGATGTATTGTACAATGTTCCTTACGGTATCTATAGTCAGACATGGTGACATACAGCAGATCAAATGGAAGAATGGTATGGAGATAGTACAATATAGTATAGTATACAGTATACTACAGTATGTACAGTATGGTATAGTACAGTATATAGTATAGTACAGTATTGTACAGTATAGTATAGTATTGTATAGTATATAGTATAGTATTGTATGGTATAGTATTTATGTATAGTGCAGTACAGTAGGTATAGTACAATATAGTATGATACAGTAACTACAGTATGACAGTATGAGGGTAGTCAGTATATAGTATGTACAGTATTGTACAGATGGTATAGTACAGTACTATAGTATAGTACAGTATTGTACAGTATGTATTAAGTATAGTCGTATAGTATTAGTATAGTATTGTCGTGATAGTATAGTATATTATGGTATAGTGCAGTACAGTATGGTATAGTACAATATAGTATAGATACAGTAACTCCAGTATGTACAGTATGATTATAGTACTTTAGTATAGTCAGATAGATAGTTGTTATAGTATTGTATAGTCGATATTATGGGATAGTGCCAGTACAGTAGGTTCTGTACAATAGTATAGTGTACAGGATCTACAGTATTGTACAGTATGGTATAGTACAGATATAGTATATGACAGTATTGGACAGGATAGTATGTATTCTGTAATAGTATAGTGAATTGTAGTATATATGGTATAGTGCAGTACGATGGTGTACAATATGATAGATACAGTATACTCCATATTGTAACAGTATGTATAAGTACAGTATGTACAGTATAGTATAGTATTGTTATAGTATATTAGTATAGTATGGCATTATGTTATAAGTATATTATGGTATGAGTGCAGTTACAGTATGGATATAGTACAATATAGTATAGTATACAGTATACTACAGTATTGTACAGTATGGTATAGTACAGTATATAGTATAGTACAGTATTGTACAGTATGGTATAGTACAGTATATAGTATAGTACAGTATTGTACAGTATAGTATAGTATTGTATTGTATAGTATTGTATAGTATTGTATAGTATAGTATATTATGGTATAGTGCAGTACAGTATGGTATAGTACAATAGAGTATAGTATACAGTATACTCCAGTATTGTACAGTATGGTATAGTACAGTATATAGTATAGTACAGTATAGTATTGTATAGTATATAGTATAGTATTGTATAGTATAGTATATTATGGTATAGTGCAGTACAGTATGGTATAGTACAATATAGTATAGTATACAGTATACTCACAGTATTGACAGTATGGTATAGTACAGTATATAGTATTGTACAGTATGGTATATAGTATAGTATTGTATAGTATATAGTATAGTATTGTACAGTATAGTTAATTATGGTATAGTTCAGTACAGATGGTATGGTTATAGTATGGTGTAGTATAGTACAGTATGGTATGGTAAAGTATACATATATACTCAGTACGGTGATCTGAGTATAAGTGACCCGGTACCTAAAATTTTTACCCTGAAAAAATAGTAAAATGATTGACTGGGAGTATAAGCTGAGGATAGAAAATTATGACCACTACTGCCTTCGTTCAGTATTGTTTTGTGGCTTAAGTTGCCTTTAAATGGACAGCAGAATTCCCATATATTAATCCATACAGTAATAGCCAAATCCGTACCATTAAACCCCAATGCCATGGCACTCCACTTATTTGGAAACTACAACTCCCAGCATGCTTTGGTTGCTGGCCGTTGTAGTTTCTTAACATGGGAGTGGCACTCTGACCCCCATATAGTAAAGAGCACTCTGACCCCCATAAGTAAAGGGCACTCTTGACCCCCAATAGTAAAGGGAACTCTGACCCCCATATATAAAGGGCCATCTGGCCCCAATAGTAAAATGCCACCTGAGAGTTGTAGTTTTAAGCTGTCATTTGCACTGAACTACGCAACAAGGTTTTTTGCCCCAAAATTAGAAGACATATCAGATTTCCAGCATAAAGATGAGCAGTGACCGTGTTGAGCCAGTCCAGCAGCAGCCAGACTAAGGACAGCAGGAAGGAGTGTAAAGGCAGATCAGCTCCTGTAACTTTCCATGCAGGTGAAGGTTTTTTTAACATAGCCCCACCAACTTGTTACTTTCCGAAATCTAAATTAGGACTTGACCCAAGTATAAGCCGAGGTTAGGTTTAGGCTAATTTTAAAGCCTGAAAATCCCAGCTTATAACTCAAGTAATACTTATAGTATTTGAGGTTGAATAAAAGACATAAAGCCCATCCAGTTCAAACCCAATAGGCATTCCCCACACCTCACTCGCCCCTATAATCCTGTTGATCCAGAGGAAGGCAAAAAAAACAACCACAATTAAAAAGGGTAAAAAATTCCTTCCTGACTCCAAGTGGCAATCGGAAACGTTTCCCTGGATCCGACTCTACTTTATGTATCAAACCAGATAACTTGTAACATTCCTTGTTTGCAGAAACATATTCAGCTTTTTTATTAACTGGACCCTGAAACCTGCCAACATACGTCCACTGGAAGACAGTTCCATAGCTTTACCGTTCTCACAGTGAAAACCTTTCCCAACTCTACTTTATGTATCATACCAGTACTGGGTAAAGTTCCTTGTTTGTAGAAACCTCATCCAGCTTTTTATTAAACTGACCAATGAACCTGCCGATTACAACGTCCACTGAAGAGTTCCATAGCTTTATACCGTTCTCACAGTGACAAACCCTTTTCCCAACTCTACTTTATGTATTCAATACCAGTAACTGTAACTTCCTTGTTTGTAGAAAATCAATCACAGGCTTATTTAAATTACCTGGACCAATGAACTACCTGCCATAAACAACGTCCACTGGAAGACAGTTCCATAGCTTACCGTCTCTACAGTGACAAACCCTTTCCCCAACTCTACTTTGTATCAATACCAGAAGTAACTGTGGTAACATTACCTTGTTTGTAGAAACTCATCCAGTGACCTTTTATTAAACTGACCAATGAACCTGCCATAACATGTCCCCTGGAAGGAACAGTTCTCAAGCTTTAACCGTTCTGTCACGTGGACAACCCCTTTCCCCAACTCACTTTTATGATCAATACCAGTAACTTGTAACACCTTCCCTTTTTTGTAGAAACCCAATCCAGCTTTTTATTAAACTGACCAATGACCTGCCATACAAACGTCCACTGGAAGTACAGTTTCTAGCTTAAATTACCGTCTTCACAGTGACAAACCATTCCCAACTCTACTTTATGATCAATACAGTAACTTGAACATTCCTTGTTTTGCTAGAAACTCATCCAGGCTTTTTATTAAAACTGACCATGAACCGCCATAAACAACGTCCACGGAAGCCAGTTCCCATAGCTTTACTGTTTCACAGATCATAAAAACCCTTTCGCCAACTCCTTGATGTATCAATCCCAGTAACTTGTAACATCCTGTTTGCAAAACTATCCAAGCTTGCTTTTATTAAACTGACCAATGAACCTTGCCATAACACGTCCACTGGAAGACAGTTCCATAGCTTACCCACAGGTTCTCAACAGGAAAAAACCCATATTCCCAACTATACTTGTATCAATACCAAGTAACGTAACGTCCTTGTTTGCAGCAACCATCCAGCTTTTTAGTAACCCACTACACATGAACCTGCCATAACAACATCCACCTGGAAGCAGTGTTCATAGCTTTAGCGTTCAATCCTCACAGAGGATTGAACACCAACACTTCCCTCCAACTCTACTTGATGTCTCAAGACAGAACTTGAACATCCTAGTTTGCAGAAACTCATCCACTTTTTATTAAAACGGACCAATGAAACTGCCATAACAAGTCCACTGAAGACAGTTCCATAGCTTAAAAACCGCCGTTCTCCAGTGAAAACCCTTCCCAACTCTACTTATGTATCAAACCGAGTAACTTGTTAACATTCCTGTTGGCAGGAAACTATCCAGCGTTTTATTAAACTGACCAATGAACCTGCCATAACAAATTCACTGGAAAAGTTCCATAGCTTTTTACCGTGCTCACAGGGAAAAATCCTTTCCGAACTTGAAGACAAGTTTTCTTTTGTACATTACTGTTTATTCCTAAAGAGCCCCCATTGTTCGATTCTCCCTGTTTATAGTTCCCTCTTAGACCTATTTATATTGTGCAATGTAATTTTTTTGGCACTATTCCAATAGCAATACTTTTCGCAATTTATAAAAAGGCAATAACCTGGATTTTTAGAGTAAAAATTTGGTCTGTAAATGTCTCCAAATCTGTGGCAAATAGGCAATTTCTGGGGGTCGTTTCTTTGCAAAATCAATATGCTTTTAAAATTACCCAGGTTTGTTTTATTATGTAATGTAATATAAAAAAAAACCACTTCCTAGGGTTTTTAAAAGTTACCCGTCAGTCTACAGCTCTGCATTTGAATGAGAAGGACAAAAAGTGTTAAAATAATTCCACCACAGTCACCTAAAACCAAAGAAGGTTATTGCAATTCACACAGGACTGAACTGCGCTATATACAAGCATCAAAACCCATTAATGTAACTAATTCAGTGCTGAACCTTTGCTGGTAAATCAAGGGAAAAGTGCTCAAGACTGGCCAATTGAATGTTAATGCAGAGATAAGGTACAATTTAATTGAGAGAATTTGTGCTTATTGACCCATTTTTAATCAAAAATTCTTTAATCAAAATTCTTAAGGAATTGTACACTGAAACAATAAACTTTGTCTCATTTCAATATATAATTGAATACATGTAATCAGCACGTATCTCTAATGTGTCTGTGTTGCCTGCAAGACTTCATCCAGTACTTGTTTCTGGCTGAAGTCTTATGCCCTGCAGCCACCTTACAGACTATCGACTGGCTCACAATGGCCTATAAGGCAGCTTTGGGAGAGGGAATTTCCCACCATGCGTTCATGTACAAATTGTCACCATTCCGACTACAGACAAAATATAATAACAGAAGAGTTTATGATACTGAGATACTTGATGACAACTGAAATGAAGATTATTTGACACCTTGGTCAGCAAAACGTATAGATGTTTTTTATCGAGGCTCCATAATTGGCACAAAAAGCAGTGTGACGAACGTGTTTCGATTGACAATCCAATGTGTGCTTACAACATTGTGTAATGATTGTCGAATTGGATCAAATAAGAATGTTAGGGAATGAAACCTATTGTTTTATTGCACTACAGAATTTCAGATCGGTCCCCTCCTCTCTTTTAAACGAGAATGCTGCCTTCGGTCATGCTGAGCACCCTGTCTGTACACAAACTTAAAATATTTTAGATAAGTAATGCACATAGCCTAAGCTGGTTACACACCCCCCCCTATGCAACTATTTATGGCTGATATTATTGCATATCGGTGGTCAGGCGAAAATATTGCATGGTGTGGGTTGCCAAGGGCGCGACCAATCTTGGTTGATTGTTTGGCACGGTTTATGTTTTTTCCAAAGGACCCACTCAAACGTGTCTGTTTATCGGGCCAGGCGGAAAATTTTCCGCCAACCCCATCTCTGTTCCCAATCTCTCCCCTGGTTTCAAGCTGAAACGTGCAGAAAGAGCGAGGCCTCAAGGTGAGGTGAACTTCGAGCAGTTCTTCCGATTGCACTGGTTAACCCCTCCGAAATCCGATTGAGACAATCTGTCCAGGTATGGCTAGGCTTAGGCTTTAATGTGGGCATGGTGGCTGTGTCAGATGATTGTAATAAGGTTTTTTGAACTCTTTATCTTACTTTCTAGTTACCTGGGAGGTTGGGGTTGGAGTGGAATCGTTTGCTGAGTTTGTGCACCAGGTTCCCATTGAAAATTCTTTTCTTGGAGGTCTTTGCGCATGTGATAGACTAGGCAGATCGTCACCATGCAAACGATGATAAAGATCCCAGTGGAGTAGAGTAGATAGCGATTTCCGTGTAATAGGGGACAGTGGTTCTGCGAGAGAACTAACTGGATTTAGCAGAAGAAAAAGGGAGGTCAGATAGAACGAAAAATCATTGATTTGCCAGCACAGAGGACCAACATGCACACACACACACGCATACTTTATTTTGGGATAAATTTTACACACGGGCACAACAAGTCCGGCCAGTCAGAATTAATGTTAGATTTTTAGAAGTTAGTTGGCCCCCAAATGGACCGTTTTTGCCAGCCTAATGAAAAACCAACCAACCATTCTGATTGGTTAGAAAATTTTAGCAGAAAGTTTGATCGGAAATAATCTGTTCTGTCAGAAAGCACCAATCCGTGACCTGCTAATTACCAACTATGGGCAGGGGATCTTACCGTTCTATAGATTGGTGTAGCTGAAGCACAAAGAAGTCATCCATCATTTATTTATATCTCTATGACTGGTGGTCCTTTAGTTTTTTTAACATCCTAGGCGTCACTTTCTTTGCTATACCTGGCTATCACATTCTCTAGTAACCACGGGTTATTGATGATCGTTATGTCATAAAATTAATCAAGAAGGCTCCAGTGCACCCAAACCAACCAAAGAGACTAGACATGGGCCATCTAACCTTCCATTGCAAGGCTGGTTGTACGTAAACATTCCTCTAATACTGGACGATTGCCTTGCCAGGAAATGGGGATCTGGAGTTATAAAATGCACAAGGCACTGACAGCAATACATCCAAGCGTAAGAATCACTCAAACACACACAGTAACGTTTACCTTATCTGTTATCCAAAGCATCACAGCAGCAGTACAGAAAGACAGAAAATAAGGAAAGTCCAGAGACAGGAGGACAACCAGAGGAGACAGCAGGACAGGGATATTTGGTAGATGATGTTGTGTTTGGGGTTTTAAAACCCTTATTTGGCAGCAGCAGAAAAGGGATTAAAATTTTACGCCAAAACATCATTGCCCCAATTGCATGAAGGACTAGTGATATGCAATGTAATGAGACAAATCAGCAGGGATACAATTTAAACACAACTCCTGGTTAGCAGCAGGGGGTAAGACTCCATTACTACAGTATATGATTTAAACAAAGAACCAAAACTAAATGCAATAATAATATAAACAATAATGACAGTCTGGCAAAGATTATTCAGATCTTCACAAATTAAAAGCTTAAAAATGAGAAAAAAAGTGGCTGTCTATGTATCTATATTGTACTTGTGATAGATATAACTAAAAAAACCCAAACCTCCGTCTTACTGTATGATGACAGTGTTTCCGGCTGCTGTCACTATCTAAAGGGTGGTTGCAGTTGTCAATAAGACACTTTGGGCCGAGCTGAGAGTTCTCCCACTGTTTCTCTTATTCCATGGGCCACTTAGTGTAGTTAGGGGGTGATGTGGGCAATGTAGATTGCTATTAATTTCTTGCCTATAGCAATAGATACGAACATGGACATCTATGAAAAGCCCTAATGGAGTCTTTGCACAGGGAGTGTGTATAATTTCTACCGTAAATGATGTTCATCCGATAGAAATTAAAGGTAAAATAAAGAACCCCAGAGAAACAGAATAATACCTGAAAGAACCGTCCAACCAGGCCGCGGTTGAGAAATCCCAATAGAAGTTCCAGCTCTACAGAGTATAGTCCCCAGCATCCTCAAAAGAAACATCCGGACATATAAGATTCCAATGTCCTCAATGGATGGACAGTACCTCCAGCTGCCTGGAAGAGAAGGGTGGCCACAAAAAGAGCGAGGATACAGAGTGAGAAAAGTGAAAAGTCTCAGGAGATTTCTCCAGCCAGGTCCTGATGGGACGATTCCATGCCTTTCCACAACGATCATCTCAGAAAGACCCAAAAATACCAGAAAGTCACCGAAACAAAAATACATTTCAAAATCAGTCTGCAGATTGGGGCACATTGAACCGTCACCAGATGTATGTAATCACCGTACTATGCACTGCAGCACATAACATGGAAAACACGGTACCCACAAGGTCAGATAATCGAGTGACTGCAACCAAGGTAGACTTAGAAAGGTAGAGTCATATTTTATATTTTCATCTGAAAAACTTGGTCCCATACCAAAAGTTTCAAACAAATCTGAACTGATCAGCCCAGTGTATCGTACAAACATATAGTATATGGATACAGGACACCATTTACTGCACAATATTTTATTTAGTAAATTGATTGGATTCTAAACCAATAGATTAATCTTACCAATTGTTAAGCATGAACAACATAATTTTAAAATAAAACATGGCCGCCTCCAAGGAACAGACAATGCTGGCCAATCAACCTGACTATGTACGGTTAGTGGGCACACAAACCAAACAGTGGAAAGAGATATCCATTGTCTTGTGGGTACCTTTCCATGGCCCATATTATAACCGCAAAAACACACACCAGACGTTCCATAAAACGCCACCTTCACCAAGCACTTCAAGCGAACTAGCCCACGTGCGCCGAGAGAGAAGGGACGTTACCTTGTTCACGCAGCACAGTAAGCCAGGCAGACGTGTTGCCTCTCCTATATAATTGGAGGCCGTTACAAATATATTCACCCGAATCCTCTTCGGTCACATTGTAAGTTTAAGAACCCAGCACTGGAAATGTTGATTCCTCTGACGTGCTAAAGTGGGCAGGCTGGCAGAAGAAGAAAAACACAGAGAGCAATGGTCACCGCTGAATGGGGGAATGGATTCTTATTAGACTAATATAGATGGGAACGGTAGATGGATTAAGTTAAAGTAGAAATGTAAGTTTATTCTGTTGAAATTTAAAGGAGAACTATGTATTTTTTAGTGATTAAAAACTTCAAGACACCAAAGAGTAAAATGTGTCTCATTTGCCTTTCTAAACAACTTTACATTGTTAGGCCCCTAGGAATAAGAAAGGGGGGTGGAGGAAAAATTAGTCTGGTTGCAGAATGTCGCAGGTAAGGTTAAAGGGGATGGACACATGTTACTAGGCTGCGTACACATTATTACAACAACTCAAATATTGTATTGCCAACGAGTTTTGTATGAGTTTGTGAACGGGATTGGTTCTAACAAAATGTTAACGGGACTCTTTATTGGGAAATAAAACGTGTTGGTGTGTGATCTCATGGAACACTGGTGTTTTAGTCAAGAAGGCAAGCCTGCAACCACCCACTCAAATGACAAAAGAAATCACCACCCAAAAAAACCAACCAAGTCGTAGGGCAATTTGATGCGACAAATCCACCCACCACCCCACCCCACCCCATTCCTCATCCCACTTTCCTTCAGGTCTAGCAGAAACTAAGGAAAATCCAGGTTAATCCAGTACAGAGAAAACAATTTCATCTTTCATCACTTCCTTTATATCTCCCTTCACCTTCAACACATTGACATAGGAGATCCATCCCACCCCGTAGGCGGGCTTCATTCTTCTCAAAATGTACCGGACCCAATATGATGTGCGGTTTGGCGTCGCTGTAAACCTTACAGACAAAAATTCCGCGTCTCCTCCAACAAGCAACAGAGATGTTGGCAGGAAGTCCGGCCTGCAAAATGGGCCTGTGTGGACGGACGTTCTATGAGGGGGAAAGGATAAATAAATAAAGATAAAGATGCCAATTTTAGCCGATGTTCGGTCTTCCGTATACGTTAAAAATACACGTATAGTCATTTTATATGATTGTATCTTATAAAAACCAAACAATGCCAGGTTTCCAAAAAAGGGAGGTAGATATGGAAGGAGGAGAAAGAAAAAAGTTTTGGTCGAAGACCGTAAATGTGCTTGGCGTCGGTCCTGGAAAAGAGAACAGTGCCAAGGTACAAAACGATTAGAGATGTGTATTTGTTTTAATTGGGAGGGGAAAGAAAGAAAATCTACAGCTTCAAAGATGCCGACAAAGTTGGGAAAATCGTGGCTGAAAATTGGATGAGTCTTGACAGAACAGGTCTTAAAGGAGAATCTCATTCTTGTTTATTACCCAGGAATCCACAGATTACTTGTGTTTGTAAAGAATTCCTACCAAAGATTTCACCGTAAGACGTTCAGTACCAGAAATGACTGCCAGAGTTCCACTGCGCCCTCACGCTTGCTGAGGCAACAAGCCAGGCTCAGTCAATTATCCCAGTAGATGAAGGAAGAACTCTCCATCAGCTACTCCTGTATCTCCACTGTGCTCTGGGAAGGTAGTAAAACTGGAATGTGTTAGTAGCAAAAGTTTATTTATTCTAAACATTGAGATCTTTAGTTAGAAAGGGCAAAGAAATAGAGTGTACTTGTCTTAATTAGACTTGTGTGGCCTATAAATGGGGGAAGGAGGGAGGAGGGGGGACGGGAGGGATAGGGGGCGCGGGAGGAAATGAGGTTAGAGTGGGAATATCGTTTCAACACAAAAATAAAATTGGAATGTGAATCAGGACACAAGGTTTGTCTGAGGTGGGGGCTGGCTGTAAGGAAAGGTGTGGACTAGTGGTAAAATTACCTTGTAAGTTTACAAAAATATAAGGAAAAGGAAATGCATAAAGAATTAGGAAAATGTCTTTTCATTGCTTTAACTCTTTTGTGCCATGGGCATTGTTCCAGTGATGACAGAGTACTCTGGCAGGAAGGAGTTAAGCTGTGCACACAACCCCCCCCCCCCCCCCACCACACACCCACACACACACCCAATAAATTGTTCACAACCACAGGCGTCCAGAGAGAAAGTGCGTACAGAGCCAGCACACGCCCTACAACAAAGGCGGCTTTCAGGCGTGTACTATGACTGGCACTCTACAGGGAATCGGTACTTACAGACGGAAGTATGCTGGGCAGTCTGAGAAAACAGGCACCACTTGTTTAACTTACAGCCGTTATTTAACAGCATTAAAACAAAGGTCACTTTGTTCACCAAGGGTGGGTCAGTGGGTTGGTACACAGGTACAACACACCTATCTCACAACAGAGACACTTCCCATCACAATGTACATTACGTCTGCTCTCATGCTGCCTCACCTGATCTACTGTACCTACTAAATGGCCTCCCTTGTCGGCCTCCAGTCTATCTTAAACTCTGGGGCAGAAGGGCATTAATAGCGCCCCCCACAGGAAGGATGGAAGGGATTATGCCATCTAAATTGGACCCAGAAAGATACTCTTCCTGGTTCATTGATAACGATTGTACTCAGGGGCAAAAACTGGCCGAGCCCTGCACTACCCCACAGCTTTTGAACCAGGGCCCCTGACACACCCCGTTCTCTCCACATTAACAGGCTGGACGGGGAACAACGTGTAGCCCCCCCAAGGAACCACCAACGGAGGGACCATCTCCAGCCCCGGACCGAGGTAGGTTTACATTATTCATAGTCCACTAATAAACCACTCAATTAGTATAATGAATTTCCTTATATGTTACCTTTACTAAATTGACAAATCCCTTTCTAATGATTCCCCTCACATCCTAATGCCACGGGGCCAAAGCCCCTCCCATTTTGAACAACTTCTACGTTACCTGTTTTTCTTTATTGTAGATTCAGTAAGAAGAGTCCGGAGTTGGCGTGGAAGGCCTACACACTCTCCCCTGTGTGCACTGAAGGTCTCTTGCCCTTCACTGCCGATCGACTGTATACAGGGGCAATGTAAGTAGTTTTATTATGGGAGGAGCAGGTGGGCGGGGTACACCATTAGGATTATATGGGTGTTGCTTGAGACTAAGCCAGTATGGCAGCTCCTATTCATATGATAAATCCCAGTAGACAAGTCAGGCTGTTTTGCCATTAGAAAACATTTTTAGTAAAATATAAAATAAATTAAACATTCAGTAATAAGTTTTTCCATTAATAAACTATAGTTAGTCTTTTTAGAAATAAAGTGGGATGGAGAAGCAGGTAAGTATTTAGGTAAGTATTGGCCGATGTTGGGACATAAAACCTTGACCAGCTAGTGGGACACTATGTTATTTGTTTGGAACGGAGGGATGATAACGGTGGAACATATTGGATTCAGGTTCATTAGCTGTTAAATGGTTTAATGGACGTTGATGTTATTGGTTTGATCCCGGGATTAATACGACTGCCACATGTCAGGAAGGAAGTTTTCCCTTTTCTGGCGCAAATTGGATTCTTCCAAGGGTTTTTTGGCCTTCCCTGTTTGGCAGGGTATCGAAAGTGTAGTGTGGGGGGTTTGTTCAGGCATGTTGATGATGCGACCCGGGGTCATCAACGTATCTGACCGAAACTTGCCCCGTTTTGGCCAACCGAGCGCCCTTAAAGTGCCCATTGCTACACCATCATGCATGGGGGGTGGCCCCGCAATTGCACGTGTGACGAACCTTTAGTCATAGGCTATAATTGGGGGTTAGGGTAGTTATAATATATTATAATAAGATAAATTAAAAAAATTGTAATTCAAACATGGTGTCTGGGAAGTTTTCTTTTTATTTCCCATCACTTTATATTGTCCTTTGTGATATGGGGATAAGACTATGATTGGAAGGGATATTATCTCATAGTAATGTAATTTACAGTATCAGGACCTTGTGTGCCAAGATAAATATTAGACAAACTATTATTGGTAAAAGCTTTGACCATTCAAATGGATAAATGGCCTTTCCCTTGACCCAGCGCCTGTCGGTTGATTCACGGGAGAATTGTGAGCAGGTTTGACCCATCCAACAGTAGAAATGAAAGGTGGCCATACACATGGGATTTTCCACTGAACTTTCCCTTGTAGAACGATGTTTTAGACTTTGACCCCCCTATTTCAAATAGCAAATTTTCAAAAAAATTTTACTTTCCAATGCGGAAGCTGGAAAGTATCGGCGTTGTGAAGGAAGTTTACTTTATTTCAAGTTCCCAGACAAGTCCACCAGGTTCCCCCCCTAGGTTTAGTATCAGGGGTTTACTATCAGGTAGAGGTAGTGTTACAGTTACAGTAGTCTGTCTGGGCAAATGGCGGCCATCTGGAGTATGTATCAGGTCACAGAGGCCCAAATCATTTAGGCATGGGAATGTTTCCATAAGTATTAATCACAAACACAGTGATTCCTCATGTGCTTAAAACCACAGCTAAAGGTCCTTGAATGCATAAAAATAAAGGGTTTTTTCTCCACCAGAATTCCTTCCTGCGTTCAATCTTATGCTTCCTTTCATTACTCTCACTGCAGTTTGAAACTGGTTAGATTGAAGGTGTTAAGGGACAATATGATGGATTCGTACACGTGATCCCAGATATAATTGGACCTTACTGCACCCCACAAGTCTCCTCTAAGAGCAAGCCACAAGTTATTAAAAGTTTCACTTTGGGGGGGGATTCACTTGCAAGCTAGGGTTGCGAGAAAAGAATTGATTTCCTTTGATGTCCTTTATACAGGGTGGCTGTTTCTTTAATTTCCAAAATAAAAAGATATTAAAATTCCTTTCTTGGAGAATTTAGTTTAAACTTCTTTGTTTGACGCTTGGGTTTATCATTTTTGAGCTTTGGCATGAACCGGTAAGGAAGTCTTACAAAGGTAAGAACTTCAACCCAGGACCCTCCCAACCCATCTAACCAAAGTATTTATGATGAAACAAGATGGGGACAAGGTGGCCCAAAGCTGATTGCAAAGAACCATATAGTATTAGGTGGATTTAATAGCCGCCGAACATCTTCCGTAGCGCTTTTACCAATTACATGGATACATTTCACATCAGGCCAGCACTGCCCCGAGAGCTGACAATCTAAGAACCATTTATTTGACACATACAACCGTATTCATTATGTCTTTATCGATTGGGGGAGGAACTGGGGGTGCAATGGAGGAGGAGGAGGACAGGAGGGAGGAGGGAACCAACGCCAAGCCACAGGGAGAAACATTAAAAAACTCTGCAGATTGTGTCCAAGGGTGTGGAATCGAACTAGGCCTATAGCACTGCAAGGATCAGTGCTCTAACCACTGAGCCACCGTGCTCCATAACAGATTATTGGTAATAATAATATTTCAATCTTAAAGGGACAACCAAGCGAAACGCAAGAACCTCCTTGGGTTCATTCCCAGCACACATCACTATGCTAGAAATAATCTCGAGGCACGATAACCAGGCTTCTGTTTTCAGTGTAGAAATGACATTATATTGCCGAGCTGGTAACTGTCCATGTCATATTGGGGAGATGGTTTCATTCATACAATATGGATACACTTTGGTTAAAGGTGAAAGATTCAGTTCCTTACATGGATATTAATTCTAGGTTTCGCCTCATGTTAACACATTAAGGGGCTGATGCATAAAGGGCCAAAACTTCCCGGTGCTATTAATCTGCTTCAACCAATCAGCTGATTTCTAGCTGGACAACATACCGTCCTTTAAAGAAACCAGGTTGAGGGCGTATAAACTGTAGGTCATGACCCGTGTTCCACTCGTAACGGGATTTTTTGTACTTACCATAGAAGTTTGATCGGCTCGGGGCGCAATGTTCCCCCGATTAACTCTCACACCCAGTGATTCACCAATAGGCAGGAATAGGCTCAGGGCGGACGGAGGAGCAGGGGACCAAGCGCCGTCAATCGAACTGGTTCTAGGTAAGTACAGCATAGAAGTTAAACCCAGGGCGAAGTCCTTCATCCTGGGAACTAAAAACAAAGGCCAAACAGTTGATCGGGGAAGATGGCTGAGCATTTAGTGGTCCTTTAACCCAGTAAAAAGTTAAAATCAGGGCTTCAATGCAATGTACAAATCGGCCTGATTCTTGAACGTTCTATAGTTGAAGTGGAGTTCCAGAAATGCAACCATTTCGTTTATACAGGAAAAACCTAATGTACGTTGGACCCTCTGGCAGCAGGGAAAAACCTATTACATTCCTAGAGGACCCTTGGGTATTATGGAATTTTGACTCTGGCCTTCCTGGCTGCCCTGCCTACAGAGTTGTAACAGGCTAAGGTTTTGGGAAGTATAAACTGGTATAATGGGGAAGGATTCCTGACATAAGTGTTTGGCTCTATGGCTGGGTTCTAATCCCAGTACAGAAGGGCTGGGTTCAGCTTTTTTCAAAACTCATCATAAAGGGCCACTAAACGTAATTTGGAAAACGCTACCAGATTATCAGACCGGGAGCCATTTTGCAGTGATTTTCCCAATATGGATCTCATCCCATTTGGCTCTGATGGACACCTGCTAGGACTATTACATGGTTATTCAGTACACAAAGGCCAATCGTGGCTTGCGTCCTGGGACTGACGTTTTATTGGCGGATCGTGATAGTTTCAGTCAAGTCAGAAGCCCTAGGAATTTGGGTTATTAGTCCCAGACATAATGGTTGGCACATAGAAATATGTACATACCATGTACTGCCATCTGTTTATTTCAAATGATTGGTTCAGTGTGGTATTCACTACCAACAAACATCACCGGTGATCAGACCACAATATAGGACCAGTTATGATTGGACCTAAATAACATTCCGTAAGGGGATAGGCTGGTCTGTGGTGTGTACCGACACGATACCAATGTGATCTGTGGAAATCGCGGTGTTTGTATATGGCCACCTTTTTAGTCTTAAACAATCCTGTAATATTAATCTCCTTATTATCGGAAAACCATCACGCCAAAGAAGCACACAAAGGGATGTAGTTCCGCAACGAGTTGAGTTTTATTACAGGGATCTGTAGTTCGACACCTTGTAAACTCTGCACCTGCCCTATTGTGCTTTATCACACTGGCAATACCTGGTTTTAGGTTGCTCGCTGTTTCCAAAGTCAATAAACTTGGTTGATGAGGAAGCGAATGTTATTTAGTGAAATAGCAAGGGGCATTACTGCACATTTCCCATACAACGGAGCTCCGAGAACAAAAGGGCTGTGTCAGGGCAACACACACCTAGATGGAGAGTCTACTGATAATTACTATTCTTGTCATGGGCTCATTAAGTGCGGAGAAACCTTGAACAAATCTAGCATGAAGCATTTTCTCAGGGGCCGATTGTCTTAAGGGCATGGAAAAATGTTAAGGGTCCTGATAACAAAGGGGGGTCGTATTTTGGAGCAATTGATTAACCAGGCTGGACATTTGGTTTTTATATTGGTGAGGTTGATTAGACCTTATCCAGATCATTTTTCATTCCGGAGTATTAGTCATTTGAGACTCTAAACTTCCTCGGCTTATTATTGGACTTTCTATTTCCAGGGCGTCATTGTTTAGGCCTCATTCTTAATTATGCGCCACAGGTTTGGAATCTAATATATAAAAGGGACCATCTTGGAAACTCCATAAGCTCCCTTAAATGACGTCATGATCATTAATTCTAGCGCAGTATAGCCAAACATACAGCAATAAAGGGGCGGTGCTTCCTGCTTAACAGTAGATGTGGAAATCACCAGCTGAACTTTTAGGATGAGTGAAATTCAGCTGCACCATAAGCCTGCCCCCAAAGTCTTTCTCATTTTTAAAGTTTAGCCAAAAGCCTGGAACAATTAACTTTTAGGTGTCCATAGGCAGGGTTTAAAGCACAGGTATTTGATTTTAAAGGAATAGTTCAATTGCCCTTTCCCTCAACATGATTGGAAGCCAGGGAGTTAAGGAGCTATGCATTCTGACAGTTCCTGACTGCTTCCGCTTCTGTTACGCATAACGAGCAAGCCCGATATATGCGCCGTATGTGTAACAGAAGACGCAGTCGGGGAATTCAGAGGGCCTCGCTGGATCGTATGTGAAAGGTAAGATCTTCTGAAGGTTCATTCCTGGCTATCTAAACATTGATTGAAGAACAGGAGGTAAGGCAAGCTCTTAACTCCCTGGCTTCAATCAATTGTGAGAAAAGGGATAGTTCACTATTGCGTGAAAACTATTCTTTAAGTCTGTAACTAGCTTCAGAAAAATTCATTTAGGGGTGGGGTCTTATGACCATATTGCCTGGCACAGATAAAGAGATTGCAGGTAAAGAAGTGGAAATTTTACAAGCCTATAACATCATCCCAAAGCTTGTTGAATGTAGAAGTTAGCTCCTGTTCACTTGTATGAAGGTCCACATATCCCTTTAAAAAAGGGGTATGGAGAGAGACTATGCAGACACGATTAGACAAGGTAGGGCTTTGTGAAACCTGTTGGGTTGGTGCTTGTGGAACGGTCTTTAGCAGATTTTTGGGAGAAGGTGAGTGTGGCAGCCATGAACAAAGAGGAACAGCTGGAAACAATCTGGTTAATGCAGCTGTACAAAGCCCCAGAGAACTCACATGGGAAAGTATTGGTAACCTACCCATAATCCTCTAATACACTGCACTACCTAGTATTGGTAACGTATACACTGCACTACCTAGTATTGGTAAGGTACCCATAATCCTCTAATATACTGCACTACCTACTATTGGTAAGGTACCCATAATCCTCTAATACACTTTACTACCTAGTATTGGTAACATACCCATAATCCTCTAAGGTATCTTAATAGATGTAATGTTATTATTTAACTTACTTGTCTCTTGGGAACTCCCAGTTGGGGTCGTGGGGCAGTTCGTATTCGGACACATTTGGTAGGGGCATGGTGTCAATACTAGACAGGAGTCGTGTGATCCTTACAAACGGTGTGGTGGAATTCATTGACGAGTTGGAATCAGTTGACACCTGTAGAAAGGAGAAAGATGTTCTGTGATATGTGCCCAGCAGTCCAATCACCTACAGGGGGCTCCCCAGACAGCTCGGACCATGCGGAGTTGGGGGAGACTCAACTCTATGGGTCTATGCCCAGGATGATGTTATAGTAGATGGCTCCTTATGTTTATCTATATGGTCAGACACGGTAAACTATAGCAAAGCAGAAAGTGACATCAGTGTGCACAGCCCCATCTGATTCTGTATTAACACACAGAACTTTGTTTAAACTGCATAAAACCCCAAGAGATATAAAACAATGAAAAAGGGCAATACTGAATCACACCAACAACAGAATGTAATGCAAAAGGATTGTGTTTGGCTAAATACATTGGTTATCCTCCTTTCCTTCTAATCCTTTACACGAGGTGCCATACACGTGCCCCATCTATAAGTAGGTGTGTTCTGTGCGCCCAACCAAGTAAGTTACTGCCCTTCAGAGTGGACATGGCGGTGATGGGTAGAGAGTTTCATGTCCTTACTGCATGTGTACCTTGGCCATACTGTGTCATTTAACTCTGTGTGACCTGTCCTGCCAGTGATTGTCAACCCCGATTTCTTTTTCCCTAAAACTCTCTGGCTTATCCTTGCAGACTGTTCCTTTTGTTCTGTCTCTAGTCCCTTGACTTTCTTGTTCTCCTTGTTTTATGTTCCTGTTTGTAACCCACATATAAAGAAAACGTGTCTATGGCTCTGCTAAACACACTGTCCGTGCTGCACATAAACACATTCTGTTCTGACACCAACATGTTCTCCACTTTACCATCTCCACTAAGTTTAGTGTCTTTCTGTCCTTTGTTTTCTGGCTACAGAATATTTTCCACTAATCAACCGACAGTTTAATTTCTCCAAATTTCTGTTTCTTTGTTGTCACTTCCATATTCTTCTTTCCTCTTCCATGGCTGTCTCTTTCTTGTTCACCTCTCCCTGCTATGCACATACATGTTCCTTTCTTCCTTAGTTCTTGTCCTATGCATGATGCTTACTTGTCTTAGCTGCTGTTGGCTTCTCAGGTGCTTCATGGTTTCTCTGCTCCACTTCTGCTTCCTCAGCTTTGCTCCACCTTCTACTTTGGAATCACAACTTTAATCCAACTGCCTAACCCCTAATTCTCCTTCCCTTATGTGCTGTCTGACAGTCTTACGCTAACCGCCTATCTGAGTTTTTCTCATCTGATTTCCTAACCCTCAGTAATAAACCACTCGAGTTTCCATCTAAAGCATCATAACCAAGCGATGTCTGCAAAATGTCCCTTCCAGCCTAGATCCCAGTTACATGTTACAGCTCAGCTGCAGAATAAGAAGTAATCAATCAATCCACACAGTCACCTAAAATCTGAAATTCACTGGGTATTTGAATATACACAGATACATAACGTAGATTACCATTGTAAGAAACAATATTGGAGCAAACCAAGCATTCCTCTGCTCTATTGCTAAATCTTCTATGAACCTAAATCAATTTACACAAGATCCTATTATAAAGATATATTAAATGCCTGGTATATAAAACATGCTTTAATATTTGCAGGTGAACGTTTTTAACCTATAATATGACATTTTAAAAGAGTAACTATACTTAAAAAACCAGATCATATGTCAGTTACCTGCTCCCAACACCAACTGATATAATTAGAACTCTATCACCTTCATTACTAACCAGATATTATTGTCTCCATTCTGGCAGAGTAAGCTGGCTCCTCCCCCCATGCAGTCAATTAGCTGTGACAGTTGACATCACAACCGATGTTTTACTGCTGATTCCCCTGCTGCCTCCTCTGCACATGCTCACATTTTTTTAAAAAAAGCTCATTGAGCAGAGGGAAGAGGCAGAAACCTTTGCAAGAATGGAAGAGAACTTATTAAAAATAACTGGTTACTAACACATCTAATAAACTGGTTAAAATAGCAGTTGGGGTTGGGGGCAGTTAAAGGGACTGTCCACCCCTCTTTTGAAAAATGAATATGTGGTAGATAAGCCCCCAAAACCTAGACATCGTTTAATTCTCAACCTTTAATTTGGCTCCCACACAGAGATAGTATACTTACATCCTCCTCCTCGCTCCACCGCCGCGGCTCTGCACTTCCGGGTAAGGCAGTCAGTGTCGGCCGTGGCTGTGACGTCACAGCCAATCACTGACTGCCATTCCCGGACCAGTCTCCACTGCGGCTGCTCGGGAACAGAAAAAGAACAGAGCAGCCACAGTGGAGACTGGAAGAAGAACCCGAAAGCGGCGGTGGAGCGAGGAGGATGTAAGTATAATATCTCAGTGTGGGAGCCGAATTAAAGGTTGAGAATTAAACGATGTCTAGGTTTTGGGGGCTTATCTACCACATATTCATTTTTCAAAAGAGGGGTGGACAGTCCCTTTAACCGACAAGTCACCAGTTTTTTTGCTTTAAGGGTGGACATTTCCTAGATTTCTGAACTACCACCCGTATCCATATCGAAGTGGATCGAACGGATTTCAAAGATAGGATACATGAGTGGCTTAGTTTCAGCCCTTTGGACTCCATCCTTCCCTTAATATGCTTTGATACCTGGGTGTGTTGTCTGGTGGAAGTTTTGTTTCTTGCGTTATCTTTATATGACTAGTTTTGTTTCTTCATATATTTTGTGAAGGTTTATCTAATTAGTGTCATAACTTGGTTCCATTTTGTCTAATAAAAACGTGACATCTGTAGCCTTAAAAACATACTTTAGATAAGGAGTCTGCAAGAGGTCTGTAAACCAAACATTACTGACAACCAGAGATGCTTGAATTCACCAAATTTTGATTGTAAAGTTTTTTGACTAAAGCTGGGTACACACAGCACAGATTTCTGAAAGATGACAGATGATCTGCAAGATCCTGTCTGCCATCTTTCAAAGATCTGCATACACACAGTCCCTATGAACTTCATAAGGAGAACGCTCGGGACTGTGTGTTTCCATCGGCCGCGCTACACTCTATAGGGAGTCTAGCGCGGCCAATGGAAATTTTCGGCCTTTCCCGAACGAGTGTTCGGCCGACCCGATCGTTCGGTGGCCACGCGCTCGTTCGGGAAACGAGCGTACACACGTAACGATAAAGCCCCGATACCGTCGGATCGGGGCTTTATCATTATTGTATGTACCCAGCTTAAAGGCTCGTACACGCATCCGATCTTGGCAATGACCCACTAATGTGCGATTATCGCCTGAAACGGCCGTTCGTCACGGTTGTGCTTTGTGGTCAGTGCCAAGATCGGACGTGTGTACGCGGCTTTAGGCTACATTCACGCTACACAGAGCAAAATGCAATTTTATGGGTCTGCGGCAGCATTTTTATGCTTTTTTTGTAAGGCTCTTTATATAGTCTGGGAGCAATTTTTGTAAGAGGTGGACATGCCCTTTAATTTGAAAATTTGTCAATGAAATTTTGACTCAAATCAAGTTGAAACGACAGGCCATCTCTATTGACCAATCACAATTAATGATCTCTCTGCAAACTCTAACATATTGTTTCTGGCATAACCATTATTATTATTGTGGATTTTTATCTTCCGTTGCACTTTACAAATACATGTATACATTCACAAAGAGATTTCTACCTGCTCTTCACCCCTCTAACTGTGCATGGTGGCTGTCAGATGATGTAATAAGGTTTTTTGAACTCTTTATCTACTTTCTGTTACCTGGCGGTGGAGAGGAATTCGTTTGCTGAGTTTGTGCACCACGGGTTGCCCGGTGAAATTCTTCTTCTTTGTAGCTCCTTGCCGTATTCGGCAGACATAGCAAATCACCACCAGGCAAACGATGATAAAGATCCCAGTGGAGTAGATAGCGATTTCCATGTAATAGGGGACAGTGGTTTCTTCAAGAGAACTAACTGGATCTAGCAGAAGACAACGGAAAAGGTCAGCTACAGTTCCAGTGAGGGACAGAACTTCTCACTTGGAGATCAGAGAGACCAACACACACACATGCAGACTTTATGCAGCCAATATTTTGACTTATCTTACCCCTTCAGGTCTATGGAGATGAAGTAACCAATATGATCTTTCAAATAATATATAAATATACTGGGCAGCCGTGTGTATTAAAAGACATCTGTTTAGTCTTCTCATTTATGGAAAAGCATATAACCCTTCCTTGCAAAATTGTAGCATTTGTTTTACATTAAAGGGCATGCCTATCCCCCCAGACAATAATCTATAATTACACAGCTCATGGATGTTAGTAAAGCCAGATCTTCACTGTGATGTTCCCGTTCTTCAGGGGTTGCTACTCCCCCTTAACCTGGCCATACACTACATCGACATTAAACCAGTTTGATCCGAGATAAATGTCGAGCAGAAGTTTTACCTGTCAGCATTCCTGTGACATCACAATTATGTTTGTAATAACAATGGCAAAATGGGCCAGGTGGTTGTCAGAATGTCCCAGGAACATCGGGGGGTAACTTTGTAGCTTGTTACAAACTATCACATGCTCAGAGGAGGTGGTTCAGACAGCAGCAGTTGGCCGTAAGCCATCAAGACCATGATTGACAGCTGCTGCCTGGAAGTTGATGGAAGATGACAGAAGGGTGTGGTTAAGATCGCAGTGAAGATCTGCCTTGGGGTTGGGATGTGGGAAGAAAACATCATTTTTGTCAGGAGGTTGGATATGCGCACTTTGCGTCTCAAACATACCTTAATATGCACAGGGTTTATATATTTCACAACATACTCGACTTAACATTCCCCTATGAATGAACACATATACAATAAGAAACACACACACTAACGTTTACCGTATCTGTTATCCAAAGCATCACAGCAGCAGTAAAGAAAGACAGGAAATAAGGAAAGTCCAGAGACAGGAGGACACCCAGAGAGACAGCAGGACAGGGATATTTGGTAGATGATGTTTTGTTTGGGGTTTTAAACCCTTAATTTTGCAATAAGGCAGAAAAGGGATTAAAATTTTAAACCAAAACATCATTGCCCCACATTGCATGAAGGACTCGTGCTATGCAATGTAATGAGACAAATCATGCAGGGATACAATTTAAACACAACTCCTGGTTAGCAGCAGGTAAGACTCCATAATAATAATAATACATAGTAATATAGTGCTACATAGTAATTGAGGTTGAATAAAGACATGTGTCCATCAAGCTTTTCACCCTCCTTTTTAACCCTAACTAACAGTTGATCCAGAGGAAATTGTTTAGATATAATAACGTTGGAAAAAATATATTATGTTTTCCTATGTCTCCATGTTATATTGTATTAGGAGGCACTTTTTAAATGTGTTGCCTTATTAGCAATAGGTCAGACATCGACCTTTTATGAAAAAAAGCCCCAATGGAGTCTTCCAGCACAAGAGCCATGTTTGATTTTTAAATGTTTAAAAAAGGAAAGGAAAGAACCCCAGAGAACAGAATAATACCTGGAAGAACCGTCAACCAGGCAGATTGTTGAGAAATCCCAATAGAATTTCCAGCTATACAAGTATATTCCCCAGCATCCTCAAAAGAAACATTCCTGACATATAAGACTTCTATCTCCTCGTCCGTAACGTTAACTCCAGCTGCCTGGAAGAGAAGGGTGGCAAAAAAGAAAGAGAGCGAGATACAGAGTGAGAAAAGTGGAAAAGTCTCAGGAGATTTCTCCAGCCCAGGTCCTGATGGGAAGATTTCCATTGCTTTCCACAAAGATCATCTCCAGAAAGACCCAAAATACCAGAAAGTCACCGAAACAAAAATACATTTTCAAAATCAGTCTGCCGATTGGTGCACATGAACCGTCACCAGATGTAATCACCGACTATGCATGCAATCACATAACATGGAAACACGGTACCCACAAGGTCAGATAATCGAGTTGACTTCAACCAATGTAGAGTAAGAAAGGTAGAGTGGTCCCCTCTCATTGGGTTATTAATCTCATTGTTCAACATACAAGTGTTTTTAAATATCTGAGTAATGGTCCCACAAATATTGTACAATTAGACCATACATGTTGATGTCCAATTTGCACTAACTTAATTTAAGATGTAAAATTCCGAGGTGGGAATGGTTACTTCTGGACTGTCACAATGAAATGAAGATACTGGACACCATTACTTCTTCTATTACATGCAACAGAGATTTATTTAGGGAATGTCTGGTTCAGCTTTTAAGAGAATAAAACATGTGAAACTTTAGAGAGCTTTAAAAAAAACTTAAGGGCCTCTCCAAATCCAGGCCACTGCAGGGACACAAGATGCTGGCAGATCAACATATAAATGTAAGGTTGTCAAAGCAAACACTGGTGGTTTTATATAAATATATATTTATAAAGACAAGTAATTACAATAAAGATCAAGTAAGAAGTATAGTAAGACAGAAGAGTTAGTGGAAAGAGATATCCATTGTCCTTGTGGGTACTTTTCCATGGCCGATATTATTAACGGCAAAACACCACCACCGCCAGATCGTTCCATAAAACGCCACCTTCACCAAAGCACTTCAAGCGAACTGCAGCCAACGTGCGGTGAGAAGGGACGTTACCTTGTTCACGCAGCAAAGTAAGCCAGGCAGACTTGTTGGCCTCTCCTATATAATTGGAGGCCGTACAAATATATTCACCCGCATCCTCTTCGGTCACATTGTACAGTTTAAGAACCTCAGCACTGGAACTGTTTATTCCCGAGTGCTAAACGTGGGCAGGCGGCAGAAGAAGAAAAACACAGAGAGAAATGGTCACCGCTGAATGGGGGATATTAACTATTGTCCATTGTATAGTAAGTAGGGTTTAAATACATCACACCTTACAGCAAGATGAATGACAATGAAAAAAGTGCATTGTGTAGACACCAGACACATGTGATTCTAAATATTGATATGAACTCTTAGGACTGGACAATATTTTTTTGCCCAATTGTCTTCTCGTGACTACTGATCAGGATATCGGGCCCCAGTTGGCCTGTGTGTACCAGCCCTAAGGCATTCTGGGAGCCACAATCTTTCTCTAGAGGAAAAACAACAGGGACAGCAACATATAATATCGTATATTAGTGTATTTTTCATCTCCAAAGGAACCTTCTCAACATGGACTTTCATATGGGTCCTTAAATGTGGCTGGTTCTATGTGTTTCTTTGTTTTAGTTATTGTGTAGGAAATACCACATACCAATGAAAATAGGTTACATGGCTATTGTAATTTTTATAACCTTATAAACAATTTGTTGCTCCAGTAGAAATGCATTGTGGGTGTTTTAGTTCTAGTAGAAATGCATTGTGGGAGTTATAGTTTGCCAGCATGTGGACCCGGCTAAGAAAAAAATCACAGTGTTCGATATCCAGGTCCTAACACAATGAGGTGAAATGCAAAAAACTTATGAATACATTTAATTGTCCTTGTTAATACAATTCCTACCCCGTCAAGTTTCTACATTAATACCCATTACTGCAGGGATCCTTAAAATATTACTCTGCAGATGTTTGAAAACTACAACTCCCAGAATTCCCTGGATTTCCACAGTAGTTTTCACCATAGTTTTAGGATCCCTGCAATCTTTGTATTATGAATAATAAATAGAGGGACCTTCATAGGATCAGTTATGTTTCACATAAGAAAAAATTCCATTTGTGTCCTGTGTGGCAGCCCAGTAGCAATTTTAAGGTCCAGTTGAACTAAAAGAATCAGTCACAAGGAAACACAAATTTTATAACTTCCATTTTACCATCTTAGAGACTCGCTCACCTTCAACACCTTGACATAGGGAGATCCATCCACCCCGTATCGGCTTCCATTCTTCTCAATGTACCGGACCCATCTGATGTGCGGTTGGGCATCGCTGTACACCTTACAGACAAACTCCGCGTCTCCTCCAACCAAAACAGAGACATTGGCAGGAAGTCCGGCCTGCAAAATGGGCCTCCGCGATGAACGTTCTATCCAGGAGAAGAATTAAAAAAGATGCACTTATAGGTTATGCCATTTGATATAAAACCATTGCTGCATTTATTATGGCCCAGTTTTGTTATCAGACATGGAGGGAATTTTTGGATTAATTGTTTATTATTTTTGCAAGGTAGATGGACCCCTTCAGGCCTGGTTCAATTAGCAGGGGCACTTCTAGGGCTTTTGCAGCCTGAGCCAAACTCATGAATGCCGCCCTTTGCAAACCGCTGCGTTAGAGTGGGTATGGCTTTGTCCATTTGCGTGGTTTTGCTGGTGGGCATGGGTAAAATTTTCATATCACATAGGTATTTAAACACTTCCTCAGACAGTCAATTACCAATAATTGACTGGAAAAAAAATATCACCACTGCCTGACTGCCGCCTTTTTTCTTCATTGCAGAGGTGCCGCCTGAGACAAATGTCTCACTCTGCCTAATGGTAGATGTGGCCCTGTCAATTAGGCTGATCCACGGTGAAGAGAATTATTAAAATCAGCCTTGATTTATTGGTATGTATGGTCATACAGAACAAATGATTGTTGGCTGGTAAATTCTCTTCCAATAATCTTATCCATCGGGGGGAAATATTGGCCTGTGTGTACCAGGCCATAGAAAAATATTCGCTTTATTTTGTCATGGGGATCAGTTTAGGGCCAATATTGTAAATGAGAGAAATGCCATACTTTGGGTTGCCTGGTACTAATGTCCTATAACTTACTGTTTAAAACAAACATGGAAGTAGCTGTATGTATATTAAAGTAAACCTGTAAATTAAAGGACACACACTTATACACTATAAAAAATAAAGGGCAAGTTTCCAATGAAGGGAGACAGGGGGGAGAGAAATAACTTTGGTCTGCAGCCAGTAACTTTGCTGGCATTGGTCCCTGAAGCGAGAGCGGTGCCAAGGGTAATGGAGAGAGATGTGTATTGGATGGAGATTGGGAGGGGGAAACTCTACAGCTACAAAGATACCAACAGAGTTCAAAAGAGACTGTTCCATCAGGTTATACAGGGTAGCAGTGATATAACATTTATGTCCATCCTGTGACTCTCCTGTTGCTGTTAAAACTAAACTTCCCAACATCCCACCAAAGGTGAAGGGTCGTTTACAGCTCCACACAGAGAGAACTTGTCCTTGAAGACAGGAAAGTACCAGTATGTATAGAAACTGCCTGACCAAGTCTCCGTCTGACTGTGTCAGTGATGGATGTCTGTTGGCTCTGTAAGTGATGTTTAATATGGGAGGGATGGAAGGTCCATTGACGTTGGGCGTTATTGGCTGTACCTTAGTATGTGCACACCTATTGGATGCTGGGTTTCCATCCAATGGACCAGTACCCATAGGCTGAAATTTCTGCCTGAACAATCGCCCAGTATGATACTTTGGTTGGAAGAGACAGGGGATCGATGACCTTTTCAGCAAGACCAATAATTTTTTATTGATTTTAAGACAATCAAAAACAACGATCAGGCATGATGGTAGGTTTCGCCCAATCAAATGGTCTTCATTAGGTCATGCAACCAGTTAGGCCAAAGTATTGTCAGTGTCTCTAATTCCCAACCAACAGACAACAAATCGCTCTATCTATTGGTACATGAGTTAAGGTTCGTATACATGTAAGATTTTCTGCAGACTCTCGAGCCCCGACTGACCCATGACCACGACAAATACCTGCGAGAAATGTCTGTTTCAGTCTGTGCATGAACCTTTAGTCAGAAGGACTAAATAGATCCAGGTAAAGACTGATACACACAATGCAATATTTCAGTCCAATTGGCCGATAGTTTAGTGTATCGGTGGATCCGGCCGAAATGATCGCATTGATATTCGGCTGTGTCCGACCTTCTATTCGTCTGAATCGGACGTAAGGATGGTCAGTTTCGGTAAATTGTTGGCCTGGCCGACCGGTCGGAAGAGCTGACCTGTCGATCAGGAGTACAAGTTGCTTGTGTGTACCAAGCTTTATGATATCGAGATAATCTGATGTTGTATGATCCTCACACTGAAGACAATCTGCCAATTTTTCTCGTTAATCGGACCTGCTATAAAAACATTTATTGGACCAATTCTGGGATTGTATGATTGGTATTGTAGCATGTATGGGCCCTTTACCTACCGAGATTAAAGCATTGCAGCTTATTTTTATATCAGAGGACAACTGACTTCTCTTATTCAGCTTGGTAGAGATTTCTACAAACAGAACGTTCCGTAATCAATTCCTGACATTCACGCCTATTTTACAGCATGGTCAGAGTACTCTGGCAGGGAAGGAGTTAAGCTTTGCACACACACACACACACACACACTCCAATAAATTGTTTCACAAACAGGCGTCCAGAGAGCAGTGCGTACAGAGCCAGCACACCTCCCTACAACAAAGGCGGCTTTCATGCAGGTTACTATGACTGGCACTCTACAGGGAATCGGTACAGACTGACGTAATGCTGGCAGTCTGAGAACAGGCACCAACCTTGTTTAACTTACAGCACGTTATTTAACAGCATTAAAACAAAGTTCACTTTGCTCTTTTACACCCAGGGTCAGGCTCTGCAAATGTTTGAAAACTACAACTCCCAGCATTCCCTGGCTGCCACCACCAGCCAATCGCAATACCCTGGCATCCTGCAAGAGTCGGGTGAGATTTGTAGGGCAACTGCTGCAGGGCTGATTTATTTTATCCTTAATTCAATCCTTCCAGCATTGTTTAGGGTTTCTGACTCTTGCCCTGATTGATATATAGTAGGACACATATAGATTTCATGGTGCCATCGAAATAAAATGTAGCTCTATACAATGAGGCACAGCCGGGCACAGTGTCCTGCACATGCACAGATCGTTGGGATTGTTGGCTTATCTTATGAGAGTCTAAAGAGCCTGTGAAAGCCACACAAATGCTCCTTGGCTAATATACCAGACACTGAGGGATATTTGGTCCATACTAATTCCCACAATTCTGCCAGGTACACACACCAGCCTTTTAACACTTGAGGGGTTGCTTTAGAATATTCAAGGTTAAAGGCTGATTGGTCGCTGAAAGTAACTGCAGGAGAAGCTAAAGTAGCCCAATCAAAATTGCTGGAATGGCTGAAGATTGGATCATTTTTCTAGGGAGGATTTAACCGTTTCCTACCAGGACAGGGTCCGGTTATGATAGAACACGTGGTTCTGGGCTGTTTACAGTAAGCTGCCTACACTGCTCTTCATTTCAGCCCCTATTAAAAAGCCAGGCACATCAGTCCAGGTTATTGACGCCTTCACTGACCTCCCATTTTCTAAAATCTTTCATCCTAATGTCCCATTAACACGTGGGATTTCCGCTCTAAGACCCAATTTTAAATGAGAGTTGCTAATACTCTCTAATGCCAGTGATGACCAAGGACCTTCTACCAATATACTCCTGACCGTCTAAATTTACCCAGAAGCCAAACTGTCCAATCAATGCAGACAATCCTTTTCTGTATATGGCCAGACTACAAATTGCAATTAGTCCTCCTGTCGGTGGATGTTTTGATTTAGGAGATAGGAATATCCTTTCCAGTATTATAATGGGACCCATGTATTCCTACTGCATAGAACGAAGGCTAAAGGTCCTCTAAATGTCATCCAAACAAGATTTTAAAAAAAAAGTGTTTTGCTCCCCCAGATTCCTTCCTGCCAATGAGCACTGGAAAGTCCTGGTTAATGCTGGCTGGCTTGGAATCTATGCTTCCTTTCATTACTCTCACTGTGCAATTTGCGACTTGGTTAGAAAGAAAGGTTAAGGGGAAATATGATTGATTCGTACACGTGATCCCAGTATAATTGGAACCTTACTGCACCCCCACAAGCCTCCTCTAAGAGCAGCCACAATGTTATTACAAGTTTTTGCTTCTTGGTTTTTCTTCACTTGTCAAGCGTAGGGTTTCAGACCAAAAGGATTTCATTTCCTTTGCTCCAGAAACACTGGGCTAGGAGGCGATACGGGAAACCTTACTAGTTGGGAAACTCTGGCACAGGAAAATGTACAGCTTAGACATGATCCTTATAGAATCAAAGACAATTATTATCCACAATAATACAACAAACTCTCTTTCCATGAACGTAAATACCTTGTGCACACCACACTGTATATTTTAGGTTTAAAGACATACAGCAAATTAAGGATAACACACATGCAACGATATTATCAGAGGATCTGACCCAAGGAATTCTATGTTAAAACATATTCAATGTTGACTATTGAAATATCGACAATCTCAGGGTTTTAGCGATATTTATGGGATTATACCTTTTGGGCAATATCAGAACATAGCGTAGTCTAGGACAGGCATAAGCCAGAAATGTAAGAACTTCGCCCCATTACATCTTCCCTCTCAACCCATCATGTCATTTATCACTCCCTGGAGCTTCTGATGAACAAGATGACACATGATGATCCAAAGCTGATTGGAGGAACCATATTAATATCCTAATATTTCAATCTTAAAGGGAGAACAAGAAAACCAAGAGAGGCTTCTGGTTCATTCTCAGCTATCATATAACACGTCGCTGTGCAAGAAAATCATTTGACAAGATGCCAGGTTTCAAACAGCTGAACAGGTCCATATTATCATGAACTAATTAGTAAAGCTAGCCGTACTCGCGATGATGGTTTTCAGATTGGCCCAAACCAATTGAAGATCCGATCAGAAGAACCAAAATGCGCCCCCTATCTTCTGTAGGGTTTAGCTTAAAAACTGCATGAAATACCGGAAGGTTCTAGAATATAAGGTCAATGGGGATTTTTTTTCACCTTGCCTGATCTTCATTTTATTTTTCAATTGACTGCTCGATATCACCAATCGGTCTATCAAAAATGTGGGAAACTGTCTATGGGGGGAATATAGGGGCCTTGAGTGCCTTAAGTCTTGTTGTGTAACTAAGAAATAAAAGTTTGTTTAAGGAAAATACCAAGTTCACAGAAACTGTGAAAAATCTCCCAGTCAATGTAGATCATAGATGGGCGGGATTCCTTGAACTTTCTATAGTGAAGGTGAGTTCCAGAACTGCCGCCATTTCTGTTTATACAGGAAAAACCTAATGTACTTGGACCCTCTGGCAGCAGGGAAAACCTATTACATTCCTAGAGACCCTTGGGTATGGAATTTTGCTCATGGCCTCCTGGCTGCCCTGCTACAGAGTTTGTCACAGGGCTAAGGTTTGGGAAGTATAAACTGGTAATGAGGGATTCCTGACATAAGTGTTTGGCTCTATGGCCTGGTTCTTTTCCCAGTACAGAAGAATTGTTTCCAATGTAGAATTTAAAGGGGCACTAAACCAGCCTGCAGCTGACATTTAGTCGGAGGAATGCAGAGTGATGTAGTTCATTGTCAGGAGACACTAGTTGAGTTTATTACAGGGATCTTTAGTCAGACACCTGTAAACTCTGCACCTGCCCTATTGTGCTTTTATCACCACTTGGCAATCCCTGGTTTTTATGTGCTCGCTGTTTCCAAAGTCAATAACTTGGTTGATGAGAAGAGAATGTTATTTAGTGAAATAGCAGGGCAATTACTGCACATTCCCATACAAACGGAGCTCCGTAGAACAAAAGGGCTGGTGTTCAGGGCAACACACACCTAGATGGAGAGTCTTACTGATAATTACTATTCTTTTCATTGGCTCATTAAGTGTCGGAGAAACCTTGAAAATCTAGCCTGAAGCATTTTCTCAAGGGCCATGGGAAATTTCCTAGTCACACGTAGAAAATGTTTTAAATCTGCCAACCAGAGCAAACTATGGACAAAGAAGGGCCAAAGTGGCATAGGGGCCCCACCTGCGTTAACAGAATAACAAAACAGTAGACCTGTGTAAAAAATTGTAATGGGGTGATATCCCTGAATCCTGTAGCTATTGAGCACATGGAGGAGGATTCTGGGAAATAGGTTGGACCCAAGATGAAGAATTACTGAAACAGAAAGGGTTAAACTAGATAAATTGCAGTCCTGTACCGAAGCCTTAACTGGTCTGGCAAGTGTTTGTACTTTCTACATCAGGCCAATTGGAAAGTGATGGACTAAGGTATAGGAGGTCGACTGAAAGATCTGATACCTCATACCTTCTTCATGGTGAAGACCTTTTATCTTCACCTTTTCCAATAATTCTTATTTGTGGATACTTTTTATCCTCTTATCCCTCTGATTGGCCAATGCACTGCCAGTCAGCATTTATAAGATGGATGGTAAACATTTTTATACACTCGTTTATAGAATTTTGTCCTCCAAACAAACATACCGTAAGGTACAGCAGGACTTACCTATGACATCGAGGTGGTAGGTGTGGTTTATGGAGCCATGTTCATTCTCCACAATACAAGTGTAGATCCCCTTGTCTGATGGAACGACGCTCTCCATAATCAGGCTCCAGTGCTGGATACGAACCTGTGGAGAGGATATTGGGTAACGATTAATTACAGGATAATATCCAATAGCTAAAAAAAAAGGAATATTATTGATGTTTTCAATATTAACAGAGCTGGTTAAATAGTAAAATTGTCACCCCTCCCACTCTATTAGAGGGATGGTGGAGCTCCCGGGCCCTATAATCCTTGACCATTCATTTGGGATGGGTTTAGACAATTAACCTGTTTGCCTCTTGGGTAAAACCAACCAAGCTAGATTAGTTATATTGAACCAAACCAAATCTTATAGGTAACTGGAGGGGAGACGTCTTCTCCACGTGTTAATGTGCCTGACAGATCCCTCTACAATCTACCAGGTAAAGGGACAACCAAATGAGATGTGGAGGAATGCAGAGGAGGGGTCACGGCTGTGCATGGCCTAGACTGGGGGGAGGGAAGGCAGGTATCTGTTTATACAATAAGGAGCCTCCTGTCAGGACACACAAGGTCCTATTCACCGGGAGACCTTGGCTCTGTCAGCAGCTCATATTGTGAAATCATTGTAAAGTGATGAGGGACAATCCAGACTTTGGAACAGCTCCCTATGGATTCACTCTTGTTAAAGGGAGTTGGAGCACAACGTGCGAGGCTTTGGACACAGAAGAGGTTTTATCTCCTTGGATTTTAATTGTTATGTTCTAATCTCCCCACTAAAGTTAAAAGGGCAATTTCAGTCCCAGAAAATAAAAAGCAACACGAGAAGTTTTTGTGATTATTCAGCCTCTCTGTCCTGACCTTTTAAATCTGACCAATGGCCTGGAACTTTTATTTCTCTCTATCCTAATTCCACTGACCAATGGCCTGTAGTGCAGTACAGTATGGTATAGTACAATATAGTATAGTATACAGTATACTCCAGTATTGTACAGTATGGTATAGTACAGTATATAGTATTGTACAGTATGGTATAGTATAGTATTGTATAGTATATAGTATAGTATTGTACAGTATAGTATATTATGGTATAGTGCAGTACAGTATGGTATGGTATAGTATAGTATGGTGTAGTATAGTACAGTATGGTATGGTAAAGTATCATATATACTCAAGTATACGGTGATCTGAGTATAAGCTGAGGTACCTATTTTTACCTGAAAAAATAGTAAAAATGATTGACTGGAGTATAAGCTGAGGATAGAAATTATGACCACTACTGCCTTCTGATTCAGTATTGTTTTGTGGCTTAAGTTGCCCTTTAAATGGACAGCAGAATTCCCATATATTAATCCCATACAGTAATAGCCAAATCCAGTACCATTAACCCCCAATGCCATGGCACTCCACTTATTTGGAAACTACAACTCCCAGCATGCTTTGGTTGCTGGCAGTTGTAGTTTCTAAACATGTGGAGTGGCACTCTGACCCCCATATAGTAAAGAGCACTCTGACCCCCATATAGTAAAGGGCACTCTGACCCCCATATAGTAAAGGGAACTCTGACCCCCATATAGTAAAGGGCCATCTGGCCCCAATAGTTAAAATGCCACCTGAGAGTTGTAGTTTTAAGCTGTCATTTGCACTGAACTAGCAACAGTTTTTTTTGCCCCAAACTTAGAAGACCT
The DNA here is from genome assembly GCA_019447015.1 of Hymenochirus boettgeri. NCBI lineage: Eukaryota > Metazoa > Chordata > Amphibia > Anura > Pipidae > Hymenochirus > Hymenochirus boettgeri. The sequence goes on from CM033475.1 coordinate 17,035,026, forward strand.
ATCAGATTTCCAGCATAAAGATGAGCAGTGACCGTGTTGAGCCAGTCCAGCAGCCAGACTACAGGAAGCAGGAAGGAGTGTAAAGGCAGATCAGCTCCTGTAACTTTCCATGCAGGTGAAGGTTTTTTTAACATAGCCCCACCAACTTGTTACTTTCCGAAATCTAAATTAGGACTTGACCCAAGTATAAGCCGAGGTTAGGTTTTTAGGCTAATTTTAAAGCCTGAAAATCTCAGCTTATAACTCAAGTATATACTATATAGTATTTGAGGTTGAATAAAGACATAAGTCCATCCAGTTCAACCCACTAGGCAATTCCCACACCTCCTGCCTAACCGTTGATCCAGAGGAAGGCAAAAAAAACAACCACAATTAAAAAGGGGAAAAAATTCCTTCCTGACTCCAAGTGGCAATCGGAAATTTCCCTGGATCGACTCTACTTTATGTATCAATACCAGTAACTTGAACATCCTTGTTTTGCCGAACTCATCCAGCTTTTTATTAAACTGACCAATGAACCTGCCATAACAACGTCCACTGGAAGTCAGTTCCATAGCTTTACCGTTCTCACAGTGACAAACCCTTTCCCAACTCTACTTTATGTATCAATACAAGTAACTTGTAACATTCCTTGTTTGTAGAAACTCATCCAGCTTTTTATTAAACTGACCAATGAACCTGCCGAATACTACATCCCGTCCAAACCATTAGTAACCTCTAACATTCCTTGTTTGCAGAAACTCATCCAGCTTTTTATTAAACTGACCAATGAGCCATAAACAACGTCCACTGGAAGACAGTTCCATAGCTTTACCTTCTCACAGTGACAAAACCCTTTCCCAACTCTACTTATGTATCAATACAGTAACTTGTAACATTCTTGTTTGTAGAAAACTCATCCAGCTTTTTATTAAACTGACCAATGAACCTGCCATACAACGTCCACTGGAAGACAGTTCCATAGCTTTACCGTTCTCACAGTGACAAACCCTTTCCCAACTCTACTTTATGTATCAATACCAGTAACTTGTAACATTCCTTGTTTGTAGAAAACTCATCAGCTTTTTATTAAACTGACCAATGAACCTGCCATAACAACGTCCACTGGAAGAACAGTTCCATAGCTTTACCGTTCTCACAGTGCAAAACCCTTTCCCAACTCTACTTTATGTATCATACCAGTAAATTGTAACATTCCTTGTTTGTAGAAACTCATCCAGCTTTTATAAACTGACCATGAACCTGCCATAACAACGTCCACTGGAAGACAGTTTCATAGCTTTCCTTCTCACAGTGAAAAACCTTTCCCAACTCTACTTTATTATCAATACCGTAACTTGTAACATTCCTTGTTGTGAGAAACTCCCAGCTTTTATTAAACTGACCAATGAACCTGCCAAAACAAGTCCACTGGAAGACAGTCCATAGCTTTACCGTTCTCACAGTGAAAAAACCCTTTCCCAACTCTACTTTATGTATCAATCCCAGTAACTTGTACATTCCTTGTTTGCAGAAACTCATCACGCTTTTATTAAACTGACCAATGAACCTCATAACAACATCCACTGGAAGACAGTTCCATAGCTTTACCGTTCTCACAGTGACAAAACCCTTTCCCAACTCTACTTTATGTATCAATACCAGTAACTTGTAACATTCCTTGTTTGAGAAACTCATCCAGCTTTTTATTAATGACCAATGAACCTGCCATAACAACGTCCACTGGAAGACAGTTCCATAGCTTTACCGTTCTCACAGTGAAAAAACCCTTTCCCAACTCTACTTTATTTCAATACCATAGTAACTTGTAAATTCCTTGTTTGTAGAAAACTCATCCAGCTTTTTATTAAACGACCAATGAACCTGCCATAACAACGTCCACTGGAAGACAGTTCCATAGCTTACCGTTCTCACAGTGAAAACCCTTTCCCAACTCTACTTTATGTATCAATACAGTAACTTGTAACATTCTTGTTTGAGAAACCCATCCAGCTTTTTATTAAACTGACCAATGAACCTGCCATAACAACTCCACTGGAAGACAGTTCCATAGCTTTACCGTTTCTCACAGTGACAAAACCCTTCCCAACTCTACTTTATGTATCAATACCAGTAAATTGTAACATTCCTTGTTTGTAGAAACTCATCCAGCTTTTTATTAAACGCCAATGAACCTGCCATAAACAACATCCACTGGAAACAGTTTCCATAGCTTTCGTTCTCACAGTGAACAAAACCCTTTCCAACTCTACTTTAGTATCAATACCAGTAACTTGTAACATTCCTGTTTGTAGAAAACTCATCCAGCTTTTTATTAAACTGACCAATGAAACTGCCATAACAACTCCACTGGAAGGACAGTTCCATAGCTTTACCGTTCTCACAGTGACAAAAACCCTTTCCCAACTCTACTTTATGTATCAATACCAGTAACTTGTAACATTCCTTGTTTGAGACAGAATCATCCAGCTTTTTATTAAACTGACCAATGAACCTGCCATCATAACAACATCCTGGAAGACAGTTCCATAGCTTTACCGTTCTCACAGTAACAACCCTTCCCATCTCTACTTTATGTATCAATTCCAGTAACTGGAACATTCCTTGTTTGTAGAAACTATCCAGCTTTTTATTAAAATGACCAATGAACCTGCCAAACAACTCCACTGGAAGACAGTTCCATAGCTTTACCGTCTCACAGTGACAAACCCTTTCCCAACTCTACTCTTATGTATCAATACCAGTAACTTGTAAATTCCTTGTTGTAGAAACCATCCAGTTTATTAAATGACCAATGAAACTGCCATAACAAACGTCCACTGGAAGACAGTTCCATAGCTTTACCGTTCTCACAGTGACAAACCCCTTCCCAACTCTACTTATGTATCAATACCAGTAACTTGTAACATTCCTTGTTTGTAGAAACTCATCCAGCTTTTTCTATAAACTGACCAAAATGAACCTGCCACAACCACATCCACTGGAAGACAGTTCCATAGCTTTACGTTCTAACCGTGACAAACCCTTTCCAACACTTACTTTAGTATCAATACCAGTAACTTGTAACATTCCTGTTTGTAGAAACCCATCCAGCTTTTTATTAAACTGACAATGAACCTGCCATTCAACAACGGCCACTGGAAGACAGTTCATAGCTTTACTGTTCTCACATGAAAAAAACCCTTTCCAACTCTACTTTAGTATCAATACCAGTAACTTGTAACATTCCTTGTTTGTAGAAACTCATCCAGCTTTTTATTAAACTGACCAATGAACCTGCCATAACAACGTCCACTGGAAACGAGTTCCATAGCTTACCGTTCTCACAGTGGAAAACCCTTTCCCAACTCTACTTTATGTATCAAACCAGTAACTTGTAACATTCCTTGTTTGTACGAAAAGAAACTTAATAGACCACTGGTAGACCACTAATAAACCACTGGTAGATGACTGGAAGACCTCTAATAGAATACTAGTAGATCACTGGTAGACCACCGGTAAACCACTAATAGACCACTGGTAGACCACTAATAGACCACTGGTAGACCACTAATAGTCCACTGGTAGATCAGTAATAGACCACTGGTAGATCAATAATAGACCACTGGCATATCACCTATGGACCACTGCTAGTCCACTAAAAGACCACTGGTAGATCAATAATAGACCACTGGCAGATCACTTATGAACCACTGCTAGTCCACTAAAAGACCACTGGTAGATCACTAATAAACCACTGGTAGACAACTAATAGACCACTGGTAGACCACTAATAGACCACTGGCAGATCATTAACAGACCACTAGTAATAGTAGAGTACAGTACAGTACAGTATAGTACCGTACAGTATAGTATAGTACAGTACAGTATAGTATAGTACACTATAGCATAATACAGTACAGTATAGTACAGTGCAATATAGTATAGTACAGTATAGTATAGTATAGTTTAATACAGTACAGTATAGTATAATACAGTACAGTACAGTGTAGTATAGTACGGTACAGTATAATATAATATAGTATAGTACAGTATAGTACAGTGTAGTATAGTACGGTACAGTATAGTATAGTATAGTACAGTATAATATAATATAGTATAGTACAGTATACAGTACAGTAAAGTGCAGTATAGTACAGTATAGTTCAGAACAGTATAGTACAGTATAGTTCAGAACAATTTAGTACAGTATAGTATAGTACAGTACAATGTTGTACAGTACAGTATAGAATAGTATAGTATAGTACAGTACAGTACAGTATAGTATAGTATAGTACAGTATAGTACAATATAGTATAGTACAGTATAGTATAGTACAGTACAGTATAGTACAGTATAGTATAGTACAGTATAGTACAGTATAGTATAGTACAGTATAATATAATATAGTATAGTACAGTATAGTATAGTACAGTATAGTTCAGAACAATTTAGTACAGTATAGTATAGTACAGTACAATGTTGTACAGTACAGTACAGAATAGTATAGTATAGTACAGTACAGTATAGTACAGTACAGTATAGTACAGTATAGTATAGTACAGTATAATATAATAAAGTATAGTACAGTATAGTATAGTACAGTATAGTTCAGAACAATTTAGTACAGTATAGTATAGTACAGTACAGTACAGTACAGAATAGTATAGTATAGTGCAGTATGTTACAGTACAGTATGGTACAGTATGTTACAGTATAGTACAGTATAGTACAGTACAGTATGGTACAGTATAGTATAGTATAGTACAATAGTGTATAGTACATTATAGTACAGTATAGTATAGTATAGTATAGTATTTGAGGTTGAATAAAGACATACGTCCATCCAGTCCAACCATATCAGTAACCTCTAACATTCCTTGTTTGCAGAAACTCATCCAGCTTTTTATTAAACTGACCAATGAACCTGCCATAACAACGTCCACTGGAAGACAGTTCCATAGCTTTACCATTCTCACAGTGACAAACCCTTTCCCAACTCTACTTTATGTATCAATACCAGTAACTTGTAACATTCCTTGTTTGTAGAAACTCATCCAGCTTTTTATTAAACTGACCAATGAACCTGCCATAACAACGTCCACTGGAAGGAACAGTTCCATAGCTTACCGTTTCTCACAGTGACAAACCTTTCCCAACTCCTCTACTTATGTATCTAATACCAGTAGTAGTTAAGTGAACTTGCGAACATTCTTGTTTGTAGAAACGCATCCAGCTGTTATTAACTGACCAATTGAAACCTGCCATAACAACGTCTCAAAGGAAGACATCATAGCTTTTACCGTTCTCACAGTGACAAACCCTTTCCAACTCTACTTTAGTACTCAATACCAGTAAATATCTGTTGATTCAATTGATCAAACTGGACTTGAAATGGTAGTTCTTGAAGACGTTCGCTAGTCATCCGACTGGCTTCTCAATTCAGAAGGACTTGTACCCAAGGAATCTGTGGCAATTATGTACCTGGAAATCCCAATAGCCATATCACAGCCAGGTGTTAAGGGTGTGTTAGATATGCTAAGAGGTGTATAGAAACGCCCAGAGTAAGGGTGTTAAACAGCATTGTACATGGCAGACAGATGGTGTCGAACCCCCCCACTCTATTTGGGTGGTTTCTTTATTTTCACATAAATGGCCTCCTTAACACCTCTCTTGACCATGTCACGTTCCTTCGCCAGGATGTTAAAAATTACAATCTTCAAAGGTAGCCTTTATCCTTACGATGCAGATTACCGGCGTGGTCTGACCCGAGGAATTGGTTCGATTTCTGTGCGGGGCCATACGTTGATGCATGCTGTTTGGTTCTCCCCCACATACAAAATCAGAGGCATTCTTCACTGCACGCCACTGCAATATTGAGTCGCTGTTTGCTTGTATGTGGGGGAGAGACAACAGCAACTTTGCATCAAACGTTCATTATGGCCCCCGTCAACAGAAGAGGCCAATTCCTCGGGTCAGGAACTCAGCCGTTTTTGTATCGCATTCTTAAGGATAAAGGACTACCTTGAAGATGGTAATGTAACATACTGGCGAAGGAATCGTGACTGGGTTCACGAGAGGTGTGAAGGAGGCCATTATGTGAAAATAAAGAAGAAGAAAAACCAGCCTAAATAGAGGGTGGGGGGGTTTCGACACCATATGTTCGGCCAGGTACAGGTGTTTTTAACACCTTACTATGGGCGTTCCTATAACACATCTAGCCACTATCTAATACACCCTTAACACCTGGCCGTGTGATATGCTAATTGGGATTTTCCAGGGTACATAATTGCCACAGGATTCTGTACAAGTTCATTTGAATTGGAGAAAAGCCAGTCGGATGACTAGCGAAAACGTCTCTTCGAAGAAAACTTACATTTCAAGTCCAGTTGATTCTATTGAAATTTACAACAGATCTACCATTTGACCATGGATGAATGAGAACCTTCACAAGCATACCAGTAACTTGTAACATTCCTTGTTTGAGAAACTCATCCCGCTTTTTATTAAACTGACCAATGAACCTGCCATTAACGTCCACTGGAAGAACAGTTTCATAGTTTACCGTTCTCACAGTGACAAAACCCTTTCCCAACTCTACTTATGGATCAATACCAGTAACTTGTAACAATTCCTTGTTTGAGAAACTCATCCAGCTTTTTATAAACTGACCAATGAACCTGCACTATACAACGTCCACTGGAAAGACAGTTCCATAGCTTTACCGTTCTCACGTGACAAACCTTTCCCAACTCTACTTATGTATCAATACCAGTAACTTGAACATTCCTGTTTGTAGAAACTCATCCAGCTTTTTATTAAAATGAACAATGAACCTGCCAACAACGTCCACTGGAAGACAGTTCCATAGCTTTACCGTTCTCACAGTGACAAAACCCTTTCCCAACTCTACTTTATGTATCAATACCAGTAACTTGTAACATTCTTGTTTGTAGAAAACTCATCCAGCTTTTATTAAACTGACCAATGAACCTGCCATAACAACGTCCACTGGAAGACAGTTCCATAGCTTTACCGTTCTCACAGTGACAAACCCTTTCCCAACTCTTACTTATGTATCAATACCAGTAACTTGTAACATCCTTGTTGTAGAAACTCATCCAGCTTTTTATTAAACTGACCAATGAACCTGCCATAACAACGTCCACTGGAAGACAGTTCCATAGCTTTACGTCTCACAGTGACAAACCCTTTCCCAACTCTACTTTATGTATCAATAACAGATACTGTAACATTCCTTGTTTGTAGAAACCATCCAGCTTTTTATTAAACTGACAATGAACCTGCCATAACAACGTCCACTGGAAGACAGTTCCATAACTTTACGTTCTCACAGAGAAAACCCTTTCCCAACTCTACTTTAGTATCAATACCAGTAACTTGTAACATTCCTTGTTGTAGAAAAACCATCCAGCTTTTTATAAACTGACCAATGAACCTGCCATAACAACGTCCACTGGAAGACAGTTCCATAGCTTTACCGTTCTCACAGTGAAAACCCTTTCCCAACTCTACTTTATGTGATCAATACCAGTAACTTGTAAAATTCCTTGTTTGCAGAAACTCATCCAGCTTTTATTAAACTGACCATGAACCTGCCATAACAACGTCCACTGGAAGACAGTTCCATAGCTTTACCGTTCTCACAGTGAAAAACCCTTTCCCAACTCTACTTTATGTATCAATACCAGTAACTTGTAACATTCCTTGTTTGAGAAACTCATCCAGCTTTTTATTAAACTGACCAATGAAACTGCCATAACAACTCCACTGGAAGACAGTTCCATAGCTTTACCGTTCTCACAGTGAACAAACCCTTTCCCAACTCTACTTTATGGATCAATACCAGTACTTGTAAACATTCCTTGTTTGCAGAAACTCATCCAGCTTTTTATTAAACTGACCAATGAACCTGCCATTACAACATCCACTGGAAGACAGTTTCATAGCTTTACTGTTCTCACAGTGAAAAACCCTTTCCCAACTCTACTTTATGTATCAATACCAGTAACTTGTAACATTCCTTGTTTGCAGAAACTCATCCAGCTTTTTATTAAACTGACCAATGAAACTGCCATTACAACGTCCACTGGAAGACAGTTCCATAGCTTTACCGTTCTCACAGTGAAAAACCCTTTCCCAACTCTACTTTATGTATCAATGTAACTTCCTTGTTTGCAGAAACTCATCCAGCTTTTTATAAACTGACCAATGAACCTGCCATAACAACATCCACTGGAAGACAGTTCCATAGCTTTACTTCTCACAGTGAAAAACCCTTTCCCAACTCTACTTTATGTATCAATACCAGTAACTTGTAACATTCCTTGTTTGCAGAAACTCATCCAGCTTTTTATTAAACTGACCAATGAACCTGCCATAACAACATCCACTGGAAGACAGTTCCATAGCTTTACCGTTCTCACAGTGAAAAACCCTTTCCCAACTCTACTTTATGTATCAATACCAGTAACTTGTAACATTCCTTGTTTGCAGAAACTCATCCAGCTTTTTATTAAACTGACCAATGAACCTGCCATAACAAAGTTCACTGGAAGACAGTTCCATAGCTTTACCGTTCTCACAGGGAAAATCCCTTTCCGAACTTGAAGACAAATTTCTTTTGTACATTACTTTTATTCCCTAAAGAGCCCCCATTTTTCTGATTCTCCCTGTTTATTAGTCTCTTAGACATATTTATATTGTGCAATGTAATTTTTTTGGCACTATTCTCAATAGCAATACATTTTCGCAATTTATAAAAAGGCAATAACTGGATTTTTAGTAAAAATTTGGTCTGTAAATGTCTCCAAATCTGTGTGGCAATAAGGCATTTCTGGGGGTCGTTTCTTTGCAGAAAATCAATATGTGTTTAAAAATTACCCATGGTTTGTTTTATTATTAATGAAATAAAAAAAAAACAATTCCTGAGGGTTTTAAAAGTTACCTGCTACAGCTCTGCATTTGAATGAGAAGGAAAAGTGAAAATAATTCCACACAGTCACCTAAAACCAAGAAGAGTTAGTGCAATTCACACAGGACTGACTGGCGCTATATACAGCTAAACCCATTAATGTAACTAATTCAGTGCTGAACCTTTGCTGGTAAATCAAATTTGGAAAATGCTCAAGACTGGCCAATTGAATGTTGACATGCAGAGATACAGGTACAATTTAATTGAGAGAATTTTGCTTTAATTGACCCATTTTTAATCAAAATTCTTTAATCAAAATTCTTAAAGGAATTGTACACTGAAACAATAACTTTGTCTCATTTCAATCTATAATTGAATACATGTAATCAGCACTTACTCTAATGTGTCTGTGTTGCTGCAAGACTTCAATCCAGTACTTGTTTTGCTGAAGCTTAGTCCCTCAGCCACCTTACAGACTATCGGACTGGCTCACTAATGCCTATAAGGCAGCTTTGGGAGAGGGAATTTCCCACCATGCAGTTCATGTACAAATTGTCACCATTCCAGCTACAGCAAAACTATACATAACAGAAGAGTTTATGATACTGAGATACTTGATTGACAACTGAAATGAAAGATTATTCTGACACCTTGGTCAGCAAACTTATAGATGTTATAGATGCTCATAATTGGCCAAAGCAGGTGAAGAACGTCTGTTTCGATTGACAATCCAATGTGTGTACAAACATTGTTAAATGATTTGTCGAATTGGATCAAATAAGAATGTTAGGGAATGAACCTATTGTTCTTATTGCACTACAGAATTTCAGATCGGTCCCCTCCCTCTCATTTTAAACAGAGGATGCTGCTCGGTCACTGCTGAGCACCCTGTCTGTACACAAACCTTAAAATATTTTTAGATAATTATCTGCACATAGCCTAAGGCTGGTTACACACTATGCAATATTTATGGCTGATATTATTGCATATCGGTTGGTCAGGCGAAAATATTGCATGGTGTGGGTGCCAACGGGCGCGACCAATCTTGGTTGATTGTTTGGCCGGTTTCTGTTTTTCCAAAGGACCACTCAACGTTGTCTTGTTTATCGGGCCAGGCGGAAAATTTTCCGCCAACCCCATCTTCTGTCCCAATCTCTCCCCTGGTTTCAAGCTGAAATCTGCAGAAAGATCGAGGCCTCAAGGTGAGGAACTTCGAGCAGTTCTTCCGATTTCCCCTTGTTACCCTCCGAAATCCGATTGGAAGACAATCTGTCCATGTATGGCTAGCTTTAATGTGCATGGTGGCTGTCAGATGATGTAATAAGGTTTTTTGAACTCTTTATCTACTTTCTGTTACCTGGCGGTGGAGTGGAATTCGTTTGCTGAGTTTGTGCACCACGGGTTGCCCATTGAAATTCTTTTTCTTTGTAGGTCTTTGCCGCATGTGATAGACTAGGCAGATCGTCACCATGCAAACGATGATAAAGATCCCAGTGGAGTAGATAGCGATTTCCGTGTAATAGGGGACAGTGGTTTCTTCGAGAGAACTAACTGGATCTAGCAGAAGGAAAGGGAGGTCAGATAGAACGAAAATCATTATGATTTGCAGCACAGAGACCAACATGCACACACACACACGCATACTTTATTTTGGGATAAATTTTACACACGGGCCAACAAATCCGCCAGTCAGAATTAATGTTATATAGAAGTTATTTGGCCAAATTGACCGTGCCAGCCTAATGAAAACCAACCAACCGATTTCTGATTGGTTAGACAAATTTTAGCAGAAGATTGATCGGAAATAATCTGTCATGTCAGAAATCCCAATCCGTGACCTTGCTAATTTACCAACTATGGGCAGGGGATCTTACCAGTTCTATAGATTTGTGTAGCTGAAGCACACAAATAAGTCATCCATCATTCTATTTATATCTCTATGACTGGTGGTCCTTTAGTTTTTAACATCTAGGCTGTCACTTTCTGCTATACCTGGCTATCACATTCTCTAGTAACCAGCGGGTATTGATGATAGTTATGTCCCTACAATCTAATCATAGAAAGGCTCCATGCACCCAACCAACCAAGAGACTAGACATGGGCATCTAACCTTTCCATTGCCAAGCTTGTTGTACGTAACATTCCTCTATATACTGGACTATCCTGCAGGAAATGGGGCATCTGGAAGTTATAAACTGCACAAGGCACTGAACAGCAATAACATCCAAGCTTAGAATCACTCAAACACACACAGTAACGTTTACCTTATCTGTTATCCAAAGCATCACAGCAGCAGTAAAGAAAGACAGAAAATAAGGAAAGTCCAGAGACAGGAGGACACCCAGAGAGACAGCAGGACAGGGATATTTGGTAGATGATGTTTTGTTTGGGGTTTTAAACCCTTTATTTGGCAATGCAGCAGAAAAGGGATTAAAATTTTAAGCCAAAACATCATTGCCCCACATTGCATGAAGGACTCGTGCTATGCAATGTAATGAGACAAATCATGCAGGGATACAATTTAAACACAACTCCTGGTTAGCAGCAGGTAAGACTCCATTACTACAGTATATAGATTTAAACAAAGCACCAAAACTAAATGCAATAATAATATAAACAATAATGACAGTCTGGCCAAGATTATTCAGATCTTTCACAATAAAAGCTTTAAAAAATGAGAAAAAAAGTTGCTTGTCTATGTCTCTATATTGTATTGTGATAGATATAACTAAAAAACCCATAACCTCCGTCTGTACTGTAGATGACAGTGTTTCCGCCTGCTGTTCCCTATCTAAAGGGGGTGCAGTTGTCAATAAGACACTTGTGCAGAGCTGAGAGTTCTCCCACTTTTTTCTCTTACTTCCATGGGCACTGTAGTGTAGTAGGGGGTGCTGTGGGCAATGTAGATGCTATTTAATTTCTTGCCTATAGCAATAGATCCGACATGGACCATCTATTGAAAAGCCCTAATGGAGTCTTTTGCACAGGAGTCGTGTATAATTCTACCGTAATGCTGTTCATCCCATAGAAATTAAAGGTAAAATAAAGAACCCCAGAGAACAGAATAATACCTGGAAGAACCGTCAACCAGGCAGAGTGTTGAGAAATCCCAATAGAATTTCCAGCTATACAAGTATATTCCCCAGCATCCTCAAAAGAAACATTCCTGACATATAAGACTTCAATGTCCTCACTGGTGACATTACCTCCAGCTGCCTGGAAGAGAAGGGTGGCAAAAAAGAGCGAGATACAGAGTGAGAAAAGTGGAAAAGTCTCAGGAGATTTCTCCAGCCCAGGTCCTGATGGGAAGATTTCCATTGCTTTCCACAAAGATCATCTCCAGAAAGACCCAAAATACCAGAAAGTCACCGAAACAAAAATACATTTTCAAAATCAGTCTGCCGATTGGTGCACATGAACCGTCACCAGATGTAATCACCGACTATGCATGCAATCACATAACATGGAAACACGGTACCCACAAGGTCAGATAATCGAGTTGACTTCAACCAATGTAGACTTAGAAAGGTAGAGTCATATTTTATCATTTTCATTCTGAAACTGGTCCCATACAACAAGCTTTTCAAACAAATCTGACTGATCAGCCCATTGTATCGTACAAACATATATGTCTATGGATACAGACACCATTTACTGCACAATATTTTATTTAGTAAATTGATTTGGATTCTAAACCAATAGATATAATCTTACCAATTGTTAAGAATGAACACATAATTTTAAAATAAAACATGGCCGCCTCCAAGGGAACATACAATGCTGGCCAATCAACCTGAATATGTACGGTTAGTGCGGCAAACAAACAGTGGAAAGAGATATCCATTGTCCTTGTGGGTACTTTTCCATGGCCCATATTATTAACCGCAAAACACCACCACCAGATCGTTCCATAAAACGCCACCTTCACCAAAGCACTTCAAGCGAACTGCAGCCCACGTGCGGAGAGAAGGGACGTTACCTTGTTCACGCAGCACAGTAAGCCAGGCAGACTTGTTGGCCTCTCCTATATAATTGGAGGCCGTACAAATATATTCACCCGCATCCTCTTCGGTCACATTGTACAGTTTAAGAACCTCAGCACTGGAACTGTTTATTCCCGAGTGCTAAACGTGGGCAGGCGGCAGAAGAAGAAAAACACAGAGAGAAATGGTCACCGCTGAATGGGGGGAATGGATCTTATTATATCTAATATAGGATGGGGAACGGTAGATGGATTAAGTTAAAGTAGAATATGTAAGTTTATTCTGTGAAATTTAAAGGAGAACTATGTATTTTTTAGTGATAAAAACTCAAGACACCACAGAGTAAAATGTTGTATCATTTGCCTTTCTAAACAACTCTTACCATTGGTTAGGCCCTAGGACATAAGAAAGGGGTGGAGGAACATTAGTCTGGTTGCAGAATGTCGCAGGTAAGTTACAAGGGTATGGACACATGTTTACTAGGCTGCGTACACATTATTCAATCAACTCAAATATTGTCTTTGGCACCGAGTTTTGTATGAGTTTGTGAACGTGGATGGTTCTAACAAATGTTAAATGGCTCTTTAATTGGGAAATAAACCGTGTGTGCATCCTCATTGGATCACTGTTGTTTTAGTTCAAGGGCAAGTTCAACACTCAAATGAAAAATGAAATTACCCCCAAACCAAAGTAGTAGGGAATTTGATGCAGACAAATCCACCCCCACCCCCCCCACCCCACTTCCCTCATCCCAATTTCCTGGTCTAGCAGAACTAAGAGAATCAGTTAATCAGTTACATAGAAACACATTTCATCTTTCATCACTTCCATTTCATAATCTCGCTCACCTTCAACACCTTGACATAGGGAGATCCATCCACCCCGTATCGGCTTCCATTCTTCTCAATGTACCGGACCCATATGATGTGCGGTTTGGCGTCGCTGTACACCTTACAGACAAACTCCGCGTCTCCTCCAACCGCAACAGAGATGTTGGCAGGAAGTCCGGCCTGCAAAATGGGCCTGTGTGACGGACGTTCTATGAGGGAGAAAGGATAAATAAATAAATATAAAGATGCAATTTTAGCCGATGTTTCGGTCTTCCTCTACTTACACATACACGTATAGTCATTTTATATGATTATCTATATTATAAAACAAACAATGGCCAGGTTTCCAAAAAAGGAGAGGTAGATATGGAGCGAGAAAGAAAAAAAGTTTTGGTCTGCAGCCAGTAAATGTGCTGGCGTCGGTCCCTGGAACGAGAACAGTGCCAAGGGTACAAACGAGAGATGTGTATTTGTTAGTAATTGGGAGGGGAGAAAATCTACAGCTTCAAAGATGCCGACAAAGTTGGGAATCGTGGCTGAAAATTGGATGAGTCTTGCAGAACAGGTCTTAAAGGAGAATCTCCATTCCTTGTTTTATTACCCAGAATCCACAGATTACTTGTGTTTTTAAAGAATTCCTAACCAAAGATTCACCGTAAGATCGTTCAGTACAGAAATGACTGCAGTCACTGCCTCCTCCCCTGGCTTGCTGAGCACAGACATGCTCAGTTCAATTATCCCAGTAAGAGAAGGAAGAACTCTCCAATCAGCTACTCTGTATCTCACTGTGCTCTGGGAAGTAAAACTGAAAGTAGCAAAAATGTTTATTTATTCTAAACATTTATATCTTTAGTTAGAAATGGCAAAGAAATAGAAGTGATACTTTGTCTTAATTAGACTTTTGTGGCCTATAAATCGGGGGAATGAGGTTTAGAGTGGAAATCTCGTTTAAACACAAAAATAAAATTGGAATGTTATATCAGACACTAAGGTTTGTCTGAGGGTGGGGGCTGTAAGGAACAGTTGTGGCTATTGGTAAAATACCTTGTAAGTTTTACAAAAATATAAGAAAAGGAAATGAATAAAGAACTAGGAAAATGTCTTTTAATTTGCTTTAACTCTTTTTTTGCCATGGGCATTGTCCAGCTGCTAGCAGAGTACTCTGGCAGGGAAGGAGTTAAGCTTTGCACACACACACACACACACACACACTCCAATAAATTGTTTCACAAACAGGCGTCCAGAGAGCAGTGCGTACAGAGCCAGCACACCTCCCTACAACAAAGGCGGCTTTCATGCAGGTTACTATGACTGGCACTCTACAGGGAATCGGTACAGACTGACGTAATGCTGGCAGTCTGAGAACAGGCACCAACCTTGTTTAACTTACAGCACGTTATTTAACAGCATTAAAACAAAGTTCACTTTTTTACACCCAGGGTCAGTGGTGTACACAGTTACATACACACTATCTCACACACAGAGACACTTCCCATCACATGTACACTTACGTCTGCTCTCATGCTGCCTCACCTGATCTACTGTAACCTACTAAATGGCCTCCCTGTCGGCCTCCAGTCTATCTTAAACTCTGGGGCAGAATTGCATAATAGCGCCCCCCACAGGAAGGATGGACTGGCTTATTCCATCTAACCCAGATACTTTCCTGGCTTCATCTGCATAAAGATGTACTCAGGGGCAAAACTGCAGAGGCCCTGCCATCCCCACAGCTTTTGAACCAGGCCCCTGACACACCCCGTTCTCCCCAATTAACAGGCTGGACGGGAACAACGTGTAGCCCCCCCAAGGAACCACCAACGGAGGGACCATCTCCCAGCCCCGGACCAGAGGGTAGGTTACATTCATTCAATCCACTAATAAACTCACTCAATTAGTATAATGAATTCCTTTATATGTTACCTTTACTAAATGACAAATCCTTTCTAATGATTCCCCTCCCAATCCCATAATGCCACTGGGCCAAGCCCCTCCCATTTTGAACAACTTTATACGTTACCTGTTTTCTCTTTCATTGTAGATTCCAGTAAGAAGAAGTCCTGGAGTTGGCTGTGGAAGGCCCTACCACTTCTCCCCCTGTGTGCAGTCTCTGCCTTCACTGCCTATCGACTGTACAGGGGCAATGTAAGTAGTTTTATTATGGGAGGGAGCAGGTGGGCGGGGTTACCACATTAGGATTATTATGGGTTGTGCTTGAGACTAAGCAGTATGGCAGCTCCTATTCATATTGATAAATCCAAGTAGACAAGTCAGGCTGTTTTGCCATTAGAAACATTTTTAGTAAAATATAAAATAAATTAACATTCAGTATAAGTTTTTCCATTTAATAACTATATTTAGTCTTTTTAGAAATAAAGTGGGATGGAGAAGCAGGTAAGTATTTAGGTAAGTATTGGGATGTGGGACATTAAACCTTGACAGCTAGAACTATGTTCATTTGTTTGGAACAGGAGGGATGATAACGGTGGAACATATTGGATCAGGTTCATAGCTGTCAAGGTTTAATGGACTGTTTGATGTTATTGGTTGATCCAGGGATTAATCCGACTGCCACATGTCAGGAAGGAAGTTTTTCCCTTTCTGGAGCAAATTGGCTTCCAAGGGTTTTTTGGCCTTCCTGTTTGGCAGGGTATCGAAAGTGTGTGTGGGGGGTTTGTTCAGGCATCGTTGATGATTCGACCCAGAGGGTCATCAACGATATCTGACCGAACTGCCGTTTTGGCCAACCGAGCGCCCTTACAGTGCCCATTTGTACACCATCATGCATCGGGGGTTGGGCCCCGCAATTGCAAGTGTGTACGAACCTTTAGTCATAGGCTATAATTGGGGGTTTAGGTAGTTATAATAATATTATAATAATATAAATTAAAAAATTGTAATTCAAACATTGGTGTCTGGAGTTTTCTTTTTTATTTCCCTCACTTTATATTTTCCTTTGTGATATGGGGATCAGACTATGATTGGAAAGGGATATTTCATATCATAGTAATGTACTTTACAGTATCAGGACCTTGTGTGCCAAGATAAATATCTATACAAAATATTATTGGTAAAAGCTTTGACCATTAAATGGATAAATGGCCTTTCCCTTGACCCAGCGCCTGGGTTGATTCAGTAGAGATGTGAGCATGTTTGACCCATCCAACAGTAGAAATTAAGGTGGCCATACACATGGGATTTTCCACTGAACTTTCCCTTGTAAGACAGATTTTTTAGACTTTTGACCCCCTATTTCAAATATCAAATTTTCTAAAAAAATTTTAATTTCCAATGCGGAAGCTGGAAAGTATCGCGCGTGTGAAGGAAGTTACTTTATTTCAAGTTCCCCAGACAATTCCCCAGGTTCCCCCCCTAGGTTTAGTATCCTGGGTACTATCAGGTAGAGGTAGTGTTACAGTACAGTAGTCTGTCTGGCAAATGGCGGCCATCTGAGTATGTATCAGGTCACAGATGACCCAGAATCATTTAGGCATTGGGAATTTTTCCATAAGTATAATCACACACACAGTGATTCCTATGGCTTACAACCACAGCTAAAGGTCCTCTGAATGCCATAAAAATAAAGGTTTTTCTCCCCCAGATTCCTTCCTGCTTTCAATCTATGCTTCCTTTCATTACTCTCACTGCAGTTTGTAACTTGGTTAGATTGAAGGTTAAGGGGAAATATGATTGATTCGTACACGTGATCCCAGTATAATTGGAACCTTACTGCACCCCCACAAGTCTCCTCTAAGAGCAGCCACAATGTTATTACAAGTTTCACTTTGGGGGGGGTCTTCACTTGCTAAGCTTAGGGTTTCAGATGAAAAGAATTTGATTTCCTTTGATGTCCATTTATACAGGGTGGCTGTTTCTTTAATTTCCAAAATAAAAAGTATATTAAATTCCTTTTAGATATTTAGTTTAAACTTCTTTGTTTGACGCTCTGGTTTATCATTTTTGAGCTTGGCATGAACCGGTAAGGAATGTCTACAACATGTAAGAACTTCAACCCATGACATCCCTCCCAACCCATCTAACCAAATGTTATTTATGATGAACAAGATGGGACAAGGTGGCCCAAAGCTGATTGCAAGAACCATATTATTATTACTGTGGATTTATATAGCGCGAACATCTTCCGTAGCGCTTTACAATTACATGGATACATTCACATCAGGCCCTGCCCCGTAGAGCTTACAATCTAAGCACATTTATTTGACACATACAACCTATCATTATGTCTTTACGATTGTGGGAGGAACTGGAATGGAGGAAACCCACGCAAGCACAGGGAGAACATAAAAACTCCTTGCAGATGTGTCCAAGGGTGGAATCGAACTCAGGACTATAGCACTGCAAGGGATCAGTGCTAACCACTGAGCCACCGTGCTCCCATACCATATTATTGGTAATAATAATATTTCAATCTTAAAGGGACAACAAGCAAACGCAGAGAGACCTCCTTGTGGTTCATTCCCAGCACACATCACTATGCTAGAAAATAATCTCAGAGCAGATACCAGGCTTCTGTTTCAGTGGTAGAAATGACATTATTATTGCCGAGCTGGTAACTGTCCATTCATATTGGGGGAGATGGTTTCATTCATCCAATATGGATACACTTTGGTTCAAGGTGAAAGATTCAGTTCCTTACATGGATATTAATTCTAGGGTTCTCGCCTCATGTTAACACATTAAGGGGCTGATGCAATAAAGGTGCAAAACTTTCCCCGTGCTATTAATCTGCATCAACCAATCAGATGATTTCTAGCTGGACAACATTACCGTCCTTTTAAAAGAAACCAGGTTGAGGGCGTAAACTGCTAGGTCCTGACCCGTGTTCCACTTGTAAGTGCTGTACTTACCTATAGAAGTTTGATCGCGGGCGCAATGTTCCCCGATTCACTCTCCTCACCCAGTGCTTCACCAATAGGAAGGAATAGGCTCAGGGACCGGACGGAGGAAGCAGGGGACCAAGCGCCGTCAATCGAACTTGTCTAGGTAAGTACAGGACATAGAAGTTAAACCCAGGGGATAGGTCCTCATCCTGGGAACTAAAAAAAGGCCAAACACGTTGATCGGGGCAGAGGTGAGCATAGTTGTCCTTTAACCCAGTAAAAAGTTAAAATCTCTGGCTCAATGCAATGTACAAAGATCGGCCTGATTCCTTGAACTTTCTATAGTGAAGGTGAGTTCCAGAACTGCCACCATTTCTGTTTATACAGGAAAAACCTAATGTACTTGGACCCTCTGGCAGCAGGGAAAACCTATTACATTCCTAGAGACCCTTGGGTATGGAATTTTGCTCATGGCCTCCTGGCTGCCCTGCTACAGAGTTTGTCACAGGGCTAAGGTTTGGGAAGTATAAACTGGTAATGAGGGATTCCTGACATAAGTGTTTGGCTCTATGGCCTGGTTCTAATCCCAGTACAGAAGGGCTGGGTTCAGATTTTTTCAAAACTCATAAAGGGCCACTAAACCGTAATTTGGAAAAAGCTACCAGATTATCAGACCGGAGCCATTTTGCAGCTGATTTTCCCAATATGCTCTCCTCCTACATTTGGCTCTGATGACACCTATGACTATTACATGGTCTAGTACACAAAGGCCAATCGTGGCTTGGTCCTGGACTGACGTTTTATTGGCTGATCGTGATCGTTAAGTCAGTCAGAAGCCCTAGGAATTGGGTTATTAGTCCCAGACTAATGGTTTGCACATAGAAATATGTACATACCATTGTACTGCCATCTGTTTCAAATGATTGGTCAGGTGCTGGTATCACTACCAACCAACCATCACCGGCTGATCAGACCACAATATAGGACCAGTTAATTGATTGGACCTAAATAACATCCCTTAAGGGGATCGGTCTGGTCTGTGTACCGACAGATACCAATGTGATCTGTGGAAATCGCGTGTATATGGCCACCTTTAGTCTAAACAATCCTGTAATATTAATAATCCTTATTATCGGAAAACATCACGCAAAGAAGCACACAAAGGGATGTAGTTCCGCCACGAGTTGAGTTTATTACAGGGATCTTTAGTCAGACACCTGTAAACTCTGCACCTGCCCTATTGTGCTTTTATCACCACTTGGCAATCCCTGGTTTTTATGTGCTCGCTGTTTCCAAAGTCAATAACTTGGTTGATGAGAAGAGAATGTTATTTAGTGAAATAGCAGGGCAATTACTGCACATTCCCATACAAACGAGCTCCGTAGAACAAAAGGGCTGGTGTTCAGGGCAACACACACCAGATGGAGAGTCTTACTGATAATTACTATTCTTTTCATTGGCTCATTAAGTGTCGGAGAAACCTTGAAAATCTAGCCTGAAGCATTTTCTCAGGGGCCGATTGTCTTAAGGGCAATGGAAAAATGTTTAAGGGCTGATTCACAAAGGTCGATATTTTGGAGCAATTGATTAACCAGGCTGACATTTTGGTTTTGAATTGGGAGGTTGATAGACCATTATCCATGATCATTTTTCATTCCGGAGTATTAGTCATTTGAGACTTCTTAACTTCCTTCGGGCTTATTATTGGACTTTTCTATTTCCAGGGTCCTTGTATGGCCTCATTCTTAATATGCGCCACAGTTTTGGAATCTCATATATAAAAGGGACATCTTGGAAATCTCCATAAATGCTCCCTTAAATGACGTCATGATCATAATTCTAGCTGCAGTATAGCCAAACATACAGCAGTATAAAGGGGGTGCTTCCTGCTTACACAGTAAGATGTGACATCACCAGCTGAACTTTTAGGATGAGTGACATCAGCTGCACCATAAGCCCTGCCCCCAAACGTCTTTATCATTTTTTAAAGTTTGCCAAAAGCCTGGAAATAATTAACTTTAAGGTGTCCATAGGCAGGGTAAAGCACAGGTATTGATTTTAAAGGAATAGTTCACTGCCCTTTCCTACATTGATTGAAGCCAGGGAAGTTAAGGAGCTATGCCTTCTGACAGTTCCTGACTGCTTCCTGCTTCTGTTACGCTATAACGAGCAAGCCGATAATGCGCGTTATAGTGTAACAGAAGAGCAGTCGGGAATTTCAGAGCGGCCTCGCTGGACTCGTGTGAAAGGTAAGATCTTCTGAAGTTCATTCCTGGCTATCTAAACATTGATTGAAGAACAGGAGGTAAGGCATAGCTCCTTAACCTCCCTGGCTTCAATCAATGTAGAAAAGGGATAGTTCACTATTGCAGTGAACTATTCCTTTAAGTCTGTAACTAGCTTCAGAAAAGATTCATTTTAGGGGTGGGTCTTATGACATATGCCTGTCACAGATACAGAGATTGCAGAGTAAGAAGTGAAATTTTACAAGCCTATAACATCATCCCAAGCTTGTTTGAAATGTATAAGTTAGCTCTTTTCACTTGTATGAAGTCCACATATCCCTTTAAAAAAGGGGTATGGAGAGGATTGACTATGCAGACAGATTAGACAAGTTAGGGCTTTTTGAAACTGTTGGTTGGGGCTTTGTGGAACTGTCTTTTAGCAGATGTGATATGTAACTGTTAGGCAGGCATTATGGGTAGGGTATAAAGGTTGGACTAGATGGACGTATGTCTTTATACATCCTCCAATACTATGTTACTATGTAACTGTTATACAGACATTATGGGTAGGGTATAAAGGTTGGACTAGATGGACGTATATGTCTTTATACAACCTCCAATACTATGATAATATGTAACTGTTATACAGACATTATGGTAGGGTATAAAGGTTGGACTAGATGGACAGATATCTTTATACAACCTCCAATACTATGTTACTATGTAACTGTTATACAGACATTATGGGTAGGGTATAAAGGTAGGACTAGATGGATGTATGTCCTTATAACCCTAATACTATGTTAACTATGTAACTGTTATACAGACATTATGGGTAGGAGAATACAGGTTGGACTAGAAGGACATAGTCTTTATACAACCTCCAATACTATGTTACTATGTAACTGTATACAGACATTATGGGTAGGGTATAAAGGTTGGACTAGATGGACGTATGTCTTTATACAACCTCCAAATAATGTTACTATGTAACTGTTATACGCATTATGGGTAGAGAATAAAGGTTGGCTAGATGGACGTATGTCATTATTCAACCTCCAATACTATGTACTATGTAACTGTTATACAGACATTATGGGTAGGGATAAAGGGTTGGACTAGATGGACCTATGTCTTTATACAACCCCAATACTATGTTTACTATGTAACTGTTATACAGACATTATGGGAAGGGTATAAAGGTTGGACTAGATGGACATGTCTTTATAAAACCTCCAATACTATGTTACTATGTAACTGTTATACAGACATATGGAGGGTATAAAGTTTGGACTAGATGGACGTATGTCTTTATACAACCTCCATACTATGTTACTATGTAACTGTTATACAGACATTATGGGTAGGGTATAAAGGTTGGACTAGATGGACGTATGTCTTTATACAACCTCCAATACTATGTACTATGTAAAATGTTATACAGACATTAGGGTAGGGTATAAAGGTTTGGACTAGATGGACGTATGTCTTTTATACAACCTCCAATACTATGTTACTATGTAACTTATACAGACATTATGGGTAGGGTTAAAAGTTGGACCTATGATGGACGTGATGTCTTTATACAACCTCCAATACTATGTTACTATGTAATGTTATACAGACATTATGGGTAGGGTATAAAAGGTTGGACTAGATGGACGTATGTTTTATACAACCTCCAATACTATGTTACATGTAACTGTTATACAGACATTATAGGTGGGTATAAAGGTTGGACTAGATGGACGTATGTTTTTAACAACCTCCAATACTATGTTTACTATGTAACCTGTTATACAGACATTAGGGTAGGGTATAAAGTTGGACTAGATGGACGTTGTCTTTATACAACCTCCAATTACTATGTTACTATGTAACTGTTATACAGACATTATGGGTAGGGTTATAAAGGTTGGACTAGAGGACGTATGTTTTTATTACAACCTACCAATACTATGTTATATGTAACTGTTATACAGACATTATGGTAGGGTATAAGGTTGGACTAGATGGACGTATGTCTTTATACAACCTCCAATACTATGTTACTATATAACTGTTATACAGAC
Organism: Hymenochirus boettgeri; assembly: GCA_019447015.1. Taxonomy (NCBI): domain Eukaryota; kingdom Metazoa; phylum Chordata; class Amphibia; order Anura; family Pipidae; genus Hymenochirus; species Hymenochirus boettgeri. The sequence goes on from CM033475.1 coordinate 17,057,888, forward strand.
CATTATGGGATAGGGTATATAAAGGTTGGACTAGATGGACGTATGTTTTTATACACCACCCAATACTTGTTACTATGTAACTGTTATACAGACATTATGGGTAGGGTATAAAGGTTGGACTAGATGGACGTTATGTCCTTATACACATCTAATCTATGTTACTATGTAACTGTTATACAGACATTATAGGTAGGGTATAAAGGTTGGACTAGATGGACGTATGTTTTATACAACCTCCAATATTATGTTACTATATAACTGTTATACAGACATTATGGGTAGGGGATAAAAGGTTGGACTAGATGGACGTATGTTTTATACAACCACCAATACTATGTTACTATGAACTGTTATACAGACATTATGGGTAGGGTATAAAGGTTGGACGAGATGGACGTATGTCTTTATACAACCTCCAATATTATGTTACTATTAACTGTATACAGACATTATGGGTAGAGAATAAAGGTTGGACTAGATGGACGTTGTTTTATACAAACACAATACTATGTTACTATGTAACTGTTTACAGACATTAGGGTAGGGTATAAAGGTTTGGACTAGATGGATGTGTGTCTTTAACACCCTTCCAATACATGTTACTATGTAACTGTATACAGACATTATGGGTAGGGTATAAAGGTTGGACTAGATGGACGTATTGTCTTTATACAACCCCAATACTATGTTACTATATAACTGTTATACAGACATTATGGGTAGAGATACAGGTTGGACTAGAGAGTATGTTTTTATTACAACCACCAATACTATGTTACTATGTAACTGTTATACAGACATTATGGGTAGGGTATAAAGGTTGGACTAGATGTGATGTATGTCTTTATACAACCTCCAATACTATGTTACTATGTAACTGTTGACAGACATTATGGGTAGGGTATAAAGGTTGGACTAGATGGAGTATGTCTCTATACAACCTCCAATACTATGTTACTATGTAACTGTTATACAGACATTATGGGGTAGGGTATAAGGTTGGACTAGATGGAGTATGTCTCTATACAACCTCCAATACTATGTTACTATGTAACTGTTAGACAGACATTATGGGTAGGGTATAAAGGTTGGACTAGATGGACGTTATGTCCTTATACAACCTCTAATACTATGTTAATATGCAAAATTCTCTATAGCATCACAGACATTTGCTCCTTTTACAATTGTTCTCCATGTTTTATGCCTTGTTTTTTTTCCTGCTTTTGTGTCCTCTCTGCAGAGTATCCAGACCCCAGACTAATCTACAGAAAATCTTCACAATGCAGAACTCGGAACATATAAACAGACACAAGGTTGTGTGATTTCCGGTCAATATTTATAGCTAAACCTTAACATATCGTAATTTATTTTAAATTTTGTACCACAAACATAGTTGAAAGTAGAGCAGGACTCACCTATGACATTCAAGTGGTAGGTGTGGTTTATGGAGCCATGTTCATTCTCCACAATACAAGTGTAGATCCCCTTGTCTGATGGAACGACGCTCTCCATGATCAGGCTCCAGTGTTGGCTACGACCTGAGGGGAGAAGAAAAGATCTGAGGTAACAACGAGACAAAGAGCAGACTAAGAAAATGGCAGAATGAGGAATGCTGGGAAAAACGGAAGCCATATTTATAATAAGCAAAATACGGATCAAGAGGAAGTGAGGAGCAGGCTCAGGTGGACATGGGGTGAACGCAGAACAAGTTGAGAGTGGGGAGTTGAACAGTCTGAATGGGAAATTATGGATCTCAGGAACCAGAGGAATATATAAAGGAACACAGAGAAAATGAGATGTGGAGGAATGCAGAGGAGGGGTCACGGCTGTGCATGGCCTAGACTGGGGGGAGGGAAGGCAGGTATCTGTTTATACAATAAGGAGCCTCCTGTCAGGACACACAAGGTCCTATTCACCGGGAGACCTTGGCTCTGTAGCAGCTCATATTGTTGAAATCATTGTAAAGTGATGAGGGACCATCCAGACTATGGAACAGTCCCTATGGATTCACTCTTGTTAAAGGGAGTTGGAGCACAACGTGCGAGGCTTTGGACACAGAAGAGGTTTTATCTCTGGATTTTAATTGTTATGTTCTATCTCCCCACTAAGTAAAAGGGCAATTCCAGTCCCAGAAAATAAAAAGCAACACGAGAAGTTTTGTTGATTATTCAGCTTCTCTCTGTCCTGACCTTTTAAATCTGACCAATGGCCTGGAACTTTATTTTCCTATCCTAATTCCACTGACCAATGGCCTGAACTTTATTTCTTCTCTATCCTAATTCCACTGACCAATGGCCGAACTTTTATTCTCGCTCTATCCTATTCCACTGACCATGGCCTGGACTTTTATTTCTCGCTATCACTAATTCCACTGACCAATGGCCTGGGACTTTTATTCTCTCTATCCTAATTCCACTGGACCATGGCCTGGAACTTTTATTTCTCTCATCCTAATTCCACTGCCAATGGCCTGGAACTTTTATTTCTCTCTATCCTAATTCCACTGACCAATGGCCTGGAACTTTATTTTCTCCTATCCTAATTCCACTGACCAATGGCCGGAACTTTTATTTCTCTATCCTAATTCCACTGACCAATGGCCTGGAATTTATTTCTCTCTATCCTAATTCCACTGACAATGGCCTGGAAACTTTATTTCTCTCTATCCTAATTCCACGACCAATGGCCTGGAACTTTTATTTTCTTATCTATTCCACTGACCAATGGCCTGGAACTTTATTCTCTCTATCCTAATTCACCTGACCAATGGCCTGGAACTTTTATTTCTCTCTATCCTAATTCCACTGACCAATGCCTGGAACTTTTATTTCTCTCTATCCTAATTCCACTGACAATGGCCTGGAACTTTTATTTCTCTCTATCCTAATTCCACTGACCAATGGCCTGGGACTTTTATTTCTCGCTATCCTAATTCCACTGACCAATGGCCTGGACTTTTATTTCTCTCTATCCTAATTCCACTGACCAATGGCCTGGAATTTTATTTCTCTATCCTAATTCCACTGACCAATGGCCTGGAACTTTTATTTCTCTCTATCCTAATTCCACTGACCAATGCCTGGAACTTATTTCTCTCTATCCTAATTCCACTGACCAATGGCCTGGACTTTTATTTCTCTCTATCCTAATTCCAACTGACCAATGGCCTGGGACTTTTATTTTCTCTCTATCCTAATTCCACTGACCAATGGCCTGGACTTTTATTTCTCTCTATCCTAATTCCACTGACCAATGGCCTGAGACTTTTATTCTCTCTATCCTAATTCCACTGACCAATGCCTGGAACTTTTATTTCTCTACTCGAATTCCACTGACCAATTGCCTGGGACTTTTATTTCTCCTATCCTAATTCCACTGACATGTCAATGCCTGGAACTTTTATTTCTCTCTATCCTAATTCCACTGACCAATGGCCTGAGGACTTTTATTTCTCTCTCCTAATTCCACGACCAATGGCCGGGACTTTTATTCTCTCTATCCTAATTCCAATGACCAATGTCCTGGAACTTTTATTTCTCTCTATCCTAATTCCACTGACCAATGGGCTGGGATTTTTATTTCTCTCTATCCTAATTCCACTGACCAATGGCCTGAGACTTTTATTTCCTCTATCCTATTCCACTGACCAATGGCTGGACTTTTATTTCTCTCATCCTAATTCCACTGACCAATGGCCTGGGACTTATTCTCTCTATCCTAATTCCACTGACCAATGTCCTGGAACTTTTATTTCTCTCTTCCTAATTCCACTGACCAATGGCCTGGGAATTTATTTCTTATCTATCAATTCCACTGACCAATGTCCTGGAACTTTTTATTCTCTCTATCCTAATCCACTGACCAATGCCTGAGACTTTTATTTCTCTCTATCCTAATTACATGACAATGGCCTGAACTTTTATTTCTCTCTATCCTAATTCCACTGACCAATGGCTGAGACTTTTTCTCTCTATCCTAAATCCACTGACCAATGGCCTGAGACTTTTATTTCTCTTTCCTAATTCCACTGACCAATGCCTGGAACTTTTATTTCTCTCTATCCTAATTCACATGACCAATGGCCTGGACTTTTATTTCTCTCTATCCTAATTCCACTGACCAATGCCTGCCTGGAACTTTTATTTCTCTCTATCCTAATTCCACTGACCAAGGCCTGAACTTTTATTTCTCTCTAACCTAATTCCACTGACCAATGGCCTGAGACTTTTATTTCTCTCTATCCTAATTCCACTGACCAATGGCCTGGAACTTTTATTTCTCTCTATCCTAATTCCACTGACCAATGCCTGGAACTTTTATTTCTTCTATCATAATTCCACTGACCAATGGCCGAGAATTTTATTTCTCTCTATCCTAATTCCACTGACCAATGGCCTGGGACTTTTATTTCTCTCTATCCTAATTCCACTGACCAATGGCCTGGAACTTTTATTTCTCTCTATCCTAATTCCACTGACCAATGGCCTGAGACTTTTATTTCTCTCTATCCTAATTCCACTGACCAATGTCCTGGAACTTTTATTTTCTCTATCCTAATTCCACTGACCAATGGCCTGGGACTTTTATTTCTCTCTATCCTAATTCCACTGACCAATGGCCTGGAACTTTTATTTCTCTTATCCTAATTCCACTGACCAATGGCCTGAACTTTATTTCTCTCTATCCTAATTCCACTGACCAATGGCTGTGAGACTTTTATTTCTCTCTATCCTAATTCCACTGACAATGGCCTGAGAACTTTTATTTCTCTCTATCCTAATTCCACTGACCAATGGCCTGGAGACTTTATTTCTCTCTATCCTAATTCCAATGACCAATGGCTGAGACTTTATTTCTCTCTCTATCCTAATTCCACTGACCAATGCCTGGACTTTTATTCTCTCTATCCTAATCCACTGACCAATGGCCTGGACTTTATTTCTCTCTCTATCCTAATTCCACTGACAATGGCTGAACTTTATTTCTCTCTATCCTAATTCCACTGACCAATGGCCTGGAACTTTTATTTCTCTCTATCCTAATTCCACTGACCATGGCCTGGGACTTTTATTTCTCTTCCTAATTCCACTGACCAATGGCCTGGGACTTTTATTTCTCTCTATCCTAATTCCACTGACCATGGGGGATTTTATTTCTCTCTATCCTAATTCCACTGACCAATGGCCTGAGACTTTTATTTCTCTCTATCCTAATTCCACTGCCAATGGCTGGAACTTTTATTTCTTCTATCCTAATTCCATGACCAATGGCCTGGGACTTTTATTTCTCTCATCCTAATTCCACTGACCAATGGCCTGACTTTATTCTCTCTTATCCTAATTCCACTGACCAATGGCTGGAACTTTTATTTCTCTCTATCCTAATTCCCTGACCAATGGGCCTGAGGACTTTTATTTTCTCTATCCTAATTCCACTGACCAATGGCCTGGAGACTTTATTTCTCTCTATCCTAATTCCACTGACCAATGCCTGGAGACTTTATTTCTCTCATCCTAATTCCATGACCAATGGCCTGGAACTTTTATTCTCTCTATCCTAATTCCACTGACCAATGGCCTGGACTTTTATTCTCTCTATCCTAATTCCATGACCAATGGCTGGGACTTTATTTCTCTCTATCCTAATTCCATGACCAATGGCCTGGGACTTTTTTTTCTCTATCCTAATTCCACTGACCAATGGCCTGGACTTATTTCTTCTATCCTAATCCACTGACCAATGCTGGGACTTTTATTCTCTCATCCTAATCCACATGACCAATGGCCTGGGACTTTTATTCTCTCTATCTAATTCCACGACCAATGGCCTGGGACTTTATTCTCTCATCCTAATTCACTGACACAATAGGCCTGAGGACTTTTATTTCTCTCTATCCTAATTCCACGACCAATGGCCTGGGACTTTATTTTCTCTATTCCTAATTCACTGACCAATGGCCTGGACTTTATTTCTCTCTATCCTAATTCCACTGACCAATGGCCTGTGAGACTTTTATTTCTCTCTATCCTAATTCCACTGACCAATGGCTGAGAACTTTATTTCTCTCTATCTAATTCCCTGACCAATGGCCTGGACTGATTTCTCTATCCTAATTCCACTGACCAATGCCTGAACTTTATTTCTTCTATCCTAATTCCATGACAATGGCCTGGGACTTTTATTTTCTATTCCTAATTCCACTGACCATGGCTGGAGACTTTTATTTCTCTATCCTAATTCCACTGACCAATGGCTGAGACTTTTATTCTCTCTCTCCTAATTCCACTGAGAATGGCCTGGGACTTTTATTTCTCTCTATCCTAATTCCAATGACCAATGGCCTGAGACTTTTATTTTATCTATCCTTATCCATGACCAATGGCCTGGGATTTTATTCTCTCTATCCTAATTCCACTGACAATGGCCTGACTTTTATTTCTCTCTATCCTAATTCCACTGACCAATGGCTGAGACTTTATTTCTCTCTATCCTATTCCACTGACCAATGGCCTGGGACTTTATTTCTATATCTAATTCCACTGACCAATGGCCTGGAACTTTTATTTCTCTCTATCCTAATTCCACTGACCAATGGCCTGAGACTTTTATTTCTCTCTATCCTAATTCCACTGACCAATGGCCTGGGACTTTTATTTCTCTCTATCCTAATTCCACTGACCAATGGCCTGGGACTTTTATTTCTCTCTATCCTAATTCCACTGACCAATGTCCTGGAACTTTTATTTCTTACCGTCCATAAACAATTCTCCGTATTTAAACATTCACCTGGATCTAATTTCGAAAATGCAAAAAATACATCTGATCCCTTTATATTCCACACGATCTGTAATCTAAGGAATAGGCCCCAAGACAAATGTCCAATCTCTCATAAGACAAATGTCCAATCTATCTAAGAACCGCCTAGCCTGTTTTTTTATGCAATCAATTTGAGATCACAAAATGAATGGGTCAGATAGATATCTCAAATCCATCTAATATGGCCATAATGTCTGCTGGGCCCCATTGCAGTTATACCCCTGCTTCCCTTGTATCTACACCTTTGGAAACACTGGGCCCCATTGCAGTCATACCCCTGTTCCCCTTGTATCTTCCTACAACACCCTGGAAACACTGGGCCCTGCAGTCATACCCCTGCTTCCCTTGTATCTACACCTCTGGAAACACTGGGCCCCATTGCAGTTATACCCCTGCTTCCCTTGTATCTACACCTTTGGAAACACTGGGCCCATTGCAGTTCATACCCCTGTTCCCCTTGTATCACACCTCTGGAAACGCTGGCCCATTGCGTAATACCCCTGTTCCCCTTGTATCTACACCCCTGGAAAACCTGGGCCCCATTGCAGTCATACCCCTGCCCCTTCCCTTGTATCTACACCTCTGGAAACACTGGGCCCCATTGCGGTCATACCCCTGCTTTCCTTGTATCTACACCCTGGAAACACTGGGCCCCATTGCAGTCATACCCCTGCTTCCTTGTATCTACACCTCTGGAAACACTGGGCGCATTGCAGTCATACCCCTGCTTTCCTTGTATCTACACCTCTGGAAACACTGGGCCCCATTGCGGTCACACCCCCTGCTTCCCTTGTACCTACACCTCTGACCAGGAACTTGGCATTAGTCATATTTAAATGTTGAGGTTTTTTGCATACGAACTATGAATTAAAACTCCCCACTGACTGATGAATTACTGTCCCTTAATTACTTTACCATTCAAAGGGAAGGCCAAATTTACATATCAGTAAAGCAGCTCTATTTTCTGTTTTTTAACATCAGACTTCGCTACAAGAATGTTTGAAATTTATACCTGATTTATAAGGCTGCAGTCGCACTACGACGCACGGTAATGCGGGTGAAATGTTTGTGCATAAACATGCTTTACCGCACATGTGGGCTGAGATTACGCCAATTTTCATATCGGAGCACATTCCATTCACTAACATGCGCTCCAAAACGCATTGCAGACCAGTGTTGCCACCCACATTATGATAGCCTGGCGAAATCTATCGTTAACATCGACCATACTCGACAAACAATGTATGTACAGAAACCTATGTAGTGCCGTATTAGTCCAGTATATAGATATTTTAAAAGAAGTACTGTGACTTTTTCTATGGACTATCAGTTTATTTAGTTGACAAGCTTTGAGGGCTAAACCCTCTTCCTCATGCTCTGACCTGATGAAGAGGGTATAGACCTCGAATGCTTGTCAACTAAATAACTGTTAGTCCATAGACAAAGTATCACAGTACTCTCTTTAAATACCTGTTTTTACAGATCTGTAACGACTAAGGTTTTGGGGGTTGATCTACCTAAATATAATAATCATTTTGGGGGTGAACTTACCCTGTAATATCAATAAGCTCCTATGCCCCATGAGTGATATGAGATACCGATTTAGTGATCTGAGATATAGTTTTTGGCCAGCAGCCCCCTACAGTATATTAATGATTATATCATCTGAACTGATGAATCTTTATCAGTTAGCCTGGGTACATACAGGACAATCACTATCTGTCGTGGCAAAGTAGCCGCAACCATCCATCGTTCACCGCTACCGATCGGGCAGTCCTTAGGGAATCGGCGTGAACCACCAGCATTTCCGGATCAGACACAGGTCACCGAGATCTGTCCAAGCCGTTGGCACCCAAACCATACAATATTTTCAGCCGACCAACAGATACACGGTAATCGGTCAGTTGCCCGAAAATATTGTATGGGTGTACCCAGCCTTAATCTCCCATCCCCTATTCCACCTGGTCTCCAAAAAGACTATCAGAGGCGTAAGTGAGTAATCACGGGCCCCCCTCAAACTATAATCCGTGCTTAATCCACAGGGGTTTTCTGGAGTACGCTATATCTGTCACAGCAAATTATTATATATTTTTTAAAAGCAACTTACTTTGCCCTACAAAGGTTTTTTCCATCTGTACTGATCCCCTGCAGTCCTACCAGCCCCTTGCATGTTAACTGATCCATGTTTTCATATGTTTGTCACTATGAGAGGTAAGTGTTATAGTTTAATCAACCCTCTAATGTAACTTGGTTTTCATGTCTTTCAGCTTCCCGGAGTACCGATCACAGTGGACAGAGACTGGGACCATCAGCTAAAATTAGCAGTAGCCTGGGACAGGCCAGATATAGCCGAAAGCCAGATATTTACTGAGGATTGGATGTGGAAGGTGAGAGGGTAAAGTACATCAAATTCAGAAAATTCCTGAATTTTTGTTTTTTAAAAAATGTACTCTTTGTTTTAAGAGCAGTCTACCCCTTTATATAAAAAAACCTGTATATTGGTAAAGCAACCAAAACCCACAAACTGTAATAGTTAACATTCTGAAGATGTAACTACCTGAAATGTGCCCAAAGTTCAGTTAGCAGCTGTCAGTCATTATGTGAATATCTCAGTCCAGGAACGCTGACGGTGTGTTTTAGGAGGTCGGTGTTTTGGGGGTGTTTTTTGGTGGGAACTTGCCATTGGATTGGACAAGGATCGTTGTATACACAGAAGCCAACTGATTGGACATTTTGCACCCCCCCCCCCAAAAAAAATCAGGTCAAGGAGTGTGGAGTTGCAGATTGAGACTAGAAGATGTCAATTCCCCAGCCTCTAAAAGGAGAACAATACTTACATTTCCCCACCCTTCATTTTCCTTTCCAATGAAAGTCCCCAGGTTAAGAACCTAAACCGCTAGGTCCTTACCCTCAGTTACAGTAGATGTTCTACTTACAGTATAACCTAATTTCCTCTTCGGTCCGGTCAACTTCCACCTCTTTCGTCACTCTGGGACTGGACTTACGGTTAGATGCACTTCTTGCATTTACTGCTGAAATCAGTTTTCCTACGCCAATTAAAGTCTTTAGTTCTATGTGAGAACTACCAATAATTGGCTGTATGTCCTCCAACATTCTGTATAGGGTTATCGCAAACACCTCTATTCTATGGGAAACAACCCAACTTAATCATCTCTCTTAATAACACAAATTCTCCATCCCTCTCTGTACTCTTTCCTTTCTACAGACTGGTGCCTAGCCACAGTCACATTTAAATTGCAGGGAACTTATTATCCTTATATTATAATGTGGAGGGCGCATTATTTCTTATAATACATAAGGTTTATATATTTAATTTGTTTTCTTAAGCTGTGTACAGTTATGACATCAGTACCATTACAATGCTGTCATTTTAAAAGCAAATACTAGAAGAAACTGACCGTGATTTACTTTCTTTTTCCAACCCAGGTCAACCAGGATTAATCCTTTGTAGTTGTTACCCAGTATGCAGTCTGCTTTCTGTGACTCATAGGAAAGAATAGGCCCTCTATCTGCTCTTACTATTAAAATGACAGTTTTACCATTTAAACTATTATGGGGTGTTTGATGGATGGCAGAAAGGTATGGGAGCTGCAGTGACATAGCTAAGTGATTTTTATAAGAAAAATTACACTGCCCAACCTATATATTGGAGCCTCTTATGTATATAATATGTGTATATATATCCACTCAGTATTTTACTGCTCATGTGACAGGGTGTTCTTGGGGTTTTTTTGGCAGCCCTCGGACCTTTATACTGCCCTGATGATCGCCCTTATCGATGACAACCGTCCTTTGTTCGCCTCTTTCTTGAACATGGTTGTCCTTTTCTGAATTCGTCATTGGGAGAGATTAACTGAATTGTATAACCACACTGACCCTTCAAGTCTGATTCACAGCAAACTAGAGAGGGAGGCTCTTCTTGACCCATCCATAGGCTTGGTGGACCATTGATTAAGCTCATCATGTGTCCACTGTCCTGCTGAACTTCTTGGAGGATTCACAGAGCATTTATATCCTGGTGGAAAGTCACATCGGCTTCAATCGTTCTCACACATCAACTTTAGGGTAACTAATTAGAGGAATTAATAGCAGCTGCCTGGTGATTGTTTGATCTCCAATGTAACATCCAATCTCTTTCCAGAAAGTGAAGTCCTCACCATATTCTGTGCAGGATTTGAAGCACCCTGTCCGAGACCTATTGATCTGGTGTATTGTACAGAACCGAGCAGAGTTGGCAGAGATAATCTGGCGCCAGGTACAATTAAGGTTAAATAAGTCAACTCTTTAACCAAAAGTTACTTACTTCATTATATAAGAGAACTGCAGTAGATTCTTCTATGTTTTAAAAAAAAACACATTTCCTGAAGAATAATGGCACACTTGTAGGCCCTTTATATCACCATGCTTTGGGTTATCATAGGGAGGTTCCAGATGAAATGAAATGTCACATTCGACATGTGTTTCTTTTGTACAGTATAGTATTTGAGGTTGAATAAAGACATACGTCCATCCAGTCCAACCCATCTAGCAATATCCTCATTTCCTGCCTAACTGTTGATCCAGAGGAAGGCAAAGAAATTCCTTCCTGACTCCAAGTGACAGTCGGAAATTTCCCTGGATCAACTCTACTTTATGTATCATACCAGTAACTTGTAACATTCCTTGTTTCAGAAACTCATCCAGCTTTTATTAAACGACCAAGAACCTGCCATAACAACGTCCACTGGAAGACAGTTCCATAGCTTTACCGTTCTCACAGTGACAAACCCTTTCCCAACTCTACTTTATGTATCAATACCAGTAACTTGTAACATTCCTTGTGGCAGAAACTCATCCAGCTTTTTATTAAACTGACCAATGAACCTGCCATAACAACGTCCACTGGAAGTCAGTTCCATAGCTTTACCGTTCTCACAGTGACAAACCCTTTCCCAACTCTCTTTATGTATCAATACCAGTAACTGTAACATTCCTTGTTTGTAGAAACTCATCCAGCTTTTTATTAAACTGACCAATGAACCTGCCATAACAACGTCCACTGGAAGACAGTTCCATACTTTACCGTTCTCACAGTGACAAACCCTTTCCCAACTCTACTTTATGTATCAATACCAGTAACTTGTAACATCCTTTTTTGTAGAAACTCATCCAGCTTTTTATTAACTGACCATAACCTGCCATAACAACTTCCACTGGAAGACAGTTCCATAGCTTTACCGTCTCACAGTGACAAACCCTTTCCCAACTCTACTTTATGTATCAATACCAGTAACTTAACATTCCTTGTTTGTAGAAACTCATCCAGCTTTTATTAAACTCCAATGAACCTACCATAACAACGTCCACTGGAAGACAGTTCCATAGCTTTACCGTTCTCACAGTGACAACCCTTTCCCAACTCTACTTTATGTTATCAATACCAGTAACTTGTAACATTCCTTGTTTGTAGAAACTCATCCAGCTTTTTATTAAACTGACCAATGAACCTGCCATAACAACGTCCACTGGAAGACAGTTCCATAGCTTTACTGTTCTCACAGTGACAACCCTTTCCCAACTCTACTTTTGTATCAATACCAGTAACTTGTAACATTCCTTGTTTGTAGAAACCATCCAGCTTTTTATTAAACTGACCAATGAACCTGCCATAACAACGTCCACTGAAGACAGTTCCTAGCTTTACCGTTCTCACAGTGAACACCCTTTCCCAACTCTACTTTATGTATCAATACCAGTAACTTGTAACATTCCTTGTTTGTAGAAACTCATCCAGCTTTTTATTAAACTGACCAATGAACCTGCCATAACAACCTCCACTGGAAGACAGTTCCATAGCTTTACCGTTCTCACAGTGACAAACCCTTTCCCAACTCTACTTTATGTATCAATACCAGTAACTTGTAACATACCTTGTTTGCAGAAACTCATCCAGCTTTTTATTAAACTGACCAATGAACCTGCCGTAACAACTTCCACTGGAAGACAGTTCCATAGCTTTACCGTTCTCACAGTGACAAACCCTTTCCCACTCTACTTTATGTATCAATACCAGTAACTTGTAACAACCTTGTTTGCAAAACTCATCCAGCTTTTATAAACTGACCAATGACCTGCCATAACAACGTCCACTGAAGACAGTTTCCATAGCTTTACCGTTCTCACAGTGACAAACCCTTTCCCAACTCTACTTTATGATCAATACCAGTAACTTGTAAACATACCTTGTTTGCAGAAACTCATCCAGCTTTTATTAAACTGACCATGAACCTGCCGTAACAACGTCCACTGGAAGACAGTTCCATAGCTTTATACCGTTCTCACAGTGACAAACCCTTTCCCAACTCTACTTATGTATCAATACCAGTAACTTGTAACATTCCTTGTTTGCAGAAACTCATCCAGCTTTTTATTAAACTGACCAATGAACCTGCCAAAACACGTCCACTGGAAGACAGTTCCATAGCTTTACCGTTTCCACAGTGACAAACCCTTTCCCAACTCTACTTTATTATCAATACCAGTAATTGTAACATTCCTTGTTTGCAGAAACTCATCCCACTTTTTATTAAACTGACCAATGAACCTGCCATAACAACGTCCACTGAAGTCAGTTCCATAGCTTTACCGTTCTCACAGTGACAACCCTTTCCCAACTCTACTTTATGTATCAATACCAGTAACTTGTAACATTCCTTTTTTGTAGAAACTCATCCAGCTTTTTATTAAACTGACCAATGAACCTGCCATAACAACGTCCACTGGAAGACAGTTCCATAGCTTTACCGTTCTCACAGTGACAAACCCTTTCCCAACTCTACTTTATGATCAATACCAGTACCTTGTAACATTCCTTGTTTGTAGAAACTCATCCAGCTTTTTATTAAACTGACCAATGAACCTCCATAACAACGTCCACTGGAAGACAGTTCCATAGCTTTACCGTTCTCACAGTGACAAACCCTTTCCCAACTCTACTTTATGTATCAAATCCAGTAACTTGTAACATTCCTTGTTGTAGAAACTCATCCAGCTTTTTATATAACTGACCATGAACCTGCCATAACAACTTCCACTGGAAGACGTTCCATAGCTTTACCGTTCTCACAGTGACAAACCCTTTCCCAACTCTACTTTATGTATCAATACCAGTAACTTGTAACATACCTTGTTGCAGAAACTCATCCAGCTTTTTATTAACTGACCAATGAACCTGCCATAACAACGTCCACTGGAAGACAGTTCCATAGCTTTACCGTTCTCACAGTGACAAACCCTTTCCCAACTCTACTTTTGTATCAATACCAGTTAACTTGTAACATACCTTGTTTGCAGAAACTCATCCAGCTTTTTATTAAACTGACCAATGAACCTGCCGTAACAACGTCCACTGGAAGACCAGTCCATAGCTTTACCGTTCTCACAGTGAAAAACCCTTTCCGAACTTGAAGCCTAAACCTTTTTCTTCAAGTCTAAGGATGTCCACGTGTCCTCTGACATGTTCTATTGGTGAACAATGTCCCAGAGTTTATTGTATGGCCCGTTAATGTATTTATACACAGTAATCATATCCCCACGCAAGCGCATTTCTCCAGCGTACATAATTGTAACTTTTCCAGTCTCTTCATATTCAAGTCCCCCAATCCCCTTATTAATTTAGTTGCCCTTCTCTGGACCCTTTCCATTTCAAGATGTCCTTTTTGTAAATAGGGTTCCATAATTGCACTGCATATTCCAAATGAGGCCTTACCAGTGCTTTGTAAAGAGGGAGAATTCATTTTCCTCCCTTGAATCCATACCTCTCTTTATACAAGACAATACCATGCTGGCTCTGGCTGTTGCCGCCTGGCACTGCTTGCTTCCTTTAAGTTTGTATATCCACCAAAACTCCAAGATCCCTTTCCAACAGGGATTCACTTAACACAGAGCCATTTATAGTATAAGCAGCACAAGGATTTTTAAGTCCAAAATGCATCACCTTCCATTATACAACAATCACGAAACGTCTTCAAGAACTAAACTTCAAGTCCAGTTGATCTTTGAATGCATCAGATATCTCCTGAAATGTATGAAAAAATCTTGCCCCATTCTGTGCTCTAGATACCTGCGGGTAGTCAGCAGGCAGCCATGGTGGATTTTTGGTATCTCCTGCACATGCTCAATAGAGGAAACTCCAATACATACACGAAAAGTAATGAGTAATAATGAGAGCTAATATGAGTATAATAATGAGTAACCTTTTGTGTCTTTGATAGTCTCATTTTATTCTCGCTCTTGCTTTCCAATCCTGTACTTCTCTGACACACTGGTTTTACCTTATTAAATAAAACAGGTTAAGTGTCCGCGATGGGTAGATTGCCTAAAGTTAAGTTTTTTGTAATTATTTGTCCTTAAGGACAATTAACTAACCTACCACTCATCATCTTCTAACCATATGAAATACTCCAAGGAGCTTTACCACTAGGACATTGTCTTTGAGTACTTGCTGATCAACTGTTTTACTTACTGTAGTTTTCCTCTTTTGGATTCTCTTCTCAGTCAGCGACATGGCCAATGTGAAGACGCGCTTCTTGCAGAGTGCGTCTTCCTATTGGTCTTGTCACTGACAAAATGAGGGGAGGAGTTAGACGGGACTAGTGAGGAACATTTATAGTAAGTTTATCAGCTGTACCCAAGGTTAACAACATAGCGGTTTAGGAGGTGGGTGACTTCAATTGTCTTTTAAAATATTAAATATTCAGACTAAATGTTGTGTGTGAGTGAAACCTTATTTGAATCCCTTTGCTTTATCTTCAGTCCCCAGACTGCATGGTAGGAGCCCTTGCCTGCAGTAAGATCCTTAAGGCCTTGTCCAAGAGGAAATGATCAAGAGCAAGAAAAGCATGAGGTCATTGGCTGATCTGTGTGAAGAAAGGGCAGTGGGTAAGTAGGAAGCCTATGTGAAAGAACCAATTCTCCCGCAGTGGGTGGGACAGTCTCCAAATCTATTTCCGTCTAGAATAACCATGAGGTTTAAACTGGGGATCTGGTTCCAAGTTTTAAGGGGAAATGTGGTCGCCAAACAGTTTCAAACAAATTTTAAATGAAAGGGTGGGTTCCTACCTTATCAACCACCCTCTACGTGCTGCACAGCCCAAGATTAAAAGAATCAATGATCAGAAAGTTAAGGGTGGGAGGTTCTGAATCTGTGGTCACAAATAATAGTTCCTTTAATCTATGGTTGGCACATGCTCAGTGCAGGAAAAAGCAGAAAAAACAAGTAGAGATCGAGTTACAGTGACTGAAGGGGAGGAGGGGGGGGGCAGAACAGCCCACAGCAGGGAGTGTGTACGGTGTGTTTATTTTTCTAATGGAGGATAAGGAGACGAAGAGGGATTATCACATGGGTTTGAAGCTGGAAATGCAGGGGATCTGGTGATGCTGCACCATATCACACATAAAAATATCTTCGAAACTATGTAAAAAAAATATGAAAGTAATTTGCAAAAATACTCAGTAAAGAAATTCCTGTCAATTTACAAAAGTCATTTTTGGACCACTGTTACCCTTAAAGGGTATGTCCACCCTTACACCTATTTTTTAATATAGACCTTCCCCCTGGTCCCCCGCCCCAACCGCATTATTTTATTTAGAAAGCCCCCCAAACTCTACTTACCTCCCCTCTTTCCTCCGCCGCCTCTGGCCTCTGCTTGCGAGAAATGCAAGCAGGAGGGCGGGACCGGCAGTCGACGTCTGTGATTGGCTGAGCGGCAGCCAATCACGGACGCGCGCTGCCGGCAGCTCACTTCAGCGGAGGAAAGAGAGAGGTAAGTAAGAGTTTGGGAGCTTTCTAAAATAAAAAATTATGCGGTTGGGCTGGGGCACCAGGGGGATTACTATATTAAAGGGGATTAACGCTAGGGGGAGGGAATCCGGAGAGGGAGGGAGGGGGAAAGGGCTGCAGTACGCATGCCAAACTTCTCCCGGAGGCCAGGTAGGAGGCAGTTGGTGGTCAGTTTTGGGACTTTGGGGTGGGACACAGGAGAACCCTATGGAGCTGCGATGTGAGGTAAGGATTAAACTACACTACATGGTGGGGCGCAGTAGTTGGGGGGATTATAGTTTTGGGGGGTGGACATGCCCTTAATGAATGGATAACTTCCATCTAGGTCCCCATGTTAGAGGTTGTCCCAAAGTCTTCTAGCTCTTCATTCAAACACTTATATGGTGTCAGTGTATAGTCAGCATAACATCTGCACTGCTGTTTAAAGATTAGCCCAAAGTCAACCTGGGTTTCCAATCTGTTCAATCTAGGGGTGTTTTCCGAGTGTCACAAAACGATGAAAGTCGAGCTGAAAAACTTCTCATCCGTGTGTCTCCTGTGGGGTAAAACCACGTCCTTAGATCTCCCCAGAATCCCAAGGGCAGATGTTTATGTCCGACAGTGGAGTACAGGTCAGAATACTTCTACAACACAGCATTAAAAATTGATGAATGAATTTTCGAAATCACGCCTTATAGCTGAACACTTTAATACTATAATTTTATTAATATTGTTACTAGTAACATATTATTTTCATATTATATTATATCTACCCCCCTTAATGGATCCCTATGGGACCCAACTGTCCGTAATATCTCAGCATGCTACGGCATAGTAGCGCGCCGATTATAACCAGGGAGTGAAGTGCTTTACCCCAGCCTCATCCCCTTTCATTCCCATTGCTAACACTTACGGCCTTGATCTCCTCCGGAGCTGCACCAATAACAAGTATAGAAACTATAGCCGCATTCCTTTTCTCTGGTAACGCCCTCCCCGGCGTAACAGTAACGCGCTACAGTTGTTTAAAGACGACGGAAGTTCAGGTCTGGTCTTTTAAACGTCTGATCGGGTGTATGTTTCATTCATACATGCGATCAGCTGTTTAAAAACAGCTGATCATGGAGGGGATGGATCAGGGGCCTCCAATCTCATGGGGGGACCTGGGCCCCTGCTGTTACGCCACTGAACAATAGTTAGAAAGCTGTTTCTGTGCCATCTCCAAGCTCTTTCATTGTCTGTGATGTCAACTGTCACATTCATAATGGAAGAAGCTTCTTGTGCAGTCCATGCTAAAGGGACTCCTCTCAGTGGGGCCCACAGAGTTACAGGGGAATCCCCCTGGGGCCCACAGCCCATTCACCCAAGAAAACAGAAAACTGCTAAAATTCAGTTGTAGTAAGATAGATATGTAAATGAGTCATAATAGAGATATGAAATTTTAGGTGAGCCCTAAACTCATCCTGGTGGGCCCCTAGTGTCAGATTTCCTGGTGGACCCCAACAGTCCAGTCCGACACTTAGTGGGATTATTTCTTCCATTCGGGTGGTATATTTGCTAGGATGACAACATGATCCATATGTACAGAGCACTGCTAAAGCATCTATAGTTTGAATGGAAATTTAGATAAATATAACCATAATCCTATTCAAATAAATTGTCCACTTTCTATGCAGATGTTCCCAATAGGACCTGGTGTGGGAGGCTTTATAATGTCTGTCTAGTGTATGGCCATAATGTCTGTCTAGTGTATGGCCATAATTTCTGCCTAGTGTATGGCCATAATGTCTGTCTAGTGTATGGTCATAATGTCTGTCTAGTGTATGGCCATAATGTCTGTTTAGTGTATGGCCATAATGTCTGTCTAGTGTATGGCCATAATGTCTATCTAGTGTATGGCCATAATGTCTGTCTAGTGTATGGCCATAATGTCTGTCTAGTGTATGGCCATAATGTCTATCTAGTGTATGGCCATAATGTCTGTCTAGTGTATGGCCATAATGTCTGTCTTGTGTATGGCCATAATGTCTGTCTAGTGTATGGCCAGCTCTAAGTACAAACAGACCTTGAAGTTATGCTTTTTCTATGATACAATGAATGTCGGTATCTCCAGTCACATTATACACAACCTCCTATAAAATGTCTATTTGTGCATTAGATAAAAGAGAGGAACGTGGGTGTCTGGTTTTTTTGCCTGCAGAATGAAAGGAATCGAACCATTCGTATGGTATGTAAATATGGTGACACATCTGTGGTTAATAACCAGCCACCCCCAGCACCCACTGTAGGAACTGGAGAACCAGGACTAACATTCCTAAAGATTGGAGAGATTTACAGCAAGAACCCCCACAGCACAAAGCTCCTTGTGTTTTGTAAACACACATTGTGTGGCCCAGTGATTACACGTCACATGTTCCAATACACAAAGTGATAAGTACAATTCAGATTATCCCAGGGGGAGGTAAAGGATTAAACACTCATTCAGCCTCTGGAATATTCCACGTTATGTTCAATCAACAGACTATGTAACGCCAATGGTTCCTCCACAGGTGTATCTGGGTCCCCCACCCCAGACCACAGACTATGTAACGCCAATGGTTCCTCCACAGGTGTACCTGGGTCCCCCACCCCAGACAACAGACTATGTAACGCCAATGGCTCCTCCACAGGTGTACCTGGGTCCCCCACCCCAGACCACAGACTATGTAACGCCAATGGCTCCTCCACAGGTGTACCTGGGTCCCCCACCCCAGACAACAGACTATGTAACGCCAATGGCTCCTCCACAGGTGAACCTGGGTCCCCCACCCCAGACCACAGACTATGTAACGCCAATGGTTCCTCCACAGGTGAACTGTCCCCCACCCCAGAACCACAGAATATGTAACGCCAATGGTCCTCCAAGGTGAACCTGGGTCCCCCACCCCAGACAACAGACTAGAACGCCAATGGCTCCTCCACAGGGTGAACCGTGGGTCCCCACCCCAGACAACAGACTATGTAACGCCAATGGTTCCTCCACAGGTGAACCTGGGTCCCCCACCCCGACAACAGACTAGTTAACGCCAATGGTCCTCCACAGGTGAACCTGGGTCCCCCACCCCAACAACAGACTATGTATATGCCAATGGCTCCTCCACAGGTACCTGGGTCCCCCACCCCAGACAACAGACTATGTAACGCCAATGGCTCCTCACAGGTGAACCTGGGTCCCCCACCCCAGACAAAGACTATGTAACGCAATGGTCTCCACAGGTGAACTGTCCCCCCCCAGAAAACAGATATGTAAGCCAAGCTCCTCACAGGTGTACCTGGGTCCCCCACCCCGACAACAGAATATGTAACGCCAATGGCTCCTCCACAGGTGAAACCTGGGTCCCCCACCCCAGACCACAGACTATGTAACGCCAATGGCTCGTCACCACAGGTGTACCTGGGTCCCCCACACCAGACAAACAGACAGTAACGCCCAATGGCTCCTCCACAGGTTGTACCGGGTCCCCCACCCAGACAACAGACCGTAAACGCCAATGGCTCCTCCACAGGTGAACCTGGGTCTCCCACCCAGACCACAGACTATGTAACGCCAATGGCTCCTCCAAGGTGAACCTGGGTCCCCCACCCCAGACAACAGACATGTAACGCATGGCTCCTCCACAGGTGTACAGGCCTGGGTCCCCCACCCCAGAAACAGACTATGTAACGCCAATGGTCCTCCACAGGTGTAACCCGGGTCCCCCACCCCAGACAACAGACATGTAACGCCAATGGCTCCTCCACAGGTGGACCTGGGTCCCCAACCCAGACAACAGACTATGTAACGCCAATGGCTCCTCCACAGGGTGACCTGGGTCCCCCACCCCAGACAAAGACTATGTAACGCCAATGGCTCCTCCACAGTGAACCTGGGTCCCCACCCCAGACAACAGACTATGTAACGCCAATGGCTCCCACAGGTACCTGGGTCTCCCCACCCAGACAACCGACATATGTAACGCCAAGTCTACTCCACAGGTGAACTGGGTCCCCCACCCCAGACCACAAGACTTAGTAACGCCAATGGCTCCCACAGGTGAACCTGGGTCCCCCACCCCAGGACAACAGGACTATGTAACGCCAAGGCTCCTCCACAGGTGACCTGGGTCCCCCCCCAGACAACAGACTATGTAACGCCAATGGCTCCCCACAGGTGTGAACCTGGGTCCCCCACCCCAGACCACGAATATGTAACGCCAATGGCTCTCCACAGGGGTAAGGTCCCCCACCCCAGACAAAGACTATGTAAGCCAATGGCTCCTCCACAGGTGAACCTGGGTCCCCCACCCCACACAGACTATGTAAACCAATGGCTCCTCCACAGGTGTACCCCAGACTAGTAACGCCCAATGGGCTCCTCCACAGGTGAACCTGGGTCCCCCACCCCAGACCACAGACTATTAACGCCAATGGCTCTCCACAGGTGTACCTGGGTCCCCCACCCCAGACAACAGACTATGTAACGCCAATGGCTCCTCCACAGGTGAACCTGGGTCCCCCCACCCAAGAACACAGACTAGTAACGCCAATGGCTCCTCACAGGGTACTGGGTTCCCCCACCCCAGACAAACAGCTATTGTAACGTCATGGCTCCTCACAGGTGTACCTGGGTCCCCCACCCCAGAAACAGACTATGGTAACGCCATGGTCCTCCACAGGGGAACCTGGGTCCCCCACCAGACCACAGCAGACTATGTAACGCCAATGGCTCTCCACAGGTGTACCTGGGTCCCCCACCCCAGAACACAGACTATGTAACGCCAATGGCTCCTCCACAGTGTACCTGGGGTCCCCCACCCACGACTATGTAACGCCAATGGCCTCCCACAGGTGTACCTGGGTCCCCACCCAGACAACAGGACTATGTAACGCAATGGCCTCCTCACAGTGTTACCTGGGTCCCCCACCCCAGACAACAGACTATGTAACGCCAATGGCTCCTCACAGGGTACCGGGTCCCCCACCCCAGAAAAACAGACACGGGAAGTGGCAAAAAAATCCCCTACAGGGCACGGCCACACTGCAATGCAAAGCGATTAAATGTGCGATTTTGTTGTGTTTGCGCATGCGTTTTTTCATTAAGTATTGAAAAACGCATGCAACTGCGATTTAAAATGCGGAACGCAAATCGCAGTCGAACACCCAAAAACGGTGTTTTCGGTGCGTTGCGCGTTTTCAATGATATGAAAAAACACAAACGCAAAAAAAAAGTGCAGCAGTGTGGGCTAGCCCTCAGGTACAAAAGAATGTATTTATATTTGTATATAGCCATGTAAGGACCATGGTGTGCACATTTATTTAAGTTGAGACAATTGAATAACCAAAGGTGGTCTATATATATATGTGACTAGTTATACATTGGGTTATAGGGAGTATCAACTACCATGGGGCTTTATTCATTCCCCTGGATTTAAACTGATATCGAGCGATATCCCATTAAGGATAGTACATACGAGTAAAAGACAGTTACATGAAGTTACATATTATGATTTTCGTATACACGTATGTATTTGTATATATTTCTATGTTAACATGTCTTATTATATATTAATATTTATTCATATTCTATATTAACTTGGCTACTGGCTGGCCAGCAGGGATTATAGATTGATTGCATATGAATTCTGGTAGGGTTCCTACCAGAATTTATTAATATTATATTAGAGTCACTTAACACAGAGCCATTTATAGTATGAAGCAGCACAGTCCAAAATGCATCACCTTACATTTATCACCATTGAATCTCATCTGCCACTTAGAGCCCAATGTGACAATCTATCTAGATCCACCTGCAACGTTGCACATCCTCTGAAGTTTAAATGGTCAACTAAGTCTTGAATATCGTCCAACACCAGAAACCTTGCGACATACCCACATTCCAATATTGTTCGTTAAGGAGCTACAGCACTTATAGTTTTCATCTGCAAGGTCATGGCTCTGTGCCTCCTGTATAAAGATGGTGCTGAAGCACTCATGAAGCCTGGCAGAAGACAGTTTTCTTTGTGCTGCCACTTCTCATAGAGGGGTAGAAATGATCAATCATGCTTGGCACATGGCACTGATAACATGGTGGCACACACACTGGTAATATGCTTGGCACATGGCACTGATAACATGGTGGCACAGACACGGGTAATATGCTTGGAACAGGCACTGAGATCATGGTGGCACAGACAGGGTAATATTTGGAACATGGCACTGATAAAATGGTGGCACAGACACTGGGTAATATATGCTTGGAACATGGCACTGATAAATGGTGGCACAAAACACTGGGGGTACATATGCTTGGAACATGGCCACTGATAATCAGTGGTGGCACATCAGACACTGGGTATTTCTTGGAACAGGCACTGATAACATGGTGGCCCAAACACTGGGTAATATGCTTGGAACATGGCACTGATAACATGGTGGCACAGACACTGGGTAATTTCCTTGGAACATGGCATGATAACATGGTGGCACAACACTGGGTAATTGCTGGAACATGCACTGATAACATGGTGGCACAAACACTGGGTAATATGCTTGGAACATGGCACTGATAAAATGGTGGGGTGCACAGACACTGGGTAATTTCGGAACATGGCACTGATAAATGGTGGCACAGACACTGGGTAATTTCCTTGGAACATGGCACTGATAACATGGTGGCAAGACACTGGGTAAATATTGGAACATGGCACTGATAAAATGGTGGCACAGACACTGGGTAATTTCCTTGGACATGGCACAGAAACATGGTGGCACAGACACTGGGTAATTTCTTGGAACATGGCACTGATAACATGGTGGCACAGACACTGGGTAGTATGCTGGCACATGGCACTGATAAAACATGGTGGCACAGACACTGGGTAATTGCGGGCACCTGCACTGATAACATGGTGGCACAGACACGGGTATATGCTTGGCACATGGCACTGATACATGGTGGCACAGACACTGGGTAAGTCCTTGGCACATGGCACTGTAACATGGTGCACAGACACTGGGTAATTTCTTGGCACAGGCACTGATAACATGGTGCACAGACACTGGGTAATTTCCTGGCACATGGCACTGATAACATGGTGGCACAGACACTGGAATTTCGGCACATGGCATGATAACAGGGTTACTTACATTACTTAGTTTAGGAGCCAACCGACCATGCACAATGCATGCTAACGTACGTGCAGCAGCGGTAGAAGGAGGAGCACAGCCCACTTGACTCTGGAATCTTTCCAACCCACCATGAAGAGGAAGGAGGGCAGAAGCTGGGATGAGCCCACGCCCCCTGCAGGTTTGTCCCAGCCCGTTTTCAATGAAAAACTTTTTCAATCATTTCTCCTACATTGTCTCCTAAGCACATTGCAAGGTCATTATGCATGGATGTGCCTGACTATTAATTGGACACTGACTCTTTATAAAGCATTGGTAAGGCCTCATTTGGAATATGCAGGCAATTTGAATCCTGTGTACACAAAAGAACTCTTGAAATGGAAAGGGTGTCAGAGAAGGGCAACATAAATTAATAAGGGGATTGGGGGAGCTTGAATATGAGAGAGACTGGAAAAGTTACAATTGTGTACACTGAGAAAAGGCGCTGTGTGGGGATATGATTACTGTGGTATAAAAGGTTTAGGCTGCAATTGCGAAAGGGTTTTCACTGTGAGAACGGTAAAGCTATGGAACTGTCTTCCAGTGGACGTTGTTATGGCAGGTTCATTGGTCAGTTTAATAAAAAGCTGGATGAGTTTCTACAAACAAGGAATGTACAAGTTACTGGTATTGATACATAAAGTAGAGTTGGGAAAGGGTTTGTCCACTGTGAGAACGGTAAAGCTATGGAAATGTCTTCCAGTGGACGTTGTTATGGCAGGTCATGGTCAGTTTAATAAAAGCTGGATGAGTTTCTAACAAACAGGAATGTTACAAGTTACTGGTGATTGATACATAAAGTAGAGTTGGGAAAGGGTTTTTACTGTGAGAACAGTAAAGCTATGGAACTGTCTCCCAGTGGACGTTGTTATGGCAGGTTCATTGGTCAGTTTAATAAAAAGCTAGATGAGTTTACAAACAAGGAATGTTACAAGTTACTGGTATTGATACATAAAGTAGAGTTGGGAAAGGGTTTTCACTGTGAGAACGGTAAAGCTATGGAACTGTCTTCCAGTGGATGTTGTTATGGCAGGTTCATTGGTCAGTTTAATAAAAAGCTGGATGAGTTTCTACAAAACAAGGAATGTTACAAGTTACTGGTATTGATACATAAAGTAGAGTTGGTCCAGGAAATTTCCGATTGCCACTTGGAGTGCAGGAAGGTTTTCCCCCTTTCTAATTGTTTTTTTTTTTTGCCTTCCTCTGGATCAACTGTGAGAAGGAAATGTGGGTATTGCTGAGTAGGTTGGACTGGATGGACGTATGTCTTATTCAACCATCTAATCCAACTCCTACATGTCACAAATAGAAATAGATTGCAGCTTCCAAATTAGGAACCAGTTACAGTAAATCAAAATGGTTTCCCCTAGGATGATAATAAAACCATGTTCGCACTGTATAAAATGCAATCGCTATCGTTCACTCTCTGTAGTTGTTATGAAAGTGCGTTTGTATATAAGCTTTGTGTTCCACGAACGATGCTTATGTTAAACCACAGGGCCGCACCTACAAGGTACAATTATCCGGCCTGATAAATTCCAGGACATGTGCCCTTCATTACAAGGGAAGTCGTTATACACCCACAATCAGCGCTGTGTACTCAACCAATTCCCAGCGATTAAACTGTTTGTTTTACTCTTTATTTACACTTGTCAACCCGTGGAAAAAGGGCTGAGGCGGGAATGACTTATCGGCCTGGCAGATGTGGGAGAGGAATCTGGTTAATGTTAAACCTGTTAAGGGTTCGTCTTCTGGGAGGTGGAGAGAAAGTCCAGGTCAAGTCATTACATGTGCACTGATGGGTTGAAATGTTACATAAAGATCACCCCTTGTGGACATATTTATAAACTTTGGAAATGAATGTGTTTGAATGTTCGAAAAAGCACATAAATGAAAAGCTTGGTGGATGTGCATGTATGTAAATTGAATGAACAGATTTGTGTATGTTGTGAATGTGCATATACATGCTATAGTGTAGTCGTGGCACAAGTGGCCAAGTACTTCTTAATAATCCTCTCTGTGGCATGATGGGAGTTTTATTGAATGGGGTCACTGACCCTACACTCAACTCCCAACCTAGGGGGGCTGGGCACTAGATGTCACCTGTCCTTAAAGTTGCCCAATTTGTTAAGACCTACCAAGGACAGGTGATGACCAAATACACTCAGGCAATATTATGGACAGACAATAACAATCTCCCTGATTGGTCTGATCATTTTTCCCATCATACCCTTTGTTTGATTCATAGACAAAGACATTGAGAAAGACTGCATGGCTTGTTATAGTGGATGGTTATAGTAGTAGAATTTCCTAAAAAGGAATATCAGGAAAAAATGTTTTAACTTTTAACTTCTCCTTTTAATCTAGGATAAGTAAACCCGGCAGGTTTAACTAATTACTCCCAGGCAGGAATATTCTTCCCCTGCACTTGGTTTGGCCTTGGTTTCCACCTTTAACTCACGGCCAGAGGTGAGACCAGAGGTGAGACGTTTCTATATTGATTAAATAAAGGGATGAAAGGATTTAGTGAAATGGGTTGTAATTCACACAAGAGGGAGAGAAGGAAATAGAACCATGAATGTCCCTGTAGAGAACACACAGCACCCAGGTAAAGACATTAGTGTAACAAGTTGGCAGAGTGAATGGAGCGTCCATTATTCCTGCACATAAAACATAGAGTAATATACACGGGCCCCATCGCAAGTACAGACACGCAGCCAGAGAACAGCTCACGTAAGCAGAAAAACAAGACAAATGGGAACAGAAACACGTGGCAAGTTCTTTTTAAAAGTAAAACAGCTACGCTCTGATTACAGCTATCAAGGCTTCGGTACGAGAGGATAATTCCCAGTACTAGAACGCCTTGAGTATTTCACACCTGGTTACACCCATAAAGTGGTGGGAATGACGGGGTTAATTATAGCTTCTTTAATGTCAGATCTCCCATGAAGCTTCATTCAAAAAAAGGATTCCATTGTAACTATCCATCTGCCTCCATATTAGTGTAAAGTACCACGGCAATTACACTGTTATCTATGTTAGATTTTTAAGCATTTAATGAAAATTACAAAGGTGATAATCTGACGGGAACAATCGGTTGCGTAGGTAATTACGGTTGATATTTTTGACCCGAGGTGATAATCTGTAGCAACCAATGAGAATTTATCTTTTAACTGGTCTACTGCAGTTAGGGAACATTTGACTGGTTGATGCAGATTAATACCACCTATTCATACATAAACCTCATTGTGTTCTAACCAAAACCATGTAACCAGGTCTCCATCCATTCATTTGGTATTTACATTATCAGGCAGGATTCAGTTTCTAGACCCCGGAAGATCTAGAATTACTACTAATACTACTGCCCACATGCATTGGTGTAGAATGAAATCTGTATACTATCACAATGTATTCACATGAATCAGTAAAATCCAATGGTCCAGGTGGTTTAGATTTTCCCAGGTAAAGCTAAGGACACCTGGTTGAACTACAGTTAAATATTATTAACCCCAAACAGGAAAAAGTGCATGTGACAAATTAAAGGTGACAGTAAAACGAGGAGAAAGTGTTCAGGAATGTGAAGGATCAGGTGTGAGAAGGTTTTACTCGTAACACAAAGAGACATGAACTCCTGGATCAGCACTGAAAATTTATATCCAATTCTAGCAAAACTAAAACCTGTTAAAATATGCCACACCCCAACGTTCAGGGCCCCACCTCTTTTAACCTAATGGCACAGATAGACCAAGAGATTTGGAAGTGGAGGGTTACAGGTTAGACATAGCCATATTAAAAAGTCCTTGTCAATTACACACCCAGAAAGCACCACAGCAATTAGACCCGCCTATACCTGGAAACTGATAACATGGTTACACCTGGCACATTTATCATTCTCAGACTAAGCTACAGGTTTATTTATCACGTTTCAATGCGAGAAGGAAAACAAGGTTCTGCACAAGTGTTATCGAAATGTAGTTAACTATACTAGATACTGTATAAAAAAAAAACTGTTACTATGAGGGTCATCATAGGTGAGTAGGCCACATAGAGGTTTATGGGTTTGGGAATCTGCCCCGAGATCCCTGCCTCAGGTTGCCTCAAGGTAGACAAACAAACAACGTTGTGATTAGTAGATGGGAATAACATCCTTACCTTGTATCCACCAATCCGATGCTCCTGTTTAAACTCCTTTCCGTTCTTCAGCCATTTCAAGCGAGGTAGGGGATTCCCTCCTGCTGGGCACTGAAACTTCACGGTATTTGCTGCTAGAACCTCGTGAAGCTGTTTCTTCATCTTGTCTGTGCTAGTCCAGTATGGGGCCCCTGGCAGTAAAAAGACCCCCCCATCAGTTCATCATTCAGATATTTTAAACATTGGCTTCTCCAAATTCTGACATGGGTATCCATAATCATATAAATTCATTGTGCTAGCTGGAAATATTTTCATTTGGCCAATGTAGCTGTATTACTAATAATACCAATAATAAGAACCTATCAAAGCAAGGATGCTCCCAAGGGGAAAATCCTCCTGCAATACACAGCCAATCAGAAAAGGAAGGCAGTAGAATACTCTGGCTCATGTATTTAAGTTCAGTCCAGAGCATGAAACTTACTTATATTGTTGCTGTCATTTGATGCATCTTCTGAACCATCGTTATCATCTTCATCATCTCCTGATGTACTTGCATCTAAAGAAGAATTAAGATGTATCAATTGAAAGTCACGATTCTACACAATAAAAAGGAAAACGGTCTATGATATACGTCTGCATTTATTTTCCATTATTTGTCAATACAAAATATTTTTTTTAAGGGTATGTAAACTGGAAAATATTACTTTTTTTTATCTTAACCTATAAATGAATACATGTAAGTAAGTGGCACATACTCTGAGGTGTGAGTTTCCTTGTGCATTTAGTCAAGTACTTGTTTTGCTTGTTTCCCCCTCCTTCTCTAGACCAACGCCCCCTTTATCAGACATGGCTCTCTGTGAGGGCAAGCATGCTCAGTAATCACTATGAGGCAGCAGCACTGGAAAAGGGAATTTCCCACAATTCATTTCACACATACAAATTGTCACCCCTAACTGCACACAGAAGAAGAGTTTATATTACCCACAGTTCTAAGTTAACTTGCAATTCTTCTCCCATAGAGTATACATACAGTGTATGCAAAGCATTAGATCTCCTGACTTTAAAATAACCAAACTCTTTCATGATACTATTAATTTCAGACAAGAGAAGCAGGCGCACAAAAAGGAGTGTACTAATACTGTCTAAATAAATGGGAAAACAAAGTATAAATATTAAAATGTTTAAAACTTTCCCTTTAAGTTGTGGATTGCACATCCCACCTGTTGTAGAATAGGCCAGTTATTTACAAATACACATAATCAGACATATGGGCAGGTACTACCAACCTCCTATTTGAAGCTCTACGCGCACTCACCTGTGACATTGACATGGTAGAAATGAATACTGGTCTGGGAGTTTTTTAACACTGAACAGGCATACAGCCCAGAATCCCTTGGGGTTGTCTCTTTAATCTGCAAGTAGTTCCTGACCATCAAGGTCCTATTGTTAGCCTCTAACTTCCCCCCATCTTTAGTCCAGGCCACAAGGGGGACGTCAGCCTGCGGGCAGCGCAGATCAAGAGGCTCACCAGGGAGAATGGTAAAAATGTCCGCTTGGGAGATTTGGTATTTGGTTGGAGATTCTATAGGGAGGACAGACAGTGAGCGAGAGAGAGAGAGAGAGAGAGAGAGAGAGAGAAAGAAAGAGAGAGAGCGAGAGCAAACTGTCAATAAAGCACCCACAGTAAAAAAAAAAAAACAAGCACAGTTACTATAGAGCGTTTATTTTACTAAATATCAAGAAGGGACTAGACCAATGAAAAGATCTTTTCTTAAAACACCATAAACTTATACCTTAACTTTACTAACTTTACCTAAGCAGGGTGATGCACTGGGAGCCACTATTGCTCCCCAGTGCAAATGCATTTATGTTGTAATATATCGATAGCGGCTCCAGGTAAATTGCAATCCGGTGTTAAACATTTGCAAAAGTTGCCGCTATAGGTATATTACATCACTTGCATTCTAATGAAGGTTAGCATAACTTTTAAGAGCCCTTTTACTTAGTGGCTTCAGGTGCACCACCCTGTCTATGAAGAAGGGCTGGTACTCACAACCAGTTAATCAATCGCTTATCCTTATCAGTTCAATCCTAACCAACAGATTACTGACAGCTAAACCAATTGTACTTTCAGTTGGAAGCCAAATTTGAAAAGTATCTTGAGTCTACCAGTAAATGTAATGGGGGCCCATACACGCAAAATCTGATCGTAGAATTGGTATTGATCTGGTAAAAAAAATTCTATAAATCAGATGACAATCGGACGATTGGCCACAGATGAACAGATGATATATATGATATAGGGATATCTTAATATCGCATGATTAGGATTGGTGCATGTATGGGCCCCATTAGGCTGTGAACAAAATAGGTTGATATTTCGTCCCAATCATCCATCGCCACCAATATTTTGGTCAATCGGGTCAAAAATATCAACCGTAATTACCTACGCAACCGATTGTACCCGTCAGATTTCTAGGCAAAAGAAGTCAAGCCGAGTGATTGGTCTGGTCTTGTTGGGAAATCACAGTCAACCCTGCAGGATTAATCAGGCTAAAATAGCATTGCAGGCACTTTAAAGCATGGGACACATGGAGAGATGGTGTGTGCACAGCTTAATTAAGACTAAGTCTAAAGGTTCATACACACGTCCGATTTTGCCAACGATCCAAGATTAAAGCGGATCTTTCTCGTACGGATGATTCTCAGTCGATACAGCCGTTCATCGTGGGTAGCGCTCGGTCTCGTGGATCGCTGGCAAAATCGTACATGTGTACAAACCTTAAGACCTATCGCCAGGAATATCAGACTTAACACAGAATTAAACTACAAAAAACTGCGTCTACAGCTAAACCCCATCAGGTTACTAATGTTCATTTGGTAATAGTAACAAGGGGTTCGTTGTTTGTGTGTGATGGGGAGGTTCTAGGTCCAATTCCTTTCTAGCAATAAAAGTGAAAGCGATTGGTCCAGACAGAAACACTTTTGTGGTCAGACAGGCCTGGAGCGTGTCCATTGGTAATCAATCTACAGAACATTTCATCTACACAGACTGGTGTTTTGTTTTCAGCTTCACTAAACCTTCCTCTGGATATTATGGAGATTTTTTTATGACTTTGTGGAAAGAAAACAATATTTTCCTTTTAACTCTCTGTAAACCCCTCCATGGCTGAAATATTGTTCCCAATTAACTTCACATGTAACACAGTAACCTCAGTATATTGTGGGATTTTATATATCGGAGATGAAAGAATCGAACTGACTGAGCGGTGCCCATAGAAGGAACCAGAGCACGTGTGGGGTTCAAACCTTTATGTCTCTGCCAATTAAAAACAGAATAAATCTCTCTATTAGATGTACTGTAAAATCCATTGGAAAGGGCTGACCTGTGCAGAAAGAGAGAGAGGGAGAGAGGAGGAGATAGGAGAGAGAGAGAGAGGAGGAGAGAGAGAGGAGAGGAGGGGGGAGAGAGGAGAGAGAGAGTAGGGAGGAGAGAGAGGGAGGGAGAGAGAGAGGGTAAGAGAGAGAGAGGGAGAGAGAGAGGGAGGGAGAAGAGTGAGAGAGAGGGGGGAGAGTGAGAGAGAGGGAGTGAGAGAGGGAGAATTAAAGGAACACTAAACCCCCAAAAATAACTCTGTGCCATTTGTTTCATATTCACAGGGAGGTGAGAACGTTTATTTCTCCACGTGATTGTTATATCACTAAGGTTAGGAGGAACGAGTGCTAATAAGTAAATTTTAAATTGTGCCATTACTAGAGCTTTAATTCTTCCCAGGATAGGAATGATTATCCCTACCTCCCAATATTGTTTTGTTGAGGAGCTACAGCACGTACAGTTTCATCTGCCAGGTTAGTGTCCTGGACCTTCCTGTATAAGATAGTGCTAAAGCACCCAGGAAGCCTGGCAGAAGCAGTTTTCTTGTTCTTTCTACTGCCATTCCTACATAGAAAAGATTGGGAGTAGAAAGTACCAATCCTACCTGCCTGCCCAAGATACTTTTTAACTTAAAGGGACTGTAAACTCCCTAAACCCCAAAAATAACTCTGTGCCCATTCGTTTCTATTATCACAGGGAGGTGAGAACGCTTATTCTCACCTCCCTGTGAATAATATTACGTTCGGGGGACCTGGAACTTACCTTACCGCCGCCTCCACTCGCAGCCGCTCCTTCACTGACAGCGCTCTGTCCCGACCGCGCGCCCTACTTAGGCGTGATGGCGCCAATACAAAAGATAGGGCGCGCGATCGGGAGAGAACAGCTGTTCAGTGAAGGAGCGGCTGTGAGTGGAGCAGCGGGTAAGGTAAGTTCCAGGTCCCCCGAGCGTCCTATATTCACAGGGAGGTGAGAATAAGCGTTCTCACCTCCCTGTGAATAATAGAAACGAATGGCACAGAGTTATTTTTGGGGGTTTAGGGAGTTTACAGTCCCTTTAAGTTAAAAAGTATCTTGGGCAGGCAGGTAGGATTGGTACTTTCTACCTCCCAATGCCTTTTCTATGAGGAATGGCAGTAGAAAGAACAAAGAAAACTGCTTCTGCCAGGCTTCCTGGGTGCTTTAGCACTATCTTTAATACAGGAAGGTCCAGGACACTAACCTGGCAGATGAAAACTGTACGTGCTGTAGCTCCTCAACAAAACAATATTGGGAGGTAGGGATAATCATTCCTATCCTGGGAAGAATTAAAGCTTCTAGTAATGGACAATTTAAAATTTACTTAGTAGCAGCTCGTTCCTCCGATAACCTTAGTGAATATAAACAATCACGGGGAACCAGAAATAGAAAAACACATTAAATAAACCTCAACCTTTCTCAAGGACACAAGGGAGGCTCCCAATACATAAACAATCCTGAATTGTACTTGATAGAATGTTTATATTATGAGACCGGACTCTGCTTACCAACTGCATCTCCTTCCACAAGGGAGACAATCAACTTGGCAGTCAGACCCAGTGGACACAGAGGAACAATGGGAACCCAATGTACTGGTCCTGTTTACCTCCTTATATGAACCCGGATTATATTGGAACATTAATAAACTAAACGTTATCATTGTGAGAGTGTATTAGCTGTTGTTTATGAAATATTCATACAGTATTTAAACTTAGGGAGAGGCTGTGTGTTCTCTGGTCTAGCAGCACCTTACGAACAGATACTGATACCATTAGTCTTCCCCCTTATGTCATATAAAGAGAAGAACATTTCCTGGACCTCTAGTATTCTGCATGGGTGACATATGGACCATTGGATTGTGTCTTTCAACCACATCCTTCTAAAGGTGGCCATACACTACTAGAGGTTATTGAGATGTACAATGGTAATTGTACGTAGATGTACCATATATATTGTTTGGTGATTATTATCTAATGTCGTCTATTGTGAGGTTACATTATATTTACATTTAATCGAAACTTCAGAAAATACTACAATCATTTAACCAATCAACTTTCCCGATAATAATTACAAACGATATTACGACCCAATATCGCATTATAAGATCGGGAAAACGTACAAGTTTTGGGCCAATCAATGGAAATGTCTCCTCGTCTGTCAGATTGATATCAGCCCAGATGTTCTAAGAGACGCTCTGGAGCCGCTGCACATCTTTAACCCCTAGGTAGCGACGGCTATTCCAGTATCGCGAGAGACACTTACAGGCAGATGAAATACTAAAAAAGTTACGTCTTACCTGGCCGGGATCCCGCTCTTGTGAGACTTCGTGTATAGCGGGATCCCGTCAGGTAAAATTCATTTTTTATTGTATTACATCGGCCCCAAACGCTACGGTTAGGAATTTTTGTGCGTGCGTGCAGGAGTGCACAGCTTAGAGGGAACACTGCTTCCCATTGGCTAGGTCCCAGATTCAGTCAAGGGGTGGAGCTAGACCAAATCATTAGAGTTAGAATGTTAGTGATCAAAGATAATGTTAAGGTACCTACCCTGGGTCTTCTACTAGGAGGGAGTGGATGGGAACAGTACACTACGATTGTCCTTTAATAGGTATGCAATAATTATTAAGTAAGGGCAAATAAAGGTTCCCGGGGAATTGTATTTAAATATCTAATATAAAGGCACGTGGTACAGACACTGTAAGTATTACAATGGGATAAGGACAGGTTGTATCTTTGGTAATGGGTTTAGAGCTGGGCCATTGCTTGTACAGAGCGAGTTGGAACACTGGGAACATTTCTCACATTCTAATAAACAATGACCTAGAAAGGGACACGGGTTCTTTTAGAATAATATCACTTTGTTATAGAAAGTTATTAACGTTTCCCACGTTAACGTTTGGGCCTGGGAGCCCAAACTTCTTACAGCCCCCCCCTAGACAACCACTGTAGAGGAAGCAGGAGGGGGGCTGGGGGGATAGAACCTGTGTATTTGCATGTGTGTACAGTAGGTGAAAAGGTAAAGATGCTTGGGATGAAATCCTGCCTACATAACACCATCAATTATTTCCATAAACAGGGTTGACTAGCCTGAAAACTACTCGGTCTATGCAGAGTTGCCAGATATCCCTATTTGACTGGAACTTCCCCCAACCGCAGAGAAGAAATCCCAAAGTCTTAAATTCTTGCCTGGCAACCTTAAGCCACAACCCTGCCATCTCTTACCCACAATTCCGCTCTTTATTTGTCCCTTTCCCAGTTTTCACCCAACCACCCTAAGTTGGAAATATTCAGCCACCAATAAGAATCAGTTTAGGTCTATTTCTATCTTAGCTTTAATTCTCTTTAAAGTCAAAAGTCCCGTCCACCCTCAAAAAAACTGTGAAAATACACTAATGGATTGATCTGATGTACAAATACAAAGAATCTCTACAGATCTCTAATGTAAACATATGTGTATTTATAATAATACTTCTTTAGTTCCGTGTAAGTTATCTTATGGTTAATAATAACACTCACCAAGTGATATATCAATAAGGATTTATTGAATGGAGTAGTTACAAATTATGCAAAGTAAAAAGCCAGTCAAGTATATTAGAGACAGCCTACAAATTATTATTATATACTAGTCTATTATGGTGTATATATGTGTGTGTGTGTGTGTATAGAGAGAGTGTGTGTAGTGTAAAGTGTATGTGTATGTCTTACCTCCTCCTCCTTCTTCCCCCTTCCTACTAAAGTCAACCTCCTACCACAGTGTGTGAATCCTGACAAGTTATATACATCTCTGGTGGCTTAGGTTACACTCTAAAAGTTCCATGAATGGTCACAACCTATGTCACTGATGACCTTCATTTTCCAAAATAACTTCTACTACTTGTGGGTAAGCAAGACAGTTGTGCATACATTAATAAGCTTTGGTTAACTCATAACAATACTGATTAACCCGTTATACTGCATTCAACAAAAACAGTTAAATTGAAAAGTACCCAGGACTGGGAGGTAGAATTGGTAATCACTAGCTTCCAGTATTGTTCCTGTGA
Source organism: Hymenochirus boettgeri (assembly GCA_019447015.1). Lineage (NCBI taxonomy): Eukaryota > Metazoa > Chordata > Amphibia > Anura > Pipidae > Hymenochirus > Hymenochirus boettgeri. The sequence continues at coordinate 17,093,264 of CM033475.1, forward strand.
GGAGCGCCAGCACAAAGAAAAATGCTTCTGCCAGGCTTCCTCAGTGCTTCAGCACTATTTTTAAAACAGGAAAGTCCAGGACTCTAGCCTGGCAGATGAAAATGCTACGTGCATGTACTTTCTAAAAGTTATTTTTACAGTGTAGTCACACACATGCCATTTACTTCTGTTTGGTATCTTACCTTCTGGCTCCGCAGTCGTTTCTTCCACCACGGTATACGATGGTCGGGCTTTCGTCAGGCTCACCAAACTCAGCCCAAACACTACAAGCAATAGCATCCTGTCACTATAGCCGCCTTTTCCTGCCTTCCTGAGTGCCATACTAAGGACAACCCCATGTGTCCAGCTGTGGGGAAGCATGAGATGCCTGTATCGCTGTGAAGTCCAGGGTGCATGTGTTACCCCACTCCCTGTCTGGGAGAAACAATCGGATCCTGTAAAGGAAACAACCATTAGTTTTTTGAAAATCTTAAGAGAACTGGTCAGAATGATCAGCACACAACAATAAAGCTCGCCATACATGGTCTGATGGATTTTCAATCTGCTGTAAACGATTGAAAATCTGACCGTAATTCCCTACCCTCGTCAACAATCTCCAAAAAATAAGTTCCGCAACTTGAACGCTACAATTCTAAATGGATCCGAACAGAACTTTGGATCTGGAAGTTACGATTCAGAACCAGGTCCGATTTGGATAAGTGATCTATCAGGGAATTTGATATTTATAGTGATGCTCTTAAAACAGATATTTTTGCAACCAAAAGTGATGAAAATCGAATGTACAATCAAATAACTTTTTTAAACAGTCAGGTCAGACAATTTCAGTGGCAGTGATCGCATTAATAAGAAAACCAGTTACAAATCCCATTAGTAAAGAATCTTGTAGTAAAAAAAAAATTGCCCTTTATAAAGGAACTTAGTGGTTTCTGTACAGAAACACAGCATTATGTTTTGCTTTCTTCCCAAGCCCCCTCCCCTGTTCTACGGTGGAATGCTCAGTGCGGTGAGAGAAAGAGAGAGAGCAGCTCTTTATTCAGATAGAGTATGGTACTGGAAATATGTTTGAACTGTTTACATTAGTGAAAATTTTTGGAAAGAAATAGCTTAAAAAGACAAGTGTTACATTGTTTCAATCAGACATTTCTTAACAATTTGTACTGTGATGTAACATTTGATTTAGCCTAAAGATTTCCTTAAAAACTAAATTTTCTATGATCTCAGCGCCCTAGAGGCACAGGAGCCAGTAACAGCTGCAACCTGTACACCCCACGGAATAGCACCAAGGGTTACACACCGATACACACATAGTGGGGGAGTTTGTTTGACAATCTCTAAGTGTGCACTTAAATCCATGTCTGGTTTATAATATATCGTACAAACGCTCTTGACCCCTTCTAGTTGGCGAAAATATACATCTGGGGGAAAATAACAAATATTATCACATAGAATGTTCCATATCACGTTTCCCTCTACAAATATGGTGCAATCCCAACAATGTTTATGGAGACATTTCACAGCAACATTCCCAACAGAATGAATTAGAACTTCAGCTGGTTTAACCCATTATATGCCAAAAATTCCAAACGTTTATGCAACGACGTTATCAGTACAATTAGTAACTGTAGAGATGTGTCTTGTCCTTACAGGGTATCTTTACTTTAAAAATCAAATGTAAACAAGATACAGCAAAATCCCACTGGTACAAAACTTTTTTCAGATTTTAAATCTGAGCTGTAAATTCTGAGAAATCATAATTGAAATCACATAATTTACAAGGAAGACCTGTCACTCTAGAATCAGAAATTATATGTCCTCATCTCTGACCTCTTACTAGGACATTTGGCTGCCTGTCAGCACAGTTTCTGCAACATTTAAGAGAACCAGCAGAGACAAGGAAGAAGGAGGGAGATGTGTTAGCAGAGCAATGTCCACGGTGGGCTGTGCAGAAATTATAAGTGTGCCAGACACTACATGAAGGCAGTGAGTAAGGGGTGTGGGGGGCAATTAGGAGCACTTACTAAACAATAATGATTTAATGGCAAAGCAAATACAGAAATATGTGAGTACCACCATTTTACTTGTCTAAAATTGTAGTTTTAAATAATGTATAGTTGTTGAGTGAGTATAGTGGACCCTTTAGATATCAAGGGAGCTGTCCTTGTCGTACAATGATAAGCAACCTGCCCCACCCAAAGTTTTAAAACTTCATCTGATGGGACACAGTTTGGACATAACTGCTTGATCAGAATCAAAATGTAGATTTGGCCCTGAACATCAACCAAACCGCACTGTACATAGCTAATGACCACATCTCCATGATAAAATTCCTCTAACTCCCAGAATCCAGACCTGCAGTTATACACATGTGGTTAACAACCGGCGGTTTTAAGGATGAAGATGCTGCTGGACTAGTTCATGTACTGTTGAATTGTGGGGTCTGTTCTCCAGGGGATAATATCCACTAACGATCATATAGACCCTAAATACACAACAGATGCTTGTCTTTATTTTTTGGCTGTACACAGCTGAGCGATGAATGATAAATATGATGGATGGATTATAATGTTAAAGGAAATGTTTTTGAATCAGGAGCCAAATAATCTTCTTTTCCAAGAATTCTATGGCTGCGCTGACAAGGGTGCTCTGATGAGGGGGTGGGGCCAGAGGCAATTTGTTAAGGAGCAGAAGTGGTCCCCATTGCAGTGACTGTCCATGACCTTATTTAATTGGGATTCTAAACATTTTTTAATTTTTCTCATATTTAAATATGAAAAAAAAAATGTAAATTTTTCTTCTGAACAATTTTATCTACTAGCGTAGCAATGTTCTTTTAATGTAATTGAATTTGATTACAGCTTGTCTGCCAGAATTAAAGAGGTACATAGATTTCAGCCCTATTAAATTCTTACCCTGTAAACAAATAGAAAATCTCTAAAAAAAAAAAAAAGAATTACACTGGAGAAGAAGAGCAAGCGATAGGCAGTCACATAACGATAAACATGAGTCTGTCACTCTTCGTATGCAACAATCAATTCAGGTCCTGGTTCTAAGTTTGCGACATTCCGTAACAATGCTAAATAATTGGGCCAGGCGGTGGTTTTTAAAAAGGAACTGAAATGTTTGGGGGCTGATAAGTGTCGGGCACCTTTTTTTTTACAAATGGACAGTGCGGTTGGGGCTGGGAGGGGGAGACTAAACTACAGCAAAATATGTATTTTTGGGTGGCCAGGCCCTAACCGTTTAAAAAAAAAACAAAAAAATCATTATACTCATACGCCTTAAAAATGGTAATGTATTCATGTGAACATGAGGGATTACATGCGTGTTGGACCATCCACGTGTGTGTTTATGAAAGTGTACGAGAGAAAGTAGCCGTCTGTCATCAAGGACCCACCGATGTAATTTAACATAGCGAATCTTTAGAAAGTCGATAATCTAAAAAGAATGTGGTCAAAGGAAAATCCAGATTCAAATCTTTGCAAATCTGCTCTTGGCAAACGTGTGTTCTCCGGCCTGGGTCGGCGTTTGCCTCCCTCCACATGGAACGTCCCTTAGAATTCAGAGAGACTTTTGTTTGCAGAGAAAGTGGGAAATTGTGTAGGTTCCTTGGTGTTTTTACAGCTGCAAAGCCCAACCTCCCATCAGGAACTGAACACGTCAGGCTCCAGTTGTGTGAAGGATCCCAGTCCCCCCCTCATTGGAGACTGGATTCAAGTCCAGGCCCTGAAGGTCCATGTGCACTTTACAGCCACATGTATATTCAAACGTATGACATATAAAGAAGGGGACGCCACACAGTATATCGACTGCAAGAGGTGGCTGGAGAAAGGACTGTGTCACAATTAAAAGGCACTTTATTTGCAGTTGATATACTGCGTGGGTCCCCGACTTGATATGTCATTTATTTGAATATTCCTGTCACTGCAGGGTACGGAGCAGTTAGAAGGATTCCTGGTCTGCAGGTGGCGTTCTATCTCGTTTAGTACAGCCAAATGTACTCAGCAAAGATAACATGATAATACCATTTCCTAGTGTAGCCAATGGTGCGCAGGACAGCCATGTTTAAATAGATTCAAATGTGTAGTATATGTCACAATTGAACGAATGCATTGAAGACTATTTGCTAGAATGGATTCCATTTTAAGGGGGGGTCACACTACTGTATATTAAAGGAGAATTAAAGCTAAAATATAAATATGCCTGAATGGATTCTAATTCATTACTTAAAGATAGTTGTGTGTATCATTCACTTATTAAATTAGCAGGATATTGAATTTTTTTTTTAGTTCTGCTGCCCTCCTACTAGAGCTTGTCCTGGACACTTTTACATAGCTGCACATGCTCAGTATGTTCTCTATGACTATTCCCTCCCTCCAACCATTTCTAGACCTGTGAAGTAACTACAAACTGACCTTCCTGTAATCAAGCCTGAGCAGTGAGAAAACCAACTGTTACTTACTAGGAAGGAGGGGGTACAGAAACAAGGAATAAACCTTAAATAAACATCCCCCTATAATAACATCCCTTCCAAAAACATCCCTTTTCTACCAACCCAGGCTGTAACTTGCTGCCACTATTAAATTATTTACAGCCTGTGCCAATAACCCAAGACTGGAGTTTATTTTTCAGATAAATCAAGGTTTTTCTTGTTCACTCCCCTCAATATGGAACATAAATGCTTCATTCTATTCCAGGTTACGGACGGCTTTAAAGCAAACAGTTCTTTATGGCTTTACGCCATCCTGCAAGAAGATCGTGGAGGCAACATGTAACATATCTACATAAGGCAGTGTGGGCTGCCTTGCTAATATTTTTTTGGGGTGGTTGGCAGGTGGCAGGGCCCCAGATTGGTCATCCACAAAATGGCTATGAACGTGAGAACAGAAATTATCTGACAATTTAAAGGAAAACTACACTGTAAAAATTAGCTCAGGGAGGTAGGATTGATTATTCCTACCTCCCAATATTATTTAATTGAGGAGTGCCAGCACATACAGCTTTCATCTGCCAGGTTAGTGTCCTAACATTTCCTGCATTCAGCATAGTGCTGAAGCACTGAGGAAGACTGGCATAACCAGATTTTTACAAAAAACAATATTGGGAGGTAAGAATTAGCAGTCCCAACCACCCTGCCCCAGGTACATTGTATTTTAAAGGATAAGTGCACTGTAAAATCAAGGTTAGTTTATTTGGAAGCTGCAGCTTAAAAAATGCCGTTGCCATATTTATTTTTTCCCTATGCCCTCCAGAGCCTAGCTTTGTTGGCTGGAGTTGATAATCTTGTTACGGTTTGCTGAATGTTAAGCTCCGCCCCTCTGAGATTTCCTCTGCTTCTCCTGCTTGAGCCTCAAACAGTAATGCCTGTGAGTCTCCGTGCACACGTGCACGGAACTCACAGGCATTAATGTTTGAGGCTCAGAGGAGAGTGCACGGAACTCACAGGGATTACTGTTTGAGGCTCAAGCAGGAGAGTGCACGGACTCACAGGGATTACTGTTTGAGGCTCACAGCAGGAGAGTGCACGGAACTCACAGGATTTAGGTTGAGGCTCAAGCAGGAGAGTGCAGGAACTCATAGGCATTACTGTTTGAGGCTCAAGCAGGAGAGTGCATGGAACTCACAGGTATTACTGTTTGAGGCTCAAGCAGGAGAGTGCACGGAACTCACGGCATTACTGTTTGGGCTCAAGCAGGAGTGCACGGAACTCACAGGGATTACTGTTTGAGGCTCAAGCAGGAGAGTGCACGGAACTCACAGCATTACTGTTTGAGGCTCAAGCAGGAGAGTGCACGGAACTCACAGGCATTACTGTTTGAGGCTCAAGCAGGAGAGTGCACGGAACTCACAGGCATTACTGTTTGAGGCTCAGCAGGAGAGTGCACGGAACTCACAGGCATACTGTTTGAGGTTCTAGCAGGAGAGTGCACGGAACTCACAGGCATTACTGTTTGAGGCTCAAGAGGAGAGTGCACGGAACTCACAGGCATTACTGTTTGAGGCTCAAGAGGAGAAAGCAGAGGAAATCTCAGAGGGGGGAGCTTAACATTCAGCAACCAGTAACAAGATGTCAGCAATTCCAAGGCACAAGCAAGCTCTGGAGGGTCATAGGAAAAAAATAAATATTGGAACGGCATTTTTAAAGCTGCAGCTTCCAAATAAACATAACTTGATTTTACAGTGCACTTATCCTTTAACAGTTTTTCTTTTTCAAAAAAAGTTGTATGCACTATAGCCATATTGAGCTTGGTTCACAACAGTAGCTTTCAGTTGCCCGTTTCCTGTAACAAGTGTCAGTTGAGAAACTCTCTACCTAGACATGTGTTATAGATAGTCACCACTATTGGTAGTGGGATAAAGCTGGACCGCCTATAATTAATAATGCCTGAAGGCCACAAGTAAACAACACAGAACAGTATTATATACTAGTCTATTATGGTGTATATATGTGTGTGTGTGTGTGTGTATAGAGAGAGTGTGTGTAGTGTAAAGTGTATATATCTGTGAATGAATTGCTGTCTATCTGTGAATGAATTGCTGTCTGTATCTGTGAATGAATGGTTGTCTATCTGTGAATGAATTTCTGTCTATATCTGAATGAATTTCTGTCTATATCTGTGAATGAATTGTTGTCTATCTATGAATGAATTGTTGTCTATCTATGAATGAATTGCTGTCTATATCTGTGAATGAATTGATGTCTATATCTGTGAATGAATAATTGTTGTCTATATCTGTAAATAATATTTGTTTTTAAACTCTGAAACTGTTGAGACGTCATTAATGTAAAAAAAATCCAAATCAGGCAGACCCTGGGCCTGATGGAACCTGTTTGGCATACCGAGATTTCCTAGATTGGGCCACCATCTTTTTTTATGAAAAGTTCAATCCTTATGATTGGCTAATCTAAAATGGCTTTACATTAAGTACCATATACTTTGTATCTTACCTTCTGGCTCCGCAGTCGTTTCTTCCACCACGGTATACGATGGTCGGGCTTTCGTCAGGCTCACCAAACTCAGCCCAAACACTACAAGCAATAGCATCCTGTCACTATAGCCGCCTTTTCCTGCCTTCCTTGAGTGCCATACTAAGGACAACCCCATGTGTCCAGCTGTGGGGAAGCATGAGATGCCTGTATCGCTGTGAAGTCCAGGGTGCAGTGTTACCCCACTCCCTGTCTGGGAGAACAAATCTGGATCCTGTAAAGGAAACAACCATTAGTTTTTTGAAAATCTTAAGAGAACTTGGTCAGAATGATCAGCACACACAATAAAGCTAGCCATACATGGTCTGATCGGATTTTCAATCTGCTGTAACGATTGAAAATCTGACCGTAATTCCCTACCCTTCGTCAACAATCTCCCAAAAAATAAGTTCCGCAATCTGAACGCTCACAATTCTAAATGGATCCGAACAGAACTTTGGATCTGGAAGTTACGATTCAGAACCAGGTCCGATTTGGATAAGTGATCTATCAGGGAATTTGATCATTTATAGTGATGGCTCTTAAAACAGATATTTTTGCAACCAAAAGTGATGAAAATCGAATGTACAATCAAATAACTTTTTTAAACAGTCAGGTCAGACAATTTCAGTGGCAGTGATCGCATTAATAAGAAAACCAGTTACAAATCCCATTAGTAAAGAATCTTGCTAGTAAAAAAAAAATTGCACTTTATAAAGGAATCTTAGTGGTTTCTGTACAGAAACACAGCATTATGTTTTGCTTTCTTCCCAAGCCCCCTCCCCTGTTCTACGGTCTGGACATGCTCAGTGCGGTGAGAGAAAGAGAAGAGAGCAGCTCTTTATTCAGATAGAGTATGGTACTGGAAATATGTTTGAACTGTTTACATTAGTGAAATATTTTTGGAAAGAAATAGCTTAAAAAGACAAGTGTTACATTGTTTCAATCAGACATTTCTTAACAATTTGTACTGTGATGTAAACATTTGATTTAGCCTAAAGATTTCCTTAAAAACTAAATTTTCTATGATCTCAGCGCCCTAGAGGCACAGGAGCCAGTAACAGCTGCAACCTGTACACCCCACGGAATAGCACCAAGGGTTACACACCGATACACACATAGTGGGGGAGTTTCTGTTTGACAATCTCTAAGTGCTGCACTTAAATCCATGTCTGGTTTATAAATATATCGTACAAACGCTCTTGACCCCTTCTAGTTGGCGAAAATATACATCTGGGGGAAAATACCAAATATTATCACATAGAATGTTCCATATCACGTTTCCCTCTACAAATATGGTGCAATCCCAACAATGTTTATTGGAGACATTTCACAGCAACATTCCCAACAGAATGAATTAGAACTTCAGCTGGTTTAACCCATTATATGCCAAAAATTCCAAACGGTTTATGCAACGACGTTATCAGTACAATCTAGTAACTGTAGAGATGTGTCTTGTCCTTACAGGGTATCTTTACTTTAAAAATCAAATGTAAACAAGATACAGCAAAATCCCACTGGTACAAAACTTTTTTCAGATTTTAAATCTGAGCTGTAAATTCTGAGAAATCATAATTTGAAATCACATAATTTACAAGGAAAGACCTGTCACTCTAGAATCAGAAATTATATGTTCCTCATCTCTGACCTCTTACTAGGACATTTGGCTGCCTGTCAGCACAGTTTCTGCAACATTTAAGAGAACCAGCAGAGACAAGGAAGAAGGAGGGAGATGTGTTAGCAGAGCAATGTCCACGGTGAGGCTGTGCAGAAATTATAAGTGTCGCAGACACTACATGAAGGCAGTGAGTAAGGGAGTGTGGGGGGCAATTAGGAGCACTTACTAAACAATAATGATTTAATGGCAAAGCAAATACAGATAAATATGTGAGTACCACCATTTTACTTGTCTAAAATTGTAGTTTTAAATAATGTATAGTTGTTTGAGTGAGTATAGTGACCCTTTAGATATTCAAGGGAGCTGTCCTTGTCGTACAATGATAAGCAACCTGTGCCCCACCCAAAGTTTTAAAACTTCATCTGATGGGACACAGTTTGGACATAACTGCTCTGATCAGAATCAAAATGTAGATTGTGGCCCTGAACATCAACCAAACCGCACTGTACATAGCTAATGACCACATCTCCATGATAAAAATTCCTCTAACTCTCAGAATCCAGACCTGCAGTTATACACATGTGGTTAACAACCGGCGGTTTTAAGGATGAAGATTGCTGCTGGACTAGTTCACTGTACTGTTGAATTGTGGGGTCTGTTCTCCAGGGGATAATATCCACTAACGATCATATAGACCCTAAATACACAAACAGATGCTTTGTCTTTATTTTTTGGCTGTAACACAGCTGAGAACGGTGAATGATAAATATGATGGATGGATTATAATGTTAAAGGAAATGTTTTTGAATCAGGAGCCAAATAATCTCTCTTTTCCAATGAATTCTATGGCTGCGCTGACAAGGGTGCTCTGATGAGGGGGTGGGGCCAGAGGCAATTTGTTAAGGAGCAGAAGTGGTCCCCATTGCAGTGCTACTGTCCATGACCTTATTTAATTGGGATTCTAAATATTTTTTAATTTTTCTCAGATTTAAATATGAAAAAAAAAATGTAATATTTTTCTTCTGAACAATTTTATCTACTAGCGTAGCAATGTTCTTTTAATGTAATTGAATTTCTGATTACAGCTTGTCTGCCAGAATTAAAGAGGTACATAGATTTCAGCCCTATTAAATTTCTTACACCTGTAAACTAAATAGAAAATCTCTAAAAAAAAAAAAAAAAGAATTACACTGGAGAAGAAGAGCAAGCGATAGGCAGTCACATAACGATAAACATGAGTCTGTCACTCTTCGTATGACATCACATCAATTCAGGTCCTGGTTCTAAGTTTGCGACATTCCCGTAACAATGCTAAATAATTGGGCCAGGCGGTTTTTAAAAAGGAACTGAAATGTTTGGGGGCTGATAAGTGTACGGGCACCTTTTTTTTTTACAAATGGACAGTGCGGTTGGGGCTGGGAGGGGGAGACTAAACTACAGCAAAATATGTATTTTTGGGTGGCCAGGCCCTTTAACCGTTTAAAAAAAAAACAAAAAAATCATTATACTCACTATAGTTCGCCTTTAAAAATGGTTAATGTATTCATGTGAACATGAGGGATTACATGCGTGTTGGACCATCCACGTGTGTCTCTATGAAAGTGTACGAGAGAAAGTAGCTCGTCTGTCATCAATGACCCACCGATGTAATTTAACGTAGCGAATCCTTTAGAAAGTCGATAAATCTAACAGAATGTGGTCAAAGGAAAATCCAGATTCAAATCTTCGCAAATCTGCTCTTGGCAAACGTTGTGTTCTCCGGCCTGGGTCGGCGTTTGCCTCCCTCCACATGGAACGTCCCTTAGAATTCAGAGAGACTTTTGTTTGCAGAGAAAGTGGGAAAATTGTTGTAGGTTCCTTGGTGTTTTTACAGCTGCAAAGCCCAACCTCCCAAGTCAGGAACTGAACACGTCAGGCTCCAGCTTGTGTGAAGGATCCCAGTCCCCCCCCCCTCATTGGAGACTGGATTCAAGTCCAGGCCCTGAAGGTCCATTTGCACTTTACAGCCACACGGACTTATTTTCTATTTTATGATTCACAATTAAGTAAATATTTGGCAATCTCCATAAATTATCATGAATTTATAAAAATCAATTGATGTTTTTTACTTACTATACTGAAAATTCATTCTAAAACATATTGTTTATCTGAACCATGCTGTAGCCAATACTGGAGTCCAGGGCAGCCATTTTGTATGGTTGTTTACCAGTTTATTAAAAGGCATTTACTGATTGGCTGATTACATCATTCTCCTACTGCCACTACTTACCATAACCTACTGCCACTACTTACCATAACCTACTGCCACTACTTACCATAACTTACTACTACTACTTACCATAACCTACTGCCACTACTTACCATAACCTACTACCACTACTTACCATAACCATAACCTACTACGACTTCTTACCATAACCTACTGCCACTACTTACCATAACTTACTACTACTACTTACCATAAAAAAAAGTCCCAATCGCTCAAGTCCTAACCTTTCTCCATTAGGTATTGGGACATGGTCAGTTTGGGGGGCTTATTCACAATTTGTCTAGCTCTACCCCTGGGCCACTCAACTCTGTAAAAAAACAAAATAGTTTGACTTTTTTCCCGCCTTCTACCCATAATGCCCTGCAGTCAGTCCAAACAAATTCCTTGTATAAAATATATAGTATTTTATATATAGTATAGACTATATTTAGTCTTAATAGCAAAAAAGCATGATCGCATTATGCATGAGAAACGTATGCCAGACTAACACACTGTGAGTGAACACACTATGTGCGCTCCGATGCAATCCATTTTCACATGCGATCACCATTTTTTTGCAAAAATCATGCGCTCCGATAACGTAATATGCGTTTGCGCTTTTCACGCATGTTACTGCACATTGTAGTGTGACCTTACTTACACTAAATGTGCTGCTCAAGCCAAACAGGATTCTAATAACCAATCCTATACACATACCGGGACCATATTTTGAGGAAGGAATTCGGGTTCCTCAGGCATTGGTATCCAAAGAAATAACATGACACATGTTAGAGCTAAGGTTGCCATATGCAATTTTTCTTGATTGATTAATGTGATCCCTTCAATCAAATTGCTTTTGAATTGACCCTTTTGCCACCAGCAGTGATCAATATGGGGTGCAGATTGGATCAAACCTGAATTGGGCAGGTTGGAGGATTTCATTTTAAATGCAAACTTCTAGAGAAATTCTGGTATCTTTTATTAACAAGTCTCTGTACGTAATCCATAAAGAATCAAACAGAAGGAACAGATAATCCATCTATTTTAGATCCAGTTAATAGTTTCATCTGGCAAGTCCATTTACATCTAAGGCTGGGTACACACGGGAAGATTTTTCAGCCCAATCAACCAAAAATTTACGCTGGTTTCGGCCATGTCCGCAATCGATGACGGTCACACATTTGTCCGATCCGGACATGTTGGTGAATCACGGGCAAACCAATAGGTCGTCTGAACTGTATGGAGCCTAACCCTTAATGCAGTAACCCAGTAAAAAGCTACGGCCGGGTACACACTGCGAGTGAGTGGTCACTGGTGTGTACCCAGCCTAACATCTGATTGTTTGTCGCAGATGAATAGCACAAGTAAAATTCTGCACATCATTTCCTAATCTTTCTGTCTATGGCCAGTTTATGACCTTGTGCCCCCAACTGTATATATTTATACAGAAACAGACTGTGTTGTGAATATCCAGTTCTTCCAACACTCAAGCCTTTGATCTATCTTCCTACACTGATATCACCAAAGAAGAAAAGGGCAATTGTCTTCATCTCAATATCCGTCTAGTCTGAATATTTACCCAATGGCATTAAAAGGAAGATGTTATCTTAATGGTTTACATAAACTTCACTAAAGTTAGGTACACACTTTCCAGATTTTTGAAAGATGACAGATGATCTGCAAGATCCTCATTTTTCAAAAATCAGGCTACATACATTCCCGAGAGTTCTCCCTATACACAGAATATACACACATCATATACACCATATCACAGCATATACACAGCATACACCAGCTATACACAGCATATAACACATCATATACACATCACTAAGGTACACATCATATACACATCATATTCACAGCAATAACATCAATACACACATATACACAGCCAATACATAGCATACACATCGATCATATACACATACATATTCACAGCATATACAACATCATATACACGATCATATACACATCATATTCACACATCAGTATACACAATCAGTATACACATCTAATACACTCATTGACTACACAGCTTACATAGCATACACACATCATATACACATATATCACAGCTATACACTAGCATACACACATCATATACACAGCATATACACATCAATTACACATCAGTATACACATCATATACACATCATATTCACAGCATATACAATCACATCACATCACTATACACGCATATACATAGCATACACACATCATATACACATCATATACACATCATATACCAGCATATACACAGGCATACACCATCATATACACAGCATACACACATCATATACAGCATATACACATCATATACACATCATATACACAGCATATACACAGCATATACACAGCATATACACAGCATATACACAACATATACATAGCATACACACATCATATACACAGCATATACACAGCATATACACAGCATACACACATCATATACACAGCATATACACATCATATACACATCATATACACAATCATATACCATCATATTCACAGCATATACACAGCATATACACATCATATACACACATATACACAGCATTACCACATCATATACAACATCTATACACATCATATACACAGCATACACACATTATATACACAGCATATACACATTCATATACCACTCATATACACATGCATATCACCATATACCATCATATACATAGCATACACACATCATATACCATCATATACACAGCATATACACATCATATACACATCTATACATAGCATACACACATCATATCACGCATATTCCAGCATATACACAGCATATACACATCATATACATAGCTATACACATCATATACACAGCATAGTCACAGCATATACCAGCAGATACACAGAGCATTACATCATATACACATCAGATACAACATCATTACACATCATATACACATCATATACACATCATATACACACCATATACACAGCATATACACAGCTCTATACACATCATATACACAGCATATACACAGCATACACACATCATATAACACTCATATAACACCATATACCACGCATATTCACAGCATATACACAGCATACACACATCATATACACACCATTACAACTATACACACCATATCTCACACATTACACATCATACACATATCATATACACAGCATATACACAGCATACACACATCATATACACAGCATTTCACAGCATATTCCATCATATACAACTCCTATTACACAGCATATACACAACCATATACCATCAGTATGACACATCATATACACCGCATATACAGCATCATATAACACCTCATATACACATCAGATACACATCATCTACACACCATATACACACGCATACACAGCATATACACATATTCCACATAATATACACATCATATACACATCATATCCACACATCATTAAACAGCAATATCCCATCATAGACACACATATACACATCATTAACACATCATATACACAGCATATAACAGCATACACACATGCATATCACATCATATTACAGCATATCTTAACAACATATACAACATATTCACATCATTCACATCATATACACACGCATATAACAGCATATCACATAATATACACATATAAACCAGCATATCACATAAACCCATCAATATACACATCATATACACATCATATTCACATCACTATTCACAAACATATAACAGATCATAGACACTCATATTCACAGCATATACACAGCATATCACAACATATACACAGCATATACACAGCATACTCCACAGCATATTACACATCATATACACCATCAATATACACTCATATACACAGCATATCACAGCATATTCACATAATATACACATCAATATTAACAGCATATTCACATAATATACACATCATATACACATCATATGCACAGCCTATACACAACCTATTCACAACAATACACATCATATACCCATCATCATTCAACATCAAATAAACCTGATAAAATGTTCTAACTTCATGTGTTTCCCATTGACTAAAAAATTCTAAAGCCCTGAAATCTAAGTTCGTCTTATAATGTACAAGGCTATTGTGTTGTTTGGGGTGGTGCCTAGAGAAATAAAATATATATTACCGATGATTGTACTTTCAACCCAAAAGAAAGTGCAGCAGCAAATAGAATCCAACAAGTAACCTTGTAAATATAAAAACCAAAAAATCACGTGGAACCAGCCAATGGAAAGACAGATTCAGTCTTGTTCCTTCTCAAGGACACAGGGGAGGCTCCCAATACATAAACAAATTAAATATTTAATACTATCTTGTTTGGGGGACAGTTACCCTTTAAATGTACTTCTAATAATGTTTATATTATGAGACTATAATAATGTTTATATTATGAGACTCTAATAATGTTTATATTATGAGACTGGAAACACAGTAACAATGGGAACCCAATGTACTTTTCCTGTTTACCTCCTTATATGAATAAGGATAAGATGGAACTATTGCTATAACCCTAATTATTACTAAGAGGGAAAATATCTTAAAGGAGAAGTAAACTCAATTTTTACAAATGGGGCTGTGAATGAATTTTAGTTTTAAAATTATAGGAGCTGTTTTTTTAATCAGCCCTTCTGGTCTCCTTATGAAATCAGATGTCAGACCCCAGGAGTAGCCAGTGTTCCTAGAAATGTCCCTATTCTATTGCCCACCAATAGTTGTTAGATTGGGTCCTAGATGCCTCTGACTGGCTACCGATGTCAAAAATGATTTGTCCACCCTCGTCTGGTACAATTGCACTGCTCCTGTTCTCCTCTGACTTGGTCCTTGTCTTACACACGTGCAATACCTTATTGTATGGCCAATGTATGGCCAGTGTATGGCCAATGTATGGCTATTGTATGGCCAGTGTATGGTTATTGTATGCCCAATGTATGGCCAGTGTATGGCCAATGTATGGCTATTGTATGGCCAGTGTATGGTTATTGTATGGCCAATGTATGGCCAGTGTATGGCCAATGTATGGCTATTGTATGGCCAGTGTATGGTTATTATATGGCTATTGTATGACCAGTGTATGGCCATTGTATGACCAGTGTAAGGCCATTGTATGGCTAATGTTTGACCATTGTATGGACCGCAGTTCCTGGTTAAAGCAGGGTACACACTGACGATAAAAGACCACCGATCTACCGATGTCAGCCACGTAATAGTTTAGCTATGAACTACAGTAGAATTTCTATTGCCCCCCACATTTTAGCATGGTGAGCCGATAACAGCCTCTAAAGTATAAGGAGAGCATTGAGTGTGTGTAGGCAGTTTTATAGCTGATCTTCCAATGGGATCTGTCTGCCATCTGCTATAAACCTTTGATGTGTGTAACAAGCCTAGGAAGAACATTGCCTTGAATCTCGGTCCACCATATGGGGGACATACTGACAATGAGATTAACCCCTCTTATGCTGGCCATACACTCTTAAGACATTGGATAGATTGGACATTTGTTGAAATGATCTAATGCCTTCAAAGTGCATTTTTATCTTGGCGGTTTGTTAATGTGTGTACAGTATGTAGAAATACTTAAGCTGGGTACACACGATGAGATATTTCGGTCCGATCGACCGAATGCGGCCATGTCCGATCGATCGTTCGTCCGAAACGGACAAAAGGACGATCGGACATGGTGGAAAACCTCGTCCTATCGTGCGGTCCTCTATGGACCGCATGATCGGTCGCGGTAACTGTCGGACGCGGCTGCTTTTGCTGACAGTCCTTCCTCCTGGCCGACCGGTCAAAAGTATCGAACGGACGGTCAGGAGGAAAAATTGCTAGGTGTGTACCTAGCTTTAGTGAGGATAGGGCTAGAGACCAGGAAATAGCTAACAATATAATTATCTAATATGTAAGTGTATCCGTCCCCCTGAAGGCACATGGTACAGACACTGTAAGTACTACAATGGGATAAGGACAGGTTGTATCTTTTGGTAATGTGTTTGGAACACTGAGAACATTTCTCACATTCTAATAAACAATGACCTAGAAAGGGACACGGGTTCTTTTCCCCACATGTTAAAGGACAACCAAAGGTAGAAATAATGTTAATTTGTACAATATCAGATACTAGTCCTTACATGTTCAGTCTCTGTGTAACAAACAGCCAATGATTTCAGCAGCAACTCTACCTGCTGCAACCCTAACTAGTGGTCCATGGGGGAGGAGCAAGTTCAAAGTCTTTTCAGATTCAGCAAACCACCTCTTTCAAACATAGTATTGAATAAACAGCCTCACAATTAGTGCACAGAGTTTAATTTATACTTTAAATGTCATTTTGTTATATAAATTGTTTTTCCTCCATCAATAAAGGACCTTCCATAATGGGGTTACCTTGACGTGGTTGGAAGGCTTTTCACTTTTATGCATAAAATTGTAACTAAACCCCCCCCCATGTATTTACTGTTTGCACTAGCACAGATATTATGACAGTATATGGGGCCCAGGAATGTGCATTGATCATCTTTTCTTGTTTGTTCTTAGTATTGACTAAACGCAGCCTTGTAATTAGTGCACTGAGTTTAATTTATACTTTAATGTCATTTTGTTATATAAATTGTTTTTCCTCCATCAATATCTATCATGGGATTTTTTCAGGAGGCTACTTCCTTTTATCATTTCCTGCTCCTTTAAACAATAGCGAGCCAATCAGACCGCAACTAGACTGCCTGCACTGAATAATTATTATTATTGTTTTTTTAATAAGTCACAAATGAAAGTTGATTGGCTGACCTAGCAATGACATCGCCACCCCTCCCACGAGATACCATTTAATCCCCACATTCAACCCTCAAGCCAAGTAAGCAGATGTGACACACACTATACAAAGTATCTCTCCTGGGCCAGAGCCATTTGATGACTGTATCAAACGAATGTGGCTTTTGGCAAAATATCTGAACAGTTAAAACACGCTGCAACATGCTGAACATTTCTAAGGTTATCAGAGTCTATAAATACAATCTATTCCCTATGAGATTAGATTAATAGATTAAGTAGACAGACAGTGTGCAGGTTTTCTTTCACGTATCCCTTTAAAGAAGGGCGAAACCACTGTGTAGAATTGGGAGGGGGTCATTAATGCAACACTGTAACCTGGAAGGTAGGTAACGTAACACCGACTGTTGCATTAAAGTAAAAGGGTTTAGGAGTTTGAGCTGAAATAATGCAAATATCTTCAAGGAGAACAAAAGTACATTTTCAAGCCAGAATGGATTTTATAATCTAACAGTATCTGTCACATCAGAAATCAGCAGAATCGCCGAGAAATGATTTCTTTTCCATCCCTCTCAACCGTCCTGGTTTGGCTGAGACAGGCCCAATCAAATGGGTCTGTACCAAAACACATGACTGGGTATTCTGGGGCATAGTTGGGGGTGGGACATTCTCAGCTAAGCCCAAATAGGCCCCTCCCTGAATGCTCCATCCCCCAGTATTGGCAGGTAGGATTTAATTTTGCAGGAGGCTCAATGAGAACATTGCTGCACATGCATAGGTGAAAGTTCTCTAGACCTTCTTTCTCTCCCAAGGTTACTGACTACTATGTAATCTGCCTATAACCCCACTCTGTCTAAGGCTGGGTACACACCAGCCAATATTTCCGGCCGATCGACCGATTCATGGCACTTTCGGTCCATCGGCTGAAAATATTGGCTGGTGTGGGGCGGGCGGCCGGACCGGACAAACGGACGTGTTGGAAAATCTCAATCGATCGTGCGGTTCTCCGCGTGAGCCCGCCCGTTTGATCACCCACAAATTCGACCGCGGATGAATTTGCCAAGACTGACGGACATTTGTCCCAGCCGAGCGCTCGCTCGTAGCAAGTCCATCCATGTGTACCCAGCCTAACATGGTTGAGTTACCGCTATCTACTACTGAGCGATTATAGAATCTTTTCATTACAGGGGGACTAAAGTCAAATAATAAAATAAGTTCATGTGATTCCCCCATTAAATACATTTAATTTATGAAAGCTAACAAACGCTATAAAACCATTCTAATTATTGGTTTTTCCTTTTTTTACTGTTTCCCATGCTCCTTTGCTAGTTGTGACGTATGACTCATTCAAGTATGGGGATTGTGACTAATAAGGATTTGGCTCCCAGGGAGGTTTTTCCAGAAGCAGAGGAGCTTGGGAACAAGGGGAGGAGCAGCACCACAAATAACATAGATTTTTTAACATTTTGAACGTTAAAAAATAGCAAATCCCATCCTTATTAGATCAACATAATTTATAATTAGATTTTAAGACACCCTCAAAATCTGAAAAAAGTGAGAAAATGAGATACCGTATGCAGAAGAAAGAAAATATGAGAAAAGATGGCAGAAACATAGGGAAAGATTTGTTAGCTATATCTAAGAATGAATGAATTGTCTATATCTGTGAATGAATTCTCGGCTTTATCTGTGAATAAATTGTCTATATCTGTGAATGAATTGTCTATAACTGTGAATTAATTGTCTAAATCTGTGAATTGCTGTCTATATCTGTGAATGAATTGTTGTCTATATCTGGAAGAAATTGCTGTCTATATCTGTGAATGAATTGCTTGTCTATCTGTGAATGAATTGCTGTCTATATCTGTGAATGAATTGCTGTCTATATCTGTGAATGAATTGCTGTCTATCTGTGAATGAATTGCTGTCTATATCTGTGAATGAATTGCTGTCTATATCTGTGAATGAATTGCTGTCTATCTGTGAATGAATTGCTGTCTATATCTGTGAATGAATTGCTGTCTATCTGTGAATGAATTGCTGTCTGTATCTGTGAATGAATGGTTGTCTATCTGTGATGAATTTCTGTCTATATCTGAATGAATTTCTGTCTATATCTGTGAATGAATTGTTGTCTATCTATGAATGAATTGTTGTCTATCTATGAATGAATTGCTGTCTATATCTGTGAATGAATTGATGTCTATCTGTGAATGAATTGCTGTCTGTATCTGTGAATGAATGGTTGTCTATCTGTGAATGAATTTCTGTCTATATCTGAATGAATTTCTGTCTATATCTGTGAATGAATTGTTGTCTATCTATGAATGAATTGTTGTCTATCTATGAATGAATTGCTGTCTATATCTGTGAATGAATTGATGTCTATATCTGTGAATGAATAATTGTTGTCTATATCTGTAAATAATATTTGTTTTTAAACTCTGAAACTGTTGAGACGTCATTAATGTAAAAAAAATCCAAATCAGGCAGACCCTGGGCCTGATGGAACCTGTTTGGCATACCGAGATTTCCTAGATTGGGCCACCATCTTTTTTTATGAAAAGTTCAATCCTTATGATTGGCTAATCTAAAATGGCTTTACATTAAGTACCATATACTTTGTATCTTACCTTCTGGCTCTGCAGTCGTTTCTTCCACCACGGTATACGATGGTCGGGCTTTCGTCAGGCTCACCAAACTCAGCCCAAACACTACAAGCAATAGCATCCTGCCACTATAGCCGCCTTTTCCTGCCTTCCTTGAGCGCCATACTAAGCACAACCCCATGTGTCCAGCTGTGTGCAAGCATGAGATGCCTGTATCGCTGTGAAGTCCAGGGTGCAGTGTTACCCCACTCCCTGTCTGGGAGAACAGATCTGGATCCTGCAATAGAAACAACCATTCATTAAAGGAGAATTATAGTGCATACATTTTTTTTTTTAACAGTTTAAAAGTAAAAAGTACATGGACAGGGGGGTAGGATTGGTAATTCCTACCTCCCAATATTGTTTCTGTGAGGCGCACCAGTACAAAGAAAACTGCTTCTACCAGGCTTCTTCCTGGTTTCAGAAAAGTCCAGGACTAACCTGGCAGATCAAACCTGAGGGTGCTGGCACAGTGGCACTCAAAGAAATGATATTGGGAGGTAGGAACAATCAACCCAGTCCAAGCTTTACAGTAGTTGTCCTTTAAGGAATTAAGCCACAGTAAGGTATCCTAAAGAAGCAGAAGTGATCTCACCATAAGTCCTGCTACTGGCATTGGTTCGGATCTACAGGAACTGATGTACAGTTTCCCAGGATCCCCCGTTGACAACACCGCAAGTTAAATATCTTACAAAACATTAACATTTGGTTTACTGTAGCATTTCTGGGTGCCGGGTTTACTGCTGTATCATAGTTTATCTGCGATCTCAGAGCCATAGAGACCAAAAAGCCCGTAAGGTCCCACTGCATCGGATTGAAAAAAGTGTCAACTTCTGTGTCTGCTTGTCCACGTTTGCTATTTACTACTGTGGCATTTGTACTGCATGTGTCTGCTTGTCTGCGTTTGTCCACGTTTTTTTCTGCGTTCCTATAGACTTAATTTGAATCGAAAAAAGGACAGTAATGGACACGGATAAAAGGATCACAATGCAGCACACGAGTTCCATTGCAGATAGGAAAATGCACGAGGGTAGAAACATGCACAGTGGGACCGAGACCTAACAGCTGTAACCTGTAGACCCCACGGAATAGCACCAAGGGTTACACACCGATACACACATAGTGGGTGGTTTCTGTTTGACAATCTCTAAGTGCTGCACTTGTATCCCCGTCTGGTTTATAAATATATCGTACAAACGCTCTTGACCCCTTCTAGTTGGCCATAATATACATCTGGGGGGAAATACCAAATATTATCACATAGAATGTTCCATATCACGTTTCCCTCTATAAATATGGTGCAATCCCAACAATGTTTATTGGAGACATTTCACAGCAACATTCCCAACAAATAGAATGAGATTAACCTCTCAACTGCCAAACTGGTTTAACCCATTGCTATATCACACAGACATTGTCATACAGTAGAAAAGGCAGCTAGAAAGCTTAAGGAGAGAGGGGCCAAAAGGAGCAAAAAGCCCCCCACTGTACATACAAATGGAGAAACATCTTCTTATAGCTGAAGGCGTCTTGCAGTCTCATGCTATATGAATAGCATTGCCCACAAAATCTAAGAAACAAGAAGCAATTACTTACTCCCATGTTCCCCAGGGGCGGAGATATGCAAAATACTTTATGTCCCTTAGCTTATGCATGTGTCCAGAACTCAGTGAAGGGCTTTTTGCTCCTTTTGGCCCCCCTCTCCCTAAGCTTTCTAGCTGCTTTTGCTACTGTACACCCAAGTCCTACACCATAGAGCCATGAATCTGTATCTTGCACTGACGAAATCAAACAAGATTGAAACACGTCGTCTCTGCAGGTCAGATGATTGGCTCTATATATTAAGCTTTATTGCATGTTATTAGCCAGCAGATCTGGACACATGAATAAGCTAAGGGACATAAAGGAGTATTTTGCATATCTCTGCCCCTTACTCTGGGGAACATGGGAGTAAGAAATTACTTCTTGTTTCTTAGGTTTTGTGGGCAATGCTATTCATATAGCATGAGACTGCAAGACGCCTTCTGTTATAAGAAGGTGATTCTCCATTTTTAGACATTGTCATCTAATACCTCATCATGGTATCTTAATGTAAATATGTAGTAAGATTCCATAACCACTGGATCTTTTCTTTTTATACTCCGAATTCCAAATAACTAGTAACATTGTAGCCCTGTAGCAACCCTCCATTATTTCAATCAACCAAACCGCACTGCGAATGATAAAAATCCCTCTGACTCCCAGAATCCAGACCTGCAGTTATACACATGTGGTTAAGAACGGGGGATGTCAAACATGCACCCTCCAGATGTTTGAAAGATACTACAGTTAGGGAATGCTGGGAGTTGTAGTTCAAGCATCTAGAGGGTGCAAGTTTGTTTTAGGATGAAGATTGCAGCTGGACTAGTTCACTGTACTGTAGTATTGTGGGGTCTGTAACCTCCACCAATGATCATATAGACCCTAAATACACAAACAGACGTTATTTCTTGGCTGTAACACAGTGAATGACAAATATGATGGACCGATTACAATGTCAAGGGAATCAGGATCCAAAACATCTCCAGCCTATCATTTAAACAGAAACATTGTTTATCATAGTAAGTCATGTTCATTCATTAATAAAAGGGCAAGTAGCACTGCACCCTGTCCTGCTAGTGTATGCTCCTCATTGTAAACAATACAGCTGTACAGGCGGAGGAGGGCAGGGCAGCGCAGGGCAGCGCAGGGCAGCGCAGGGCAGGGTAGGGCAGGGCAGAGGAGGGCAGGGCAGAGGGGGTCAGGGCAGCGCAGGGGAGGGCAGGGCAGCACAGGGCAGAGGAGGGCAGGGCAGCCCAGGGGAGGGCAGGGCAGCGCAGGGCAGGGGACATATACTGTAAATATATAGAAATTATACAGAAAAAGTCAGTGATTTGCTGTATAATTAATGTCCTCGTCTACCCCCCTTTTACAACGGGTTCGTATCCCTTTAAATGGGTCACCTGATTCTCAAGGATTTTTATTTTTTTTTTACCTTTCCCAAGAAAACTGGTCCTGACCTTTGCTTTTTTCTCTAAACCTGTTTTTAAAATACTTCACATTATCAGGCAGACACAAATCTGCCCTTAAAGTGGCCCTGCAGCACTTGGTTAAAAAATGTCAACACTCTCTGCAGCTCAGATTGGAAAGACTTAAAGGGCTCGTTCACAATAGGAACAGAAATGCAACTTTAAAACGCAGTGTGTTTTGTATCCGTTGCCAACCATTTGCATGTGCGTTATTATCCATTTTTTTCTGCGTTTCTGTCTGCGTTTTAACACATTTTTCGAATTTAAAGGGGTAGGACCAAAGAACTCTTTTTTTGCTATTCTTCAGCGTGTTTCCTATATAGCCTGTGGACAGGAAATTACATCACAGGAACACAGAAACGCAAACACGCGTGTTGTTAGCCGTTGCACCGCGCTTTCCTGCATTTTAGATGGACAGAAATGCGTGCAGCAGTGCGGTTTTTAAACAGAATGGAATTCAACGCAGCAAGTGTGAACGATACTGTGAAATCCTATGGAGTTTTACTGTCCGTTTTTTAAAATCAAACGGATACAAATTGATGTAGTGTGAATGGAAGAATCAGTCCCAGTCCTAATGTTTGTTTTTCTATACGGTTTATTTTCCATTTGGTGTTCTGGCCATGCCAGGCGCATAGGAAAGGCGCGGTATTGCAATTTCAACATTATGATCGCGGTCATAAAATCACGATCACGTGTGAGCAAATATGATTTCAAACATTTACATTTGCGACTGTACGATCGCCTATAGGCGATGGTTGTAAATATACGACTGCGGCTGTACTTTATCGCCAAACCACGGCACCGTGGGTTACTAAATATGCCCCCACATTCTGTCATTCCTATTTTCTTTGTAAACAAAGTTTTTGAACATTTATACATATGACCGACATTAAAGGCGTAACATTGATCATAAAGCATTATGCGTCATGTTCGTTGTATCGAGCACAGAATAAGCTGTAACCAGTAAATGGCCACACACGGCCACATCTAACTAGCCAGATACGTCTCAATAGTCTGTGCAGAGAAGAAAAAAGCTGCAAAACAGATATTTTGGGTCGACCCTTCATTTAAATACGCAGGATTAGGGAGAAATGTCCGACACATTTTATCCTGCAACTCACTCTCATCGGTGCCAGAGGCATTGTTTAGAAGTTTATTTACTACTGATCTCCAGTTTAAACCAACCCTTGTTTGTTGAGTAAGTGTGAACATGAGGGATACCATGCGTGTTGGACCATCCACGTGTGTCTCTATGAAAGTGTACGAGAGAAAGTAGCTCGTCTGTCATCAATGACCCACCGATGTAATTTAACATAGCGAATCCTTTAGAAAGTCGATAAATCTAACAGAATGTGGTCAAAGGAAAATCCAGATTCAAATCTTTGCAAATCTGCTCTTGGCAAACGTTGTGTTCTCCGGCCTGGGTCGGCGTTTGCCTCCCTCCACATGGAACGTCCCTTAGAATTCAGAGAGACTTTTGTTTGCAGAGAAAGTGGGAAAATTGCTGTAGGTTCCTTGGTGTTTTTACAGCTGCAAAGCCCAACCTCCCAAGTCAGGAACTGAACACGTCAGGCTCCAGCTTGTGTGAAGGATCCCAGTCCCCCCCTCATTGGAGACTGGATTCAAGTCCAGGCCCTGAAGGTCCATTTGCACTTTACAGCCACACGGACTTATTTTCTATTTTATGATTCACAATTAAGTAAATATTTGGCAATCTCCATAAATTATCATGAATTTATAAAAATCAATTGATGTTTTTTACTTACTATACTGAAAATTCATTCTAAAACATATTGTTTATCTGAACCATGCTGTAGCCAATACTGGAGTCCAGGGCAGCCATTTTGTATGGTTGTTTACCAGTTTATTAAAAGGCATTTACTGATTGGCTGATTACATCATTCTAACTGCACCAGTTTATTAAAAGGCATTTACTGATTGGCTGATTACATCATTCTAACTGCACCAGTTTATTAAAAGGCATT
This sequence comes from Hymenochirus boettgeri, assembly GCA_019447015.1. Lineage (NCBI taxonomy): Eukaryota > Metazoa > Chordata > Amphibia > Anura > Pipidae > Hymenochirus > Hymenochirus boettgeri. Next base: position 17,118,497 of record CM033475.1, read on the forward strand.
TACTGATTGGCTGATTACATCATTCTAACTGCACCAGTTTATTAAAAGGCATTTACTGATTGGCTGATTTGAATGATGTCATGTGAGATATTTTATCTATGTTTCTGCACGGGGGATGATATTTAGAACAATTCTGCAAATTTGATCAAAAAGCTCAAAATGAATATCAAGAGACAATATCAAACGGATTATCGAAAAAACAAAGATTGGCCCAGACAAAAATCATTTGTCAATCCCATCTTTAAGTCCCCATCTCCCGTAAGAATTTCAACCGAATTTTAAATGGTTCCTGGCACAAACAACAGAAAAATTTCCACCTGGCCTGATCTTTGTTTATCCGATATACCAATCCACGTTGTCGAGCAGAAAAACTGAAAACAATGTTATTTGATATTTTGTGCGATCCAATCAAATTTATCTGATCACTAAAAATATCGACACCATGTATGTGGTACAAAATGAATTTACCACATGGGATTATCTCAAGATAAGAACCGCTGCTTGTAAAATGAGGTCTTTAGATATTAAACGTCTGCTTAGTGTATGGCCAGCTTTAGATATCTGTCCGACCATAAGGACTACTTGCGTTGGCGATCTCGGAATGATCTGGTTCTGGTAGACGGGGTTGGTGGAATATTTTCTGTCTTGCCCAATCAGGTTTTTTTTTTTTTTTTTTGCCATTTTTAATCAAAATGTTGAAATCACTTTTAATTATTCTCTAGTGTAACAAAACCTTTATTATTATAATCATCACGGACATTTTGCCTGCAGAATTTAATTCTTTATATAAGTTTTCTATATTGCCCCAATATTTGAACCAACGGATCTAACAATCTATTAACCAATCGGTAGTTTGACGGACAGATTAGAATTGGCAGTGCGGATATTTTTATTTTTTCTTCTAGAATTTTAAAAAAAAGTAAAGGGGGGAGGGGAATTATACATCTCGCATAGAAAATCCTCGACTTAAATAAACATCCCCCTATAATAACATTCCTTCCAAAAACATCCCTTTTCTACCAACCCAGGCTGTAACTTGCTGCCACTATTAAATTATTTACAGCCTGTGCCAATAACCCAAGACTGGAGTTTATTTTTCAGATAAATCAAGGTTTTTCTTGTTCACTCCCCTCAATATGGAACATAAATGGTTCATTCTATTCCAGGTTACACTCACGGCTCCGTCTTTAACAGCTCTTAACGCTTTCTTGGCCTCCGTCCTGCAAGAAGATTGAGGATGATGTTTCTACGTAAGGCAGCGTGGGCTGGTCTACCTGAGGTTATTTGTCGGGGCGGGTTGACAGGCTGAAGGGCCCCAGATGGTTCAAACGGCTATGAACGAGAAAACAGAAAAAACAATCTTTGGACACAGAACCACTGTAGCCACTTTAAAGAGTCAGGCTTAGGCCCAACTACCCAGCACATGGAGGCCTGCATGAATCGCTGGACACATCGCAATGTCACGAGATTTGCGCGATTCCATGCCCTTAAGTTGCACTTGATGTTGCCCTATTGAAGCACACCAAAAATGGTGATTGCATGCACTGCAAAAATGGGCTTAAGCGCATCGCAAGGCAGTGGGCACAGTGGGGTCTGGCACATTAATATACAGTGGCGTGCGTGAGAGCTAACGCAATGCAAATATTTGTACAGCGCTGCGTCCCCAAGTGGCGCTTTATAAATAAACTATACATACATATACTTACATAAAATGTGGCCAGAATCGTGGTAAAATAGCCGAGTGGGCACCACTAGCGCGTTCCGGATCCGATTTGCGATCCCATATCTGACATAGACGTGCATATGTTAATGAAGATGAGGTACGAGCTGGAAAGCTGGCAGTCATGACATAGTATAGTGTTCCTTTTAAGTCATGGCACTGTATTGTGGCTGCTCCGGCTAACACCTTATTTATTTAGTAAGAACACTTTTGCACTGGGATATGCAGCCATTTACCGTCTAGGATTTTTAAAAACTACAAGTCCCAGCATTCCTCTACAAGCACAACAGCAAAAGGTATTCATGGAATGCTGAGAGTTTTAGTTTTCAAAAATCCAAAAAGGGTTACTGGCTGCATATCCCTGACACAAAAGGCACTGCCCGCGTTTTAGTAAAACAAAACGTCTTGCAATGCTGCTTCTATTTTTAACATTAAAAGAAACAAAGTTTAATCTAAGTGACCAGAAATTAAAAATTAACCGTAAACTTGCAGCACGGTGGCTCAGTGGTTAGCACTGATCCCTTGCAGCGCTGAGGTTCTGAGTTCGATTCCACCCTTGGACACATCTGCAAGGAGTTTGTACATTCTCCCCGTGCTTGCGTGGGTTTCCTCCGGGCAATCCGGTTTGTTAGCGCTATATAAATCCACAGTGATAATAATAAAACCAGCACATTCCTTCTTCTCGCATAGACAGGGACGTCTATCCTGCGGCCCTCCAGATGTTTGCAAACTACAAGAGATTTGTTTATACGTAAGATTTGTCCTTACGTTTCCAGACGAGGAAAAGAACCAATTAATTTTAATTGTACCAACGTACCCACTGTCCAACCACTAAGCACACACACACCTCCACAAACACACAACATGCTCCAGCAAACGACCACAAAAGCTACAAAGGCCCAAGAGTTACAATAGTCAAAAGCCTCTTTTATAATAAGGTGAAAGGAAGAAACTTTGTGTAATGTAACTGCCCAGGTGGCTGTATTTGCACTGCGTCTCTAGAGACTCTGTATTGTAAGCTATGTGTGTGTATCAACAGGGTCTCGGCTTTGTATTTTACTCTGTATAAGGACTTAGGGAGAGGACCCAAGACACATTCCTTACCGAGTCAATACAAGTATTAATATATAAAGGGGATTGTTGGTAAGAATGGATTATTTTCTGTTTTGTCATAACAAGTATTGAAAGAAAACGCAGCCAAGTCCCGATTACTTGTCAATCAAGGCTCCTAAGTGTTCTGGGTAATTAATGCAGCTTGGAATACAGGATAGAAGAAGGAAAATGATTGGACGTGTTTATGGTAAAGGCAATAAAACCACATTAATGTTACTTACGGAATTAACAGGTTGCATATAGGGGGGAATCTCATGAAATAAGCTTGATTTTGTTACATTTTTATTTTAGTTCTCCTTTAAGATGGGCTTTGCTAGTGCCATAAACTTCATATCCAAATCTTGCTGATTATCTGTTGTCGGTAAACAGACCCTACCCACACATGTGGCACGTTACATGGTGATACCAAGATTATATACCTAGATTTTGGAAAGTCTTTCAAACAAACACAATGTTCTGCTTTTCGTTTCCCCCCCCCCAAAAAAACCTTGACTTTGTTTTTTTTGTTGCTTTTTTCCCATAACATTGTAAGTGTGTGTGGAATAAAGGAATAACACTGCAGGGATACACGTGGAATTGCCTTTCCCTCTGGCAGTGTATGTGCCAAACCCCACACAGCTCAGCCACAACACATGACTGAATTTTGTCCAATCCAAATAAAACAAGGCAGCGGCAAAAAAAAAGTCCACAATCAATAACAGAACCAGAACTCCCAGAATGCTAATGTATTAATTACGCCGCTGGCTAGAGCTTCTGGTAGACACATTGATATGTGATATATATGATATGTTATATTGATATGTTTACCTACCATGGTAAAATAATCTCCCCCATAAATGGGATCGACATTTTGGTCAATCTGATAAATTTGATCGCACAAAATGTCGCAAAACTATTTTCCGTTTTTCCGATCGGCCGCTTGAGAGGTTTATTAGAAAAACAAAGATCGAGCAAGGCAGAAAAATTCCCGCCAACCCCATCTTCAGTTCCCATCTCTCTGCAGATTCAAAGGGGAAATTTGTGAATAGATCAGAACCTCAAGTTAGGGAGCTGATCTTCCAATCGGATTTCCGATCAATGCACTCAATCAGAAATCTGATTGGAAGAACATCTGGCTGTGTATGGCCAGCTTAAGACCGGAGCATCTAGGGAAATTATGGGTAAGTATATATAGATAGAGACTGTACCCAGGGGTGAGAACCAGTGTTCCCTCTAATGCTCATTTTAACACAGGTTAAAGTAGTGCGCACACAAAAATCTGCTGGAAAATAAGTGCTGCGGTATGTAGCGCACACAACTTCATTCTGTATGCGCACAGAAAATTTATATCTGCGCACAGAGACAATTTCCAATTAGAGGGAACATTGGTGAGGACTTAGCAGTAAAGGGGGTTGGCCCAGTAAAACTTCTTTTCTGCTAAAACATCAAATAGACATTTCACTTAAATACAAACCACCGGTACATCTCCCATGTCACATTCCGAGTCTTTAAGCCCTGACAGTTACATAACCTTTAATATAACACGGTACAATTCTCTAATGATAACCTTTATTATGGGAAGGTTTCTCTTCTGTAGGCACAATAATGGCAGTGAAATATGAGCCAAATCTGTACAGAGTAAAGTTAATGTGTCAGAATAAGAATTGAATTGTGTATTGAACATTAATATTTACACAATATCCAAGTTCACGTTGCTGGTCTGGGAAATACAGTGCATTAGATTAACTACAACCGGAGAAATTTTAAAAGAGAAAGTTCAGTCTAATTTTGGCATCAATCGCGATCATACATTATCAGGATATCACTATATCTTACGATCGTCGGTTCATGTTTGGACATTCATACAATTTTTTTTTTAAATTCCCTGCCCAATCTGATCGTACCATTGGATTGTAGTGTCTATGGCCACCATAAAGGCCCATACAGACCACAGGCAGATCAGTTGCCACAACCAATATCTGAAATATAACTCCTGAATCGGCCGGACATATATAATCAAGACATGTTCTTTGGATGTTCACACAGCATCTGAAGAATCTGAGGCATCTGATGTCTTTATATGGCCAATATAAGTCCCCAAACTGCTGATTAAAACCACATACAGTGGGAAAATAGTTAGAGAGGAAGCATTGTAGTTTTTTTCAATTTCATTACACTGCCCCACACTTGCTCCAGAGCTGCAGTAAACTGAGCATGCCCAAACCAGTGACAAGAGGAGGAGGATGGATTACATTGATTTCACTGGTTGGCCAGTGATATATCATTTTAAACAGCAGTTCCTGGTCTGTAAGAAAAATCTATTTGATTGTGATTCTAAAACAGCTATATTTATGTATTTCCCATTGGCATCATATATCATATCCATAACCTGCGTCATCTGTTGCTTGCAGCTTATTACCCACACTGCCTCAGCCGATAACAAGGGCACGGTAAACTTCTGGTCCTCATGTAGCTCCTTTTATGGGATGTTAAGCAGTTATCCCAATGTAATTTCATGACATTATCATCTGTATTTCAATGAAAAGTTACACTGACCTCCTCCAGCTCAGCTGTTGATACAAAGTAGCCAGGGGGGGAGCAGACAAATCCCCATTGATACAGGTCCTAATATTTCCTTCCTGTATTTTCTCTGATAAATACTGTGTACTGTACATTCTTACACCTCCCAATGGGACGTACGTCTTACCATGTGTAACTGTATCCTGCCCTAGATCCCTGAGTGTATACACCAACATTGCAATAGCTATTGTGGAAAGCAGCAAAACTGTATTATTCTATGGGTTACATGATATCGACTGTTGTGTCTGTAAGCAGGTAATACTGCATAATACTGGCCATGTCTAGTAAATGTGGCCTTAGACTTATTAGATGTTACAATTCATGGCTGACCCCCCACGCTGTTGATCTAATTAATCCCACTCACACCCCTAGTGGCCAGACATAGATACTACACTGATTAGGGTTGATAATCATGATGTTCCTTTATTATAATAATCTGCTAAGCAACGTTTGCCCCATCTAATGCAGGAATAAGCTCAATTCAACACTCATTTATCGCAGAACTACAATACCCAGCATGCAATGTTGAAGGTTTGTTAAAGTGACCTATATCGCTTTTTCAATGGAATATTAAAAGCAGAGTTTGTTATTGATTCAGTCTTCAACATTGTGCACCGGTGCTACAGCTACATACAAACCAGCTGAGCAGTTCCTGGGGCCTCTCTGCACATTCCTTTCCAATTCCTTTTATTAACTTCCATAGAGGAGTCTATAACTCCACTACCCCAAACTCCCTACAGCAGCTCCAGCCACCAATCGAATTGCAGAATCATTCCCTAGTCAGATCAAGGTCTGGTTATTGTCATCTAAATGCCAGGCCCTTGTCTACCCCAGACCAGAGCAAGAGAATGAACCTGTCAGCCAACCAGCGATTAATGACCCCCCCAGCCCAGGCTGCTGAACTCCCATCACCCAGGCAGGAGAGAGGGATAGACCCTTAACCACTTCCCCTGTTTCCCCTCCTCTCTCTCTCCTTGTGCACTGTTCATGTCCTTCGCCAGAATAACTTGGCTAAGCAGGAACAACGTAGGAGACCAAAGAGATCTGGCAGGGAATATGGCCAAGTACTTCCAAAACTGCAAAAACAAATGACACTGTGGCCCCAACAGGGTGGTCTACACAGACAGCAAGTCCAGGCCTAGTACTGGTCATACAATAAGAGAATCTTATGAACTCTTGGTGTAAGTGAAGACATCTTGGATATAAAGTAATACCTTATATTGGCTAACTAAAATGATTGAAAATGCAAGCTTTCCAAGCACTAGGCTTCTTCCTCAGGCATGATACAATACTGAATCTTATAAAGAACTCTTTAAGGTATTACTTTATATCCAAGATGTCTTCACTTTCATCTATGGCTAACACGGTACAATTCTCTACTACTAATGAACTCTTGGTGTATAAGACAGGATTGTGGTTGGCAGGTAAGGGGTTAAAACACTCCTCCACCAAATTAAATCCTAACGCAGCCTCCCACCCCAGACGCTTTATTACACACACTGAATCTATTGTGACTTGTTCAATTTAACAATTTATTATTTCCACTTTTTTTGTAGACTAAACAAACTCTTGTTACCTTTTTACCAGTTTTAACTCAATGACCCTGGGGAAGGTTCCGCCCTGCTGTTATAGACCAATCAAAGTCACAGCTATAAAGATTCTATTTGCATACAACTTCCCATGATTCCACAAGCCCCATGTTCTAATGTCAATGTAAAGAATGGCCGATTCCGATTACAAGCCTGGAAATGCTAAAAACAAAATTATTTCATTCCACTGGCAATTCATTAACTTGATGAGATTTATGCTCTATGTACGTGAAGAGATTAGCACTTGGGTATCATTGGTTAATGTTTGCTTCATTTTCACTTTTCATTGTGATTTGAATAGACCAGGAGTCATTTTCTTCTCCCATGCTGACCCATCCATCACACTACTGACTCTTGCTTTTAGGGTGAGTCTCCCTTTCTCCTTTGAGCTCTGATCATCCTTTACACAAAGGCCAGGAGGGGGGAGGGAGGCATTGAAAATCTTCAGAACCTTCCATTCTGTAAAAGAATTCTAAACAAAAGACATGGAGATTTCACACACCCACCCAGCCTAATGAGATATGATACTGGCCACCTTCAGCCGTATTTTAAAGGGCAACTAAACTCTGGGGGAAAAAAAGACTTTAAAAAATATTTCCATTTATCTAAAACACAATGTTACTGTGGAGTTGGCCCATCCCTGTTCACCCATTGTCCTCTGCGGCAGAAACCCCCAATATTGCAACTGTTCTGTGCCATCATAAAGGTAAATAATATGCAATGAGAAAATCACAGCCAATGGGCCGCCCAATCGCGTAGGGGGAAATATTGGTTTATACCACTGGCATGATGTTCTGCCTTGTTTACTTTTATTTAGCAGCTATGGCAGCAATGTTCTGATATATGACAAAAAGGATCTTTAATATCCTAAATAATTAGAAAGCTGGAAAGACAATAGTGAAATTATACAAAGCGCCTGATCTCAGGCTTCCTATATGTCTAGCCTTGGGACAGCTCGTATTTATAAACGCATGGCCCATGGCACATGGCGTGGAGCTTAGGATTCCAGGGCCGTTCACAGCAGCCAGAGATATTTTGCAATGCTGTAACATATGTAGCTGTGATCCTTGTAATGCAAACACCCATTGGCCAGCTTGTGTGACACTCTAACTACATCAGCACATGTAACACCCACGTAGGTAAGAGGGAGCACCTCCTATAACCTATCGATGATCATTCCTACCCCATGTATGGTTAACCTGTAGCACTTTCAGGACAGACAGTAACTTTACATTAAGCCCAAGGTGGTGTTGAATTAAGGGAAATGACTCAGCAAGACATTGGGATAAAACCTCAGGCTGCAAACAGATAAATTGAATCTCCTGGCCCTGTCCCCTTAGATAAGGACGTCGCCCTCCTGCAGAATTGTAACTGAACTGATAATGTGCTAATGGGGTAAATGAGAGGAGATTATGCAGCACGGCCCAGTGTAGGAATAGCTGGTAACAAGGGAGGCGGAACTAAAAGGGAGATTAAATAAAATTAAACTTAGATCAAAAGAACTTGTATATTCCGCTGACTGCACTGGTTCGGGGGTCTTTGGTATTAGCACAATAAAAGGCCATCAGGTCATCCTGGGAGATTGTTCAGTGACCCTCACTGCAGGTCTGGTCTCCCCTCTGCTTGTTTAGGAAAGTCACTGAAGCCTGTGTTATTTACTGATCATCCCAACAGCAACACAAGCACAAAACACCCCAAACCCTCCATCCCACATGGTCAGTATCTCCAGCAAGACACCAGGTCAAAGGGAGGTTGGACATCAACCTTTCGTATATCCACCAAAGGAATTGTGGTTGTATGGCCATGGGTAGTTGTATGGCCATGGGTAGTTGTATGGCCATGGGTAGTTGTATGGCCATAGGTAGTTGTATGGCCATTGGTAGCCTGTTCTCCCAATCAAAAGCCTTTTCATGTTAATACAACGTAAACAAGACAGATATAGTGGGATAAAACTCCCAGAACCCTCCAGAGCTAAAGTTAACGAATGTTACGATACAATGAAGAATTTCAGTGTAAAGGGAGATTTGGATAATAAATGATTTTCCTAAACTCAGATAAACTGGGATATAATAGAACATGTTGGATAGGTTGGCGGGTGGGAAAGTAATTGGATCATAAAGAATTTCAAAAATGCCAGAGATATAAACACTAAGCGAACCTGAGGATGAAACACTGAGGAGCTTCATAAAATAAACTGGGAAATGAGCAAAGTGAAAGGTGTTCTAGGTGTTTAGGGCACAGCCTTGTACGAGACACTTCCTACAGCAAAGCCAATTACATTACAGTGTGGCCCCTCACACCTGATCACCTTGTAATGTCAACGTATTAAAGGGAAATTGTGTATTGCCGGTAGGAGAGAGCGTCACGGAATGTGAGGGGTTAATATCTAACCTACAGTCGGATTTTCAGGGCAGAAATTGAGGGGTCCTGTAGCTTTAAAAAGAATTTCTCTAATTAAAAACAAATGTCTTGCCCTAGAACACAGCCTTCCCATTACAAGGACACTTCCTATAATCTCCCCTCACTTCACAAGTCACTCTCTATAGTAAGAATTCTCCTCCCGTCCATTAAAGTGACACCGTATCCCAACTTTCTATTGCTAACAGCTCCACGTGAAAGGGTTAAACCCGTGCTCCCTTATAACTTGCTAATTCCCTGGAAGGCTCAGCCAGTTTAATGTCGTTATTATTGGGCTTTCTAACCCCATATAGAATTTCTCTTTCTCTCTCCAAGAAGCTCCGACCTCCTCCTTCCTACCATTTTATTTCTATCAGAAATGATTCCTAATCTGCATTTTAATTGACCTCCTGTAGAAGAGGAAACCGGCCCCCTTCCCAGTCCCTATTTACCAAGATCTTTCCTACAAACCCATTAAACAGGAACAATACGTTGTTAGGGACACTGGACGTGCACTTTCCTATAAGGGCCCCAAATTCACCATTTCCCTTAGATTCTCTACCACATTCCCATGTACAGCACATGTGGCGCCTTTAATAACCTCACCACATTGCACGTTCCACAATAAACATGGCTGGGATCACACACTATAAACATTGTGTTATGTCAAACCCAGTCCCAGCAATGACAACGACTGTCCCTGTTATTTTACATTGACACATTAAATGGTGGAAATCCCTCCAGTTGGTTCCATAATTAACTCCAGATATCCCACTGGATCTTTAAGGAAAAGCCTCATAAGTGTATCCCATCCAGTGGGAAGAAGGAATGTTCACTGGGCGTTTAGATCAATAAAAGGAAACTGGGATTTCAGGACATTAATGGGGCCTGTGACACAGTATTTGGGGTTAAACCCCTCACTGACCCCTGTATAGGGGTAAAATCCTCACCCACTGACCATTAATGGGTCTCGGTGTCATTTAACCTGTAGGATGTATCATATACCCCATCCAGTGATTGGTGTCTGTGTTATAACAAGGGTAGACCAATAATAACAACACAATGTATCACAACTAGGTTACTATGACATGGGCCACACATGGGACTGTTTACAATAAAATGATCCAGATAGTTCAGTACTGGGGTGAGGAGAATCACCAAGCACTGAGATTTATACTGCTTCTATCAAGGAGGCACTAATGGGGGAAAATAACCCAAAATACCCCCAGAAGGAGAAAGAAGAGACGGGGAACACCAGTCACTGATCTGTAATGGGAATGTGGAAGACAACGATTTCTAGTAATGTGAGAAACTGCTGCAGAACCTCTTGGAAAGCAGCGCAGTCTACCAGATGGGGACAGGTCTCAGCTCATTAACATTACAGTAACCGTCATAATTCCAAGAGATCCTACATCAATCAACTAGTTCCATTAGGGGAAAAGTGAGCTTTCCTGTCCTGCTAGTCCAGCCAAGTGTAGGTGTAAGAGACTATACGGACACATAGTGACTGGTCCATCAGACTTGGTGGGTTACAGACCCCAGGTACATGCGACAAAAGAATTCACTGTGTAATGAACCTGAAAGAGTATAACTGTCTGCTGGGAATAATACTGCATACATGTTCACACTGCAGTCTCCAGATGTTGTGCTTTGGGGAAGCTGGGATTGTAGTATAACATTATTGGAGCTCTGCAGTTATTAGTAGGATTTCTATGGGAGGAACTGTAAGATTATAGCCTTATAATCTAACAGTTCCAGGAGGAGAAGGAACAGAAGCCACAAAGGGGTAGGTTATAATAACTAATGCACCCCAACTGTAAATTAAAGGGATATTAGAAGTCACCTTGGAGTTCTGTGCCCTGTATGAAAGGTACAGCCTGGGCGTCGTCTTTTATATGGTCACGGAACTCCTGGGTGACTTCTAATATCCTTATAATTTACAGTTGGGTGGCGTTATCCACTATATAACAGAGTTTCCTACTGGACAAATCCACCTATACAAACTTTCCATTATTTCTATAGGTGTTAATAGTGGATAACGCACACCCAACTGTAATTATATAAGCACAATCTACAGTTCCTCCATAGAATCCACTACAGGGTAGATTATTAAACCCATCCAGTGTTTGCCTGTAATGTGCAGGACCTGCAGTCTATTCCCTGCCATTATGGACTGGAAATAGACACATCCAGCCATAATGAAACCAGAACAAAATTGCAACATTGTTTTCATTCAACACCCAGAACATTAACTCTCTCTGATTGGACAGGAATCTCCCAGCCATGGACATTCTAGGATGAAACCTTCCCTGGTGTAACCATGTGCCTCCTCCATGGAAGGTGCTGACCCCATCCATCTATATGAAAATAAACTGTACCTGGGAAGGGATCCCCCCTGTCCTGCAGCAAGACCCAGTAAGTCTCCGGGGACAGATTCCTAGGTCCCGTTCCAGCCAATGAGAAGAGCCTATCCTCAATCAGAACTCCTGGAGCCAGTGGAACCAGTCCGGGGGGAGCGATCCCTACCAAGAAGCAGGTAACAAGCAGCCAGCGAGTGTTCCAAACCACTTGATCCCCCCATCCAAGGAGAATGAGCGAGTCCAGTAGGATGATTCCCTTCCCCAGTAGGTCAGTGTGGAGGAATCCCAGTGAATGGGGAATAGTCATCCAGCAGCTCCAGCAGCTCAGCCATTAACCAGAAGGTTGTAGGTAGTGAAAGTTCCCCAGTGGATGTGAGGTGCAGCCAGTGTAGATCCTGTGTGTGAGTTGCAATGGAAAGTCTGGATGACTTGTTCCTGCCCCCTTCATTCTTCATCCCTCACTCCCAGCCTCTTCCTCCTCCAGGGTCACTCCCTCCTGTCTGCAACCTGAGCCTCCATCCCCCCAGTCCAATGCTAGAACTCTTTCCCCTGGACTGGTCTGTCAATCCCTCCCCTGGACCTGCCCTCCTTTCTCTGTGCCAGAGTTTGGCAGATACATCACTGTGCTCAGGGATGGTTTGTTTTATTGGAATTACTATGCTATGTGTGATCTCTCTCCTCTGTCTCTGTCTCTTTTTGTCTCTCTCTGTGTGTCAGCCTCTCTTCTGTGTCTTTCTCTCTCTGTGTGTCTCTCACATTCCCTAACTGTCTTTCCCTCACTCCTCCCTCTGTCTTTTGTTTCTGTCTCTCTTCCTCTCTTTGTCTCTCCTCTCTTCCATCTCCTTTTTGCAGTTTTCTCTTTTTCTCACTATTAACCCCAGCCTGAAAAACATGATGTCAGAGCACATTGGTGATGTCATATTGATGATGTCTGCTGGTTCTTAGATGGGATTTTCCTAGGAAGGGGGCCCTGAGCTTTTAGACAACATCAGGAACGATCATACACATAGACGATCATATCATACACAAGTATGGTCATACACAGGGACGATCATGCACAGGGCTGATCATACTCAGGGTCGATCATACACAGGGACGATCAAGCACAGGGATGATCATACACAGGGACAGGATGATCATACACAGGGACAGGATGATCATACACAGGGACAATCAGGTACGATCATACACAGGGACAGGATGATCATACACAGGACGATCATACACAGGGACAATCAGGTACGATCATACACAGGGACAGGATGATCATACACAGGACGATCATACACAGGGACAGATGATATAACAGGGAAATCAGTACGATCATACACAGGGACAGGATGATCATAACAGGGACGATCATACACAGGGACAGGATGATCATACACAGGGACAATCAGGTACGATCATACACAGGGACGATCATACACAGGGACGATCATACACAGGGACAGGATGATCATACACAGGGACAATCATACACAGGGACAGGATGATCATACAAGGTACGATCATACACAGGACAGATGATCATACACAGGTACATCATACACAGGGAAGCAGGATGATCATACACAGGGACGATCATACACAGGGACAATCAGGTACGATCATACACAGGGACAGGATGATCATACAGCGAATACACAGGCGACAGGGACGATCATACAGGGACAGGATGATCATACACAGGGACGATCATCACACAGGACAGGATGATCATACACAGGGACGATCAGGTACGATCATACACAGGGACAGGATGATCATACAGGGACGATCATACACAGGGACAGGATGATCAACAGGGATATACAAGGGCAGATGATCATACACAGGGACGATAGATCATACACAGGGACAGGATGATCATACACAGGTACGATCATACACAGGGACAGGATGATCATACACAGGGACAGGATGATCATACCAGGTACGATCATACACAGGGACAGGAGATTATCATACACAGGACGATCATACACAGGGACAGGATGATCATACACAGGTACGATCATACACAGGGACAGGTGGATTCATACACAGGTACGATCATACACAGGGACAGGATGATCATACACGGGACGATCATACACAGGGACAGGCTGATCATACACAGGGTACGCATCATACACAGGGACAGGACGATATGACACAGAGGACAACGGTACGATATACAGGACAGATATATACAGGTAGATCAACACAGGGACAGGACGATCATACACAGGGACAGGATGATCATACACAGGGACAATCAGGTACGATCATACACAGGGACAGGATGATCATACACAGGTACGATCATACACAGGGACAGGACGATCATACACAGGGACAGGATGATCATCACAGGAGTCAACACAGGCAGGAGTACAGAGGGCGATCATACACAGGGACAGGATGATCATACACAGGGACGATCATACACAGGGACAGGATGATCATACACAGGGACGATCATACACAGGGACAGGATGATCATACACAGGGACAGGATGATCATACACAGGGACAGGATGATCATACACAGGGACAGGATGATCATACACAGAGACGATCATACACAGGGACAGGATGATCATACACAGGACGATCATACACAGGGACAGGACGATCATACACAGGGACGATCATACACAGGGACAGGATGATCATACACAGGGACGATCATACACAGGGACAGGACGATCATACACAGGGACGATCATACACAGGGACAGGACGATCATACACAGGACAGGATGATCATAACGGACAGATTATCTACACAGGGACAGACGATCATACACAGGACAATACAGTACGATCATACACAGGGACGATCAGGCACGATCATACACAGGGACAATCAGGTACGATCATACACAGGGACAGGATGATCATACACAGGGACAATAAGGTACGATCATACACAGGGACGATCATACACAGGGACAGGATGATCATACACAGAGACGATCATACACAGGACAGGATGATCATACCAGGGACGATCATACAGGGACAGATTCAACACAGGGACAGGATGATCTACACGGAGACATACACAGAAGGATGATCATACACAGGGACAGGATGATCATACACAGGGACAGGATGATCATACACAGGTACAATCATACACAGGGACAGGATGATCATACACAGGTACGATCATACACAGGGACAGGATGATCATACACAGGTACGATCATACACAGGGACAGGACGATCATACACAGGTACGATCATACACAGTACGACATAACAGGGACAGGATGACAAACAGTACAATCATACACAGGGACAGGATGATCATACACAGACAGGAGATCATACAGGGACAGATGATCATACACAGGACAAATACCAGGGAGATCATACACAGGGACAGGATGATCATACACAGAGACGATCATACACAGGGACAGGATGATCATACACAGGGACGATCATACACAGGGACAGGATGATCATACCAGGACAACAGGTACGATCATAACAGGGACAGATGATCATACACAGGGACGATCATACACAGGGAAGGATGATCATACACAGGGACGATCATACCAGGACAGGATGATCATCACAGGGACGATTCATACACGGGACAGGATGATCATACACAGGACGATCATACACAGGGACAGGATGATCATACACAGGGAGGCGACTACACAGGACAGGATGATCAACACAGGGCAATCAGGTACGATCTATACAGGGACGATCATACACAGGGACAGGACGATAATCCTGTATATGATCGTCCCTGATCGTCTCTGTGTATGATCACCCTTTCTGTCCCATCTTTTAGTGTTTCCGTTTTCCTTATTTTTGTCCGTGGTCTCTGACTCCTTATCCCCCCCCCTTTTGTGTTCACACATGACGCATTTTCTTCCCTTGGCCAATCGCGTCCAGGCCCCTTCTACTCCCCTTCACCTGATATCTGTTGTATTCAATTAGATCAACTGGACTTGAAATGTAGTTCTTGAAGACGTTTCGCTAGTCATCCGACTGGCTTTCTCAATTCAGAATGACTTGTACAAGAATCTGTGGCAATTATGTACCCTGGAAAATCCCAATTAGCATATCACAGCCAGGTGTTAAGGGTGTGATTAGATAGTGGCTAAGAGGTGTTATAGGAACGCCCAGAGTAAGGTGTTCGACACCAACTGTCTGCCATGTACAATGCTGTTTTAACACCTTACTCTGGGCGTTCCTATAACACCTCTTAGCCACTATCTAATCACACCCTTAACACCTGGCTGTGATATGCTAATTGGGATTTTCCAGGGTACATAATTGCCACAGATCCTGTACAAGTCATTCTGAATTGAGAAAGCCAGTCGGATGACTAGCGAAACGTCTTCAAGAACTACATTTCAAGTCCAGTTGATCTAATTGAATACAACAGATATGTTAATTGCATTGTGGCTAAGGGGTGTTCTTAAACTGCCCAGGGTAAGGTAAGGGTAAGGCTTTAAAACAGCATTGTACATGGTAACAGGTCATGGTATATCTGTAATATCCATCCATCCAGGTCATGGTATATCTGTAATATTCATTCATCCAGGTCATGGTATATCTGTAATATTCATTCATCCAGGTCATGGATTCATCCATCCAGGTCACGGTATATCTGTAATATTCATTCATCCAGCTCATGGTATATCTGTAATATTCATTCATCCAGGTCACGGTATATCTGTAATATTCATTCATCCAGGTCACGGTATGTCTGTAATATTCATTCATCCAGCTCATGGTATATCTGTAATATTCATTCATCCAGGTCATGGTATATCTGTTCTTCCCATTCCCATTACAGATCAGTGACTGGTGTTCCCCGTCTCTTCTTTCTCCTTCGGGGGTATTTTGGTTATTTTCCCCCATCAGTGCCTCCTTGATAGAAGAGTATAAATCTCAGTGCTTGGTGATTCTCCTCACCCCAGTACTGAACTATCTGGATCATTTTATTGTAAACAGTCCATGTGTGGCCCATGTCATAGTAACCTAGTTGTGATACATTGTGTTGTTATTATTGGTCTACCCTTGTTATAACAATCAGACACCAATCACTGGAAGGGGTATATGATACATCCTACAGGTTAAATGACACCGAGACCCATTATGGTCAGTGGGTGAGGATTTACCCCTATACAGGGGTCAGTGAGGGGTTAACCCCAAATACTGTGTCACAGGCCCCATTAATGTCCTGAAATCCCAGTTTCCTTTTATTGATCTAAACGCCCAGTGAACATCCTTCTTCCACTGGATGGGATACACTTATGAGGCTTTCCTTAAAGATCCAGTGGATATCTGGAGTTAATTATGGAACCAACTGGAGGGATTTCCACCATTTAATGTGTCATGTAAAATAACAGGGACAGTCGTCATTGCTGGGACTGGGTTTGACATAACACATGTTTATAGTGTGTGATCCCAGCCATGTTTATTGTGGAACGTGCAATGTGGTGAGGTTATTAAAGGCGCCACATGTGCTGTACATGGGAATGTGGTAGAGAATCTAAGGGAAATGGTGAATTTGGGCCCTTATAGGAAAGTGCACGTCCAGTGTCCCTAACAACGTATTGTTCCGTTTAATGGTTTGAGGAAATCTTGGTAAATAGGGACTGGGAGGGGGCCGGTTTCCTCTTCTACAGGAGGTCAATTAAAATGCAGATTAGGAATCATTTCTGATAGAAATGTGGAAGACAACGATTTCTAGTAATGTGAGAAACTGCTGCAGAACCTCTTGGAAAGCAGCGCAGTCTACCAGATGGGGACAGGTCTCAGCTCATTAACATTACAGTAACCATCATAAATTCAAAGAGATCCTACCTCAATCAACTAGTTCCATTAGGGGCATAAATAGATAAAGATGTTGTACCGTGTTAGCAAGTCATAGATACAGGGTGATCATTTTGAGACACTTTCCTTATTTAATTAATTTGCACTTCACATGTTGTGTATAGGAAAGCTCTGTATAAATACCACTGACCAACTGTGCTTCATTGTAATCTGCTTGAAAAAGGAACTATAGGTTCTGAACGCTTACTATGGTTATCATGTCAGTGAGCTAATAGAGCTTGCTATGGTTTATCATCTTAGTGTGCTAATAGAGCTTACTATGGTTATCATCTCAGTGAGCTAATAGAGCTTGCTATGGTTATCATCTCAGTTATCTAATAGAGCTTGCTATGGTTATCATCTCAGTTATCTAATAGAGCTTGCTATGTTTATAATCTCAGTTAGTCCATTAAGGTTACACATTAACATCACTTTTCTTCATGTTCTCAAAAGTATCATCCTGTATCTCTTTGGGGCAAATAAAACTTTCCTGACCTGCTTGTCCAGCCAAGTGTAGGTATAAATGGGACTTGTTGATCTTGTCCTATACGGACACATGGTGACTGGTCCATCAGACTTGGTGGGTTTCAGACCCCAGATACATGGCGATGAAACTCTGTAAACAGAACCTCCCTTCAACGGCTTTTGTTAAGTGACCACTTCATAGCAATCACAAATCTCAGCCCACCCACTGACATCCACAAGGATCACAATTTAACCCTAAAGGTTCCAAGAAAGAATTCACTGTGTAATGAACCTGAAAGAGTATAACTGCCTGCTGGGAATAATACTGCATACATGTTCACACTGCAGTCTCCAGATATTGTGCAGTTAAGATACAAAGATGATATAACTTTTTATGGGAGGAACTGTAAGATTATAGCCTTATAATCTTACAGTTCCAGGAGGAGAAGGAAACCAGAAGCCACAAAGGGGTAGGTTATAATAACTAATGCACCCAAACTGTAAATTTAAGGGATATTAGAAGTCAGCTTGGAGTTCCGTGCCCTGTATAAAAGCTACTCGGCCTGCGGCGTCGTGCTTTTATATGGTCACGGAACTCCTGGGTGACTTCTAATATCCTTATAATTTACAGTTGGGGTGCATTATCCACTATATAACAGAGTTTCCTACTGGACAAATCCACCTATACAAACGTTCCATTCTTTTCTATAGGTGATTATTAAACCCATCCAGTGTTTGCCTGTTAATGTGCAGGACCTGCAGTCTATTCCCCTGCCACATTATGGACTGGAAATAGACACCATCCAGCCACTAATGAAACCAGAACACAATTGCAACATTGTTTCAAATTCAACCCCAGAACATTAACTCTCTCTGATTGGACAGGAATCTCCCAGCCATGGACATTCTAGGATGAAACCTTCCCTGGTGTAACCATGTGCCTCCTACCATGGAAGGTGCTGACCCTCCATCCATCTATATGAATAATAAACTGTACCTGGGAAGGGATCCCCCCTGTCCTGCAGCAAGACCCAGTAAGTCTCCGGGGACAGATTCCTAGGTCCCGTTCCAGCAAATGAGAAGAGCCTATTCCTCAATCAGAACTCCTGAGCCATGTGGAACCAGTCCGGGGGGGAGCGATCCCTACCAAGAAGCAGGTAACAAGCAGCCAGCGAGTTTCCAAACCACTTGATCCCCCCATCCAAGGAATGAGCGAGTCCAGTAGGATGATTCCCTTCCCCAGTAGGTCAGTGTGAAGGAATCCCAGTGAATGGGGAATAGTCATCCAAGCAGCTCGGCCATTAACCAGAAGGTTGTAGGTAGTGAAAGTTCCCCATGGATGTGAGGTGCAGCCAGTGTAGATCCTGTGTGTGAGTTGCAATGAAAGTCTGGATGACTTGTCCCTGCCCCCTTCATTCTTCATCCCTCACTCCCAGCCTCTTCCTCCTCCCAGGGTCACTCCCTCCTGTCTGCAACCTGAGCCTCCATCCCGCCCCAGTCCAATGCTAGAACTTCTCTCCCCTGGACTGGTCTGTCAATCCCTCCCCTGGACCTGCCCTCCTTTCTCTGTGCCAGAGTTTGGCAGATACATCACTGTGCTCAGGGATGGTTTGTTTATATTGGAATTACTATGCTATGTGTGATCTCTCTCCTCTGTCTCTCTGTCTCTTTGTGTGTCTCTCCTCTCTCTCTGTGTGTCTGTCTGTCTCTCTCTTCTGTCTCTTTCTCTGTGTTTGTCTGTCTCACCCTATGTTTCTTTCTCTTGCCTTCTCTCTGTCTGTCTCTCTGCTTCTCTCTCTACTCTATATATATATGTCTCTCTCATCAGGGAGATGCAATATCCCGCCACTAACGAAAAATAAGCGCTAAAATCAAGGTTTTGCACTGCCTGCACCATGTCGCATTTTTGCGCTGGTCTTTGCGCTAGTTTTTTATGCGACAATTAACGCCTATTCAATGGTGTCTTTCAAATAACCGCAAAGTTCGAAACTTACCGCTAGCATTTTCGCAGTGTATTAACGTCGCAAAGTGATTAATACATTGCAGAAACAAGTGCACGTAGGTTGCGATAACGAAATATATTGCATCTCCCCCTTTGTCTCTCTGTCTCTCACTCTTTTTATGTCTCTCTTTCTCATCCCCTCTCTCTGTCTGCCTTTCTATGTCTCTCTCCCTCTCTCTATGTCTCTCTCCCTGTCTCTCTCTTTCTCTTCCCCTCTCTCTGTCTGTTTCTCTCCCTCTCGCTATGTCTCTTCTCTTCCCCTCTCTCTGTCTGTTTCTCTCCCTCTCGCTATGTCTCTCTCCCTCTCTCTCTCACTGTGTCCCTCCCTCTCTTTAATTTTTTATCCTCTCCTCGCAGTTTTTACTCTTCCTTTCACTATTATCCCCAGCCCTAAAAAAATATGTTGTCAGAGAACCCTGGTGATGTCATATTTTATCGCTGGTGGAACTGATATCTGTAGCTTTTAGGGCTAGGACAAACTGCTGCATTTTCTCACTCGCTAACGATCTTTTTCCAGAGCACGCGCTTTTGGCGGAATGCATGCGTTTTGATTACTAGCTGTTTCGCAGATCGCAGCGCAAACGGAGGGTTACGTGCATGGCCTCATCCTCAACCACAATTAATATTGTAGTATTTGTAGAAATACGCAATAAGTGGTATCCAATTGGATCCCCTGCAGGCATGTCCAGAGGAAAAGGGGCCCAGGGCAACATAGGAAAAAGAGATTTGCATCTCACACACATTGGCTGTGTTTAACATTTTAAAGCTAACATCTGATTGGTTGGGGCAAAATTAGAGCTATTTTTAATGATAAGAACTTTTATTAAATAACCACGGAGAGAGGTGATACCAATGAAGTCTGCACAGTTACCGATTCAAATATTCCCTTAGCGCAGTCAGGTGCGGATAAGTTATTTTTAGGTAAGTAGGTTTTTTTTTTGCCCAACTCACCTATTAGAATCCTCAGAACATGTTGTAAATTAAAAAACAAAACTACAGTTTACTGGTCCTTTAGATTGTAGTTGGTAGTGATATGAGATATTTATAGTGTATACTTGCCCTTTAATATTGCCATTCCGTGTACGTCATTCATGTCATACAAGCTCCTCATATTTTCAGTGCCGTCTGTGGTATTTTCTTCACGTTTCGACACCTATTTGAACTCCGATACAATGAGACGAAATTCCCTACGGATTTCACTGTAACTCTGAAGAGGCTTCAATGTTCTAAAAGGGAAAAAAAAGTGGAAATATTTATTTAATCTGGAGAAGAACAGGAGGAATTACAGACTGGACGAGCTTTTCTAATAATAAACACAGCCAGGATGGGAAGTTTCTGGGAGACATTTAGGGCACATTAAATAAATCTACAGAGACATCGAAGCACAAAGACCCTCATCGTTTATTGGTTTGGGGGCGGCCAAGAATGTTCTAAAGAACAAAAAGTTCTTTCCCTCCCCCTTCCAGAGCTTTTTATTATATTGGGAACTAACTGTGGGTAAAATGGATCCCATCACCTGCTCAGAGACGTCCTTGAATACTCAAATTTCTATTAGCCCTATTCTTAGGGAGCCGATAGTGGCCACTAGCCACCCGAATGATATCACTATACAACATATATGGAGAGTACTGCGTGCAGCAGATCGATAGAGAATGATAGACAGACATTCTGTGGTGTGCATCAGTCTCTACAATTAGCCGAGCAACCTGTTTTTACGAAAGGGACGGGAAGCTCCCCCATTGCTCCCAGATGGGGTTTAGGCTGTGTGAACCTGGCCATAAAATCATCCACGCCATCCAACTGATGATTAAGCTGGATACTCACTGATTCTGTCTGTCATTTTTTAAAGATCTGACATCACACAGAGCTGAGAGTTCTACATATATAAAGTACAGGGAGATTGTTTGGCAATGACACATTCCCTTCCACCACGGTTGACTATACCTACAGTATACTCTATTACAGGGGGGCAACCAATGGAAATTTTTGCTCAGTTCCAAGCATTCCCGAAGACAACGGCCTCAGTAACACTAGTTTCTGAACTTCTCACTTTAACGATAAAGGTCCAATTCCGTCTGATCCAATGGAATCCTCTCTTTATCAGGAAAGTGTGTGCCCAGCTATACACATTAAGCTGCATACACACCATGCAATATTTCCGCCAATTCAACAGTTTAATGTATCGGTTGATGGGCTGACATAATTGCATGGGTTTTCTGGTGCAACTGACCAACCTTTCTTCCGAATTGGACGAATTGACACGGACGATCTTGCGTCCCTAAATGGACCACACACTTGGTCACAGCAAACTGTTGGAGAAGGTATCGCACCATGTGAACCAGGCTTTAAGGTGGGCATACACGGCATCAATATTCCGATCGTTTCGATCAAATTGATCAGATTATCGAAGACACTTTTTCAAGTTTTAATAGACCGATCGGCGATATTGATCAGTCTATCGAAAAAAACCTGATCGGGCAAGATGGAAAGTTTTCCATTGACCCCATCTTCCAGAACCATCGTTTTCAAGATGAAATCTACAGAAGATCATCAGTGCAAGGTAAGGATATTCGATAGGTTCGGACAATCGCAAATCCGATCGGAAGAATATTGGACCGTGTATGCCCACCTTCAGATTGTCGGCAATGTGACCAATCACAGGCTGCTTCAGCCATCAGTTATCTAGCGTGTGTACAAGGCTTTGCAGTCATCAGGGACCGGTTAATTACATTCTCTAGGCAGTTTCCAGCTAATGTACGTGTTTGTGTTTATTATCTGATTATTCCCTAACCATAAGGCAGCAAGAACCATCTTCAAAGACAGAGATATGGGGATTATCTCTAATTATCCAGCAATTGGATCACAGAAAGGACTAAGTGGTTTATGTCTAAATTGAGATAATGTCCCTTTGATCAGCCCTCCTGCTGTTACCTATGAAGTCTCTACAAAGTTGCAGAAAACCACAGAACTAGGTGAATATTAATAATTACCATCTCACTGAGGGGCATTTAGCCTAATTACAGGTACCTCCACCCATAGAGGGGCATTTAGCCTAATTACAGGTACCTCCACCCATAGAGGTCATTTAGCCTATACAGTATCCTCCACCGCAAAGAGGGCATTTAGCCTATTACAGTACCCTCCACCCATAGAGGGGCATTTAGCCTAATTACAGGTCCCTCCACCCATAGAGGGGAATTTAGCCTAATTACAGGTACCTCCACACATAGAGGGGCATTTAGCCTAATTACAGGTACCTCCACCCATAAAGGGGCATTTAGCCTAATTACAGGTACCTCCCCCCATAGAGGGGCATTTAGCCTAATTACAGGTATCTCCACCCAAAGAGGGGCATTTAGCCTAATTACAGGTCCCTCCACCCATAGAGGGGCTTTATCCTAATTACAGGTACCTCCACCCATAGAGGGGCATTTAGCCTAATTACAGGTACCTCCACCCTAGAGGGGCATTGCCTATTACAGGTTCTCCACCAAAGAGGGGCATTTAGCCTAATTACAGGTACAGAGCATACTCCCCCCATAGAGGGGCATTTAGCCTAATTACAGGTCCTCCACCCATAGAGGGGCATTTAGCCTAATTACAGGTACCTCCACACATAGAGGGGCATTTAGCCTATTACAGTACCTCCACCCATAGAGGGGCATTTAGCCTAATTACAGGTATCTCCACCCATAGAGGGGCATTTAGCCTAATTACAGGTACCTCCACCCATAGAGGGGCATTTAGCCTAATTACAGGTCCCTCCACCCCATAGAGGGGCATTTAAGCCTAATACAGGTACCTCCACCCTAGAGGGGCATTTAGCCTAATTACAGTACCTCCCCCATAAGGGGCATTTAGCCTAATTACAGGTACCTCCACCCATAGAGGGGCATTAGCCTAATTACAAGTACCTCCACCATAGAGGGGCATTTAGCCTAATTACAGGTACCTCCACCCATAGAGGGGCATTTAGCCTAATTACAGTTACCTCTCCCCATAGAGGGGCATTTAGCCTAATTACAGGTACCTCCACCCATAGAGGGGCATTTAGCCTAATTACAGTTACCTCTCCCCATAGAGGGCATTAGCCTAATTACAGGTACCTCCACCCATAGAGGGCATTTAGCCTAATTACAGGTACCTCTCCACCCTAGAGGGGCATTTAGCCTAATTACAGGTACCTCCACACCATAGAGGGGCATTTAGCCTAATTACAGTTACCCTCCCATAGGGGGCATTTAGCCTAATTACAGTTACCTCTCCCCATAGGGGCATTTAGCCTAATTACAGGTACCTCCACCCATAGAGGGGCATTTAGCCTAATTACAGGTACCTCCAACCATAGAGGGGCATTTAGCCTAATTACAGTTACCTCTCCCCATAGAGGGGCATTTAGCCTAATTACAGGTCCCTCCACCCATAGAGGGGCATTAGCCTAATTACAGCTACCTCCACCCACAGAGGGGCATTTAGCCTAATTACAGGTACCTCCCCCCATAGAGGGGCATTTAGCCTAATTACAGGTACCTCCACCCATAGAGGGGCATTTAGCCTAATTACAGGTACCTCCACCCATAGAGGGGCATTTAGCCTAATTACAGGTACCTCCACCCATAGAGGGGCATTTAGCCTAATTACAGGTACCCCTCCACCCCTAGGAGGCATTTAGCCTAATTACAGGTACCTCCCCCCATAGAGGGGCATTTAGCCTAATTACGGTACCTCCCCCCATAAAGGGCATTTAGCCTAATTACAGGTACCTCCCCCCATAGAGGGGCATTTAGCCTAATTACAGGTACCTCCTCCCCATAGAGGGGCATTTACGCTAATCCAGGTACCCATCCCCCCTAGAGGGCATTTAGCCTAATTACAGGTACCTCCACCCATAGAGGGGCATTAGCCTAATTACAGGTACCTCTCACCCATAGAGGGCATTGACCTAATTACAGGTACCTCCCCATAGAGGGGCATTAGCCTAATTACAGGTACCTCCACCCATAGAGGGCATTTTAGCCTATACAGGTACCTCCCCATAGAGGGGCATTTAGCCTAATACAGGTACCTCCACCCTAGAGAGGTGGTCTTTAAAATAGGTGTAACCTGAACAAAGTGGGAGTGGCCTTATGAAGGTGGGAGTGGCAACTCCCCACAGATTTGTACCTCATTGGCATTTCAAAAAGTTGGTAGAAATAACGGTGTATAATATGTAAGGGGATAGTATTCACAGTATAAATAATAAGGAGACAGTAATCACTGTATAATGTAAAGGACAGTAATAGCTATATAAAGAATAGAGGGACAGTAATCACTGTATAAAGTATAGAGGGACAGTAATCACTATATAAAGTATAGAGGGACAGTAATCACTATATAAAGTATAGAGGGACAGTAATCACTGTATAAAGTATAGAGGGACAGTAATCACTATATAAAGTATAGAGGGACAGTAATCACTGTATAAAGTATAGAGGGACAGTAATCGCTATATATAAGTGGTGGGGCCCCCAGTAACTTATCTAGTATTCTGATTGTGGCCCTGCCTTCCTTGCCACCTACATCTATAAAGAACATCCCCCACTTCTATCTGTATGTTGTACCACCCACTTAGATTGTAAGCTCTTTGGGGCATGTACAGTTTCTGACAAAAGTCTTGTCGCCTGCGTATTTTGCAGTAACTCCTGCTATTAACCTGATTTTTAATTGATCAATTGGTGTTAGAAATAGCTCATATGAAAAGCTAAAGCCCTCCCAAATAATACTAAATGTACTGGTAAAAAATAGTTTCAGTGAAAAAAGATTTATCATTTAATCAAAACAGAAAGGTCAAAATCTTGCAAGACAAAAATGATCTACTTTACAGCCAATCCAAACGTATATCAGCAAATTAAGTAGTGGTGCTGTGAGATCCAAATGTAATATCTTGTATGACTTCCATGAGCTTAAAGGACAGCATCTATGCAGTTTGGCAAGGATTCATACACTTTATTGATGAAATCATCAGGAACAGTCTTGCATGTCTCCCAGAGTTTATCAATATTCTTTGATTTCATCTTCCATGCTTCCTCTTTCATCCTACCCCACATATGCTAAATGATGTTCATGTCAGTCAGTTTGACTGGGCTGGCCAATCCTTGGCGCCATTCTGGATTCTTCTTGGGGGGGGGGCCTTTAAGGGGAAACTTTGATGCGGGAGATAGAAGATTGGAAGTATGCGATGGGGCAACCATTCCTGCTACAGAATTGGGGCCTTGGTGTATGGTTTGGGAATATATGAGGTAGCTAAAGACTAGATTTTGGGATTTACACTATTGATGTTGCCTTCCACCCCTTGCAGATCCTGCTCACAACCCCCATTACTGGATGTAACACCCAAGACCATGATTTGCTCCACCAAACTTCACTTGTTTCCTGGGGTAAAAATCTCGGCTCATGCGGGTTCCAGTAGCTTCCTTTAATGTTTTGCGGTGACTGTGGGTAATTCAACAGGAAGATTCATCTGGAAAAATCACCTTTTTGCCACGTTTTCGTCCATCCATCCGTTTAGCAGGCTGTGGGACTTGGCAAGATTGTTTGCCACACGGTTTTCCATTGTCTTGTGTTAGTGCTGGCTTATGGCATGATTGGACCCATGGACGGCCATTGTCCGAGGACAGATCCGACACAAACTGTTTGGTTGACACAGGGATTTCAAGGTGGAACCCGGGTCTCCTGGAGCCTTTGCTGCAGTTGGAAAATTGGGCTTCCCAGGACTTTTCGAGTTAACAAACGGTCCTCTCGAGCGTGGTTCTTGCGGGGTCTTCTGACCGGAATACAAGAATTTGGAGCACTCCAATTTAGGCTATTACAACTACATTTAGCGGAAAGTGCCTAATGATGGTCTCAAACAATTTATACAAACATAGAAAAAGATTAATCAATGCACATTCCTGGGCACCATACCATATATATTATCGCA
Source organism: Hymenochirus boettgeri (assembly GCA_019447015.1). Classification (NCBI taxonomy): domain Eukaryota; kingdom Metazoa; phylum Chordata; class Amphibia; order Anura; family Pipidae; genus Hymenochirus; species Hymenochirus boettgeri. The sequence goes on from CM033475.1 coordinate 17,145,501, forward strand.
CACTGCGCATTACTTTTATAAACAAAGGGGTTTTAGTATTAACAGTACTGTGATCACATGAATGAAAGCTCTTTCCAAACCACGTCACAGGACCCCCCAGTCTGGAAGGTCTAACTGTGCTAACTTTTTCTTTCAATTTTTTTTTTCAATTTCTGTGACCTGGGTGGTTTATAAACTTTCTCAAGTCTCTTCTAAATCTTGCCTTTATCCTCTGAACTTGCGCTTGAGAGACTATTGAAGGTGCCACTCAGCAGTGGAGTTTGGTCTTCAGATCTGAGAATGAAACTGTAGCTCAGGTTTGAATATAGACGATGTTTGCGAGGTCTATGTGCAGTGTAAGGTGAAGGTCTAGTGTTACTGGGGGTCTTAGATACACACTTGAAAAAACATGAATGATCCATTTAGTAGTCCACGGATGAAGCCATAGACAGGAGGAACCACTTGTGTCTTTTTGCAAAAATTGGACCCAATTGGGCTTTACAAGCGTGTGAATATTAGAATACTTTTTGTTGTCTTCGTTCGCTTGCTTGAAACATTATTACAAAAAGGCGTTTGGGGTAAACATGAACCCATTTTTTTGAAACACAAATCTGCATTAGATATTGTTGTACGGGACTTCAGTTGTCTATTTGTACACAAGCCCCAAGGACTTGTTCATGAAACATGTGATTCCATTCCCTAATGTGTCGTGGCAATTAGACATTTTTTCACTTTAGTTTATATATATGTGTGTTATATCTGTCCAATGTTATGAAATGCTATTTATTATATTTTATCTGTATAATAACTTATTCACCTTGTTGCATTCATTTGTGTATTGTTATAAGGTCCACAAGCGCTGTTTTGTGCCCAAAGTGGCGCTTATAAATAAACATTTTTACATTACATTATGTAATAATCTGTATTGTTATAATGTTTGTTACAGGTGTCGTTATCCAAGGCCTATTATAAATAAACAGATACCCTTTAACATACTGTTTAATCTGATGTTATAAGGTTTACACGTGTGTTCCAAGTGTTGGTATAAAAACATAACATACATACTGTATAATTTATTGTTCTAAGGTACAGCGCTGCGTTACCCAAGTGGCGCTTATAAATAAACATCTACATAACATACTTAGTATAGAGGGACAGTAATCGCTGTATAAAGTATAGAGGGACAGTAATTGCTATATAAAGTATAGAGGGGCAGTAATCACTGTATAAAGTATAGAGGATGTGTGATAAAGTGATTAAATTGTAAGCTCTTCAGGGCAGGGACAGATATGTTCTCCCTGTACTGTGTGGGTTTCCTCCAGACACTCTGGTTTCCCCACAACCATAAAGACATACTGATAGGTTGTATGTGTGATAAAGTGATTAGATTGTAAGATCTTCAGGGCAGGGACAGATATGTTCTCCCTGTACTGTGTGGGTTTCCTCCAGACACTCTGGTTTCCCCACAACCATAAAGACATACTGATAGGTTGTATGTGTGATAAAGTGATTAGATTGTAAGCTCTTCAGGGCAGGGACAGCTATGTTCTCCCTGTACTGTGTGGGTTTCCTCCAGACACTCTGGTTTCGCTCTTCAGGGCAGGGACAGATGTGTTCTCCCTGTACTGTGTGGGTTCCTCCAGACACTCTGGTTTCCCCACAACCATAAAGATATATTGATCATGCCCAGGCTCCGTAGAGTTTCTAAATTGACTCAGTTTCCATGAGGCATAGAAGCACAGCAGCGGCATACAGTAATGAATTCATAGGACAAAATATGATATATCAACAATATTATAAAGAGGCCATTCCTTCTAAAAGATTTTCTTATGAGGGTGGAGTTGTTAACTGTTTTGTGAGATGAAAACTATGCGTGACAGTTACTAGAGCAACAGGTTTGGTGCACAAGTACATGAAAGTAGATCTACGCTAACTACAAAAAAATTAGACGAAGTGTGAAAACGTGCTATATAATGTAATGGAAAGCAAAGACAAAAAAGTTGGACAAAAATGTTAATAGTGTGTCCTTTACATTGCACAAGATTTATATATTGGAATGTCAGGAGTTAATCATTAGTGTATGATAAATCCTGTGAAGATTGGTGTCCACGTGTTGCTTATAACAGGATTTAGAGGGCCCTGGTTAGAGGAGAGAGAAGGGGAGATGGACTGAGGTTGAAGTGTTTATCTAACCCCTTTATGTGTTTATTTAATGGTTTTGCTGAACTTGGCCAGAGCTGCTATTTCACATTCCCGGAGTTGTTACACTTTAACTCATACCGTCGGCACCAGATCCATCCCAAAGCTTACTCAGCAACTTCCATGGCCAAAGCCAAACACAGGGTATTCCAGGGAACGTTATTAAACAGCTAAATAAGGATCTGCCTCGTGGTTTCCAGTTCTCTGGGATCTTGACATTATAAATAAAATCCAATGAATGTCACAGCCTGGAACACACTTTTGTTCTACCCTGGAAGTCCTCAGTTGATGACATAAAGTTAGATTAGAACTGTGGTCTCCAAACAGGTTAAAGGTTAAATAAAAGTCTTCCGTTGTACCTTTAAATTAAAACCTGGATCTAAGGATAAATGTTGTTGAGAAATCAAATTACTGTTAAAAGTTTAGCAATAGAAATTCTTGCTTTCAGCAGCTTAAGCCACATTAAAAGCACCCCTTGAACTTTCAACTTTTTAGAAAAAAAAGGCTGTGCAGGTACTTACTGTCATCCTAGCATTATGTGAGCATTCTCTGCCCCTGGGGACAGGGAAGCAGCATGGGTCAGGTGATGTACTCAAGCTAAGAATCAGGAAAATTTGAAACATTATCCGCAAATCATTTTTACAGGCTGCAGCCACAGATGTGATCCAGGGCTCAATTATAGAAAGACAGAGGGCTTTATTTAAAGGACAACTCCACCCTCATAAGAACATTTTAGAAAGAACGGCCTCTTTAAATATTGATATATCATATTGGTCTCTTGAATTCATTACTGTTGCCTGCCTATGCTTCTGGATGCCTCATGGAAACTGAGCAGTTATTAAACCTGTCTGAGCCTGTACTGAGCCTGGGCATGCTCAGAAGAGGCAGATAGGGATTAACATTCAGTCATTGGCTGTGATGTCAAACTGTCAAATCCATAACTGACAGTTACTAACTGGTAGAACCAGGAAGCAGAAACAGGGGGAAACAGGACATTGTGCAGGATTTCAGGTTAGACTTTTATCATTCAGATTTCAAACTATTACCGTTTAGGGTTTTGGGGTGGGTGATTTACCTGTATGTAAGTTTTCGTTTTTGGGCGGACTTGCCCTTAACTTAATTGTTCAGAGGACCACAGTAGTCCTTTAAGGACAGGGCAGGTGGGGCATTAAACAACCCACACTTAAACAACTTTACAATTCGAGTTAGATACTTTAATTACTGTCCATTTAAAGTGAATAGACACAGTTCAGAAATTCAAAGACAATTGGGAATATTTTCATTTCTGTATCTACAAGATTGCAGCCTCTTCCAGTGTCCCACACATTCAGACCCTAAGGCATCTAGCAACAACTGTGGTAGGAGATAGTGTCAATGGAAAGAAGAAATAAAAAAGCAGAGAAAGTAACTTTTTCAAATTCATTTTTTTTGGCAATTAATGACAATGTGGAGGATCTACCTAATTCTGTACAGATGGGCAATTGTTTTATCCAGCTGTTTATCCAACGAGTGTGTGATCTCTGTATTACACCTGGTATGGTTTAGATATAACATAGGGATACTCTAATGGATATCGGTCAAATAATGACATGTGTGTTTGGTTGATGCTTTAAAGGAAAATAACACTGTGACCTTTATGTACCTAAATAAGATGTTTGTAAATATGTTTCTATTTCAGACCAAGCAAATGGTTATGATGAATGAAGAGGGAGGTTCTGAATTTGATAAATAAAATAACCTACGTTAAAGGAGGGAAAAAAAACCAGTAATTGTTCATTTGATGGAGTGTACGATACCCTTGACCGCCTTAACTGACCCCCATAGCAGACGTTCTCTCGACACATTGAAACCGTAAAATATTAATATTCAATAAATGTTTTGAAAGGGGACTTAAAGGGTATCTCCAACCCCCCAAAGAATTTTTGTATGTGGTAGGGAATCCCCAGAACCTTGATGTAAAAATCAGACAAATCGGTCATGGCCCCAGAAGGGGCGAACTGGGAGCCACATCTGTGATTTTATCGAGACTCGGCTAATCATGGCACGGCTGCTGGTCCTGCCCCATCTGCTGTTCCATGAAGAAGAAACAGCAGCCAGTCCTCCAATTTTACCAGCCAGTGTAAAGTTAGCCCTCCAGTCCACCAGTCCAGTGTTATACTTCCATACCCACCTCCATAAACCATAGCCTCCTCCACAAGGCCACACCCACTTTCCCAGTGAAGCCATGCCACTTTACCACAGGCACTCTGCCCCCCTTTGCTTATAGGCCACATTGAAAAGTTGTTTCACCACAACAATAAGGCATACTGAAGGTTCGTCGTGTGATGGTGATTATATTGTAAGCTCTTCAGGGCAGGGACAGATATGTTCTCCCTGTACTGTGTGGGTTTCCTCCAGACACTCTGGTTTCCCCAAAACCTAAAGACATAACTGATAGGTTGTGTGTGATAAAGTAATTAGATGTAAGCTCTTCAGGGCAGGGACAGATGTGTTCTCCCTGTACTGTGTGGGTTTCCTCCAGACACTCTGGTTTCCCCACAAACATAAAGATATATTGATAGGGGTTAGTGTGTGATATAGGATTAGATTGTAAGCTCTCAGGACAGGGAAGATATGTTCTCCCTGTCTGTGTGGGTTTTCCTCAGCACGTGGTTTCCCCACAACCATAAAGAATACTGATAGGGTGTATGTGTGATATAGTGATAGATTGTAAGCTCTTCAGGACAGGGACAGATATGTCCCCTGTACTGTGTGGGTTTCCTCCAGACACTCTGGTTTCCCCACAGCATAAGACATATGATAGGTTGGTAAGTGTTGATAAAGTGATTAGATTGTAAGACTCAGGGCAGGGACAGAATGTTCTCCTGTAACTGTGGGGTTTCCTCCAGACACTCTGGTTCCCACAACCATAAAGACATACTGTGCGTGTATGTGTGATAAAGTGATTAGATGTAAGCTCTTCAGGGCAGTGACAGATATGTTCTCCCTGTACTGTGTGGGTTTCCTCCAGACATCTGGTTCCCCACCAACCTAAAGACATACTGATAGGTTGTGTGTGTATAAAGTATTAGATGTAAGCTCTTCAGGGCAGGGACAGATTGTTCTCCTGTACTGTGTGGGTTCCTCCAGACACACTCTGGTTTCCCCACAACCAAGATATATTGATAGGGGTATGTGTGATATAGTGATTAGATTGTAAGCTCTTCAGGACAGGGACAGATATGGTCTCCCTGTACTGTGTGGGTTTCCTCCAGACACTCTGGTTTCCCCACAAAATCTCCCCCAACTACTCCCCCCCCCAGGTGTATGGATCCTGTTTTCCATCATTACTGACGTTTTTCATAAACGGCAGATCAACGGATATTGAATTCAAAAATTTTAAATTTAAAAATATCATTTGAAAATGAAAATGACCATTAGAAAAAGTTAAAATTCCTATAGAAAATACTATACATCTGGAAATCCGTCAATCGGAAATCAAAATTAATTTTCAATTCAATGGGTGCTTTTAGGATTTTCAGAACTGAGCGTTATTAATTTAAGAGGAACTGTGTTTGCAGGCCCCCCTGGTCCCGCCACTCAGGACCCATGGTTCCCTTACAGTTTGCAGTGCCCCCTTTCCCTCCCTCACAGGCCGTGGCCCCCGCCCACCGACCGGCCCGGTGCCTGCCCGCCAAGCGGCCACCACACACGCTCACGTGGTGCTGGGGGACAATCTGACACACACCCTCACCCACACCCACCACACCCTCCCCCAACTCTGTGGAAACACCTTTTCATGCACAGTGATAACTCTGCCTAAAAGGCTGTTTTCACATAGTGAGACGAGAAGGCTTGCTGTAGATTCCCTTACCTTCTCTGCGCTGGCAGTCACTTCACACGCAGAGACGGGGAGGGGCTTCCTGTCTCCCTTCGCACACTGAGGGAGTCGAGGCTGTGTTGCCGGCGGCACTGTCAGAGAAGCCTTAGGATGTCAAACATGTCAGCCCTCCACACCCTTAACGTCTGGTCATTCCATTTCTTAATAATCTTGGGCTGTGGAGACACCATGAGAGGGGTTGATGCTCGTTTTTAAATGTAGTAAGACCTGCCTTTAATTTAACTCCACTTGTTTTGGAGACCACGTTCCCCGTTTAAGTTATTATTGATTAGAAACAAAATGCGCCGTTTCTCACTCTACTACTCCTCACCCAGTGGGGTACATTAGAACCCTAACATACTTGCCTGTTCCAGCTATGCCCCTATCCACTAAAACATCTACCACTGAAGCCCTGACCAACTATGCCATTGGGCCTATCTTAATTGTAGCGGTCCAGTAAAACAATTCATGGGTACAAGTCATCTAAAACTAGTTTATCTGTCAAACTGCTGAGCGATGAAGGAGTTCACTCAATGCATCCCATTACATTCACCATTTCCTACGATCACTCCTCCTTTGATGCTCTACGCTCTCCTTCACCTACTCTTCAATTCGTCTCTCACCTATTTAATGGCTCTGGTTTTTTGGTTCGCATTCTTTGTTAGGTAAACAGAACATCTTGAATTTTTTTTTAGTTCTTTTTGCAAAAACAATTCAACGGAAAGACTTATGTAATGTCATGGTCTCATAAGGTAAAAACACCTTTGTGTTCTTTCACAGATACGAACATGTTCCCTTCCACACCCATAGTGTCATCGCATTAAGTCACTGAAGAGTAAGATGAGCTTGTGAGCAGCCGGATCCCTTCGGCCAATTCTCCGGTTTACATAGCATCTCAGAAATTGACCAGTCAGCATTTAATACTTTGACTTTCCCAAGTAAAAATGTTTGCCTTAGGTGTCAGGGGAAAGAGAAACACCAATTTCACTTTCCTGTTAACTCCCCATCTTGTACAGGTGTCCTTGTCTTTACTTGGCTGCGGTTTGTGTTCCTTGAAGGAAAGTTTGACATATTTTATTTCCTTTATTTCCATGCCAGGTCTCAGGCAATGAATAAAATTATATGGACCTTGAACACAACCCCACATCAAAATAACTATCTTATTCAGAAAATTTCTTCTTACAGATCTTTTAAATCATACATTTAAAAAACTTCAGAGGGATGTGCAATCGTTTGCCAGGGGATCTAGATATATTATCACATGTGGCTGCTAAGTTCAGATGTTTAAATTCGAATGTGAAATGTAAGTGTGAGAATTTGTCCTTAAAGTATCCTTGTGCTCTTATACTATGAATGGCTCTGTGTAAGTGAACCCTGTTGGAAAGGGATCTTGGAGTTTTGGTGGATAACAAACTTAAAGTCAGCAAGCATGCAGGTTTGGCAAACAGCCGGAGAGCCAGCATGGTTGTCTTGTATAAAGAGGGTTATGGTCGGGAGGAAAAGGAAAATGTAATTCTCCCTCTTTTACAAAGCATTGGAAGCCTCATTGGGAATACAGTGCAATTTATGAAATCCTGTGAACAAAAGGAATCTCTGAATTGTAAAGGGTTCAGAAAAGAGCAACTAATGATAAAAGGGGATTGGGAGGAGCTTGGAGCTTGAATATGACAACTGGAAAAGTTACAATTTGATACGCTGGAGAAAAGACGTCTTTGTGGGGATAGATTCTGTGATAATACATTAACGGGTCAACCTACAATAAACATCTGCTGGGCATTGTTACCAAGAAACAGTCGAGGACACGTAGAAAAAGGTTTATGCCTTTCACTGTGAGAACGGTACAGCATGGAACTGTCTTCCAGTTGGACGTGTTATGGCGAGTTCATTGCGTCAGTTTTTAATAAAAAGCTGGATGAATTTGTTTTCTACAAACAAGGAATGTTTACAAGTACTGGTATTGCTACATAAAGTAGAGATGGGAAAGGTTTGGTCCACTGTGAAACGGTAAAGTATGAGCCGTCTCCAGTGGACGTTGTTATGGCAGGTTCATGGTCAGTTAATAAAAAGCTGGATGAGTTTCTGCAACAAGGAATGGTTACAAGTTACTGGATTGATACATAAAGTAGAGTTGATCAGGGAACTTTCCAATTGCCACTTGGAGTCAGGAAGGAATTCTTTCCCCTTCATAAATTTGGTGTGTTTTTTGTGCCTTCCTTCCTCTCGGATCAAAACAGTGGCAGGAGATGATGATATTCATAGATGGGTTGGACGGATGGACCATATACGCTTTATGTCTTTATTCACATCCAATACTACTATACTATACTACATTTTATAATCACAGTATTTAATATTCCTAGATTAATCAATGAAATCTATAAAATAAATGTCTCATCCCAAGAGTGGATCGTACTGTTCATGGTTTAATCAACTACCCAGAACCCCTTTTGGCAACACTTTTAATTACCCCGGGGGTTGTGAACCCCAAAACTCCGGTTGACACACACTTGTCCCCAGCTCCAACAAACCCCAGTTTTGAGGTATAAATGAAAAGGGATCATGTTATTGAAAAAATTACGCTTCGGAACATTGAAAATCAAGTCAAAATTCAATGTTGAAAATTCTAAAATTTGTCATTGATTTCCAATTGGATTTGAATTTGGTCAAAACATTCCATGAACCACTGATGGAACAAACCAAAGCCAGACAAAAAACCCAACAACAGTTGTTGAGATAACCGTATTATACTCGAGTATAAACCAACCCGAATATAAACCGAGTACCCAATTCACCTAACAATATCAATAAAGTTGTTTGACGTCGAGTATAACACCGAGGTTAGAATTGGCATTCAGATGTTTGGAAACTTACAACTCCCAGCTAATAAAGCAGCCTGGGAGTTGTAGTCCAAACATTTGAATGCCACCCCACTAGTGGCATTCAGTTGTTTTGGAAACTACAACTCCCAGAATGCTTTATTATCAGGGAGTTGTAGAGTTTCCAAACATCTTGAATGCCAAGTGAGGGTGGAATGCATTCAAGATGTATTGGAAACTACAACTCCCAGCATGCTTTATTAGCTGGGAGTTGTAGTTTCCAAACATCTTGAATGCCCACCACCCTACACGTGGCATTCAAGATGTTGGAAACTACAACTACAGCCTAATAAAGCATGCTGGGAGTTGTAGTTTCCAAAATCTCTTGATGGCACCCTCACCTCAAACCCAGTTAATTTGTACCTGTAAGCTTGTACCTCTCTTTCACTCCAGGATTCTGTGGGCTCTTCCTCCATCCAAGGGCTCACTGGGACTGTGTGCTGGTAAGTTCCTCTCCATTTCCTGGCAAGCCAGCGTCCTCTCCAGTCCGGCCAGCAGCGCCTCTCCATTCCGGACAGCACCGTCACGATCAGTCCATGTCTGGCGCACGGCTGACGGCACTAATTGGCGCCGGGCTTGGCGGGGCGTGACTTCGGCCGGCACGCCAGTACATGGACATGGACTTGCGGCTGCCGAATGGAAGGACGACCTGCTGCCAGAATGGAGAGGACGCTGATCTTCAAAGGTGGTGTGATGACTCGAGTATAAACCGAGTCCGATTTTCAGGCTGATTTTTCAGCCTGAAACTCGGTTTATACTCGAGTATATACGGTACCTTGAAACGTTTTTCATGTCGTAAAAGTTTTTTAAGACTAACACATTCACACAAATAGAATTATATCGTTTTATCATTTATACACATTTCCCAAATGTAGTGTTTGCTTGAGGTAAGGATCCTCATTGTGTGTAAAGAAAATGTCACAAAACCAATCTAGATCCTTATGGGATCCTGTGTGATCCTAAATGTTGGTTGGTAGGGGTCATTATAATAATCTAATTGATCCATGTATCAAGTGTACAGTTTGGGTGAATCATGTTTGGTTGATACCAAACTACTCAGTAAATATGTGGCTATTTCTAGAAGGGTTTGATATGACGGCAAAGACCAGGAAAGGATAAAGTCAATTCCCCAGTCAATAAGACTTGTGATTTGTCCACCCTTAAAGGGCAAGTCCAGCCCAAAAATGAAAACTTACCTACAGGTAAATCATACCCCAAAACCCTAACTGTAATAGTTTGAAATGTGAAATAATAAGTCTAAACCTGAAATCCTGCCATGTCTGTTTACCTTTTCAACTTCCATAACTGAACAGTTACTAACGGAAGAACCAGGATTTGACAGTTTGACATCACAGCCAATGACTGAATGTTAATCCCCTAGCCTATCTGAGCATGCCCAGGCTCAGTACAGGTTTCTAAATTGATCAGTTCCATTGAGGCATCCAGAAGCACAGCAGGCATACAGTAATGAATTCATAGGACAAATTATGATATATCAACATATTATAAAGAGGCCATTCCTTCTAAAAGATGTTCTTATGAGGGTGGAGTTGTTTCTTAACTGTTTTGTTGAGATGAAAAACTATGCGTGCAGTTTTACTAGAGCAACAGGTTTGGTGCCACAGTACATGAAAGTAGATCTAAGCTAACTACAAAAAAAATTAGACGAAGTGTGAAAACGGGCTATTAATGTAGGAAGAAAGACAAAAAAGTTTGGACAAAAAGTTAATAGTGTTCCTTTACATTGCACAAGAGTTATATATTGGAATGTCAGGAGTTAATCATTAGTGTATGATTAAAATCCTGTGAAGATTGAGTGTCCACGTGTTGCTATAACAGGATTTAGAGGGCCCTGGTTAGAGGAGAGAGAAGGGGAGATGGAATTGGGAAGTGTTTATCTAACCCCCTTATGGTTTATTTTAATGGTTTTGCTGAACTGGCCCAGAGCTGCTATTTCACATTCCCGGATTGTTACACTTTACTCAAAACCGGTCGGCACCAGTCCATCCAAAGCTTACTCACAACTTCCATGGCCAAAGCCAAACACAGGTATCCAGGGAACGTTATTAAACAGCTAAATAAGGAATCTGCCCTGTGGTTTCCAGTTTCTGGGATCTTGACATTGAAAATAAAATCCAATGAATGTCCACAGCCTGGAACACACTTTATTGTTACTACCCTGGAAGTCCTCAGTTGATGACATAAAAGTTTAGATAGAACTGTGTTCTCCAAACAGGTTAAAGGTATTAAATAAAAGTCTTCCGTTGTACCTAAATAAAAACCTGGATCTAATGATAAATGTTGTGAGAAATCAAATTACTGTAAAAGTTTTGCAATAGAAATTCTTGCTTTCAGCAGCTTAAGCCACATTAAAAGCACCCTTGAACTTTCAACTTTTTAGAAAAAAAAGGCTGTGCAGGTACTCCGTCATCCTAGCATTATGTGAGCATTCTCTTGCCCCTGGGGACAGGGAAGCAGCATTGGCGGTGATGCACTCAAGATACTAGAATCAGGAAATTTGAACATTATCGCAATATCATTTTTACAGGCTGCAGCCACAGATGGTGATCCAGGGCTCAATATAGAAAGACAGCAGGCTTTTATTTAAAGGACAACTCCACCCTCATAAGAACATCTTTGAAAGAAAGGCCTCTTTAAATATGTGATATATCATTAGTTGTCCTATGAATTCATTACTGTATGGCCTGCCTAGCTTCTGGATGCCTCATGGAAACTGAGCAGTTTATTATAACTGTCTGAGCCTGTATGGCCTGGGCATGCTCAGAAGAGGCAGATATGGCGGATTAACATTCAGTCATTGGCTGTGATGTCAACTGTCAAATCCATAACTGACAGTACTAATGGTAGAACCAGGAAGCAGAAACAGGGGAAACAGGACATTGGCAGGATTTCAGGTTAGACTTTTATCATTCAGATTTCAAACTATTACCGTTTAGGGTTTGGGTGGGGGTGATTTACCTGTATGTAAGTTTTCGTTTTAGGGCTGGACTTGCCTTTAACTAAAATTGTTCAGAGAACACAGTAGTCCTTTAAGGACAGGGCAGGTGGGCATTAAACAACCCACAACGTAAACAACTTTACAATTCGAGTTAAGATACCTTTAATTACATGTCCATTAAAGTGAATAGACACATTTCAGAAATTCAAGACAATTGGGAATGATTTTCATTTCTGTATCTACAAGATTGCAGCCTCTTCCATGTCCCACACATCGACCCTAGCATCTAGCTAACAAACTGTGGACGGAGATAGTGTCCAATGGAAAGAAGAATAGAAAAAGCAGAAAGTAACTTTTCAAATTCATTTTTTTTGGCAATTAATGACAATGTGAGAGATCTACCTAATTCTGTACAGATGGGCAATTGTTTTTATTCCAGCTGTTATCCAACGAGTGTGTGATCTCCGTATTAACCTGGTATGGTTTAGATGATAACATAGGGATTACTCTAATGGATATCGGTCAAATAATGACAGTGTGTTTGGTTGATGCTTTAAAGGAAAGAACAGCTACTGTGACCTTTATGTACCTAAATAAGATGTTGTAAATATGTTTCTATTTCAGACCAGCAAATGGTTAGATGAATGAAGAGGGAGGTTCTGATTTGAGATAAATAAAATAACACTACGTTAAAGGAGGGAAAAACAACCAGTAATTGTTCATTTGATGGAGTGTACGATACCCTTGACCGCCTTACTGACCCCATAGCAGACGTTCTCTCGACACATTGAAACACGTAAAATATTAATATTCAATAAAATGTATTTGAAAGGAACTTAAAGGGTATCTCCAACCCCCCCAAAGAATTTTTTTGTATGTGGTAGGGAATCCCCCAGGAACCTTGATCTGTAAAAATCAGACCCAAATCGGTTCATGGCCCCTCGAGAGGGCTGAACTGGGAGCCAAATGTGATTTATGGACTCGACTCGGCTAATCACTGGCACGGCTGCTGGTCCCTGCCCCATCTGCTGTTCCATGAAGAAGAACAGCAGCCAGTCTCCAATTTACCAGCCAGTGTAAAGTTAGCCCCCAGTCCACCAGCCAGTGTTAACTCCATACCCACCTCCATAAACCATAGCCCTCCTCCACAAGCCACACCCACTTTCCCAGTGAAGCCTGCCACTTATACCACATGGCACTCTGCCCCTTCTGCTTATAGGCCCATTGAAAAGTGTTCCCCACAACAATAAAGGCAACTGATAGGTGCGTGTGTGATAGTGTATATTGTAAGCTCTTCAGGGCGGGACAGATATGTTCTCCCTGTACTGTGTGGGTTTCCTCCAGACACTCTGGTTTCCCAAAACCATAAAGACATACTGATAGGTTGTGTGTGATAAAGGAATTAGATGTAAGCTCTTCAGGGCAGGACAGATGTGTTTCTCCTGTACTGTGTGGGTTTCCTCCAGAACACTCTGTTTTCCCACAACCATAAAGATATATTGATAGGGTGTATGTGTGTATAGGATTAGATTGTAAGCTCTCAGGACAGGGACAGATATGTTTCCCTGTACTGTGTGGGTTTTCCTCCAGCCACTGTGGTTTCCCCACAACCATAAAGACATACTGATTGGTGTATGTGTGATGTATAGTGATTAGATTGTAAGCTCTTCAGGACAGGGACAGATATGTCTCCCTGTACTGTGTGGGGTTTCCTCCAGACACTCTGGTTTCCCCACAAGACATAAGACATACTGATAGGTTGTAAGGTGTGATAAAGTGATTAGATTGTAAGATCTTCAGGGCAGGGACAGATATGTTCTCCCTGTACTGGTGGGTTTCCTCCAGACACTCTGGTTTCCCCAAACCATAAAGACATACTGATCGTGTATGTGTGATAAAGTGATTAGATGTAAGCTCTTCAGGGCAGGCGACAGATATGTTCTCCCTGTACTGTGTGGGTTCCTCCAGACATCTTGGTTTCCCAAACCTAAAACATACTGATAGGTTGTGTGTGTGATAAAGTAATTAGATTGTAAGCTCTTCAGGGCAGGGACAGATGTGTCTTCTCCCCCGTACTGTGTGGGTTCCTCCAGACACTCTGGTTTCCCCACAACAACAGATATATTGATAGGGTGTATGTGGATATAGTGATTAGATGTGTAGCTCTTCAGGCAAGGAATAGATATGTTCTCCCTGTTACTGTGTGGGTTTCCTCCAGCCACGTGGTTTCCCACAACCATAAAGACATACTGATAGGGTGTATGTGTGATATAGTGATTGATGTAAGCTCTTCAGGACAGGGACAGATATGGTCTCTGTACGTGTGGGTTCCTCCAGACACTCTGGTTTCCCCACAAGCATAAAGAAATACTGATAGGTTGTAAGTGTGTAAAGTGATTAGATTGTAAGATCTTCAGGGCAGGGACGATTTGTTCTCCCTGTACGTGTGGGTTCCTCCGACACTTGGTTCCCACAACCATAAAGGACATACAGATAGGGTGTATGTGTGATAAAGTGATTAGATTGTAAAGCTCTTCAGGACAGGACAGATATGTTCTCCCTGTACTGTGTGGGTTTCCTCCAGACACTCTGGTTTCCCCACAAGCATAAAGACATACTGATAGGTTGTAAGTGTGATAAAGTGATTAGATTGTAAGATCTTCAGGGCAGGGACAGATATGTTCTCCCTGTACTGTGTGGGTTTCCTCCAGACACTCCAGTTTTCCCACAACCATAAAGACATACTGATAGGGTGTGTGTGTGATTAGATTGTAAGCCATCAGGTCCTAATGTGAATGGATTAAATAATTTGAAAGCGCTGCGGAATATGGAGAGCTATATACTGCATAATAAAGTACATATATACATACATATGCAAAGCCTACACTACTAACCTAACAGAGATCACACAATGCTATCCCTGTGCAAGATTTAGTACATCTCGGGATCACGGTCACGTAACTACGCTAGCTTATGCCTCCAACAATTAGACAAGGCCCCACTAGGCAGCGTACATGAATCGCATATACATAGCTATACACAGGATATACAACAATCAATGCACAGCATATTACCCACCAGAAAAAGGGGCCAATAAATGCAATAACACAGCAACACACCACTATCAAGCATATACACAGCATACACACAGCATACACACATCATCACATCATATACACAGCATATACACAGCCATACACACAGCATACACACAGCATAACACCACAGCATACACACATCATATAACACATTATAGTAAATACAACAGCTACACACCAGCATAACACCTCATATACACAGCATACACCATAGCAGATACCACAGCATACACATAGCGATACACATCCTACACACACATCATATACACAGCATACACACATCATAACACAGCATATACACAGCAACACAACAATTACACAGCATACACAGCTATCACATCAACACCAGCTATACACAGCATTACCACATATATACACAGCATATAACAGATAACACATTAATACACCAAATACACAGCATACACACATCCTATACACAGCATATACACAGCATACACACATCATATATTACACAGCAATACACAAATATACACATCGATATACACAGCATATACACAGCATACACACATCCATTCTATACCACAGCATATACACAGCATATACACAACATCATACACACATCATATACACAGCATAACACATCATATACACAGCATATACACATCATAGATACCAAGCATATACACAGCATATACACAGCATATACAAGCAGGCATATCACACAGGCTACAACGATCATAACAACATCATACAACCTCATCATATACACATCATATACACATCATATACACATCATATACACAGTATACACAGCATATATCACAGATATCACACATCCTATACACCATATAACCATCATATACACATCCGAGTTACACATCATAACACACTAATACACAGCATACACACTATCATATACACCAGCATACAATCCAGCATGACACAGCATATACAGCATATACACATCATATACACAGTACAGCATATAACAGCATAACACAGATATATACACAGCATATACACAGCATATACACAGCTAACACATCATATACACCGCAATACAGCCGAGTAATCATATAACATCACATACACACAATTAACAGACATATCATACACAGCCATATCACAGCTATACACACAGCATATATACACAGCATATAACAAGCATATACACATCATATACACATCATATACACATATTACACATCATAACACATATACACAGCTATCACAGCATATACACACATTACACACATATCAACAGCATAACACACATATAACCACATCAATACACACAGAGAACATCAATACACACACAGACACGCATATACACACATATACACAGATACACAATATATCTACACAGAGACCACATCATATTACACAGCAATACACATCATATACATCACAGCATATCCCATCACTATACACATCAATACAGCATATACACAATCATAAATCAATAACAAGATACAACATCATATACACTATAACTATACACAGCATATACACAGCATATAACACGCAAACAACCTTTCAGATGAACACTCGATACAACATCAGAAAACCGCATATTACAGCCTATACACATCACATACACACTCAAACTACACAGCATACGTACATCGATACCACACATCATAGTCAATCATATTCAACAGCATATCACACATCACTACACATCATATACAAAGTAGATACACGGATCAGGAACCCCATCTAACACATCCTAGACAACATACGCCATCCACAGCCTATCCCCTCGCATAACCCCCCCTCTCTCCACACATCGTCAGCATACACGCATCCCCACTCCCTCAACAGCATCTACAATCCTACCCCCAACAACACCGGATACCACATCCATCCCGCATATCCACATACATACACCCTCTCACCGCATTCCCCCGCTCCCACTCCCAACAACCCTCTAACCCCCTCCCCCCCCCCGATATCCAGGCCCTTCCACCTATATACCCGCAACACCTCTTCCACCGTCTCCCACATCTGCCCCATCCTCCCACCGCACACCGCCATCCCACCGGATATCCGCCTCCCCACCCGTCTCCCGCTTACCACACTAACACGAACTACCCGCACCACAGCATCCAAAATCATTAACAGATGATCCACATCCTACACCCCCTACCCCCTCATCTCACCCCCCTAGCCTCTCCCCGCCTCTAACCTCCTCGTACACCTCTCCCCAGTCAACCTCTATCACACCTCACTACACAGTTGTGCACCCCCCCGACCATACACACCCCGCACAGCCCCCCCACGCACACGAGGAGCGGTGTCCTCACCCGCGCGACAGAGACGGAACACCCGCAAACGCGTACCTGCCAGGCCGCCAGCGTGAGCACAGGAGGGTGAGCTTACCGACGCATTCAGCGAGAGTCCACGTGTTGTTTTTCCCCCGGCAAGGATGCAAATTCCTGTGAGTGGTGCTAGTAAGCCGTGCGCAATCGGGACCGTCACGCGCGGGCGGACGGAGCCCGGCAAAGGGAAGCACTCCCTAGCTTCCCCCCCTATTCCCCCTCCTCTCCAAGCCTCTCCCACCATTCCGGACTACCATTCCATACATACACGCCCTACACACTGCCTATCCACAGACTAACCGCATTCACAGCAATCTAAGCCTGCATAGAAGCAGAGCAATAAAACGCTCATATACACAGAATTTCACCAGAACTATACACAGAGATTACACAGATAACACATTCATAACAACAGATAGTACACATCTAGATACTTCAGCAGACAGATCATACACACCTTTCTATACAACAACCATATCCCCCGCCTGCACTAAGTCTATCCCCCATACAAAGTCCATACCCCATTCAATATACACAGCATATTCACAACATATACACATCATATACACAGCATATACACAGCATATACACATCATATACACATCATATACACATCATATACACAGCATATACACATCATATACACAGCAAATTGACATCATATACATATCATATACACATCATATACACAGCAAATTGACAGCATGTACACATCATATACACAGCATATATACATCATATACACATCATATACACAGCATATTCACATAATATACACATCATATACACAGCATATTCACAGCATATACACAGCATATTCACAACATATACACATCATATACACATAATATACACCTCATATACACAGCATATTCACAGCATATACACAGCATATTCATAACACATACACATCATATACACATCATATACACATCATATACACAGCATATTCACATCATATACACAGCATATACACAGCATACACACAGCATATACACAGCATATACACATATTCACAGCATATACATAGCATATACACAGCATATTCACATCATATACACAGCATATACACATCATATACACAGCAAATTAACAGCATATACACATCATATACACAGCATGTACCAAGCATATACACAGCATATACACATCATATACACAGCATATACACATCATATACACATCATATACACAGCATGTACCCAGCATTTACACAGCATATACACATCATATACACAGCATATACACATCATATTCACATCATATACACATCATATACACATCATATACACAGCATATACACATCATATACACAGCATATACATAGCATAGGGAGAACGCTCAGTACTATGTGTTTCCTTCAGGCCGTAGCAGACTCCCTTATAGGAATTCTACCATGGCCGAGAGAAATTTTCCCTCTTTCCTGAATGAGCGCTCGGCCAAACCGAACATTCGGTGGCCGCGCGCTCGTTCAGGAAAGCTAGGTACACACAGTACCAATAAAGCCCCGATATCGACACCGATACCGACCTAGCTTAAAGCCTTGTTTCTTTACCATAAGGTAAAGCAGACAAATGACTAATCTATCTAATGTCTGCCTAAAGCTGGGTACACACCATGCAATATTTCAGCCCAATTGGCCGATCAGTGTATCGGTCAAGCAGGCACGTTTTTTTGGACGCTTGATGCATGATCGGACATGTCTGAAAACAACAGCCGATCATCGACACCTCTATGGACCGCACACTCTGTCACGGCTAATGGTCATTGGCTACTTTATCATGACCAAAGTCCTTCCTCCTGGCCGATCTGTCAGAAGTGCCGTACGGTCGGTGAGGAGGAAGGATCTGACATTGCCTACCCAGATTTAGTGTAAGGCCAGTTTAAGACTTGTAGTTACTTTTACTCTTACTACAACTCAGTGCACTGGTCATCTTTTCCCTAGTGCTTCAAGAGGAAGTACTCTGAGCATGCCCAAGACAGTGACCTGGCGGGGAGGAGTTAAAAGTTAATGGGGGGCCTCAAAAATACAAGTGAATTACATTATTTTAAGTAGAAGTTCTGGGCTGTAAGTTAGGCTAGTTATGCATTTTCATCTGATTGGTTGAACAGAACCTCTTATTAAATATGCCTGTTCTTTCACTTTCTCTCTCTGAATGGGACGTACGTCTTACCACGTGTAACTGTATCCTGCCCTTGTTCCCTGTGTTTACGCATTTTAATAGCTAGATTGTTCATTGTGGAAAGCAGCAAAACTGGATTATTCTATGGGTTACATGATATAGAGAAGTTGTGTCTGTATGCAGGTAATACCAAAACACACCCTAAGCAGGAAACATTTCTGTAACACCCTTATGGTTCTATCATTATCCCCTAATTCACTGGCAAGTGCTGGGCCAATTAACTCTCCAATCAGATTCATGGCAACTCCCCATGGTACAGGTCCAATCAGATTCATGGCACGACCCATGATGCCTTCCTTTGAAGAACACAATTAATCAAAAGAAACAAAATACACGAGATATACACAATATAAAATGATGGATTGGAGCACCACAATATAGGGTATAGGTAGGGGAAATATGAGTAAGGACTATCAAATACTAGATCCTAGTCCTAAAAAAGGGATGGGAGGAATCTCTCCACCACAGATGACCCTATAAGTATAGAGGACACTCATTGCTACTACCTAGTGCTTCTAGGGGTGCCCTCTATACTTATAGGGTCATCTGTGGGTGGAGAGATTCCTCCCATCCCTTTTGTGTTTTAACGACTAGTATCTAAGTATTTGATAGTCCTTACTCATATTTCCCCTAACTATACCCTATATTGTGGTGCTCCAATCCATCATTTTATATTGTGATCTTGTGTATTTTGTATTTTTTGAATGTAAACCTAATAAATGATGCTATTTTAATCTCCATTCACCTCGGTGTACCTACTGTGGTTGGGATAATTCATAGGTGTGATACTTTGTTTCTTTTGTTTAAAGGGCATGTCCACCCCCAAAACTATAATCCCCCCAACTAACTGGCCCCACCATGTAGTGTAGTTTAATCCTTACCTACATCCCAGCTCCATAGGGTTCTCCTGTAGTCCCCCCCAAAGTCCAAAAAATGACTACCAGGAGGCTAGCAGAGTCCATATAGGACACTGCCTGCTAGCTGGCCTCAGGTAGATTTTTGCCATGCGTACTGCAGCCCTTCTCCCCCCCCTCCCCCTCCCTCTCCCTCCCTCTCCCTCCCTTCCTCCCGTTCTACTATCCCTCCCCTAGCTCAATTCCCCCTTAATATTGTGCTCCCCCATGTCTCCCAGCCCCAACCGCATATTTTTTTTTTTTAGAAAGCTCCCCAAACTCTTACTTACATCTCCTCTTTCCGGCGAGTGAGCTGCCGCAGCCGCGTCTGTGATTGGCTGCCGCAGCCAATCACAGACGCGTGCGGCCGGTCCCGCCCTCTGCTTGCATTTCCTTGCAAGCAGGGGCGGGAGCGCGGCGGAGGATCGAGGGGAGGTAAGTAGAGTTTGGGGGGCTTTCTAAAAAAATAATATTTTTTCTCCATCTATATCTCCATCTATGTCCACAATTCACACAACATGACTTTGTTTCCTACATATGGACACAATTTATTTATTTACTTCTCTCATCTTGTAACTGATTTGGAAAGCTGGCTGAGAATGGATGATGCAACATTCGTACAAGAGAAGCCCTAGTGGTCAGACACAGATAATGCAACTGTGACCAAAAGGTTCATACACGCGGGTGCCGGCCCGTGACGCACAATGTTTATGCATGGCTGTTTTGGACGATAATCATGCCATGTATGGGCACTTTGTTGGCCGAAGCAGCCGCTCAGTTTAAGATCCAGGTCAACAATCCCTGACCGAACAGATCAGGGCCCAGTATGTACATACAGCGATAACACGGAAGACCAAGCAGCACCATATATGGACGAGTAACGGTTGTACATGCGATACGGATGCCCAAGATGGATACACATTGGAGCCACATAAAGACCTGCTTGGTGGTATCCTATAAACTCCAAGTGATCGATATAGATGTGTTATATCCTGATCTGTCTATAAAAATCAGTATAACTTCCATAAGAACCTTGTGGATATGACGTAATACTGTCGATGAGACTACAAGCTGTGCTCTGGTCTCTGTCATATTGGCTCCAGCGGTCGACTCTCTGTTATTACTTTTTAACATTTTTATAGCTTCCAAGTATGTTTGGTTTGGGGGATAAAGAATAGTTCTTCGTGTTCCTAGCACACTTACTGTGCGTGTACATGTTATGATAGTCTTGACCAAGTACGTTTTGGGTGGCCTTTTACTCGTTTTGGAGGCCGCCATATTTCCATAATCCAGAAGGACCTCTGTGTCCGACAAGACCACATTAGTCCCACTTCTTCACAACCACCCAAAGATACAATGACCAACCCAAACCCCCACAACAAACTCCAACGGATAGCAAAAAAGAAACAAAAGTAATAAAAGAAAAAATGAAAAAAAAATCACCAATCAAACCAAACGACCCAAAAACAAATCACAAACAAACACCAGCAAACTCCACCCAACATCGACACTATGCACCTCTCTCCCTGTCCGGTCACTCCAGTACCAGACCAGAGCAGCAGATTCGCACCGCGTTAATGACCCCCCAGCCAGGCTGCTGACTCATCACAGGCCGGAGAGAGGGATAGACCCTTAACTTCCCTGTTCCCCTCTCTCTCTCTCCTTGGCAATGTATGTCCTTCGCCAGAATAACTTGGCAAGCAGGAACAAGTAGGAGACCAAAGAGATCTGGCGGGAATATGGCCAAGTACTTCCAAAACTGCAAAAACAAATGACACTGTGGCCCCAACAGGGTGGTCTACACAGACAGCAAGTCCAGGCCTAGTACTGGTCATACAATAAGAGAAACATTTTGCCAAAAAACAACACAGCTAACTTAAATCCTAATGATGCCTCCCACCCCAGTCATTATATTATACTGCTATATAATAGACTCGCCAATCAGAGTCACGGTAATTTAGGGTTCTATATTCATTCCACTTCCCATGATGCCATTGGACAAGTTAAAGGGTATCTACATTGGGAAAATATTGTTTAAAAATTGCCCATTATTAGAAAAAATAAATTTTCCCAAGTGCCTTATTATAATAAACTCTTCTGCTGTGTGCAGTTTTGCTGGAACTGGAATGGTGACAGTACATGTGAATCGTATGATTGAAAATTCCCTCTCCTACGGGAAGATGCAATATCCTGCGTTAATGCGAAAATAAGCGCTAAGCTCACTCTAATTTCCCCCTTTGTGCTGCTCATAGTGGTTACTGAGCATGCGTGACTTCGCATATGGTCAGATAGTCAGGTTTGATTATATTTGTATTACACCAGCAAAACATTTTTTTTTTCTTTTATTTTCTTGAATATATAATATGGTAGATTAGCACGTTGGGTTACATTTGTACAGGAGTAATGTATTCTTCTGGTTTGTACCATTGGTACCACATGGGCAAATCTTAGAAATCTGATCAATAAAATGCAAGGCATACAGTAATATGTAATGCTCAATGCAGTATAAAGTGTGTGGCTGCTGACTCAGCCCCTTCCTCTGTTCCTGGGCAGTTTACCGGTTGTTAAGTTCAGGAATTTGATATTTGGCAGTTTCAATAAAATTCTGCCAAAAATATTCTAACCTTGTATGGGAGGGGGAAGAGTTCTCAGCTATGTAGATGAATAGTGACCTGGTATAACTAAATCAGCTCAGGGATTGTATGGTTAACCTGCAGCACCTTCATCAGGACAGACAGTAACATAAATCGCAGGGTGGTGATCAATTAGGGGAAATCACCCAGCAAGACATTGGGATAAAACCTCAGGCTGCAAACAGATAAATTGAATCTCCTGGCCCTGTCCCCTTATATAGGACGTCGCCCTCCTGCAGAATTGTCACTGAACTGATATTTGCTAATGGGGTAAATGAGAGGAGATTATGCAGCACGGCCCAGTGTAGGAATAGCTGGTAACAAGGGAGGCGGAAAAAAGGGAGATTAAATAATTAAACTTAGATCAAAAGAACTTGTATTTCCGCTGACTGCACTGGTTCGCGGGGTCTTTGGTATTAGCACAATAAAAGGCCATCAGGTCATCCTGGGAGATTGTTCAGTGACCCTCACTGCAGGTCTGGTCTCCCTCTGCTTGTTTAGGAAAGTCACTGAAGCCTGTGTTATTACTGATACACCAACAGCAACACAGACACAAAACACCCCAAACCATCCATCCACATGGTCAGATCTCCAGCAAGACACCAGGTCAAAGGGAGGTTGGACATCAACCTTTCTATATCCACCAAAGGAATGTGGTTGATGGCCATGGTGTTGTATGGCAGTTGTATGTGCCATGTAGTGATGCATAGTAGTTGTATGGCCATTGGTAGCCTGTTCTCCCAATCAAAAGCCTTTTCATGTTAATAAACGTAAACAAGACAGATATAGTGGGATAAAACTCCCAGAACCCTCCAGAGCTAAAGTTAACGAATGTTACGATACAATGAAGAATTTCAGTGTAAGGGAGATTTGGATAATAAATGATTTCCTAAACTCAGATAAACTGGGATATAATAGAACATGTTGGAGGTTGGCGGGTGGGAAAGTAATTGGATCATAAAGAATTTCAAAATGCCAGAGATAAAAACTAAGTGAACCTGAGGATGAAACACTGAGGAGCTTCATAAAATAAACTGGGAAATGAGCAAAGTGAAAGGTGTTCTAGGTGTTTAGGGACAGCTTGTACGAGACACTTCCTACAGCAAAGCCAATTACATTACAGTGTGGCCCCTCACACCTGATCACCTGTATTGTCAACGTATTAAAGGGAAATTGTGTATTGCCGGTAGGAGAGAGCGTCACGGAATGTGAGGGGTTAATATCTAATTTACAGTCGGATTTTCAGGGCAGAAATTGAGGGGTCCTGTAGCTTTAAAAAGAATTTCTCTAATTAAAAACAAATGTCTTGCCCTAGAACACAGCCTTCCCATTACAAGGACACTTCCTATAATCTCCCTCTCCTTCACAAGTCACTCTCTATAGTAAGAATTTCCTCCCGTCATTAAAGTGACACCGTATCCCAACTTTCTATTGCTAACAGCTCCACGTGAAAGGGTTAAACCCGTGCTCCCTATAAATTGCTATTCCCTGGAAGGCTCAGCCAGTTTAATGTCGTTATTATTGGGCTTTCCAACCTCATATAGAATTTCTTTTCTCTCTCCAAGAAGCTCCGACCTCTCCTTCCTACCATTTTATTTCTATCAGAAATGATTCCTAATCTGCATTTTATGACCTCCTGTTGAAGAGGAAACCGGCCCCTTCCCAGTCCCTATTTACCAAGATCTTTCCTACAAACCCATTAAACAGGAACAATACGTTGTTAGGGACATGGACGTGCACTTTCCTATAAGGGCCCCAAATTCACCATTTCCCTTAGATCCTACCACATTCCCATGTACAGCACATGTGGCGCTTTAATAACCTCACCACATTGCACGTTCCACAAAAACATGGCTGGGATCACACACTATAAACATTGTGTTAGTCAAACCCAGTCCCAGCAATGACAACGATTGTCCCTGTTTTTTACATTGACACATAAATGGTGGAAATCCCTCAGTTGGTTCCATAATTAACTCCAGATATCCCACTGGATCTTTAAGGAAAAGCCTCATAAGTGTATCCCATCCAGTGGGAAGAGAATGTTCACTGGGCGTTTAGATCAATAAAGGAAACTGGATTTTCGGACATTAATGGGGCCTGTGACACAGTATTGGGGTTAAACCCCTCACTGACCCTGTATAGGGGTAAAATCCTACCCACTGACCATTAATGGGTCTCGTGTCATTTAACCTGTAGGATGTATATATACCCCATCCAGTGATTGGTGTCTGTGTTATAACAAGGGTAGAACAATAATAACAACACAATGTATCACAACTAGGTTACTATGACATGGGCCACACATGGGACTGTTTACAATAAAAGATCAGATAGTTCAGTACTGGGGTGAGGAGAATCACCAAGCACGTGAGATTTACTGCTTTCTATCAAGGAGGCACTGATGGGGGAAATAACCCAAAATACCCCCCGAAGGAGAAAGAAGAGACGGGGGAACACCAGTCACTGATCTGTAATGGGAATGTGGAAGACAACGATTTCTAGTAATGTGAGAAACTGCTGCAGAACATCTTGGAAAGCAGCGCAGTCTACCAGATGGGGACAGGTCTCAGCTCATTAACATTACAGTAACCGTCATAAATTCCAAGAGATCCTACATCAATCAACTAGTTCCATTAGGGGAAAAGTGAGCTTTCCTGTCCTGCTAGTCCAGCCAAGTGTAGGTGTAACTGAGACTATACGGACACATAGTGACTGGTCCATCAGACTTGGTGGGTTACAGACCCCAGGTACATGGCGATAAAAGAATTCACTGTGTAATGAACCTGAAAGAGTATAACTGTCTGCTGGGAATAATACTGCATACATGTTCACACTGCAGTCTCCAGATGTTGTGCTTTGGGGAATGCTGGGAATTGTAGTATAACATTAGATTGGAGCTCTGCAGTTATTAGTAGTGGATTTCTATGGGAGGAACTGTAAGATTATAGCCTTATAATCTAACAGTTCCAGGAGGAGAAGGAAACCAGAAGCCACAAAGGGGTAGGTTATAATAACTAATGCACCCCCAACTGTAAATTAAAGGGATTATTAGAAGTCACCATGGAGTTCCGTGCCCTGTATGAAAGGTACTCAGCCTGCGGCGTTGTGCTTTTATATGGTCACGGAACTACTGGGTGACTTCTAATATCCTTATAATTTACAGTTGGGTGTGCGTTATCCACTATATAACAATATCCTTATAATTTACAGTTGGGTGTGCGTTATCCACTATATAACAGAGTTTCCTACTGGACAAATCCACCTATACAAACTTTCCATTATTTTCTATATCCTACTGGACAAATCCACCTATACAAACTTTCCATTATTTTCTATAAGTGGTTATATAGTGGATAACGCACACCCAACTGTAAATTATATAAAGGTGGTTATATAGTGGATAACGCACACCCAACTGTAAATTATATAAAGCTATAATCTTACAGTTCCTCCCATAGAAATCCACTACAGGGGTAGATTATTAAACCCATCCAGTGTTTGCCTGTTAATGTGCAGGACCTGCGATTATTAAACCCATCCAGTGTTTGCCTGTTAATGTGCAGGACCTGCAGTCTATTCCCCTGCCACATTATGGACTGGAAATAGACACCATCCAGCCACTAATGAAACCAGAACACAAATTGCAACATTGTTTCAAATTCAACACCCAGAACATTAACTCTCTCTGATTGGACAGGAATCTCCCAGCCATGGACATTCTAGGATGAAACCTTCCCTGGTGTAACCATGTGCCTCCTGCCATGGAAGGTGCTGACCCTCCATCCATCTATATGAATAATAAACTGTACCTGGGAAGGGATCCCCCCTGTCCTGCAGCAAGACTCAGTAAGTCTCCGGGGACAGATTCCTAGGTCCCGTTCCAGCCAATGAGAAGAGCCTATTCCTCAATCAGAACTCCTGGAGCCAGTGGAACCAGTCCGGGGGGGAGCGATCCCTACCAAGAAGCAGGTAACAAGCAGCCAGCGAGGTTCCAAACCACTTGATCCCCCCATCCAAGGAGAATGAGCGAGTCCAGTAGGATGATTCCCTTCCCCAGTAGGTCAGTGTGGAGGAATCCCAGTGAATGGGGAATAGTCATCCAAGCAGCTCAGCCATTAACCAGAAGGTTGTAGGTAGTGAAAGTTCCCCAGTGGATGTGAGGTGCAGCCAGTGTAGATCCTGTGTGTGAGTTGCAATGGAAAGTCTGGATGACTTGTTCCTGCCCCCTTCATTCTTCATCCCTCACTCCCAGCCTCTTCCTCCTCCCAGGGTCACTCCCTCCTGTCTGCAACCTGAGCCTCCATCCCTCCCCCAGTCCAATGCTAGAACTTCTTTCCCCTGGACTGGTCTGTCAATCCCTCCCCTGGACCTGCCCTCCTTTCTCTGTGCCAGAGTTTGGCAGATACATCACTGTGCTCAGGGATGGTTTGTTTGTATTGGAATTACTATGCTATGTGTGATCTCTCTCCTCTGTCTCTGTCTCTCTTTTGTCTCTCTCTGTGTGTCAGCCTCTCTTTCTGTGTCTTTCTCTCTCTGTGTGTC
This sequence comes from Hymenochirus boettgeri, assembly GCA_019447015.1. Taxonomy (NCBI): domain Eukaryota; kingdom Metazoa; phylum Chordata; class Amphibia; order Anura; family Pipidae; genus Hymenochirus; species Hymenochirus boettgeri. The sequence goes on from CM033475.1 coordinate 17,173,007, forward strand.
TCTCACATTCCCTCTAACTGTCTTTCCCTCACTCCTCCCTCTGTCTTTTTGTTTCTGTCTCTCTCCTCTCTTTGTCTCTCTCTCTCTTCCATCTCCTTTTTGCAGTTTTTCTCTTTTTCTCACTATTAACCCCAGCCTGAAAAACATGATGTCAGAGCACATTGGTGATGTCATATTGATGATGTCTGCTGGTTCTTAGATGGGATTTTCCTAGGAAGGGGGCCCTGAGCTTTTAGACAACATCAGGAACGATCATACACATAGACGATCATATCATACACAAGTATGGTCATACACAGGGACGATCATGCACAGGGCTGATCATACTCAGGTTCGATCATACACAGGAATGATTATGCACAGGGACGATCATGCACAGGGACGATCAAGCACAGGAACGATCATACACAGGAACGATCATACACAGGGACGATCATACACAGGGACAATCATACACAGGAACGATCATACACAGGGACGATCATGACACAGGGACAATTCAGGTACATCATACAGGGACAGATATCTACACAAGGACGATCATACACGGGACAGAATGATCATAAAACACAGGGACAATCAGGTACGATCATACACGGGACAGGAGGATTCATACACAGGGACGATCATACACATGGACAGAGTGATCATACACGGGACAATCAGGTACGATCATACACAGGGACACAGGATGATCATACACAGGGACGATCATACACAGGACCGGATGTCATCACACAGGACAATCATACACAGGGACAGATGATCATACACGTACGATCATACCAGCAGGTGACATACACAGACAATCTAACACAGGGACAGGATGATCATACACAGGGACTCAACACAGGGCAATCAGGACATCATACACAGGACAGGATGATCATACACAGGACATCATACACAGTGACAAGGAGATCACACATGTACAGGATGAATCATACACAGGGACGAATCATACACCAGGACAGGATTCATACACAGGGACAATCAGGTACGATCATACACAGGGACGATCATACACAGGGACGATCATACACAGGACAGGATGATCATACCAGGACGATCATACACAGGGACAGTGACATCATACACAGGACACAGGATGATCATACACAGGACATGATGATCATACACAGGACGATCAACACAGGGACAGGATGATCACACACGCAGGATGACAATACCAGGTACGATCATACAACAGGAGGACAACACGGGACGATCATACACAGGGACAGGACGATCATACACAGGGACGATCATACACAGGGACAGGATGATCATACACAGGTACGATCATACACAGGGACAGGATGATCATACACAGGGACGATCATACACATGACAGGATGATCATCAACGGGACGATCATACACAGGGACAAGGACGATCATACACAGGACAATCAGGTACGATCATACACAGGGACAATCAGGTACGATCATACACAGGTACGATCATACACAGGGACAGGACGATCATACACAGGGACAGGATGATCATACACAGGGACAATCAGGTACGATCATACACAGGGACAGGATGATCATACACAGGCGATCATACACAGTACAGGACGATCATACAACGGGGACAGGATGATCTACACAGGTACGATCATACACGAGGACAGGACGATCATACACAGGACGACATACACAGGGACAGATGATCATCACGGAGGAACGATCATACACAGGGACATGATGATCATACACAGGGACGATCAATACACAGGGACAGATGATCATACACAGGGACAGGATGATCATACACAGGGACGGATATCATACAACAGGACAGGTGATCATCACAGGAGACGATCATACACAGGGACAGGATGATCATACACAGGGACGATCATACACAGGGCACAGGAATGCTCATACACATGGACGATCATACACAGGGATGATCATACACAGGTACGATCATACACAGGGACAGGATGATCATACACAGGTACGATCATACACAGGGACAGGATGATCATACACAGGGACAGGATGATCATACACAGGGACAGGATGATCATACACAGGGACAGGACGATCATACACAGGGACAATCAGGTACGATCATACCAGGGACAGGATGATCATACACAGGGACGATCATACACAGGGACAATCAGGTACATCATACACAGGGACAGGATGACATACACAGGGACAATCAGGTACGATCATACACAGGGACAATCAGGTACGATCATACACAGGGACAGATGATCATACCAGGGACGATCATACACAGGGACAGGATGATCATACACAGGGACGATCATACACAGGGACAGGATGATCATACACAGGGACAGGATGATCATACACAGGGACGATCATACACAGGGACAGGATGATCATACAAGGGACATGATGATCCATCCCAGGAGCGGATGATCATACACAGGTACAATCATACACAGGGACAGGATGATCATACACAGGTACTATCATACACAGGGACAGGAGATCATACACAGACGATCATACACAGGACGGGACATCATACACAGGCGATCATACACAGGTACGTCATACGGGACAGATGCAACAGTACAATCATACACGGGACAGGATGATCATACACAGGGACAGGATATCACAGGAGATCATACACAGGGACAAATCATACACAGGGACGATCATACACAGGGATGATCATACACAGAGACGATCATACACAGGGACAGGATGATCATACACAGAGACGATCATACACAGGGACAGGATGATCATACACAGGGACAATCAGGTACGATCATACACAGGGACAGGATGATCATACACAGGGACGATCATACACAGGGACAGGATGATCATACACAGGGACGATCATACACAGGGACAGGATGATCATACACAGGGACGATCATACACAGGGACAGGTATCATAACAGGACGATCATACACAGGGACAGGATATCATCACAGGGACAGGATGATCATACACAGGACAGGATATCATACCAGGGACAATCAGGTACGATCATACACAGGGACGATCATACACAGGGACAGGACGATAATCCCTGTATATGATCGTCCCTGATCGTCTCTGTGTATGATCACCCCTGATTGTCCGTGTATGATCTTTCCTGTGCACGATCGGACAGGTCGGAAAACCACGGGCGATTGTGCGGTCCTCTATGGACCACACGCTTGGTCTTGGCTACTTACGGACGTGGCTGCTTTAGCTGTGACCGACAGTCGTTCCTCCTGGCTGACCAGTTAAAAGCCTTGAATGGTCGGTCTGGAGGAAAAGTTGTATGGTATGAACCAGCCCTTACTGTTCCATTGAAGGTGACATAGAATTGCTTGTAAGGTTCTATCTTCTCTAATCTGGTAGTGATATGAGGACCTAACGGACATTCTTCCTTTCACACAAGCGGTTCCAGATGTTTGCCAATTGAGGAATGCGACATGTAATGTTCCTCTTGCGGCAACTGTCACTCAAGGAACTTTCAGCGAACTGCATTTGCCATTTGCCTGAAATTAGCCTAAAAGATAAGAATGTCCAATGGCTGCAACATGCCACAGACAATAGAACATTTAGGGCAAAATGTGGTCCATCTCCCTTGGGAATGTCCTTTATGGCGTCTAATAGATGCAACAACATGATCGTACGATGGGATTGCCCGATGAAAAAAAAATATTCAACATGCCCAATAGGAAAATTTATCATACGATCATCGGCCCATGTATGATCCGACGATCACACAATGTCGGAATATCCTGATATACAACCATGCGTCCATGGGCACCAAAGCAGTAATTTCTACTGATTGGCTGTTGCGTGGTTGAAACCTGCTCAGATCTCTACTGAGCAACTAAATCCACCCAGGGACTGAGACTGTAACAGACACTATTAGGGCTCCTGCACACAGGAAGTCAGTAGTTTGGCACCGTTTATTTATACACGGACAGCAGATGTATTTGTGCTGAACGACCACATTAATTGCCATTCCGTGTACGTCATTCATGTCAAACAAGCTCCTCATATTTTCAGTGCCGTGTGGTTTCTCTCGTCCGACCTTCGCGTTTGACACCTATTTGAACTCCGATACAATGAGACGAAATTCCCTACGGATTTCACTGTACTCTGAAGAGGCTTCAATGTTCTAAAAGGGAAAAAAAGTGGAAATATTTATTTAATCTGGAGAAGAACAGGAGGAATTACAGACTGGACGAGCTTTTTTAATAAACCACAGCCAGGATGGGAAGTTTCTGGGAGACATTTAGGGCACATTAAATAAATCTACAGAGACATCGAAGCACAAAGACCCCATCGTTTATTGGTTTGGGGCGGCCAAGAATGTTCTAAAAACAAAAAGTTCTTTCCCTCCCCCTTCCAGAGCTTTTTATTATATTGGGAACTAAACTGTGGGTAAAATGGATCCCATCACCTGCTCAGAGACTGGTTTTCTGGTATATTTGTAATAGTCATTCATCCAGGTCATGGTATATCTGTAATAGTCATACATCATCCACGTCATGGTATATCTGGTAATAGTCATTCATCCAGGTCATGGTATCTGTAATACGTCATTCATCCAGGTCATGGTATATCTGTAATATTCATTCATCCAGGTCATGGTATATCTGAATAGTCATCATCCGGGTCATGGTATATCTGTAATATTCATTTATCCAGGTCATGGTATATCTGTAATAGTCATATCCAGGTCATGGTATATCTGTAATATTCATTCATCCAGGTCATGGTATATCTGTAATAGTCATCCATCCAGGTCATGGTATATCTTGTAATAGTCATTCATCCGGTCATTGATCTGTAATATTCATTCATCAGGTCATGGTATATCTGTAATAGCATTCATCCGGTCATGGTATATCTGTAATATTCATTCATCCAGGTCATGTATATCTGTAATATTCATCCATCCAGGTCATGGTATATCTGTAATATTCATTCTCCAGGTCATGGTATATCTGTATAGTCATCCATCCAGTCATGGTATATCTGTAATAGTCATTCATCCAGGTCATGGTATATCTGTAATAGTCATTCATCCATCAGGTCTGGTATATCTGTAATATTCATTCATCCAGGTCATGGTATATCTGTAATATTCATTCATCCAGGTCATGGTATCTGTAATATCATTCATCCAGGTCTGGTATCTGTAATATTCTTCATCCAGGTCATGGTATATCTGTAATTTCATTCATCCAGGTCATGGTACATCTGTAATATTCATTCATCCAGGTCACGGTATATCTGTAATATCATATACATCCAGGTCATGGTATATCTGTAATAGTCATTCATCCAGGTCATGGTTATCTGTAATAGTCATTCATCCAGGTCATGGTATATCTTAATATTCATTCATCCGGTCATGGTATATCTGTAATATTCATTCATCCAGATCATGGTATTTTTGTAATATCATTCATCAGGTCACGGTGTATCTGTAATATTCATTCATCCAGGTCACTGGTATATCTGTAATATTCATTCATCCAGGTCACGGTATATCTGTAATATTCATTCTCCAGGTCACGGTATATCTGTAATATTCATTCATCCAGATCACGGTATATCTGTAATATCTACCCAGTTCACGGTATATCTGTATAGTCATACATCCAGGTCTGGTATTCTGTATATTCATTCATCCAGGTCACAGTATCTGTAATATTCTTCATCCAGGTCCATGTGTATCTGTAATAGTCATTCATCCAGGTCATGGTGTTAATCTGTAATAGCCTTCATCCAGGTCATGGTATATCTGTAATATTCACCCAGGTCATGGTGTATCTGTAATAGTCATTCATCCAGGTCATGGTGTATCTGTAATAGCCATTCATCCAGGTCATGGTATATCTGTAATATTCATCCAGGTCATGGTATATCTGTAATATTTGTACATCCATCATGGATATCTAATATTCATTCATCCAGTTCTGGTATATCTGTAATAATTATTCATCCAGGTCATGGTATATCTGTAATATTCATTCATCCAGGTCATGATATCTGTATATTTGTACATCCGGTCACGGTATATCTGTAATAGTCATTCATCCAGGTAATAGTATATCTGTAATGATCATTCATCCATGTCATGGTATATCTGTAATATTCATCCATCCAGGTCATGTATATCTGTAATATTCATTCATCCAGGTCATGGTATATCTGTAATATTAACATCCACGTCATGGTTATCTGTAATATTCATTCATCCAGGTCATGTACATCTGTAATATTCATTCATCCAGGTCACGTTATATCTGTATAGTCATCATCCGGTCATGGTATACTTGTAATAGTCATTCATCCAGTCATGGTATATCTGTAAATCATTCATCCAGGTCATGGTATATCTGTAATATTCATTCATCCAGGTCATGGTATACTGTAATATCATCATCCAGGTCAGGTATTTTGTAATATTCATTCATCCAGGTTCACGGTGTAAATCTGTAATACATTCAATCCAGTCACGGTATATCTGTAATTTTCATTCTCCAGGTCACGGCATATCTGTAATATTTCATTCATCCAGGTCACGGTATATCTGTAATATTCATTCATCCAGATCACGGTATATCTGTAATAGTCATACATCCAGGTCACGGTATATCTGTAATAGTCATACATCCAGGTCATGGTATATCTGTAATATTCATTCATCCAGGTCATGGTATATCTGTAATATTCATTCATCCAGGTCACGGTATATCTGTAATATTCATTCATCCAGGTCACGGTATATCTGTAATATTCATTCATCCAGATCACGGTATATCTGTAATAGTCATACATCCAGGTCACGGTATATCTGTAATAGTCATACATCCAGGTCATGGTATATCTGTAATATTCATTCATCCAGGTCATGGTATATCTGTAATAGTCATCCATCCAGGTCATGGTATATCTGTAATAGTCATTCATCCAGGTCATGGTATATCTGTAATATTCATCCATCCATTCATGGTATATCTGTAATATCATTCACTCAGGTCATGGTACATCTGTAATATTTTATCATCCGTCATCGGTATATCTGTAATAGTCATACATCCAGGTCATGGTATTCTGTATAGTCATCATCCAGGTCATGTATATCTGTATAGTCATTCATCCAGGTCATTGTATATCTGTAATCTTCTTTCATCCAGGTCATGGTATCTGTAATATTCATTCATCCAGGTCATGGTATTTTTGTAATATTCTTTCATCCAGTCACGGTGTATCTGTAATATTCATTCATCGGGTCATGGTATATCTGTAATATTCATTCATCCAGGTCACGGTATATCTGTAATATTCATTCATCCATTCACTGTATATCTGTAATATCATTCTCCAGATCAAGGTATATCTTTAATAGTCATACATCCAGGTCACGGTATATCTGTAATAGTCAACATCCAGGTCATGGTATATCTGTAATATTCATTTCATCCAGGTCACTGTATACTGTAATATTCATTCATCCAGGTCATGGTGTATCTGTAATATCATTCATCCAGGTCATGGTGTATCTGTAATAGCCATTATCCAGGTCATGTTATATCTGTAAATATTCATCCAGGTCATGGTATATCTGTAAATGTCATTCATCCAGGTCATGGTATATCTGTATAATTATTCATCCAGGTCATGGTATATCTGTATATTCTTCATCCAGGTCATGATTATCTGTATATTTTCATCCGGGTCACGGTATATCTGTAATAGTCATTCATCCAGGTATAGTATATCTGTAATAGTCATTCATCCATCATGGTATATCTTTAATATTCATCCATCCAGGTCGGGTATATCTGTAAATTTCATTCATCCAGTCATGGTATATCTGTAATATTCACCATCCAGTCATGGTATATCTGTAATATTCATTCATCCAGGTCAGGGTAATCTGTAATATTCATTCATCCAGGTACTGTATATCTGTAATAGTCATATCCAGGTCATGGTATATCTTGTAATAGTCATTCATCCAGGTCATGTGTATTCTGTATAGTCATTATTCATCCAGGTCATGGTATATCTGTAATATTCATTCATCCAGGTCATGGTATATCTGTATATTCATTCATCCGGTCATGGTATTTTTGTAATATTCATTCATCCAGGTCGGTTTATCTGTAATATTCATTCATCCAGGTCACGGTATATCTGTAATATTCATTCATCCAGGTCACGGTATAATCTGTAATTTCATTCATCCAGATCACGGTATATCTGTAATAGTCATACATCCAGGTCAGGTATATCTGTAATATCATCATCAGGTCATGGTATATCTGTAATATTCATTCATCCAGGTCACGTATATCTGTATATCATTCATCCGATGGTGTATCTGTAATAGTCATTCATCCAGGTCATGTGTTATCTGTAATAGCCTTCATCCAGGTCATGGTATATCTGTAATATTCATCCAGGTCATGGTATATCTGTAATATTCATTCATGCAGGTCATGGTATATCTGTAATATTATTCATCCAGGTCATGGTATATCTGTATATTCATTCATCCAGGTCATGATATATCTGTAATATTTGTACAATCCGGGTCACGTATAATCTGTATGTCATTCATCCAGGTAATAGTAATCGTAATAGTCATTCATCCAGGTCATGGTATATCTGTAATATTCATCCATCCAGGTCATGGTATATCTGTAATAGTCATTCATCCAGGTCATGGTATATCTGTAATAGTCATTCATCCAGGTCGTGGTATATCTGTAATAGTCATTTATCCAGGTCATGGTAAATCTGTAATATTCATTCATCCAGGTCACGGGATATCTGTTATATTCATTCATCCAGGTCATGGTATATCTGTAATATTCATTTATCCAGGTCATGGTATATCTGTAATATTCATTCATCCAGGTCATGGTATATCTGTAATATTCATTCATCCAGGTCATGGTATATCTGTAATATTCATTCATCCAGGTCATGGTATATCTGTAATATACATCCATCCAGGTCATGGTATATCTGTAATATTCATTCATCCAGGTCATGGTATATCTGTTGTATTCAGTTAGATTAACTGAACTTAAAGTTTAGTTCTTGAAGCCGTTTCGCTAGTCATCTGTCTCGATATCTCAGTTCAGAATAACTTGTACAAGAATCTGTTGGCAATAAATATTTATTGATTGGGACAAAGTCCAGGGTATTTATTCCCAACAGATTCTTGTACAAGTCATTCTGAATTGAGAGATCCAGTTGGATGTCTAGGGAAACTAATTCTAGTTGATCTAACTAAATAACAACAGGAAAATGCAAGGTTGATGCATACAAGGATGATTTTCCAACCATCAACTATGTGTAAACAAGGAAATTATCTAAATTATTTATGTCTTTACCTGTCAGGGAAGTTGCAGTTCAGTTGAGGATATAGAGGCTAGGGATGGATTAGAACTCGAACCCGAGTTCGAGACAAACTTTATGAGTTCGGACGAACTCAAACTATTCGAACTAGTCCGATTTTCCGGACTTGCGAAAATCCTTGAACATTCGAGAATTCTCGGCTAGCAACATCGGCTCCGCTGAGCTGCTTCTTTCTTCTACCATCTACTGCGATGACTTCTGAGCTCGGTGGAGGATTGCAGCTCTTTCTATAGGTTTGCAGAAAACCCTAATCCGTTTCTGATTGGTAAATTTTTAAATGCTTGGTTTACATGGTTTACATTAACCAATCAGATTTTCCGAAATATGATTGGTTACTGTAAACCAAGCACTAAAATATTGACCAATCAGAAATGGATTAGGGTTTTCTGCAAACCTATATAAAGAGCTGTAATCCTCTGCAGAGCTCAGAAGTCATCACAGTAGATGGCATAAGAAAGAAGCGGCTAGCAACATCGGCTCCGTTGGGGCCGGCGGTGCCAGCGGGCTCACTGGTGTTGTTCAGTATATGTTGGTGTCGCTAGCCTGAAAACGTTGCATCGGATCAAGACGCCGGTAACATCGGCCTTGTTGAGGCCACCGGCGCTGGAGGTACCCCTGGCGGCTGCAGGGGTACTTCTTTGGGTTGGTGCCCTCAGCTGGTGTCACCGGATGGAAGACAGAAGACGCCGCCCAAGGGGAGCCAACAGGGGTCCTGGTTTGAGTGCGGGACCCCCAACAAAGGCACTTATCAGTGCCACAAGGGCCCTTACAAGGGCTGGGGAGGGGGGGTCCCGGTTCGAGCTGCAGGACCCCTTAAGCCCCAAAGTGCCCTTGTTGGGGCCACAAGGGCACTTCTAAGTGCCGCAAGGGCCTTGATAGAGCCGGGGAGGGGGGGTCCCAGTTCGAGGTGCAGGACCCCTTAAGTCCCAAAGGGCCCATGTCAGGGCCACAAAGGTCCTTGTAAGGACCCGGGAGGGGATCCCAGTTTCGAGCTGTGGGACCCCGAACATCCGGCCAGATTGTCAGCCGTTCGGCAATCCACAAATGCTGCTTTCGGGAATCTCCTGCTGTTCAGGGTTTTCCGTAAGCAGGCGTTCCAGTTTTGCCAAACGTTCAAGGATTACCGAAAGTGCCATGCGGAAACCGGTAGTAGCGCGTGTGCGCTATGTCTGGGTTTTTTTGCTGGTCCCCGCGCACGGACATGTTCCCCAGACCATCTCCCAGGTCCCAGAGGCCTGTAAGGTAAGTTTACCCTTCAATATTTCAGAAAGTTCATACGAACTTTCCGAACTATTTACACCCCATTGACTTTAATGGGTCCGTTTTCGGACTTTAGAACTTTAGAACTTTTTAAGAAGTTCGAAAACGGACCGAACTTTCGAAAATTCGCCATCTCTAATAGAGGCTAGCAATCCATGATTGAAACCTTTTTGGTCCAAAAGAAGAGCCTGTACCCACAGTTTGGAATAAATTAGCCCCTTATGGTGAATGTGGTTGATTTACTGCTATGTCTGAATAATCCCTTCCATAGAAAACAAGTTCTGCCAGGATAGGTGCCAAGACTTGGGGACTTGATGGGCCAACTCTTTCTGTGCCAGAGGGGGCATGTAGCATTGAGCGGCAATTCACTGAAGGCCCTTTGGCAATGAATGACTGGAAGTGTGGTGGGGTAGAGGAGTTTGTCATTGTGAGCCAGTTAATTGTATTGTGTTGGGACGGATGTTCTCAGGGTCTCTGGGGATCAGGCTCCAGCCTTAGAGCGCTGACATTTCATAAGCCAAAGTGTTTTTCTTGGGAGAACTGTTAATGCAAACCATCTCCCAGGCAGCACTGAGAAGCTTCTAAACCGTCCCAAGGATTCCTTTGTTCCAAACCTCCCCCCCTCCGCCCCTGTACACCCACAAGATTACACCATCAGGACCAAGACAATACACAATTAATCCTCTCCCTCACACCATGAGAACTGCAAAGATATGTCAAGGAAGGACTGGGTCTTGCCAAGGAGAGACTTTCCCATTAACGACAGGCGGCTTCCCACAGCCAGATCAGCCTGCAAGAGGTGTGGGACCAAGAATTGAAATGTCCCTGTGCTGAGATTTAATTAGGGAAATATATTGGACTACAGACCATGTGCCCGACCTCCCAAGCATCAGCTCCTCAAAACTTTTCTGTCCCTCTGAAATTGGCAATGTTGGGAGAGTTCAGGGACCAATGGGACCAATGAAATCACATCACCTTAATTCCATAATACACCCTGCCACTAAGCATTATGGGAACTAAGGACGTACATGTCTTAATTCCCCCACCCATTACTATGTAACTAAAGTGAACAAATAAATAAAACATTAGAGGTAAAAATTAACCCCTTGTGCCAAAGGAAATTTTTCAATAATTATTATTACCTTATTTTCAGATAGGACTTAAAGGAAAACTAAAGGTAAAATGTAAAGCCTGAATGGATTCTGTATTTTTTAACTAGCAGACACTGGTAACTAGCACCTCTTAAATTAGAATTAATGGAAAGAAGTCACCTGTAATTGTGCGTATTTACAGAATTCCCAAAATCTCTGCAGCCCTGCTTTCTTGTGAGTAACAATTGGCTTTTCAGCTGTTTTCAAGTATAGTTTACAGAGAGATTATGAGCAAGTCACCCCGTTATTACATGAAAACTGAGGATGTGGGGGAGAGTAAGGGGCTGGAACAATATCTGAGCATGTGCAGCCTTTTATCTGGGTCAGTGACCCACTCTGGCAAAGTCAGAATCCACTACAACTAGATTTATCCTCAGTGCTGCTGTTTTTAGGGGTTTGAGATACAGAAAACTGTAGGATATCTACAGTTACTGTATCTAAACCATTGTTGCAATAACTACTAAATAAATAGTTTATCACAATTTGGTTACTACTAGCTAACCCCATACAACACCTTTATCAATATTGTGCCACAACTGCCCAGCTGCCGCAACCCAATTTAATATCGAAATTGCAGGTTTTTTGCAGAAATTTAACACCATCCACAATATTAATGCTAAATCAGAGCTCACAGCACTGATCAATGCAATTGTGGATCCTGTTAAATGAGCCCAGATATCTTTGGAAAACAAAATGAAATAAGGAGAACATTTCGAACTCCAGGAGCGACATAAACTGGAAACAGTGTATTAAAAACAGTCTGGTAGCAGTGATATTAAGTCATCAGCATGAACGATGACATCACCTAAACATTACTGTCCTATTATGCCAACACTATGTACATGTCTACAGTTCACCCAATTACACACATGGTAGACGGTAATTTACTGTATAAAGGCTCTGTTCATTTATCGGCATTTAGCTTATCTCCAGTTCCCACTATCTTAGAAAATCAGAAATTACACAAAGGTTAAAAAACCTTAAAGGGCATTTATACTGGAAAAAAAATGTGTTTTTTTATAATTGAAATTGTAATCTATCCCAACTATGACAGTACCATTTATTTGTTGATCTGCCCCCTATTTCTTTAAATATCCAATGTGAAACATCTTACCTTTTAGCTGTCAATCATATGCCTTTTTATCATAAACTCTTCTGCTGTGTGCAGTTTTTCTGTAACTTAAATAGTGACAGCTGGTGGGCCTGAATTGCAATGTTGCCTCATTGTGATTACTGAGCATGCTTGCTCTCATAGAAAGTCAGGTCAGGTGGAAAGAAGTATCAGAGAGAGGAGGGATTAATCAAGTACTGGATTGAAGGAAGGCAACAAAACACACACATCAGAGTCAGGGCTACTTATATGTAGTAATTTAAAGATTTATGATGGTGTTTTTCAGATGATAATTGCATGTGTGTAGCTGTTGGGTCAGACCACCAATGACTGAACGGCTACACATTATTATTGGCCAAAACAGACGTTCATCGCCTATTTTTTCATCGGCCAACACAAAAGGCATGAGTACAGGCTTAACTCTTCTGCCCAACCCAACACCCCAAAAAAGGCGACCTTTCCTCAAGGACCACCCAGACCCCATCTGGTCATATCAAAGTTCTGGCCTGACTAAACCCTCCAGGGACAAAGCTCACACTTCCAGGACACCAGAAAAGTTTCTAGAAATAGACCTGCCCCAGGAGAAACATAACAGTTAGGAATATAGACTCCCAAACTGTGTTTGAGTATTGGTGCGTGTAGGGCAATGTCTGTCTACAGCCAATTAGATATTATTCTTTGTACAAAGGGGTGCAGAACAATATTATTCTTTCTCTCTGTAATACTCAGTTTTGTTTTAAAATCCATTTTTCTATTATTTCCCTTTCCTGCCTGCCGACACGTTGGAGCCTTGTCTATTTGCTCACAGCTGGGAGCGGATTATTCTTTCTGGACTTCAAGGTATTGAGATGGTTCGTAGAGAGCCGGTCGCTGAGAGCGGTCATTGCAGTGTTAACTGGGTGTTTCTTGTCTAAGCACAGATTCTTCTGTCTACTATGTGTGGGGTGGAATGAGGTGCCCAGTAGAAATAAACACAGATTAACCCTCTCTGTCCTTCGCTGTGAGTCCCTCTTTCCCCCATCTGGACAGAAAACCCTTGTCCACAAGACCCTCCTTATGTTACATTTTAACAAAAAATTATAAAGAGAAACCAGCAAGATTATTTAACCAAATTAAATACGGAGGTTTTCCGTTAAACACCGGAATAAATGTATAAATAAATGTATTAACAATGTAGCCCTTACTCAAGCCCCGCGTCACTGCCTTATATGAAATGTATCATCCACATTTTGGATTTTAATGTTTGTCCTGGAATGGGGTTGTGTTGGCGGGGCTGGGCAGTCTGGGACAGGATGTTGGGTGGGGCTGGGCAGTCTGGGACAGAATGTTGGGTAGGGTTGGGCAGTCTGGGACAGAATGTTGGGCGGGGCAGGGCAGTCTGGGGCAGGATATTAGGTGGGGCTGGGCAGCATGGGACAGGATGTTGTCAGATCCCGTCCATGTCCAGCCTCCCTTATGATTTGTGGATTTGTTTAAAGGACAATAGAAGTTTGAGGGTTTTTTTTTTTTTTTTTCTAATTAAATTTTTTACAAATTGTCATTTTTCTTTAGTCGTTTATATTACAGATATTCCGAATAACTTTATCATTTAGCAAAATTTTCATTCATGTAATAAGTAACCCTATAAAGTAATCTCTGTTTTATGTTTTCTTAATAAAAAAATACAAAAATAATATTTTTTTAAAATAATATTAGAATTCTAAAAAAAAAAAAAAAAAAAAAAATCTTTTGTGAAAAATATAGTTCCACTATAAAAAAAAAAAAAAAAAAAGAATCTTGAGTGAAAAATCCAGTTCCCCTATAATTTGATTTTGGATCTACAGTAGCAGATTTGTGTCATCAAAGAAATATATTTAAATACTAATTGCCTCACAGTGAAAACAAAATGGCCGAGTCTTCTGTGAGAATATTTAAAACACAGCTGTTTTAAAGGCAATAAGTTTCCCTATGGATTAAACGACACTGTTTAAAGATAAAAAGTAGGCAGGTATTAAGTATTCCTACATTCCAATATCATTTTGTTCAGGAGCACCTCACAGAAACAATATTAGGAGGTCGGAGTTACCAATCCTACCTCTCTGTCTTATGAACTTTTAATTTTAACAGTAAAAAAACAAAAATTTTTTATATGCACTCAAAATTTTAATGGACATTAACTATATTTTTTTCCTTTAGCCCAATATAGATTTATATGTTTATATTTTCACATCAACCTTTTATATGACATTAAACTATTTAAACAATAATTAAATAACATACAGGTAAATTCAATAAAAGCTCCGTCTGGAAACGTAAGGACAAATCTTACGTATAAACAAATCTCTCTCTGTGTCCATGTCCTGGAAGCAGAGTCTTAACGAGGGAGACAGGAATTTGCTATTTTAAGATTAATTGTAACAAAAGTGAAACTGGATACATAAATGAATCCATTGGATGGTGGATTTAGAAGGCATTGCAATGTCAGGTGCACCTTTTGTTAGAAGGTAATTGATACATTGTTTAATTCTGGTAAAGGAAAATAAATAATTTGTGCGCACAAAGGTACCATGCTAACTGGCACAGATAATGTATTAACACTTCACACTACTACACATTGATCAGCTGAGCTGATTATATTGCTTCTTTTAAAGGGTCCCTATACATGCTCAAAGAACTTTACATGATCTGAAATTATAATTTGAAAAAGTAAAATGGTGATACTCCCATATTTATCTGTGCTTGCTTTGTCATTAAATTATTAATGTTTAGTGAGTGCTCCTAATTTCCCCCCCCTCCCTTACTCACTGCCTTCTTGTAGTGTCTGCGACACTTATAAGTTCTGCACAGCCTCACCATGGACCATGAGCCATGACAGGTCTTTCCCTGTAATGCTGTGATTTCAAATGATTTCTCAGAATCTAAAGCTCAGATTTAAATCTGTAGTAGATTAAGTAGTGGAATCTAAAAGGTACAGTTTTTGAAAATTAGATTTTTTTTTTTAACGATTGTTTATGATGATTTGCCTTGGACATCCTCATATCATAAAGGTTCGTACACACGTGCGATCAAGGGATCATTGCCCGATCCACCTGGTGGATCCCCAAAAGGGCGGCCTTTTTGGGTTATAAAGTGCCCATACACGGGCTGACTATCGGACGAAATGCATGTTCATGCACATTGTGCGTTGCGGGTCGGCACCCGCGATCACACGTGTGTACGAACCTTTAGACTGTGTAAGGACCTCAAGGGCTTTATTTATTAGGGATTCGGCCTGGTTATGTTTTTCTTTCTCTTACAATGGAGCAAACAGATAAAAATGCTTTTTTCCATTGCAGTGGGACCTTAAACTTAGAGCTTCTCAGCAAACAAGGATTTATTTATTCACCAAGGTGTGGAAGGTCCTATTTGTCATATGTGATTTTCCTGGCCGGGGAATAAAAGACCTTCAGACCTTGGCCATGATGAGAATAAACAAACAATCTACTACCATCCAGCAGGGGTGCCATGTTTACTGACAGCTCTTTATTTTATTCACTGTCACACAGTTATCCGGTGCCAAGAGATTAAATCAGCAGTTCTGGAGAACCAGGTGACAGGTTTCTTATAAACATCCCAGTCTTGGAATTATTTTAAAGGATACTGTGTGTATAGGAAAGATTATTTATTCATTCAATGTATCGTTCGGTAACCCTCAAATATAGTGTTCGTTTTCGGTAACCCTCAAATATAGTGTTCGTTTTCGGTAACCCTCAAATATAGTGTTAGTTTTCGGTAACCCTCAAATATACTGTTAGTTTTCGGTAACCCTCAAATATAGTGTTAGTTTTCGGTAACCCTCAAATATAGTGTTAGTTTTCGGTAACCCTCAAATATAGTGTTCGTTTCGGTAACCCTCAAATATAGTGTAGTTTTCGGTAACCCTCAAATATGTGTTAGTTTTCGGAACCCTCAAATATAGTGTGTTTTCGGTAACCCTCAAAGTATAGTGTTAGTTTTCGGTAACCCTCAAATATAGTGTTAGTTTTCAGTAACCCTCAAATATAGTGTTAGTTTTCGGTAACCCTCAAATATAGTGCCCGTTTTCGGTTACCCTCAAACGTAACGTTCGTATTCAGTAAACCTCGATTGTAATGTTCGATTTTCTGTAACTCTCAAAAGTACCGTTCGGTAACCCTCGAATGTAATGTTCGTTTTCGCTTACCCTCGAATGTAGCCTTTAAACTTCGGTAACCCTC
Source organism: Hymenochirus boettgeri (assembly GCA_019447015.1). Lineage (NCBI taxonomy): Eukaryota > Metazoa > Chordata > Amphibia > Anura > Pipidae > Hymenochirus > Hymenochirus boettgeri. The sequence continues at coordinate 17,190,142 of CM033475.1, forward strand.
GAATGTATCTTTTGATTTTCGGTCACCCTCGAATGTATTGTTTGATTTTCGTTAACCCTTGATTGTGTAGTTCGATTTCGATAACCCTCGATGTGGGTCAGGGCCAAGAGATGTCTGAAACAAGTGCAGTCTCACCTTGGGACTCTAAGACAGCAGACCAGCCCCTCAAATGGTGGCCTGAAAATGACTGGGTCTAGCTATGGATGGATAAGGCCATAGCGGACACTATTTATCCTTAAGGCTGGGTACACACAGGGAAATTATTTGTCCCAACCGAGCGTTCACTACTTATGAGCGTTTGGTCGGGACAAATGACTGTCAGTCGGGGCAACAGTGGCGGCGGCCGGCAGTTCATGCAAAACATTTTGCAGCCCCTTAGGGAACTGCATGATCGGGTGTGAAACTGGGCGAACGGGCGACCGAGCTCGATAGTGGTCGCCCTTCACACATGGTAAGATATTTTTGGTCGACTGAATGATGCACGACACAATCGGTCAGTCAGCTGAAAATATCTTAGCGTGTGTACTCAGGGCAAAGGGTCTGCCTAATCAAGGGCGTCTCTGCCATGAGGCAACCCCAGCCTGGGACACCATGTTTAACCTGATGTATTCAGTAAAGAGTTCCTCACACATGGAAATATCTACAGAATTTTCAACAGCTGTTCTGAGGGGGAGAGGAAAAGAGATTAGTGGATGATGTCATTGCTCATCTGGCCCCCATGCACAGTGCTGCCCATCAATGGTAATGCACATCTGTAACTCTTAGTTAACCCACCAAGCTCCCTCTAGGTTACACTACACAAAACTGCACAAGTGTCATCACAAACAGGTCTTGCTGCACATTGGCAGCACTTTTGGCTAATCTCAACCTTTAGCCACATAACCACCTAAATCTACATTATATGACCAACCAGCAGTTTATTTAGATCATTGGTAAAGACAACATGATGGATCTAGGTAAAGTTTTTAAAATCTGGATTAACTGTTTAATTGGTCAAATCGCACTTTGTATTCTTTGATTACTAAACCAATCAAAAATCAGGATTTTATTACAAAAATTACAATCGATCATGCGGTTGGACCACACGATCGGTCGCACTTAAATATCGGACGGGGCTACTTTTGATGAAAGCCTCGAACGGTTGGCCAGGAGGAAGGATTGTATAGTGTGTACCTAGCTTTAGATAACAGGTAGGTAAGTGATCAGTTGCTGCAGGTTAATAACACAGAATGACTTTTTCACCGCTCACTGCACCTGCTCCTTAAGTCCCCAGATCTTCCTGTTGAGAGTGGCACCCATTAGCCCTAAGGCCAACATTAGCCCAAGTAACCCAACATTTTTGTTCCCTGTCTGACAGCGTTTATAGTTGTTTACCTGTATTATGGACATTTTAGTGTGTTTCTCATCGGTGGGAAACAGACATAACTGCTACATTCTTTTTTCCCAGCAACATTTTGCTGTCACTAGTCGTCTTGTGTTTGGCCAATCAGATTTTTTTGTTGAGCGGTTACAATGAATTATTACCGAACAGTAAAATGACACCAGTATGGGAATTGCTCCAAGCACCATATAACTTACCGCAGCCCTAAACCAAATACCTATGTGACATTTATATATGGTTGTGTCTACTGTCTGACAGAGAAAGTTGTCTTACTTTCTTTTTTCTCTGTAATCATTGTTGGTCTTGGCACAACAGTCCGGGAGCTGCTAGTGAATGCGGCGAAACTTTTGAATGAAGGCAAAAAAGAAGGTAGGATCACTAGACTACACTAGAATAGTGGAAAATAGTTCACTTAGAGCTAGGCCACTCTAGTGCGTTCTCTAAGACCGATCCGAACACACTATAAAAAGCGCACATGGGCTCTGATTGTGCAATATTGTGCACATTTTATATGCAGATATTTACATTACATTTTCTGGTTAAATGCAACCAAACGTGGGATCTGTATTCACAATCCTCTGGGTACAGCACAATATGTCAAATCAATAGTATCAGCTCATATTGCCAAAGTAATGGGTGTCTGGGTATGACCGCAGGAATGCAGACGCCCAGGAAAAGTACCCCACAAAATGCACACAAATGTATTGTGGTTAATTAATTAATAGGCTTAGTATTAATTGGAGGGCAGACATCCCACCCTGACGTATGAGACTCCCGGGCAGGGTGGAGCAAGGGGACGTGGTGAGGGGCGTGGGGGGCGCAGAGGTTGAGTTAGGAGCCAAAGGGGGGGTTAGGGTGGTTAGATGATTTTCCCATAAAGGGTGACTATGCCTGACTATGCCATGTCCATCTTATTAACACTTCCCAAGGTGGCACCAGAAGTGAGCAGTCAAACTTCCACCCATGCAGTGTCTGAGATAGGGAAGATAATCAGATGTGTGGTCACTAATGTGAATGGTGAGCTGTTAACCTCCCACAAGTGGGTGTAACATGTAACTAACCAGGGAGGTAGGAAAAGGGATGTTGGAATTTCTGAGCAGGCAGGTGTACAGGTGCTCTTGGAGCTTGGCCTACAATATCAGCGGCACACACTGAACCTTCAGTTCTGCTGGTGGCAGGCACCACTAGATCTCCACTGAGGCTTCATTGTCTGTTCTCTATTGTCCTTTCATTGGCAGATTGATAGACTTTTATTGCACATATAGGAACCCAGCACACACTGCCTATTGTCTGGATGTTTATTTCTGACCATGGGATACGGATCCTCACTAGAAACTTCCCAACGTTCCATATTAAATGCCGATCATGACACAATGCACATCAAGGCTGAGGCCACACTACAACGCACCAAAGCGCGCACACAATTGCGAGTGTTATCGCACATGATTGCGTGTGAAATTTCTGTGCGTTGTTGCGCGTCGTTCTGAGTTTGCGCATGTGTTTGCGTAAAGAAATGGTGCACGCAAAACGCGAATGGATGCACACTTGCATGCGCATTGGAAATCGCAATTTTTGCGTTCAATCGTTTTTCATTTTAACCAAAACCGTGTGCTCAAAACGCGTGCGCAGAAAACGCATTCGTGTGGCCTAGCCCTTAATGAGTGTCGCCATCTATAGGTGAATGTTGGTAGGTATATGCACCCACATTGCACACACATACAATACCAGAAAGGAATTAGGCCCAGAACATTCCAGAAGCCTCTAAATAAGCAAACACGGGAGGGACGTAGCAAGGCTCCATCTGCTAATCTAATAAAGGTGCAAAGGTTTGACTGTGCTATGAATCTGCAGCAACCAATAAAGGTTTGTACACATGTACGATCCCTGGTCCGGACCCGCGCCGCATGATGTGTACGATCGACCGTTTGGCCGATAATCGGCCCATGTGTGCCCGGCCGACCTGGCGGATCTCCAAATGAATGACCGTTTCAGGCGATAAAGTGCCTACACACGGGCCGATTATCAGCCGAGACATTCGTTCGTACGCATCGTGCGATCGTGGGCCCCGAGGCAGTGAAAACATGTGGGTGTCTCTCCTGAACCCAGATATATTATTAATTCCCAGTGTGATCCTCTCCCAAGCTTTGAGTAAACATTATCTCATCCCTCTGGGAACTGTACAGACACATCCCTATAATAACACCAACATTCTATCAGCCTAGCATCTGTCTGGGGAAAGCTGTCCCTGCAAGTACTGATCTATTTAGACAGATTAATTACCCCCAGACAATCCGTAAACCCCTTCACCGCCAAATTCCGTCTCTAATAACACTTTCCCCTCTGCTCTTTACTCAGTAAGTGTCCATGCACGCGCTCCACAGACCCCGCAACCCCCCAGCAGGTGTTTCAGACAGGAATCGCATGGAACACCAACATAACATTGTTGGCCGTGGCGGGCATTTGGTTTTCGTGGGTTGGCAATGCACACCCAGTGCTATATACATTTTTTAATTTAGGGGTAGACTTGTCCTTTAACATGCTAACATTCTAATCCAGTGAATGTACAGCCATGTAATATTGCAAGCGACCACTGATCGATAATCGCTTGTGTATGGTCGGGCATTGTTTGTTGATCCATTGGGTCAGACCACCAACTTGATCAAACAGTCACACATGCCCAATTATCTTCTGAAATGGTCGTTTGTTCATGTCCTGCCGTCTGTCTGCAAAATAGAACGTCTGTACTTTAGAATGTTCCGTTTATCTGAACTTTCTATTGTGTTCAGCAAGAACGGCGCTTTAATTATACTCATATATATTCCAACAAGGCAGTAACTGCAGGGGGCCCGGGAGCCAAAGGGGGCCCCATCTTCTTATTTTTCCTATGACAGATATAGGCTCCTCCAAGAACCAGATAGGGGCCCCATGATAGTTTGCTGGGGGGCCCAGTGATTCCTAGTTACGCTGCTGAATTCCATTTTTCCTTAATCTGTAGGGTTCATTATATAGTGGATAATGCACCCGAACTGTAAATTATAAGGATATTAGAAGTCACCCAGGAGTTCCGTGACCATATAAAAGCACAATGCTGCAGGCCGAGTACCTTTTATAAAGGGCACGGAACTCCAAGGTGACTTCTAATATCCCTTTAATTTACAGTTCGGGTGCATTATTTATTATAACCTACCCCTTTGTGGCTTCTGGTTTCCTGCTCTTCCTGGAACTGTAAGATTATAAGGCTATAATCTTACAGTTCCTCCCATAGAAAGGAAATAGGTTATACTGGCCATTCACTAATAGATGTGTGATACAGTCAGATTTCCATTGTTAAATCTATCTAACTAATTGCAATGACGGCGAGACGGACGTTTGTTTTCGACATTCACAGGGAAACATCGCGGGAACGGTGGGAGTTGAAGTTATGGTGAATGGGCAACTTTACACGTTCTTATTTATTTATTTTATTCCTCTTTAATTTAAACACGGAGAGAGATTTCTCCCCCAAGCTGTGAGTTTCTATGTAGTAACACATTGCGGCTAAGCGTACTTAAAGGGTAATGGCAATAGCGACCCCTGCTGGAAATCTTTTTACAGGTCTGTCCCAGTGAATCCATTATGGTTGGGGAGCAATACAAGTTTTGAGATATTGCCAATTCTTGGACCTGAAGGTCCTTTTAACACAGTAGAAATCCCCTAGCCAATGGGACACTGGGAGTTAATAGAAATCCATCTCCAGGAGGGAAAGGGTTAATAGAATCTCTGACCAGTTATTACGTAATTTAATAACATGGGCTTTTCCCTTGTGCCATTTTACATCCAAAGGGTAAATGTCCTTCCCCCCCTCTCTAGAAAACTATACTGACAACCATGGATCTTTTGCACCTTTTGGGGTTTAAATGTTCAAACAAACTGTAAAGCAGAGAAAGCTCAGGCTTAGACTACACGTCCCATAATTCAGTGCAGAATTCCCCAGGATTTCCATTTGGCTTTGCCCAAGATCAGGATTAAATCCGGAAAACCCTCCCGTAGGGCACCCAGAGTTCACAGCAAGAGAGAGGCCCCAACTAAAAGAGATCAATGTCTGCCTCTGGCTGCTTTACATTTCCCTTCAATAAACAGCCCAGCTAGAGACACAAACTGTCTCCGACACCAGAGAAACGTCCCATTAACCAGGGGGGAACGTCACGGACATGGGCTCCATTCTACAGGCACCGCCAACATGAAAGGACAATTTCTCTATGAAGTCAGCAGTATTTTCTTAGTAAATTTGTGCCTGTAAACATCACGTAACATCAAAGGAGGCTTTATAATTTCTCATTGACTCATTAGGTCATAGACCTTCCTTTCTCTGTAGTCAGGGACCGGGGAAATCCAACCTGCTTCTCAGAACCTTATTGAGATTCATTTATTAACATGGCCAGAGTGACGCTCGCCATATACCTGATGAATGAATCCCGACATCATTCCTTATATACTGACCTGTGAATGTTTATGGAATGGGTGATCACAACCTACCTACCTGTTGGCCGGAGGATCGCGTGATCCTTTCAGTTCTGTGGAACCTGGAAGCACAAGTTTGCATGTAGGTGCTCATGACCCATTGATCTCGGTACGTTTTAATGGAGAGATTGGCACCATCTGATTTCATTTTAGAAGAGGGGCTGGAGGCTCCAATCTTAAAGGAGGAATATACTCATGCAGAAACTTACTTATTTCTGGCTCCTCCCACAGTCATTGTCACTGACAATTCTCGGGAGGCCGTTCCTCAGGTGAGAGCCCTGACTTTCTATTACATGGCCACGTGTTGCCTTATAGCAGGCGGATTGTCCATATATAAAGATTACATTGCACTTTTATTTCTGCGAAAAGAACACAGTAGGGAACTTTAACATTTTATCTTTCCTTTCCCTTTGAAATGACATCATGTACTCTGGGATCTCATACTGTGTAATGGAAAGTGCCAAGGTAATTATGATGAGATTAAAACTAATTAAAGGGGAAACAAAATGACAGATAAAGAGGCAGAAGACGTGTTTCCAGTATCAATTTCTCTCATCCACATCGCAGGCAATGGTTTCATACAGAACATCCCAGTCCTGTGATAGACACAGCGAGAGTCCACGTGTTATTGGTGAAACTTGGCCAGTCGGAGCTCAGGGTGATGTCATTGTGGCCCAGAGCCACCCTGTTCTCGGTTTACACAAAGCGCAATGAAAACACACAGCTCACTACACAGATTCAGATGGGAAGGGGGAGAACGACATGTAAATGGGGGGCAAAGAGTCAAACAATCTTCCAGCTCTCAGATTTTCTCAGAAGTGGTACACAGGGCAGTGTGGGTAATTTGGGCGCCTGCCAGTGCTGCAGACGCTCTTCATTTCCACTATGTGATGCAGAAACTGATAGGGGGGAACAGACAGTGTGCAGGTTACGTCTGCTGTACAGGACTCAGATCAAACTAGAATTAAAGGGAAGTCATTGTAGGGGAGCGAACAGGGTTTGTCTATCACTGGGATTAGCTCTGTTTGTATTTTACTCACCAGGGCAGATTGAATATCAAGTTGGTGGGAGGAATCTCCATAGGGCTGAAGGTATTAACACAAAACCAGGGAAGATCTGGGGATTAAACTGTTCCACACAGCCAAGTCTATGGACCGTGTAAATATTCTCATTCTAATCGTCTTTCTCTTTAAATCCCCTTATGATGAATTGTGGGGGGGGACCGCACAGTTATATGGTGTTCAATGTATTCAGGGTCCCCAGGTTCTATGGATTTCAGCTCTGGTGCAAGGATCTGGAGGATTGGTTGGGAACAATCGATCCTGTCTGATCCAACCAAATTGTGGTGATCAATTAGCTCTACATATCAGCCCGTACCAGGCCTTGGGGGCTGATACAATATCATCTTTTTTTGCCCGAAGTTAGTGCAAAACCCACACTATCCAATGTACTTATTGTGGGTTGTGAACCAATGTTGCACTGCTCGTGCAAAAGCATTGCGGGTTCCCAGTCATGTAACTTTTTTAGTACTACATCAGCCCATTGGTCAGTCGGCTGTTGATGGGCCGACTGATTAATATTTCCGTGTATTGGTCTGCAACGAACGTTTGTCTCCCGTTTGTCTGGATCAGATGAAAGGACAATCTGACATGGCGGTAACTAATGGGCGATCGTGCGGTCAACTCTTTCCTTCTAGTTATCGTGATCAGGGCCGTTAACTTATTTCCCATCATAAAGTGACGTTAACCCGAAGGGCTATAGCTCAACACTCGTAGCGCCTTTAATCTAAGGAGCCTCCGTGTAGCTTTAATAATATCTAGAAGGGAACCGTAATGCGCTGCTGTACAGTTCAAGGTTAAAAGACGGTCATGTTAGAAGGCCAAACCCGAATGAACGGTAGTAATTCCCAAGGCTAATGGGGGAGGTGACTTTCTGTGTGTTTCAGGTTTGGTTTGTAGAACGGATCATCAAGGGAACCTCAACCTCCCCTCTGAACCACAGAAAGAAAAAGGTGAAATAACAAGACTTAAATCCAGCAAGGATTAGAGCCTGCATGGAACACAAGGAGCAGAGTGAGGTTTCATAGGATGGATAAGCACGTTAATTCTGTGCATATGGCTTCTATTAAAATCTCAACAATAACCCCATCAGGTACTGCCCCTTCCTGATAAAAGGTTTAGACTGCTCAGAACTTTCACTGGCCAATCGAATTCACATGTTCACCAGAATAATTTATAGGAATTAAAGGTAAAGTAGCTGTCTTCATAATGAGGATCTAAACCTTTAGACAATGTAAGATGCTATTACTTCTCTATGATACAATCGATACCACCCCTTCTCCTTTAACCATTCCAGACATCCCACCCTGTCTCTTCGTTCTTCTAGGCAGGGTGGGCGGGCATACACGCTAGGGGGTGGGGGTTAGGGGCGTGGGCGTTCTGGCGGCGTGGCAGGCATAAAGGGGGTGTAACAGGGAGGAGATTCAGGTGGTTCTGGCAGGATCGTTTAACATTGCGTGAGCGCTCCGTCGGGTAAGTAATATCGAACATATGTATGGCCACCTTAACACTGGCTAATAAACTGGAGGGCTGACTAATAATAAATGTAATTATATACCTGAGACAACCATATATTGCTCTGCTCTTAGCTTCCTTCAATGTGCTTCCCAGACTGTCAGTATGTAGTCTGCTAAACTTTAGATACTGCTGTGCTGCTTCTATTAATCTGACAATCTGGGCAGGAGTTTGAATGGAGCCAAGAGCATAACAATGTATGTAGTTTTATAGATAAAAAACATGCTACCCCCCTCCCCTCCAATCACCTTTTAGCATGTCTGCCAAGGCAGGCAGCACATATTTAAGCTTTAAACTGAGGCAGTGCCTCTAAAACTTTATTACTAATCATCCATTTTAATAAATCATTTTAGTTAAGCTGGTGGTGCATGTCAGCTCCCAGCGTCAGTAAAGGAAATAAGTTGTGCAGCAGAGGAGTCATCTTCTGTTCCTTACCCATGTTAGAACTAGGGCACGCACTGTGCCGTTTAAGTAGCTAACTTACTAAAAGCTTCTGTGGCAGCCCAAATTTATTTATTGGAGACCAGCCCGTGGGGCATTTGCCCTTCAGCCTACTGGGCCAGTCCTCCCGTTTGCAAACATCATCAATCAAACCATGTTCACTTGGCAAACATAATCAAACGAATTTAATACAAATGATACAGAGGAAACAAGAACCAAGTGGAATGTATGGAGTAAATATTATTTACAATGTATGATTTAAACACATTCAGGGAGATTCACTCCGAGCTGCCCGTGATCGTATTTAAATACCTACGGGTGTCTCTTTCGACACAGCCGCAGCCGCCGCAACCTAGGGGTTAAAACGCAGAAAACTGATATTGGAACGGTTAGTGTGACCTTAACCCTTAAGAACTATAGTACAAATACATAAAAAAAAATTAAAATGACACTGTGTCTCAGCCAATCACTGACACCGCTGCCAGTCCTGCCCCCTCTGCTGCTTCCATGCATGGAAAAGGCACGGAACAGCAGCAGCAGGCAGTCGAGGGAACGAGGGCTGGTAAGCACACGTAGGCATTGAAAGGTTTAGATATTGCGAGGTCTAGATTTTCGGTGGGTTTCTATTGATTCTTAAATGTTTGTTTGGGGGTTGGGCATACCCTCAAAACTAAATAAAGATTGTTGATCAGTGGGTTTACTTGCCCTTGAATTCCACAAGTGGATATTGTTAAGCGAATCTTAATGAAATAAATGATAAAGAACGCAGGGTAATCCTAGTTGGCCCTTTAATTAAATGACACTTGAAGTAGTATCTCAAGAATTAATCCCATGTCCTAAATCAATTACTCGCACTGACCCCATAATAAACCTTGGACTGTGAAGGAGAAGCTCTCCATCGTAAGGATTTCCAAGTGTGTTAGCACATAATACAAGGTGGGATCCACTGCTCAGACAGCTTGGAATGGAGAGGATTGGGGGAGGGCAAACAGAGTTCAGGTGATGCAATAGCTTGGGTTTTAAAGGAACAGTTAGCTGAATAGTCCCATTTTTAGTTCCATATTTTCTGTATATGGTTAGTGTGTCTCTATTTTAACTTAAAGTGTATGTATACTGAAGAAATGTCTTTGCGTCGTCTTAATCTAAATAATCTAAATAAATACATGTACGTAGCACTCTGAGGTGAGTGTGTTGCTGCATGCCTTCAATAAAGTACTTTTTTTGCTCAGGCTCTGACCACTGACCTGATTATTTTCCCCAATACCATCTGTTAACATTGCATACAGCACACCAACTGTCAAACCATTCCAGCTACAGCAAAACTGCTTACAGAAATGTAAGATGCTTCAGATTGGAGATCTAATGAAATAGAGGGCAGATCAACATAAAAATGTATACAGTGATAGTTGGGATGAATTATAATTTCCACTAATGGGCAATTTATAAAACAATTTTCCAGTGTACATACCCTTTAAACACAGACTATATTGGGACAAACTTCCTAAAGTTCAGTTCATTTTCAAACGTTGGAACTTCAGTAAAAGTTCTATAGTTCAAAAACGAACTGATTAAAGTCAATGGGGACAAATAGTTCCTAGGAAATGGAACTATGGAATGCGTACATATCACCAAAACTTGTTAAAAACAACTTTATACACACTGTAGTTCTCCTTTAACTACTATTAGTATTATTTAAAGGGCATCTCCACCCCATTTTGCTAAATTTTACCATTAGTAGCTTTCCCTCCCCCACCCCAACCACCATAAAAGATTTTACTAGAACTCCCCCGATCTTTACTTACCGTACCTCTTTCCCACGGCGTACTAAACCGGCCCTCTGCTTGCATGGAACTGCAAGCAGGGGGGCAGGACCGACAGCCGCATCCTGTTCTGTGCAGCCGGCAGCCACGTCGTGATTGGCTGCCTCTCAGCCAATCATGGACGTGGCTGCCGGCTGCACAGAACGCCGCGGGAGAGAGGTAAGGTAAGTAAAGTTCGGGGGAGTTCCTGTAAAATCTTTTATAGTGGTTGGGGCTGGGGAAAGGATAGCTAATATTGGGCAAAGGGGTTTAACACTAGGGGGAGGGATTGCAAAACGGGTGGGAGAGGGAGGGAGGGGGGAGGCCTGCAGTGCGCATGGCAAACCTCTCCCGGAGGAGAGACAGGAGGCAGAGTCCTATATGGACTCTCTTATCCTCCTGGTGGGCAGTTTTTGGGACTTTGGGGGGGGACTACAGGAGAACCATTTGGAAGTGGGATGTGAGGTAAGGATTTTACTACACTACATGGTGGGGCCATTAGTGGGGGGGGGGGGGGGGTTTATAGTTTTGGGGGTGGTCATGCCCTTTAACTTATTTATGAATTCTCCCTTTCTTGAGACATGATTGGCTGTTTGAATTTGATACCATCCAATCACAATGAGCCATAACTAAATAACAACATAAAATATAAAATGTTTAAAAATCTCTCTAGATGGCAAATTACACAAACTACCACTCAACATGGAACGGGCTGTTAGTTCATCCATTTAAACATAACCGAAAGGAAAATGTATTGGAGACGCGAGTTGTAGATGATGAATATTACAGTGTGATTGCGGGTTTTTATTTTCCATAGATTTACCCTTTTAACAAACCCCATAAAACCAGAATATTGGCACCCACCCACTCTGTGCCCAGACAGGGAAAGATCAAACTGGAGACATTTCAAAGGAAATCCTACAAGGGGGTTTGTGGAAGGCCCTGGAAATATTGTCAAATCTCAGCCTAGTACAAGGTCCCATGGAGTCTGGAGACCAAAGGGGAGAGTTAACTGAGAGCGGAGCAGGTGACCCAGGCTGGTACAGCGGAGGTTAAACACACACTCCATTCACACTTACACATCTGCATTCTGTTGCTGTACCATGACCCCTGTGGAGTTTTTATTAAAAGGGAATTAAAGCAGCTTTGCTCCCTCTGTATAAATAAACCTTTCCGACCAGGAACACATTGTACCAATCTATATGATTCGGTCTGTCATCCAATAAACATTAGGCTACACACAGCCCCGTACGGTCTCCCTGGACCCTGTATAAAGTATAGGGAAGATAGTTGGGTACTGCTACACTCTCTAATGATGGCGGACGATTCCCTATACTATTCTACAGGGAAATTTTAGGCCCAAAACAACAATTTCTGATGCTGCTGCCAAACGTTTGTCGCCATCTGATACTATTGTTTTGCCGGTACAAACAATAGGATTGTCCCTTTCATACATTTTTGGGGGAATTTACTGAAACCCACAATGCAACATCCGGTCTTAAAATCATGCTTATTAGTTTGCACTAATTTCAAGACAACTGCTACAACCGATTTATAGGGCTATGGATCGAAAACCGCAAATGGCTTTTTACGTCTTAAAGTCACGTCAACCCATGTACCAAGGTTTAACGTGACTTTAAGACATAACTAACGGTGGTTGTGATGATACGCAAAAGTTGTTTCGCGCAACCACAACAAGCTATGCACCGAGCCAATAACGGCTCATTAAGACGTAAACTTAAACTCCAACAGACAGATGGCGTTAAATTTTCGGAATGGGAAAACCCCATTCACTATGCACTGAGAGACGAGGCAATAGAGAGCGATAGCATCTCTCTGTACATAGCCCTGTTAATGTCACATTAGCAGCAAATGAAACCAGCAGATGCCTGCCATTAAACTCACTCAGGTGGCAGGACTGAAACAGAATTGACCCCAAGCTGATAATGTTGTATTCAATACATACTGAGGGTGCAGAGTAAACAGCCCTATGCTCCCCTTATTATGGGTATTAGTAAACGTGGCCTGTGATTGGTGCCGATTGCTCATGCAGTCTTCTGCTGTGGGCACTTTTGCTGTAACTGGAATAGTGACAGTTGGTATGTGTGAATTGCATGGTGGGAAAATCCCAGTGCTGTCTCATTGTGGTTAGCGAACGATACATTCTAGGGTTAGCGAAAACCGATCCATACATTCAAGGATTATCAAAAATGAACGATACTTTCGAGGGTCAGCGAACGATATATTCTAGGGTTAGCGAACATTCTAGGGTTAGCGAACGGTCCATAAATTCGATAATTATCAAAAATATAGCTGCGAGTCTGGAAAAACAAACTAGTTCGAACACGAACTAGTTCAAATAGTTTGAGTTCGTCCAAACTCATAAAGTTCGTCTCGAAATCGGGTTTGAGTTCTGTTTTGTGTCCATCTCTACTGAGCATGAGCAAAAAAATGACTGGTCTGAAGGCATGCAGTAACACACACACCTCAAACACAGACAAAACATTACGATTGGCTGCTCATGATTAAAGGGCATGTCCACCCCCAAAACTATAATCCCCCCACTAATGGCTCTACCATGTAGTGTAATAAAATCCTTACCTCACATCCCAGCTCCATAAGGTTCTCCTGTAATCCCCCCCCCAAAGTCCCAAAAACTGCTCACCAGGAGGATAGCGGAGTCCATATAGGACTCTGCCTCCTGTCTCACCTCCGGGAGAAGTTTGGCGTGCGTACTGCAGCCCTTCTGCCCCTCCCTCTCCCTCCCATTTCGTGATCCCTCCTCCTACCATAAAACCCCTTTGCCATACATTAGGGTTCCTTTCCCCAGCCCCAATCGCTAAAAAACAATTTTAAGAAAGTCCCCCGAACTCTACTTACCTTCCCTCTCTCCCCCGGCATTCTGAGAAGCCGGCAGCTGCGTCCGTGATTGGCTGCCTCTCAGCCAATCACAGACGCGGCTGCCGGTCCCGCCCCCTGCTTGCAGTGTCTAGCAAGCAAAAGGTTGGGCCGTGCGTCGGAGGAGAGAGGGAAGGTAAGTAAAGATCGGGGCACTTTCTTAAAATTATTTTATAGCGGTTGGGGCTGTTGAAAGGCATAATATTATATAGAGGAAATGCCCTTTAAATCACAAACACCCAATAATCTGCGTAACTGCATGTCTGATATAATAGAGATGTAATAACTTGAGATGTTAGTATCCACTGAACCATTAGTCATTGTATTATTATTAGGTGGGGCTTGGTATTAAGAGTCTCTAGTTGGCTATAAACCAAAGTCCTGCAGGGCACACTCAGTCCAAACCCTGCGCTAGCTCAGAATTCCTGGTATGTGACTTCACCCTCTGTAAAAACAAACCGAGTCTCTCTATTCCAGCGCTGGCAGAGGCGCGGAGAGAGCTGCTTTATACAGCATGGGTGGAAGGAACTGCAGGCTAAGCAGTGATACAATTACCACTCACACCACAATCCTTCTCTATGGGAAGGACCTGTCAGGACACCCCCCCCAGTATTTGGTACTTGTTCATAGATCCCTTGAAATAAAATCAGAGAGAATATTCACATCTCCCTCCACACCACATTCCCATAATCAGTCTCCTGCCCTTCCTCTCACTATTCCCTCCTTTTAGGCTTCGCTCACACCATGTAGTTCATCACACACAAAACGGTGTGTATCTTGTATCTGTATGTTGTTCCTCCCACTTAGATTGTAAGCTCTTTGGGGCAGGGATCTCATTCCTAATGTGTCAAGGCTTGTTGCACTTATATCAATGTATACATAATTTATATATAGGCTTTCTTAACCGATGTATGAAATTGTATTTAATTTCATTTTTATTTATCTGTATAATGGCACTTATCCCCTCTCAGGGAGATTCAATAAAAGTTCTTATCTTTTAAAATGGTGCTAATTTTGCCCCAACCAATCAGATCTTATTTAACATTTGAAAGCTAACATCTGATTGGTTGGGGCAAAACTAGCACCATTTTAAACAATAAGAACTTTTATTGAATAACCCTGTCTGTATTTTATAATGTACAGCGCTGCGTACCCAAGTGGCGCTTTATAAATACAATTATACATTCATACAATTTACTTTATAATGTAATTTTATCCACAGCCCCATTGGCGAAGTCGTAGCACACAGTAACACACATTAAAAGCGCTGCATTGCAATTTTGCGTTTCACATGACTTACTGTGCACTGCCAGTGTTGCCGCAGCCTTACTGATTATGTTATTTGTCACGGTTCATGAAACTTACCAACATGTCCGATCGAGCTTTTGGTCCATCTGGACGAAGATTTGACAACAGCCAGTTCATGGTGAAAACCATACTACTGATATTTTGACCCAGTCGACATAAATATATGCCCTGTGGCCCCTGCGATAGAGAGGGCCCGCTATCTACACTACAAGTACGTACGATTTTAAAATACTGCTGGTCCGGTACCGTTTTTTTAAACAGCTGATCGTACTTACCTTTATTAACATATGTACAATCTACTGTTTAAAAAATGCTGATTGCAGTACCTTGCCAGGGGAAGGGGCTTTTCGGGGGCCCTGCCCCCCTCAGGGGGGCCTGAGTCCTTGCAGTTTCACTAGTGCCTTGTGTATAAACATGGAAAATCAGACAGCATGGTTAATGGGTCATTTTATCTCACAGGATTCCTTTTGGTGTTCAACAATAAGTTATAAGACTTAAAGTGAAAGTCTGGTTAGAGTGTCAGTCTGAATGGGGATTAAAAAATGGGAGCCAAGATGCAGACATGGAAAGATACGAGTATATGCAATATTGAATGCATCTTACTGTCGACATTGTAGCACGTCTACTCCAAACATATATAAGGTATTATGGTTACGTCCTCAATCTGCAACAAAACTCCAAAATGAAGACCGCAACACACCTACACCTGCCTGTGTTATTGGAAACACACATAACGTTTCAGGAGTATTTCTACACCCTCCATCAGAACACGGAGCGTTATGTGTGTTTCCAATAAAATAGGCTAAGAGCCTTTTGCACCATGCATATGAGGCGGGCGTGTTGTGGCTTGGTTGTGTTGTGGAGTTATGAAGGCTGGGACCAAGGCAACAATAAGATGCATGGCATATGGTGGGCCCTAGAATGTTCACCTATGATTGGATGGTCGGGAACGAACACAATTAATAAGAAGTGCTCTAGATGGTCACTCAAACATCTTACCAAATTGCATATTAGTGAGTTTATTCACTATCAGAATGTACAACACGTCCACCTAGTAATTTAATGAGACGTTAACCACTCCCACTTCCAACCGACCTGACTTTTTTAACACAAACCAACTGTCAAGCCTGCACACTGCATACAGCATTCCAACTGTCAAATCTCTGTCACCATTCCAGCTACAGTAAAACTACTCACAGAAGAATCGTTTTTGAGAGCAAGGAACTTGATTGACAGCTGGAATATAAGAAGTTTTAGATTGGATATCTAAAGAAATAGGGGGGGGATCAACAAAACAATGATACAGTGGTGGTTGGGAAGAATTATAGTTTCCAGTTATGGTCAATTTAAAATAACCTATTTTTCGGTATAGATGCCCTTTAAATGTATAATCTAATCAATGCATGTCTATTCCTATACATTATACTGAAACACAGATGATTCCCTCCATAGAATAGGTGGATTGCAACGCATGTAGTCAGACCTCCCCATTGAAAGCTGCACAACTGGCGAGAATTACTGCCAAGTCTGGTGTTTGCTTTCAACTAATTATTGCTTGAAATTCCTTTGGAAGTTTTCTGTTATCTACTATACAAATTCCTACACACAGTATAAGGAGGTCGTTTGGGTGGCTGTGGCCTCTATCAGCTCCTTTTACTAGATTATAGGACCATTTTTGGACACCGTCGCTACTACCAAATGGATAGTTGAGTAGAGTCCCCGGAACAGCCCTGCCGGGGTCGGCAATGTCCCTGGCAAAGTGCCAAGAAGACGATCAAAAGTAACATCTTTTTCAGTACTGTGTGAACGCACTGCCCGGCTTAAATATAGACAATATTGACCTTATTAACAAAAATATTGTCCAGAAATATTGTCCAGATCTATAATGTAATTTATACAGATTTCCACAATCATAAACAAATGTGTGGCCCTTTATCTATTGATAAGAGTCCACTCCAAATAACCCCAGTTATTGTGCTTTATGTAGCCAATTAGCAATCAGATCTGTCAGATTTCCCCCCAACAGTGACTGCTCTGCTGGTCTCTCACACTGATTAGGAGCAGGAACCTCCTAACCTCCTAACCCCTATATTGATGGGGCTTAGGTCTTGTTCCAGTTGTCACATCCTCAGGGGGTTCTGCTTTGCATCTATTGCTGTGTATATTCTGTGTCTCTTAGACCTGAACTCTCTATAAAGCTGCCAAATAAGACAGGACATTTCATAAAGTACGCGGCAATTTAATGAAACAACAAAAGCAACTTCGATTGCCTTGTGTTACTGACCGCACAACTCCATACCACTGGGTAGGAATGAGCAGGCCCTGTGCAAGGAGTTTAAAGTAATTTGGGTAAGTCTGGGACCAATTCAAACAAATGCCTGCACACACAGAACTCTCAGGGGCTAATTCGTTTTTGGGTAGTGCTGGTCCCTGGATGTCTGGTTACGTCCTCAATCTGCAACAAAACTCCAAAATGAAGACAACAACACACCTACACCTGCCTGGTGCAAAAGGCTCTTAGCCTATTTTATTGGAAACATGCATAAAGTTTATGGGGTATTTCTACACCCTCCATCAGAACACGGAACGTTATGCGTGTTTCCAATAAAATAGGCTAAGAGCCTTTTGCACCAGGCAGGTGTAGGCGTGTTGTGGTCTTCATTTTAGAGTTATGAAGGCTGGGACCAAGGCAACAATAAGCATGCATGGGCATAATGGTGGGCCCTAGAATGTTCACCTATGATTGGCTGATCGGGAACGAACACAATTAATAAGAAGTGCTCTAGATGGTCACTCAAACATCTTACCAAATTGCATATTAGTGAGTTTATTCACTATCAGAATGTACAACACAGTCCACCCTAGGAATAATGTATTTTAAAGGACCTGTTCACTATTAAAACAAAAAAACTGTTGACTTGTCAATTATCTGCCCGCAACCCCAACTGTTATTTTACCAGTTTATTACATGCATTGCTAACCAGTAATTTAATGAGACGTTATCTTCTTCCTCCCTCTGCTCAGTGAGCTTTTTATAAGCTTGGGCATGTGCAGAGGAGGCAGCAGGGGAATCAGCTGTCAATCATTGGTTGTGATGTCAGCATCAGCAGTCACAGCCTTGATTGACTGAATGGAGGGAGGAGCCAGCTTACTCTGCCAGAATGCAGGGATTTATTACTTAAATATTACACAAACCTCAGCTTATCACAATTGAGATGTGTAATTGTGCACCAGCTAAAAGAGTCGCAGACTGTTGATAAAGTCTATGTTTGGCTATGTGAAAATATTTCCAACACACTGTTTTCTTTATTCTTTGACTGGGAACATGATTTTTGCTTCGCTAACATTTTTAGAATAAAGTCCCGCTGCTCTGTAACATCAGGTTTATACTGTATAAATAAACAGAAATCTAATATTAAATAAGGTTCCTATGACAGGGATATCCAAAGTCTTTCTATTTTATTCAATATTTGGAGACGCGTATTTTACATTCAATCGAGGAATGTTTCCCATTTACGTCAACAGCCACAAAAGCAGAATTACCAGGCAGAGTTCTCTGTACATGGAAAACTTCATGCTGCGAGATGTAGAAATTGCAAATGAAAAACCCTGACGGACGCAAAAAGTCTGCCAGAATCTGGTGAATCTGTAAAATGTTTATTTATATAAGGGGGGCAATTGAATTTATTTTTCAGCATGTGACCTGAAGGCGTCTGTCTCTGATTAGCGGCTATTGAAAGTTAATATTTTCTAAAAAATCCATAGGAAATTTTCACAACCTTGCAGATTGATTTGGGTCATAATTCTCTCTCTCTTTCTCTTTATTTATTTCTCTCTCATTTCTTTCTCTCTCTCTCTTTATTTTTCTCTCATTTTCTCTTTTTTTTCTTTATTTATTTCTCTCTAATTTTCTCTCTCTATTTCTCTCATTTTCTCTCGATCTTTCTTTTTTCTAGCCTTCGCTCTTTCTTTCTTGTACTTTAAAGGGACACTATACTGAAAAAAATGACTTTGCCTCATCTTAATCTATAATCGAATACATGTAAGTAGCACTTACTCTGATTTGTGTGTGTTGCTGCATGCCTTCAATCCAGCACACATTTTGTTTAGGAGCAGTATCCCCCCTCCCTCTTTTAACCACTCCCACTTCCATCCGACCTGATTTTTCCCCTCAAACCAACTGTCAAGCCTTGCATCACCCAGCTATTATCGAGGAATCTCCAGACCTGTTATTCCCTCTGTCACCATTCCAGCTACAGTAAAACTACTCACAGAAGAATCGTTTTTGAGAGCAAGGAACTTGATTGACAGCTGGAATATAAGAAGTTTTAGATTGGATATCTAAAGAAATAGGGGGGGGATCAACAAAACAATGATACAGTGGTGGTTGGGAAGAATTATAGTTTCCAGTTATGGTCAATTTAAAATAACCTATTTTTCGGTATAGATGCCCTTTAAATGTATAATCTAATCAATGCATGTCTATTCCTATACATTATACTGAAACACAGATGATTCCCTCCATAGAATAGGTGGATTGCAACGCATGTAGTCAGACCTCCCCATTGAAAGCTGCACAACTGGCGAGAATTACTGCCAAGTCTGGTGTTTGCTTTCAACTAATTATTGCTTGAAATTCCTTTGGAAGTTTTCTGTTATCTACTATACAAATTCCTACACACAGTATAAGGAGGTCGTTTGGGTGGCTGTGGCCTCTATCAGCTCCTTTTACTAGATTATAGGACCATTTTTGGACACCGTCGCTACTACCAAATGGATAGTTGAGTAGAGTCCCCGGAACAGCCCTGCCGGGGTCGGCAATGTCCCTGGCAAAGTGCCAAGAAGACGATCAAAAGTAACATCTTTTTCAGTACTGTGTGAACGCACTGCCCGGCTTAAATATAGACAATATTGACCTTATTAACAAAAATATTGTCCAGAAATATTGTCCAGATCTATAATGTAATTTATACAGATTTCCACAATCATAAACAAATGTGTGGCCCTTTATCTATTGATAAGAGTCCACTCCAAATAACCCCAGTTATTGTGCTTTATGTAGCCAATTAGCAATCAGATCTGTCAGATTTCCCCCCAACAGTGACTGCTCTGCTGGTCTCTCACACTGATTAGGAGCAGGAACCTCCTAACCTCCTAACCCCTATATTGATGGGGCTTAGGTCTTGTTCCAGTTGTCACATCCTCAGGGGGTTCTGCTTTGCATCTATTGCTGTGTATATTCTGTGTCTCTTAGACCTGAACTCTCTATAAAGCTGCCAAATAAGACAGGACATTTCATAAAGAACGCGGCAATTTAATGTCACAACAAAAGCACAAAATTGCCTTGTGTTACTGACCGCACAACTCCATACCACTGGGTAGGAATGAGCAGGCCCTGTGCAAGGAGTTATAAGTAGTTTGGGTAAGTCTGGGACCAATTCAAACAAATGCCTGCACACACAGAACTCTCAGGGGCTAATTCGTTTTTGGGTAGTGCTGGTCCCTGGATGTCTGGTTACGTCCTCAATCTGCAACAAAACTCCAAAATGAAGACAACAACACACCTACACCTGCCTGGTGCAAAAGGTGTATTTTATTGGAAACACACAAAACCTTTCAGGGGTATTTCTACACCCTCCATCAGAACACGGAACGTTATGCGTGTTTCCAATAAAATAGGCTAAGAGCCTTTTGCACCATGCAGATGTAGGCGTGTTGTGGTCTTCATTTTAGAGTTATGAAGGCTGGGACCAAGGCAACAATAAGCATGCATGGGCATAATGGTGGGCCCTAGAATGTTCACCTATGATTGGCTGGTCGGGAACGAACACAATTAATAAGAAGTGCTCTAGATGGTCACTCAAACATCTTACCAAATTGCATATTAGTGAGTTTATTCACTATCAGAATGTACAACACAGTCCACCCTAGGAATAATGTATTTTAAAGGGCCTGTTCACTCTTAAAACAAAAAACGGTTGACTTGTCAATTATCTGCCCGCAACCCCAACTGTTATTTTACCAGTTTATTACATGCATTGCTAACCAGTAATTTAATGAGACGTTATCTTCTTCCTCCCGCTCAGTGAGCTTTTTATAAGCTTGGGCATGTGCAGAGGAGCAGCGGGAATCAGCTGTCAATCATTGGTTGTGATGTCAGCATCAGCAGTCACAGCTTGATTGACGAATGGAGGGAGGAGCCAGCTTACTCGCCGAAGCAGGGATTTATTACTTAAATATTACACAAACCTCAGCTTATCACATTGAGATGTGTAATGGTGCACATAAAAAGAGTCGCAGACTGTTGATAAAGTCTATGTTTGGCTATTGTGAAAATATTCCAACACACTGTTTTTCTTATTCTTTGACTGGGAACATGATTTTTGCTTCGCTAACATTTTTAGAATAAAGTCCCGCTGCCTGTAACATCAGGTTTTACTGTATAAAAAACAGAAATCTAATATTAAAATAGGTTCCTATGACAGGGATATCCAAAGTCTTTCTATTTTATTCAATATTTGGAGACCGTATTTTACATTCAATCGAGGAATGTTTCCCATTTACTCAACAGCCACAAAAGCAAATTACCAGGCAGAGTTCTCTGTACATGGAAACTTCATGCTGCGGATGTAGAAATGGCAAATGAAAAACCCACGGACGCAAAAAGTCTGCCAGAATCTGGTGAATCTGTAAAATGTTTATTTATATAAGGGGGGCAATGGAATTTATTTTTCAGCATGTGACCTGAAGGCGTCTGTCTCTGATTAGCGGCTATTGAAAGTTAATATTTTCTAAAAATCCATAGGAAATTTTCACAACCTTGCAGATTGATTTGGGTCATAATTCTCTCTCTCTTTCTCTTATTTATTTTCTCTCTCATTCTTTCTCTCCTTCTCTTATTTTCTCTCATTTTCTCTTTTTTTCTTTATTTATTCTCTCTAATTTTCTCTCTCTATTTCTCCATTTTCTCTCGTCCTTTTTTTTCTAGCCTTCGCTCTTTCTTTCTTGTACTTTAAAGGGACACTATACTGAAAAAATGACTTTGCCTATCTAATCTATAATCGAATACATGTAGTAGCACTTACTCTGATTTGTGTGTGTTGCTGCAGCCTTCAATCCAGCACACATTTTGTTTAGGAGCAGTATCCCCCCTCCCTCTTTTAACCACTCCCACTTCCATCCGACCTGATTTTTCCCTCAAACCAACTGTCAACCTGCACACAGCATACAGAATTCCCAACTGTCAATCTCTGTCACCATTCCAGCTACAGTAAAACTACTCACAGAAGAATCGTTTTTGAGAGCAAGGAACTTGATTGACACTGGAATATAAGAAGTTTTAGATTGGATATCTAAAAATAGGGGGGATCACAAAACAATGATACAGTGGTGGTTGGGAAGAATTATAGTTTCCAGTTATGGTCAATTTAAAATAACCTATTTTTCGGTATAGATGCCCTTTAAATGTATAATCTAATCAATGCATGTCTATTCCTATACATTTTACTGAAACACAGATGATTCCCTCCATAGAATAGGTGGATTGCAACGCATGTAGTCAGACCTCCCCATTGAAAGCTGCACAACTGGGCGAGATTACTGCCAAGTCTGGTGTTTGCTTTCAACTAATTATTGCTTGAAATTCCTTTTGGAAGTTTTCTGTTATCTACTATACAAATTCCTACACACAGTATAAGGAGGTCGTTTGGGTGGCTGTGGCCTCTATCAGCTCCTTTTACTAGATTATAACCATTTTGACACCGTCGCTACTACCAATGGTAGTTGAGAGAGTCCCCGGAACAGCCTGCCGGGGTCGGCAATGTCCCTGCAAAGTGCCAGAAGACGATCAAAAGTAACATCTTTTTCAGTACTGTGTGAACCACTGCCCGGCTTAAATAAAGACAATATTGACCTTATTAACAAAATATTCCAGAAATATTGTCCATCTATAATTTAATTTATACAGATTTCCACAATCATAAACAATGTGTGTCCCTTTATCTATTGATAAGAGTCCACTCCAAATAACCCCATTTATTGTGCTTTATGTAGCCAATTAGCAATCAGATCTGTCAGATTTCCCCCCACCAGTGACTGCTCTGCTGGTCTCTCACACTGATTAGGGCAGGAACCTCCTAACCTCCTAACCCCTATAATTGATGGGGCTTAGGTCTTGTTCCAGTTGTCACACCTCAGGGGTTCTGCTTTGCCCTATTGCTGTGTATATTCTGTTGTCTCTTAGACCTAACTCTCTATAAAGCTGCCAAATAAGACAGGACATTTCACATAAAGACGCGGCAATTTAATGAAACCAAAAGCAACCAATGCCTTGTGTTACTGACCGCACAACTCCATACCACTGGGTAGGAATGAGCAGGCCCTGTGCAAGGAGTTATATAGTATTTGGGTAAGTCTGGGACCAATCAAACAAATGCCTGCACACACAGAACTCTCAGGGGCAATTCTTTTTTGGTAGTGCTGGTCCCTGGATGTCTGGTTACGTCCTCAATCTGCAACAAAACTCCAAAATGAAGACAACACACCACCTACCTGCCTGGTGCAAAAGGTGTATTTTATTGGAACACACAAAACTTTCAGGGGTATTTCTACACCCTCCATCAGAACACGGAACGTTATGCGTGTTTCCAATAAATAAGGCTAGACTTGGCACCATGCAGATGTAGGGTGTTGTGGTCTTGTTTGAGTTATGAAGGCTGGGACCAAGGCAACATAAGCATCATGGCGATAATGGTGGCCCTAGAATGTTCACCTATGATTGGTGGTCGGAACGAACACAATTAATAAGAAGTGCTCTAGATGGTCACTCAAACATCTTACCAAATTGCATATTAGTGAGTTTATTCACTATCAGAGTACAACACAGTCCACCCTAGAAATAATGTATTTTAAGGGCCTGTTCACTCTAAACAAAAAAAAAAACGGTTGACTTGTCAATTATCTGCCCGCAACCCCAACTTTTATTTTACCAGTTTATTACATGCTAACCAGTAATTTAATGAGACGTTATCTTCCTCCTCCCTCTGCTCAGTGAGCTTTTTATAAGCTTGAGCATGTGCAGAGGAGGCAGCAGGGGAATCAACTGTCAATCATTGGTTGTGATGTCAGCAGTCACAGCCTTGATTGACTGAATGGAGGGAGGAGCCAGCTTACTCTGCCAGAATGCAGGGATTTACTACCTAAATATTTGGTTAATAATACATCTAATAATGTTATATATAATGCAGTGAAATTCCTTCTGTCCTGCACAGGATGGCGAAAATCATTCTGCCATTTTGGGGTCTGTTTGGGACATTTGCCCCTCAAGCATCAAGTATCACACTGGACTAGATTAAAATCCTTGTGATGTTCCATTGAGGTCTACAGACATGTTTATATCTCCACCTACTGGGCTACAGGAATAAACAACAAGGCTGGGTACACACCATACAATTTTCACATAGACGAGTGTTAAGATCGTTAGTTGTCTGTCTGATGAGAATGTAAGTTCCTCTGCCAATTATATGGTTTGACCAATCGCAGGTCCATTTAAAACCATGTGATCGGGTCCAAATTTCTGATACATCAGATTCATTTTTCTGTGCGACTTGAAGAAAGAATTTATTGAAATTCTCAGAAAGTTGCCAGAAATTCTCAACAATATTTTGGCCCAGTTGACCAAAAGAGGTTTGAATAAAAAGGTCCCAGTGAAAAAGATCCCAATAGTGGTTGTTGTAGTGTTCTTGGAACTCTGCTTCCAGATTAACATATGAGTTGTTGAAGGATAACTGTATTAACATCCCAATATGGCACCACACACCAACAAGTTATTACATGTACAAGTATATAACATTGACTTGTTACAGTGAACCCTAGTAGGCACCTCATTATATTACAGCTCCCTTCTTTCTTTAAAGGGCATGTCCACCCTAAAAATAAACTTTAAACATATTGTAGGGGACCCTATCCCACCCCCAAACACTAGGTTTGTTTATTAAAAAAGTCTGCAGAACTTAACTTTCAATCCTTCGATCTCCCAGCGCTCTGATCACGGCCCTGCAGTTTCCGGAACTGCAAGCAGGGGGCCGAACCTGCAGCTGCGTCTCTGATTGGCTGACAGTCAGACAATACAGAACACCGGGGGAACGAAGGATTGTAAGTAGAGTTCTGCTTCTTTTTTTAACAAATGGACTTAGTAGTTTGGGGGTGAGCTATGGTGCTCTACAATATTTTTAGAGGTAGGGCACCACGCAGCAAAGAGGGCTTCAGAGGGAGGGAGGGAGGGGGAAATGGCTCCCCTGTCCTCTCAGAGGACACCTCCTACTCTTCAGTTTTCTGGACTTTGCACCTGCACTGCAGTAGAACCATAAGGAGCAGAGGAGAATGGTATGGGTTTTTTTAAACTACACAGTGGGACCAGTAGTGGGTTAAATTTTAATTTTGGGAGTGGACAAGCTCTTTAAAGATGGGAGGATTGCTGTAATTGATCTGTATTATGTAAAACAATCTTTCCCATTAAAGTAAAAAGAAATCACTGTATCCATTATAATGGAAAAAAAGTCCCATTTGAATTCCCAGCATCCCTCTTCAAAATATTTTAAAAGGGGGGAAGACTCTATATTTATTTTTACTCCATTGAAGGGATCTCCGTAGATTTCTATCCCATAATTCTTAAAAGATTCCCAGCCCTGTGCTAATGTATTCAATATGGCAGTCTATGTCTGACAGAGCGCATTCTACTTGACGAAATGGAACTTGTTCTATTTATAAAAAAAACTAGTGTCCTAAAGTTTTAAACTTCCAAAAAAATCCCATGAAATGGGAACGAATATGAAAGGCTTTAAAATGAAAAACCACTGCAATGTAAGGAAAATCCGGTTTTGTGAACACGGCCAAACCCTGTTTGACGGCCGTCAAACCCCTTTGTTACAATGGAAACAGAGTTTGGTGTCCTTAAGGTGAGTGTGTGTGTGTGTGTGTGTGTGGAGGGGTGTTATTGGGTATAAAGTGAAACATTTTCACTGTGTCTGCTATTTTCACCAGTTTATACATGGAATTGTAACCAGATATTTAATGATTAGTTCTTTTTCATTCTGATAAAGGTATCTGCCTCCTCCCTCTGCTCAATGAGCTTTTTATAAACTTGAGCATGTGCAGTGGAGGAAGCAGGGGAATAAGCAGTCATTAATTGTTTGTGATGTCAGCAGGTCCAATGCAAAATGACTTCAATGACTGAGTACTGCAGTCCACAGCTCACTACCAAGGAGTCCACCACCAACCCGGGAAAGTGTGATCGTTAGAGTGAGTCAGAGATGACTGTCCTAGGGTAAGGCAGATGGGGCACATTGGGGTTAATTAAAAACTGAAAATGGAGGATTAATTTATGATTTAACCAGCAAACCCTGGATTCTTAAAAGAATCCCCCCCTAAAACAAGCCTTGTCAGTTACTCCTTTCCAAATAGTAGATATGAAGTAATATGAAAAGTCAGACACACCAGTCATGAAAGTGACAAATCTTATTGTGACATTTCGGCACCAAAACCGTGTTTTCCTCAGATAAATATTACAACAAAGTGCCCAGTGTTTCAACATTAAAAAGGGTAGAGCAGAGTGTAAGATTGCCATCAAGTGGCTGCCTTAAGGAATACAGGTAAATATTTAAAGGGCATGTCCACCCCCAAAACTCAAATTTAACCCCATAATGGCCCCACGCTGTAGTGTACAAAAATCCTTACCTTACATCCCTACATCCCAGCTCCTTATGGTTGCCATGCTGTGCCCCTCCAAAGTCCAGGAAAGTGTAGTGTAGAAGGTCTGGGTGACTCGTCTTGCGCCTGTCTCAGCCTCAACCTCTCCCTCCCTCTCCCTCCTGTTTTTTTCTCCCTCCCCCTAGTGTAAAATCCCCTGTATATATTATATATATTGATCCCCCAACTGCCGTAACAGAATTCATAGAAAGTGCCCCAATAGTTACTTACCTTCCCTCTATCCTCCGGCGTTCTGAGCAGCCGGCAGCTGCGTCCCTGATTGGCTGCCTCTCATCCAATCAGGGACGCGGCTGCCGGTCCCGCCCCCTGCTTGCATTTCCGTGCAAGCAGAGGGCCTGGAGACTGCCGCGGATAGAGGGAAGTTAAGTACATATCGGGGCACTTTTTTAAGAATTTTATTACGGCGGTTGGGGCTGGGGGATCAATATGTATAATATATAAAAAGTTTAAAAAGGGGTGGACATGCCCTTTAACCCTCGAATGTTGCGTTCGATTCGGTAACCCTCAAATGTATCGTTCAGTAACCCTCAAATGTAGGGTTCGATTTTGGTAACCCTCGAATATAGCGTTAGATTTATGTAACCCTTAAATGTATTGTTTGGTAACCCTTTGAATTCTGCATTTGGTAGCCCTCAAATTGGCCATAACCCTCGAATGTAGCATGTGGAAACCTGACAATTGCCCAATAGTGGGGAAAGTTAGTGTTTAAACAAGTTTTGGTGACAGTGACATGTTCCCCAGACCATTTCCCAGGTGCCACATCCATTTACAGTAAGTTACCATTGCTATTCTAATTGTAATAAGAACTTTTCCTCATTGACTTTAAAGGGTTAGTTTTCAAACTTCCGAACTTTTACTGAAGTTCGGCCAATCGTCCATCTCTAATCTTTATGTGCAGTATAAATATAATGAAGTCAGATAGGTACAAACAGTCAGGGGTGCCCCTACCATGAAGCAAACTGAAAAATTTGCTCAGGGCGCACCCCTGCACTTAAAAGACGTCAGTTACAAAAAAATCCTCCTTCCTAAAATACCGCATTTCAAAACCAGTCTGCCAATCAGTGTTAAGTCAGCCCTCCAGTCCACCAGTCAGCGTTAGTCAGCTCACCACACCCACCTCCACAAGCCACGCCTATGTTTTCTGGTGAAGCCACGCCCACTTATTGTGCCACAACCCATCTGCAAATGGGCAACATTTGAAAGTTGTTTCAGGTGTCAAAAACCCTAAGAACACCCCTGCAAACAGTACCACTGGCATAGGTACTGGGGTTGCAACGGTCGCAATTACGACCTAGAAAGTTTCAAGTGGTTACCAGCCGCAGTGCCAGCGTATAGAAAAATTGCAATGGAATCTGTCTGCCATTGGCTACAAATCTTTACTGTGTGTACCCAGCTTTATTGTCTTGCTCCCTTTGATGAGAGGGGGTTAGTAAAGCTGGGTACACACACTAGGGATAAAGCCCAGGTACCATTGGAAATCTGATGGGAACGGGGCTTTGTAGGTTCTTTCCGGAACAAGCGCACAGCCACCAAACATTCGGGTCAGCCTCACGGCCGTTCAGGAAAGGCTGAAAATTTCCATCTGCTGCAGTAGTCTCCCTATAGGGTTCTCCCTATGCTGTGTATTCACTGTGTGTTCACTGATCGTTTGATTCTTGCAGATCCTGTCTGTCATCTTTCAAAAACTAAAGATAATAAAGATAAACCTGGTATCTTTTACTACTGTCACATGTCCATCTTGGATTCCTCCATAACAGTGAGTCTATCTGGGAAAGGCACAAGTGATAAAAGGTTTATAATGTTGTAAATATTGAAGGTCGATTAGAGACCTGATGTTTGTCTCTCTGACACTTCCAAGATGCCGCAGTAAGTAGACTTCATTTTATGGCCTGATAACGTCTGTAAATAATGAGAAGCACAAACAAAGATGAACACATATCAGTACAGCACCTGCTCCTTCAAGGATACACGGAACTTATGGCTTGGGCCAGATGTAGGTGGTAAGGGAACCAAAGATAGAATAATATT
The DNA here is from genome assembly GCA_019447015.1 of Hymenochirus boettgeri. Taxonomy (NCBI): domain Eukaryota; kingdom Metazoa; phylum Chordata; class Amphibia; order Anura; family Pipidae; genus Hymenochirus; species Hymenochirus boettgeri. Next base: position 17,218,836 of record CM033475.1, read on the forward strand.
ATGGTGAGACCACCTTGCATCGACTCCATCTCTACAACAGAATGAAATGTCATTATTCATGTTGCTGATAGTTACAAGTATTGGCGTTTGGGGGCACCTGCTTGTATACACACTAATATACAGCATTTAGCTGGGGATTTGTTTTGCTTGCATTTCTTTGATTGAGGTCCAAGTCTTACTTCTACCGTTTTTGTTGTCAGCCCTCCAGTTCATTAGCCAATGTTAGTCAGCCCTCCAGTTTATTAGCCAGTGTTGTCAGCCCTCCAGTTCAATAGCCAGTGTTAGTCATCCATCCAGTACATTAGCCAATGTTAATCAGCCCTCCAGTTTATTAGCCAGTGTTAGTCATCCCTCCAGTTCATTAGCCAATGTTAATCAGCCCTCCAGTTTATTAGCCACTGTTGTCAGCCCTCCAGTTTATTAGCCAGTGTTGTCAGCCCTCCAGTTCATTAGCCAGTGTTAGTCAGCCCTTGCTATCATTAGCAAGTGTTAGTCAGCCTTCCAGTTCATTAGCCAGTGTTAGTCAGTCCTTCCTATCATTAGCCAGAGTGAGTCAGTCCTCCAGTTCATAAGACAGTGTTAGTCAGCCCTCCAGTTCATTTGCTAGTGTCCTTCAGTTCATTAGCCATAGCCTCCAGTTTATTAGTCTGTTTCTTAATCACATCATACACTTGAAAATGTCACTGGCAACAATGTAAAATGGGAATAGTGGTCTTTAAAATAGGTGTAACCTGAACAAAGTGGGAGTGGCCTTATGAAGGTGGGAGTGGCAACTCCCCACAGATTTGTACCTCATTGGCATTTCAAAAAGTTGGTAGAAATAACGGTGTATAATATGTAAGGGGATAGTATTCACAGTATAAATAATAAGGAGACAGTAATCACTGTATAATGTAAAGGACAGTAATAGCTATATAAAGAATAGAGGGACAGTAATCACTGTATAAAGTATAGAGGGACAGTAATCACGTATGTATTTATACACAGTAATCATATCCCCACACAGCGTCTTTTCCTCAGCGTATATAATTGTGAACTTTTCCAGTCTGTCATATTCAAGCTCCCTCCCCCAATCCCCTTTTTTCATTTAGTGCTCTTTTCTGAACCCTTTACATTTCAGAGATGTCCTTTGTGTTCACGGATTTCAAAATGCACTGCATATTCCAAATGAGGCCTTACCAATGCTTTGTAAAGAGGGGAAATTACATTTTCCTCCCTTGAACATACCTCTCTTTATACAAGACAATACCATGCTGGCTCTGGCTGTTGCCACCTGGCACTGCTTGCTACCTTTAAGTGTGTTATCCACCAAAACTCCAAGATCCTTTCAACAGGGATTCACTTAACACAGAGCCATTTATAGTATAAGCAGCACAAGGATATTTAAGGACAAAATGCATCACCTTACATTTATCAACATTGAATTCATCTGCCACTTAGCAGCCCAAGTGTGATAATCTATCTAGATCCCTTGGCAACGATTGCACATCCTCTGAAGTTTTTAAATGTATGATTTAGAAAGAGATCTGTAAGAAATTTTCTAATAATATATATTTGATGTTGGGGTTGTTTCAAGGTGCCATATAATTTATTCATTGCCTAGACCTGCATGGAAATAAGGAAATAAAATATGTCAAACTTTCCTTCAAGGAACACAAACCAGCCAAGGAAAGACAAGGACACCTGACAAGTGGGGAGGTTAACAGGAAAGTGAAATTGTGTTTCTCCGACACCTAAGGCAACATTCTGGGAAAGTCAAAAGTATTAAATGCTGAGTAGATTTTCTGAGATGCTATGTAAACAGAGAGAATTGGCCTAGAGGGATCCAGGCTGCTCAAAGCTCATTTACTCTCAGTGACTTAATGACTGTCTGTGGGTGTGAGGGAATGTTCGTATCTGTGAAAGAACCAGGTGTTTTTACCTTAGGCCTGGACATACATAAGTAGTTTCCTTGAATTTGTTTTGCAAAAAGACTTTTAAAGATGTTCTGTTTCCTACAAAGAATGTGACCCCAGACGCATTTAAATAGGTGAGAGACGAATTGAAGAGTAGGTGAAGGAGAGCGTAGAGCATCAACAGAGGGAGTGATCGTAGGAAATGGTGAATGTTGGGGCTTGTAGGTGCTCCTTCATCTCAGCATGTGAAAGCCTAGTTTTAGAGACTGGTACCAGTGTTGTACTGCAGCTACAATAGATAGGCCCAATGGCATCGTGTGGTCAGGGCTTCAGTGGTAGATGTTTTAGTGGTAGGGGCAGAGCTGGAACAGGCAATATGTAGGGTTCTAATGTAAACCCATGGGTGAGGAGTAGAGATGAATGAAACTGGCGAATTTGTTCTGACATCAATAATAAATAAAGGGAACTGTGGGTCTCCAAACAAGTTGAGTTTAAATGAAAGGCCCGTTACTACATTTAAAAGAGGCCATCAACCACCTCTCTATGTGCTCCACCGCCCAAGATATTAGAAATGACTGACCAGAAAGTTAATGGGTGGGAGGGACATGTGACATTCCTAAGGCTTCTCCTGCACAGTGCCGCCGGCAAGCACAGCCTCAGACTCCCTCAGTGTGCGAGGGAGACAGGAAGCCCCTCCCCGTCTCTGCTGTGTGAAGGACCTGCAGCTGCAGAGAAGGTAAGGGAAATACAAGCACTTCTCTCTCACTATGTGAAAAAGCCTTTTCAGGCCAGAGTTATCACTGTGCCTGAAAAGGCTGTTTCCACAGAGTTTTGGGGGGGGTGGTAGGGGGGGGTGTCAGAGTGTCCCACAGCACCCGTGAGCGTGTGGGGCTTAGGCACCCGCGAGTGGGCGGGGCCACGGCACTGTTGCTGTAAGGGAATGGGCCAAGGGGGGCCTGCAACTGAAGGGACCATGGGGTCCATGAGTGGGAGGGACCAGGGGGGCTGCAAACCAGTTCCTCTTTAAATTAATAACCTCAGTTCTGAAAATCCAAAAGCACCCATTGAATTGAAATTATTTTGAATTTCCGATTGCGAATTTCAAGCATTGTATAGTATTTCTATAGGAATTTTACCTTTTTCTAATGATTTTCATTTTCAAATGAATTTTTTAAATTTAAAATTTTTGAAATCGAATATCCGTTTTGATCTGCTAGATTATGAAAAACGTCAGTAATGAATTGAAAAACAGGATCCATTACACCTGGGGGGGGGAGTATTTTCCCTTAATTCTCCTTTAAAGTTCTTGATTTATAATACTCTCAGATACCCATTACTATTTGAAAACAAGTGTTTAGTGAAGTGTATTTATTCCTCTCGTATTAAGCCTCTTGTTCTCAAGAGACAATAAACGTAAATGTTTAATCCAATGGACGGTTATTAGGGGAGCGAAAACTTGTTTTCAATATTCCTGCACGTTTCTCCTCAAGGTCCCAGATCTATAACTGTAACCTACAGTCAATCCATAGTAAACACTGGGAGATTTGTTTACATAGGGAACGTCACAGCTGTATGTACATGTTTAAACACTCTCCTCCGTTGTAATAAAGATCTCAGTAGATCAGTTCATCACTATCACCGCCTATAAACAAAGTGCTATACTATGATAAACTACACACGACATTTACAACCTGTGCAGTTCAAGTCGGATTTACATTACTGGGTGCGAGGTCATAGCATGATGTCATTATTCTGACTTTTTACTTTGACTTCTTTTGCTCCAGACAATTCAGATCAGATCAGCATGTATAGAACAGCTAATATATGAATCTTTTTACTGTAAGGACTGGCCATATGTGAGGATTGATTAATGAGAGCAATAGCTAAGGTCAACGTTCCCCTTGCAGACTGTGTTCAAATATCCATGTTCAGTTCAAGGCACACGCGACGTGACGTCCAGCGCATGCACGGAGTTGTGGCGTGTGGTTGTCATCACGCTGCTTGTGCTTGAAACTGTGTGGCCGTTGACGTCCGTTGCTTGCACCGCAATGTCACACTTGGCGCCTGGGTACAATGACCATGGATGTTGTGGACACAGTCTGCAAAGAGATGCAGGAAGTCTCGGGGGCGGAGCTTATCTGACTAAATCATGATCCAAGATGTCCTGAACTTTACTGGGGCACAGGTAGGCTCTGAAGGGACCTGAAAAAAAAGGGTAGATGGTTAGTTAAAGATACAGCTTCCATTTACACTTAAAGGGGAACTCCAAACAAGTTAAGTTGAATGAAAGGCCAGTTTCCTACCTTTAAAACAAGCCATCAACCACCTCTCTACGTGCTCCACAGCCCAAGATATAAAGAAATGACTGGCCAGAAAGTTTATGGGTGGGAAGCTGACAGTAACATTCCTAAGGCTTCTCCTGCATGTGCCGCGGCGAGCACAGCCTCAGACTCCCTCAGTGTGTGAGGAGACAGGAAGTTCCTCTTCCTCAGGGCCGTCTCTAGACTTTTTGCCACTGACACAAAATTCAAATGCGCGCCCCCTCTCCGCCGGAAGGGGTGTGGTTTTATAAATGAAAGTGGGTGGTGCTTTGTCTGGAAGTGGGATGTGGCTTATCCAGAAGTGGGAGGGGCTTTATACACGTTGATTTAACTTGTGTCATATCATTGTATTTACATATCATTCCTCCATTTATTTACAATACATTGAAGGACCCACCCTCTAGAATAGTATCCCCATTCCCACCCCAGATAACCATACTTCCTGTGGAATAAAGGTTTTGGCCAAAAGACTCTATCTGTCTATTCTATCTATCATCACTATATCTATTTATGATCTATCTATCTATTATATGTATTATCATCTATTTATTCTATTGATCTATCTATCATCTATCTATATCTTTAATCTATATATCTAATCTATCTATCTATCTATCTATCAGCATCGTCTACTACGTCTATCTATCATCTATCTATCTATCATCTTCTATCTATCTTCATTAAGCATATCTATCTATCTATCTATATCTATCTATCTATCTATCTATCTATCTATCTATCTAATCTATATCTATCTATCTATCATCTATCTATCTATATCATCTATTATATCATCTATTATATATCTATCTATTATCTATCTATCAGCTATCTATAATATCTATCTGTCTATCTATCTGTCTATCTATTGTCTATCTACTGTCTAAACATCTATCTATCATCTATCTATTATCTATCTATCATCTATCTATTTATCATATCTATCTATCTGTTATATCATCATCTATCTCATCATCTGGCTTTCTGGCTATTAATTATTTATGCTAGGCCTGCTGCCTCACTGCCTGGGCAGCAGGCCTGTGTCACACTGTGTCACTGACGGTGACTGACGGTCGGACACAACAAGGGCAGACCAAGGCGCAGTGCAGCTCGACCAGCAGCCTGTCCTGCTGGGATGGTCTGTGCGCGGGCTGAACTCGCGCTCTTTCAGCGCTGACGTCACTACGCAGCGCACGCAACGTTGAGGATGGAACTTCGGTTCGGGATGGAGCCTGGAGGCGGAGTCAGACCGGACCTCGGTCTTCTCTTCGGAGTCCGGAGTCTCCCGACAGTTGTAACTTGTTGTTGCTGTTGCATCATTAGCGAGGCGGCCCTGCTCTTCCTTTCTGCTGTGTGAAGTCCTGACAGAGAAGGTAAGGGGGTTCTGAGTAATCCACGGCACCCGTGAGTGGGCGGGGCTCAGACACCCACGAGTGGGCGGGGCTTAAAAACCCACGAGTGTGGCGGTGCTTAGAACACCATGAGTGGGCTGTGCTAGACACCGTGAGTGGGTGGGGCCACATGGGGCTGTATGTAATGGTCCATGGGGGGCCTGCAAACTGGAGGGACCATGGGGTCCATGAGTGGGGGGGACCAGGGGGGCTGCAAAGGGGGAGGAGGAGACACAGGACAGATTGACTGACAGTTTCAGAGCAGGAAGCAGGAAGTGCAGGGGACCTGGTGATGTGCTGCCATATCACACACAAAAATTTAAATATCTTCAAAACTATGCAAAATAAACAATGAAAATAAATTGCATGAATGTGCATGAAAAAGAGGACTAATCATAAATTAATAGGCCATGCAATTTTATTTACCCATGATCCCCTGGGAAATGCAAAACACACACAAAAGTGGATACAGATGGGCACAAGTGTACAGAGATTTGTTAAACCTCCCCTTTAAACTGCCCTTTTGTTACAATGCCTCCACAGAAAATGGTGATGAAACATTGTTTTAAGAGAAATAAAAACAGGAATGATGTTCCCAGAGACTTGATGATGTCACAGACTCGATGATGTCACAGACACTCGGTGATGTCACATCCAAGGCTATATAAGGAGCTGCTGATGACTCACAACTCACTTCTATTTCAGAGACAATATGGAGAGGCCACAATATCTGTACATTGTTTTCAGGCACAAGGAACTGGTAACAGAGGGAAGATTGTAGCCCATAAGTTTAATCTCCATGGTGACGGTTATTTATTACTGATTCATGGAAATCTCCCCAATAATAACAATATTCCACATAATGTGGTGATTCTTAAAGCAAAAGAAAGTATAGGGGAGCACCACTACAATGGTGAATCCAATGTCCCTTCCACAAGGCGTCCGAAACGTTGTTGTTGTTTCACAATTAAAACTTGGGATTCACCATGTAGTGTGCTCCCCATACTTTCTTTGGCTATAAGAATTATCTGGCCCTAGGAGTGGAGGGCAGGGGACCACACCTACGGATTGTCTGGCCAGAAGCCAACAGCGGTGTGCTGGAGTGTGGATGGACTGTAAGTGTGGTTGATCCAGGGATTAATCCGACTGCCACAAGGAGTCAGGAAGGAAGCTTCGTGCACACCTGTGATCGCGGGCCCAACCCACAATGCAAGATGTAAAGCGACTGTTTGGCAGGGTATCGAAACTGTGTGGGGGGCTCGTTCGAGCATTGTTGATAATTCAACCCGGCGGATCATCAACAATACCCGACCAAACTGACGTTTTGGCCAATGAGCGCCCTTACAATGCCCGTTTGTACAACATCGTGCGTCGGAGGTTGGGCACTGCAATTGCAAGTGTGTACGAACCTTATTCATAGGCTAGAATTGGGGGTTTTGGTAGTTATAATAATAATATTATAATATATAAATTAAAAAATTGTAATTCAAACATTGGTGTCTGGAGTTTTCTTTTTTTCCCTCACTTTATATTTTCCTTTGTGATATGGGGATCAGACTATGATTGGAAAGGGATATTTCATATCATAGTAATGTACTTTACAGTATCAGGAACTTGTGTGCCAAGATAATATCTATACAAAATATTATTGGTAAAAGCTTTGACCATTAAATGGATAAATGGCCTTCCCTTGACCCAGCGCCTGGGTTGATTCAGTAGAGATGTGAGCATGTTTGACCCATCCAACAGTAGAAATTAAGGTGGCCATACACATTGTTTTTTCCACTGAACTTTCCCTTGTAAGACAGATTTTTATATTTTTGACCCCCTATTTCTGAGATGTGCAACAAAAGAAGTTTCCAGTGATTACCCTTGTGTAATAATGAACACCCCTTTTATGATATTGAGAGACAGATTCTAGAAAATATCAAATTTCGAAAGTATCGGCGTGTGAAGGAAGTTCCCTAGACAATTCCCCAGGTTCCAGAGCCAAGACCCAGGGGTAGGACCTCAACAGACTAGGTTTAGTATCCGGGTACTATCACAGGTAGAGGGGGTGTGGGGGAAAGAAGGGGGTTGGGGTTTAATTTCTCTTTAACACTTGATTGGGTATTAACAAGGTGAGTTTTGTGCTTAATGATTTACATTAAAGGTCTCTGTCATTGACAGTCACAAACACCACTTCTAGATAGATTTTTGTCGACATATCAACGAGGCATAAAAATTATACACAAGTGTAGGGGCGCTAGATAACTAACGATCATGGTATAAATTAATTATTAATAGCAGAAATATATATGGTGTTAGAGGTACTGAACCCGTCCTCCAGTAACCAAGAGAAAAAGGATCCAGGGAGTATATAACAGTATACAAACAAGAAAGAGAAAAATGAAAATCAAGGGCAATAAGTATACAAAATTAATGGAAGATTATTGGCATATATATTATTTACATTTCTTTAATGTGGCTGTGGATAAGAGTGGTTAAACAAACCAATTCTATGTACAAGTTTAAAAACAATAAAACCTCCTATCTATAAGACCCCATATCATAGCATTGTAGTGATTATGTATACTCTCAATACAACTTACATAGAGACAAGTCAGATTTTTTTCTTGACTATACAGGGCTATTCAATAAAAGTTCTTAACATTAAAAATGGTGCTACTTTTGCCCCAACCAATCAGATGTTAGCTTTCAAATGTTAAATAACATCTGATTGGTTGGGGCAAAATTATCACCATTTTAAACAATAAGAACTTTTATTGAATCTCATGATAGTTTAGAAAATGTTAATGTAATCATATGCACAGAAGGTGAATGAAATCCTTTAGGCTGTGTACATGAGGGCAGATATTTGCCTGACATTGTTACACTGAGGCTTGGCCGGCAGACAGGGCCAGATTTACACATTAGGCACACACCTAGGGATGCCTGAGGTTGGAGGGGCGGCTGTCAATTTCCTCCCACCAATCCAAAACCTATATAGTCTATTTTCTTCCCCAAAAAGAAAATAGGTGTGGTTAAGGGGTGTGGTCTGTGTTTGGGGTGGGGCTAGGGGCGCCAGCTCTTGGGCCTACAGGCTCCTGAGGTGTAAATCCGGCTCTGCGGAAGCGAGTCTGTGACGCTCAGAGTCTGCAATCAGGCTCTTGATATAGCCAAAGGATGCCGGTCTGGTAAGCGGTTTTGGTTGGGAGGGGAGGCTACACTACAGAAAAAGGATTACGGTTATGTAAAACGAAAAGTGCACAGACTATGGATCTGGATGGAGGGTGCAAAAGGGCTCCACAGCATATGCCGAGTCCTCAGGGAGGACAGAGAAGAGGCAGAAACCTTTCCAACGTAGACGGTTCCTACCCTTCACTTTCCTGGACTTTAGAAAGACACTGCTGGAGAACCATTTGGAGCAGATGCAAAACATAAGGTTATTTTAACATTACACAGTGGGGCCAGCGTGGGGGTTAAATTTTAGTTTTGGGTTGGACATGCGCAGACATTTCAGGCAGGTGGGAAAGGGGTGTGACGTCACGTGGGGGGTAGGGTGTGACATCATATGGAGGCAGTGCCAGAATTCTAGGGGTGATGGGAGGTGGGTTAGGGGCATTCCAGGGGCGTGGTCACCGAAAAGGGGCATGACTGGGAGGAGACTCTAGTCTCCCCTCAAGTCCGGGAGTCTGGGGTGGTCTTGCGGGAGTGCGGGGGTACCACCCAGAATGAGGGAGGTACTCAAATGCTGTACTATTATCATCTTATGCCAGAATTTATGGTACCTGGAGGAATGTTATACTACGACCGTGGGAGCGCCATGGATGTCCAGGATGTCGATGAAGCCTAAGTATATCTTTGCACAATACCTTACTGGGATCTCGCAGTGCAGTAAGTTTTACAAAAGGGATTTGCGGTCGAGTAAGTTGCGCCAGTGCGTTTAGTCGTCCAATCACTGGTCAGTTCCCAACATTACTGGGTCCCCTAGAGCAAGGATGCCCAACCTGTCATCCTCCAGATGTTTGCAAACTACAACTCCCAGCATTCCGTGACTGCAGCTGTTGTTTGCGTTCTACCTGTGCTTTACATGTGCTTACATGTGGGGAACATTTGGGACTGTGAGTAACGTGATCTTTAAAAAAATGGACAGGGATCTTGCAGTTTCTGTTCTTTAACGATCTTTCATGTGTGTGCCAGCTTTTCTATACTAGTCTATGACAGTTGGTAGGGGAGCGAAAACTTGTTTTAATATTCCTGCACGTTTCTCCTCAAGGTCAGATCTATAACTGAACCTACAGTTCAATCCATAGTAAAACTGGGAGATTTGTTTACATAGGGAACTGTCACAGCTGTACTGTACATGTTTAAATACTCTCCTCCGTGTAATAAAGATCTCAGTAGATCCGTTCATCACTATCACCGCCTATAAACCAAGTGCTATACTAGATAAACTACACACTGACATTTACAACTGTGCAGTACAATGGATTTACATTACTGGGTGCGAGGTCATAGCATGATGTCATTATTCTGACTTTTTTTTCCCTTTGCCCCAAATAACACAGATCACAGCATGTATATAGAAAATATTACAGGGAAGGTTCCTTTGGAGTGAGGTCATTTAAATACACTCACCCAATACATCTACCTGTACTTTGGAGGGAGGTGATAATATACAAATCAAATGTTCGATTGATGGTTTGTCTGCAACGTGATTGGTGAATCTGATGGGATTTTTCCACAAATGGACTGTTTACTGTATGTCCAACGTAAACAGTCAGTGCCACCATCAGAATTTTCAGGGCCCCATACTAGATAAATCAATTGGCCCTCAATAATTTGTGATTACTGTCCCTCTATACTTTATACAGTGATTACTGTTCCTCTATACTTTATATAGTGATTACTGTCCCTCTATACTTTATACAGTGATTACTGTCCCTATATACTTTATATAGTGATTACTGTCCCTCTATACTTTATACAGTGATTACTGTCCCTCTATACTTATATAGTGATTACTGTCCCTCTATACTTATATAGTGATACTGTCCCTCTATACTTTATACAGTGATTACTCTCCCTCTATACTTTATACAGCGATTACTGTCCCCCTGTATTTATGCAGTGATTACTCTCCCTCTATACTTTATACAGTGATTACTCTCCCTCTATACTTTATACAGTGATACTGTCCCTCTATACTTTATACAGCGATTACTGGTTCCCTATACTTTATACAGTGATTACTGTCCCTAAACTTTATATAGTGATTAACTGCCCCTCTATACTTATGCATAGTGATTACTGTCCCTTAACTTTATACGGTGATTACTGTCCCTCTATACTTATGACAGTGATCACTGTCCCTCTCTACTTATACAGTGATTACTCTCCCTCTATACTTTATACAGCGATTACTGCCCCTCTATACTTTATACAGTGATTACTCTCCCTCTATACTTTATACAGTGATTACTGTCCCTCTATACTTTATACAGTGATTACTGTCCCTCTATACTTTATACAGTGTTACTTCCTCTATACTTTTACAGTGATTACTGTCCCCCTATACTTTATACAGTGATTACTGTCCCTCTATACTTATACAGTGATTACTGTCCCTCTATACTTATACAGTGATTACTGTCCCTATCTACGTATACAGTGATTCTGTCCCTCTATACTTTATACAGTGATTACTGTCCCTCTATACTTTATATAGTGATTACTGTCCTCTATACTTTATACAGTGATTACTGTCCCTCTATACTTATATAGTGATACTGCCCCTCTATACTTATACAGTGATTACTGTCCCTCTATACTTTATACAGTGATACTGTCCCATTCTCATATGCTCTATATTATATAGTGATTACTGTCCCTCTATACTTTATATAGTGTTACTGTCCCTCTATACTTATATAGGATTACTGTCCCTCATACTTTATTATAGCGATTACTGCCCCTCATACTTTATACGCGATTACTGTCCTCTATACTTATACAGTGATTACTGCCCCTCTATACTTTAATAGTGATTACTGTCCCTCTATACTTTATACAGTGATTACTGCCCCTCTATACTTATTATAGCAATTACGTCCCTCTATTATTATACAGCGATTACTGTCCCTCTATACTTATACAGCGATTACTGTCCCTCTATACTTTATACAGCGATTACTGTCCCTCTATACTTATACAGCGATACTGTCCCTCTTACTTTATACAGGTTACTGTCCCTCTATTACTTTATACCAGTTATCTGCCCGCAACCCCAACTGTTATTTTACCAGTTTATTACATGCTAACCAGTAATTTAATGAGACGTTAATTTTAAAATACTAGCGGTCCGTTACCCCGGTTTTTTAACAGCTGAGACACTTACCTTTTATAACATATGTACAATCATCTGTTTAAAAATGCTGTTGCAGTACCTTGCCATGGAAGGGGCTTTTCGGGGCCCTGCCCCCCTCAGGGGGGCCTGAGTCCTTGCAGTTTCACTAGTGCCTTGTGTAAAACATGGAAAATCAGACAGCATGGTTAATGGGTCTTTTATCTCACAGGATTCCTTGTTGGTGTTCAACAATAAGTTATAGACATTAAAGTGATCTGTTTAGAGTGTCAGTCTGAATGGGATTAAAAAATGGGACCAAGATGCAGACATGGAAAGATACGAGTATATGCAATATTGAATGCATCTTACTGTCGACATTGTAGCACGTCTACTCCAACATATATAAGGTATTATGGTTACGTCCTCAATCTGCAACACACTCCAAATGAAGACCGCAACCACCTACACCTGCCTTGGTTATTGGAACACACATAACGTTTCAGGAGTATCTACACCCTCCATCAGAACACGGAGCGTTAGGTGTGTTTCCAATAAAATAGGCTAAGAGCCTTTTGCACCATGCAGATGTAGGCGTGTTGTGGCTTGGTTGTGTTGTGGAGTTATGAAGGCTGGGACCAAGGCAACAATAAGCATACATGGGCATAATGGTGGGCCCTAGAATGTTCACCTATGATTGGATGGTCGGGAACGAACACGATTAATAAGAGTGTGCTCTAGATGTCACTCAAACATCTTACCAAATTGCATATTATTTATTCACTACTAGAATGTACAACACACAGTCCACCCTAGTAATAATGTATTTTAAAGGCCTGTTCACTATTAAAACAAAAAACTGTTGACTTGTCAATTCTCGCCCGCAACCACCCCAACTGTTATTTACCAGTTTATTACATGCATTGCTAACCAGTAATTTAATGAGACGTTAACCACTCCCACTTCCAACCGACCTGACTTTTTTAACACAAACCAACTGTCAAGCCTGCACACTGCATACAGCATTCCAACTGTCAATCTCTGTCACCATTCCACTACAGTAAAACTACTCACAAAGAATCGTTTTGAGAGCAAGGAACTTGATTGACAGCTGGAATATAAGAAGTTTTAGATTGGATATCTAAAGAAATGGGGGGAGATCAACAAAACAATGATACATTGGTGGTTGGTGAGAATTATAGTTTCCAGTTATGGTCATTTAAAATAACCTATTTTTCGGTATAGATGCCCTTTAAATGTATAATCTATCAATGCATGTCTATTCCTATACATTAACTGAAACACGATAGATTCCCTCCATGAATAGGTGGATTCAACGCATGTCGACCTCCCCATTGAAGAGCTGCACAACTGGCGAGAATTACTGCCAAGTCTGGTGTTTGCTTTCAACTAATTATTTCTTGAAATTCCTTTTGGAAGTTTTCTGTTATCTCCTAATACAAATTCCTACACACAGTATAAGGAGGTCGTTTGGGTGGCTGTGGCCTCTATCAGCTCCTTTTTACTAGATTAAGGGCCATTTTGGACACCGTCGCTACTACCAATTGGATAATTGAGAAGGGTCCCCGGAACCAGCCCCGCCGGGGTCGGCAATGTCCCTGGAAAAGTGCCAAGAAGACGATCAAAAGTAACATCTTTTTCAGTACTGTGTGAACGCACTGCCCGGCTTAAAATAGACAATATTGACCTTATTAACAAAATATTGTCCAGAAATATTGTCCAATCTATAATGTAATTTATACAGATTTCCACAATCATAAACAAATGTGTGCCCATTATCTATTGATAAGAGTCCACTCCAAATAACCCCAGTTATTGTGCTTTATGTAGCCAATTAGCAATCAGATCTGTCAGATTTCCCCCCAACAGTGACTGCTCTGCTGGTCTCTCACACTGATTAGGAGCAGAACCTCATGTCCTATATAGAATATTTTATGATGGGGCTTAGGTCTTGTTCCAGTTGTCAAATCCTCAGGGGGTTCTGCTTTGCATCTATTGCTGTTATATTCTGTGTCTCTTAGACCTGAACTCTCTAAAGCTGCCAAATAGACAGGACATTTCATAAAGAACGCGGCAATTTAATGTCACAACAAAGCACAAATTGCCTTGTGTTACTGACCGCACAACTCCATACACTGGGTAGGAATGAGCAGGCCCTGTGCAAGGAGTTATAAGTAGTTTGGGTAAGTCTGGGACCAATTCAAACAAATGCCTGCACACCAGAACTCTCAGGGGCTAATTCGTTTTTGGGTAGTGCTGGTCCCTGGATGTCTGGTTACGTCCTCAATCTGCAACCAAAACTCCAAAATGAAGACAACAACACACCTACACCTGCCTGGTGCAAAAGGTGTATTTTATTGGAAACACACAAAACCTTTCAGGAGTATTTCTACACCCTCCATCAGAACACGGAACGTTATGCGTGTTTCCAATAAAATAGGCTAAGAGCCTTTTGCACCATGCAGATGTAGGCGTGTTGTGGTCTTCTTTGGAGTTATGAAGGCTGGGACCAAGGCAACAATAAGCATGCATGGCATAATGGTGGGCCCTAGAATGTTCACCTATGATTGGCTGGTCGGGAACGAACACAATTAATAAGAAGTGCTCTAGATGGTCACTCAAACATCTACTTACCAATTGCATATTAGTGAGTTTATTCACTATCAAATGTACAACACAGTCCACCCTAGGAATAATGTATTTTAAAGGGCCTGTTCACTCTTAACAAAAAACGGTTGACTTGTCAATTATCTGCCCGCAACCCCAACTGTTATTTTACCAGTTTATTACATGCAAACCAGTAATTTAATGAGACGTTATCTTGTCCTCCTCCCTCTGCTCAGTGAGCTTTTTATAAGCTTGAGCATGTGCAGAGAGGCAGCAGGGGAATCACTGTCAATCATTGGTTGTGATGTCAGCAGTCCAGCCTTGATGACTGAATGGAGGGAGGAGCCAGCTTACTCTGCCAGAATGCAGGGATTTACTACCTAAATATTTGGTTAATAATACATCTAATAAGTTTATATAATGCAGTGAAATTCCTTCTGTCCTGCACAGGAGGCGAAAATCATTCTGCATTTTGGGTCTGTTTGGGACATTGCCCCTCAAGCATCAAGTATCACACTGGACTAGATTAAAATCCTTGTGATGTTCCATTGAGGTCTACAGACATGTTATATCCCACCTACTGGCTACAGGAATAACAACAAGGCTGGGACACACCATACAATTTTCACATAGACGAGTGTTAAGATCGTTAGTTGTCTGTCTGATGAGAATGTAAGTTCCTCTGCCTTATATATGGTTTGATCAATCGAGGTCCATTTAAACCATTATCGGAGTCCAAATTTCTGATACTCAGATTCATTTTCTGTGCGACTAAGAAAGAATTTATTGAAATCCTCAGAAAGTTGCCAGAAATTCTCAACAATATTTTGGCCTCCAGTTTGACCAAAAGAGGTTTGAATAAAAGGTCCCAGTGAAAAAGATCCCATAGTGTTTTGTTAGTGTTCTTGGATCTGCTTCCAGATTAACATATGAGTTGTTGAAGGATAACTGTATTAACATCCCAATATGGCACCAACCACCAACAGTTATTACATGTACAAGTATATAACATTGACTTGTTACAGTGAACCCTAGTAGGCACCTCATTATATTACAGCTCCCTTCTTTCTTAGGCATGTCCACCCTAAAAATAACTTAACATATTGTAGGGGACCCTATCCCACCCCCAAACACTAGGTTGTTTATTAAAAAAGTCTGCAGAACCTTAACTTTCAATCCTTCGATCTCCCAGCGCTCTGATCAGGCCCTGCGTTTCCGGAACTGCAAGCAGGGGCCGAACCTGCAGCTGCGTCTCTGATTGGCTGACAGTCGACAATACAGAACACCGGGGGAACGAAGGATTGTAAGTAGAGTTCTGCTTCTTTTTTTAACAAATGGACTTAGTAGTTTGGGGGTGAGCTATGGTGCTCTACAATATTTTAGAGGTAGGGCACCACGCAGCAAAAGAGGGCTTCAGAGGGAGGGAGGGAGGGGAAAATGGCTCCCCTGTCCTCTCAGAGGACACTCTACTCTTCAGTTTTCTGGACTTTGCACCTGCACTGCAGTAGAACCATAAGAGCAGAGGAGAGGGTATGGGTTTTTTTAAACTACACAGTGGGACCAGTAGTGGGTTAAATTTTAATTTGGGAGTGGACAAGCTCTTTAAAAGAGGAGGTTGCTGTAATTGATCTGTATTATGTAAACATCTTTCCCATTAAAGTAAAAGAAATCACTGTATCCATTATAATGGAAAAAAGTCCCATTTGAATTCCCAGCTCCCTCTTCAAAATATTTTAAAAGGGGGGAAGACTCTATATTTATTTCTACTCCATTGAAGGGATCTCCGTAGATTTCTATCCCATAATTCTTAAAAGATTCCCAGCCCTGTGCTAATGTATTCAATTAGCAGTCTATGTCTGACAGAGCGCATTCTACTTGACGAAATGGAACTTGTTCTATTTATAAAAAAACTAGTGTCCTAAAGTTTTAAACTTCCAAAAAAATCCATGAAATGGAACGAATATGAAGGCTTTAAAATGAAAAACCACTGCAATGTAAGGAAAATCCGGTTTTGTGAACACGGCCAAACCCTGTTTGACGGCCGTCAAACCCCTTTGTTACAATGGAAACAGAGTTTGGTGTCCTTAAGGTGAGTGTGTGTGTGTGTGTTGTGTGGAGGGGTGTTATTGGTTATAAAGTGAAACATTTTCACTGTGTCTGCTATTTTCACCAGTTTATACATGGAATTGTAACCAGATATTTAATGATTAGTTCTTTTTCATTCTGATAAAGGTATCTGCCTCCTCCCTCTGCTCAATGACTTTTTATAACTTGAGCATGTGCAGTGGAGGAACAGGGGAATAAGCAGTCATTAATTGTTTGTGATGTCAGCAGTCCAATGCAAAATGACTTCAATGACTGAGTACTGCAGTCCACAGCCACTACCAAGGAGTCCACCACCAACCCGGGAAAGTGTGATCGTTAGAGTGAGTCAGAGATGACTGTCCTAGTAAGGCAGATGGGGCACATTGGGGTTAATTAAACTGAAAAGGGAGATTAATTTATGATTTAACCACAAACCCTGGATTCTTAAAAGAATCCCCCCCTAAAACAAGCCTTGTCAGTTACTCCTTTCCAAATAGTAGATATGAAGTAATATGAAAAGTCAGACACACCAGTCATGAAAGTGACAAATCTTATTGTGACATTTCGGCACCAAACCGTGTTTTCCTCAGATAAATATCACAACAAAGTGCCCAGTGTTTCAACATTAAAAAGGGTAGAGCAGAGTGTAAGATTGCCATCAAGTGGCTGCCTTAAGGAATACAGGTAAATATTTAAAGGGCATGTCCACCCCCAAACTCAATTTAACCCCATAATGGCCCACGCTGTAGTGTACAAAATCCTTACCTTACATCCCTACTCCCAGCTCCTTATGTGGTTGCCATGCTGTGCCCCTCCAAAGTCCAGGAAGTGTAGTGTAGAAGGTCTGGGGATCTCGTCTTGCGCCGTCTCACTCAACCTCTCCCTCCCTCTCCCTCCTGTTTTTTTCTCCCTCCCCCTATTGTAAATCCCCTGTATATATTATATTATTGATCCCCCAACTGCCGTAACAGAATTCATAGAAAGTCCCCAATAGTTCCTTACCTTCCCTCTATCCTCCGGCGTTCTGAGCAGCCGGCAGCTGCGTCCCTGATTGCTGCCTCTCATCCAATCAGGGACGCGGCTGCCGGTCCCGCCCCCTGCTTGCATTTCCGTGCAAGCAGAGGCCTGGAGACTGCGCGGCGGATAGAGGGAAGTTAGTACATATCGGGGCACTTTTTTAAGAATTTTATTACGGCGGTTGGGGCTGGGGGATCATAATGTATAATATATAAAAAGTTTAAAAAGGGTGGACATGCCCTTTAACCCTCGATGTTGCGTTCGATTCGGTAACCCTCAAATGTACTCGTCAGTAACCCTCAAATGTAGGGTTCGATTTTGGTAACCCTCGAATATAGCGTTAATTTATGTAACCCTTAAATTATTGTTTGGTAACCCTTTGAATTCTGCATTTGGTAGCCCTCAATTGGCCATAACCCTCGAATGTAGCATGTGGAACCTGACAATTCCCCAATAGTGGGGAAAGTTAGTGTTTAAACAAGTTTTGGTGACAGTGACATGTTCCCCAGACCATTTCCCAGGTGCCACATCCATTTACAGTAAGTTACCATTGCTATTCTAATTGTAAAAGAACTTTTCCTCATTGACTTTAAGGGTTAGTTTTCAAACTTCCGAACTTTTACTGAAGTTCGGCCAATCGTCCATCTCTAATCTTTATGTGCAGTATAATATAATGAAGTCATAGATAGTACAAACGTCAGGGTGCCCCTACCATGAAGCAAACTGAAAAATTTGCTCAGGGCGCACCCCTGCACTTAAAAGACGTCAGTTACAAAAAAATCCTCCTTCCTAAAATACCGCATTTCAAAACCAGTCTGCCAATCAGTGTTAAGTCAGCCCTCCAGTCCACCAGTCAGCGTTAGTCACTCACCACACCCCACCTCCACAAGCCACGCCTATGTTTTTCTGGTGAAGCCACGCCCACTTATTGTGCCACAACCCATCTGCAAATGGGCAACACTTTGAAAGTTGTTTTCAGGTGTCAAAAACCCTAAGAACACCCCTGCAACCAGTACCACTGGCTAGGTACTGGGGTCAACGGTCGCAATTAACGACCTAGAAAGTTTCAAGTGGTTACCAGCCGCAGTGCCAGCGTATAGAAAAATTGCAATGGAATCTGTCTGCCATTGGCTACAAACTTTACTGTGTGTACCCAGCTTTATTGTCTTGCTCCCTTTGATGAGAGGGGGTTAGTAAAGCTGGGTACACACACTAGGGATAAAGCCCAGGTACCATTGGAAATCTGATGGGAACGGGGCTGGTAGTTCTTTCCGGAACAAGCGCACAGCCACCAACATTCGGGTCAGCCTCACGGCCGTTCAGGAAAGGCTGAAAATTTCCATCTGCTGCAGTAGTCTCCCTATAGGTTCTCCCTATGCTGTGTATTCACTGTGTTTCACTGATCGTTTGATCTTGCAGATCCTGTCTGTCATCTTTCAAAACTAAAGATAATAAAGATAACCCTGTATCTTTTACTACTGTCACATGTCCATCTTGGATTCCTCCATAACAGTGAGTCTATCTGGGAAAGGCACAAGTGATAAAAGGTTTATAATGTTGTAAATATTGAAGGTCGATAGAGACCTGATGTTTGTCTCTCTGACACTCCAAGATGCCGCAGTAAGTAGACTTCATTTTATGGCCTGATAACGTCTGTAAATAATGAGAAGCACAACAAGATGAACATATCATACAGCACCTGCTCCTTCAAGGAACACGAACTTATGGCTTGGCCAAGGTAGGTGGTAAGGGAACCAAAGATAGAATAATATTATGGTGAGACCACTTGCATCGACTCCTCTCTACAACAAATGAAATGTCATTATTCATGTTGCTATAGTTACAAGTATTGGCGTTTGGGGGCACCTGCTTGTATACACACTAATATACAGCATTTAGCTGGGATTTGTTTGCTTGCATTTCTTTTTGATTGAGGTCCAAGTCTTACTTCTAACGTTTTTGTTGTCAGCCCTCCAGTTCATTAGCCAATGTTAGTCAGCCCTCCAGTTTTTAGCCAGTGTTGTCAGCCCTCCAGTTCAATAGCCAGTGTTAGTCATCCATCCAGTACATTAGCCAATGTTAATCAGCCCTCCAGTTTATTAGCCAGTGTTAGTCATCCCTCCAGTTCATTGCCAATGTTAATCAGCCCTCCAGTTTATTAGCCACTGTTGTCAGCCCTCCAGTTTATTAGCCAGTGTTGTCAGCCCTCCAGTTCATTACCTGTTAGTCAGCCCTTGCTATCATTAGCAAGTGTTAGTCAGCCTTCCAGTTCATTAGCCAGTGTTAGTCAGTCCTTCCTATCATTAGCCAAGTGAGTCAGTCCTCCAGTTCATAAGACAGTGTTAGTCAGCCCTCCAGTTTCATTTGCTAGTGTCCTTCAGTTCATTAGCCATAGCCTCCATTTTTATTAGTCTGTTTCTTAATCACATCATACACTTGAAAATGTCACTGGCAACAATGTAAAATGGGAATGTGGTCTTTAAAATAGGTGTAACCTGAACAAAGTGGGAGTGGCCTTATGAAGTGGGAGTGGCAACTCCCCACAGATTTGTACCTCATTGGCATTTCAAAAAGTTGTAGAAATAACGGTGTATAATATGTAAGGGGATGTATTCACAGTATAAATAATAAGGAGACAGTAATCACTGTATAATGTAAAGGACAGTAATAGCTATTAAAGAATGAGGGACAGTAATCACTTAAGTATAGAGGAGTAATCACTGTATAAAGTATAGAGGGAGAGTAATCACTGTATAAAGTATAGAGGGAGAGTAACGCTGTATAAAGTAAGAGGGACAGTATCGCTGTAAAGTATAGAGGGACAGTAATCGCTGTATAAAGTATAGAGGGACGTAATCGCTGTAATAAGTATAGAGGGACAGTAATCGCTGTATAATATAGAGGGACGTAATTGCTATATAAGTATGAGGGCAGTAATCACTGTATAAAGTATAGAGGGACAGTAATCACTATTAAAGTATAGAGGGGCAGTAATCACTGTATAAGTATAGAGGACAGTAATGCGTATAAAGTATGAGGGCAGTATCGCTATAATAAAGTATGAGGGACAGTCCTATAAAAGTATAGAGGGACAGTAACACTATATAAAGTATAGAGGGACAGTAATCACTATATAAGTATAGAGGGCATATCTGAGAATGGACAGTATCACGTATAAAGTATAGAGGGACAGTAATCCCTGTATAAGTATAGAGGGGCAGTAATCACTATATAAGTATAGAGGGACAGTAATCACTGTATAAAGTATAGAGGGAGAGTAATCACTGTATAAAGTATAGAGGGACAGTAATCACTGTATAAAGTATAGAGGGAGAGTAATCACTGTATACGTAGATAGGGACAGTAATCACTGTATAAAGTATAGAGGGACAGTAATCACTGTATAACGTATAGAGGGACAGTAATCACTGTATAAATATGAGGGACAGTAATCACTGTATAAAGTATAGAGGACAGTAACACTGTATAAAGTATAGAGGGAGAGTAATCACTGTATAAAGTATAGGGGCCAGTAATCGCTGTATAAAGTATAGAGGGAAGTAATCACTGTATAAAGTATAGAGGGGCAGTAATCGCTGTATAAAGTATAGAGGGACAGTAATCACTATATAAAGTATAGAGGGACAGTGATCACTGACATAAAGTATAGAGGGACAGTAATCACCGTATAAAGTATAGAGGGACAGTAATCACTGCATAAAGTATAGAGGGGCAGTAATCACTATATAAAGTATAGAGGGACAGTAATCACTATATAAAGTATAGAGGGACAGTAATCGCTATATAAAGTATAGAGGGACAGTATCACTGTATAAAGTATAGAGGGACAGCAATCACTATATAAAGTATAGAGGGACAGTAATCACTGCATAAATATAGAGGGACAGTAATCGCTGTATAAAGTATAGAGGGACAGTAATCACTATATAAAGTATAGAGGGACAGTACTCACTATATAAGTATAGAGAGACAGTAATCACTATATAAGTATAGGGACAGTAATCACTGTATAAAGTATAGAGGGAGAGTAATCACTGTATAAAGTATAGAGGGACAGTAATCACTGTATAAAGTATAGAGGGACAGTAATCACTATATAAAGTATAGAGGGACAGTAATCACTGTATAAAGTATAGAGGGACAGTAATCACTAAATTATTGAGGGCCAATTGATTTATCTAGTATGGGGCCCTGAAAATTCTGATGGTGGCACTGACTGTTTACGTTGGACATACAGTAAACAGGTCCATTTGTGGAAAAATCCCATCAGATTCAGCCAATCACGTTGCAGACAAACCATCAATCGAACATTTGATTTGTATAATTATCACCTCCCTTCCAAAGTACAGGTAGATGTATTGGGTGAGTGTATATTTAAATGACCTCACTCCAAAGGAACCTTCCCTGTAATATTTTCTATATACATGCTGTGATCTGTGTTATTTGGGGCAAAGGGGAAAAAAAAGTCAGAATAATGACATCATGCTATGACCTCGCACCCAGTAATGTAAATCCATTGTACTGCACAGGTTGTAAATGTCAGTGTGTAGTTTATCATAGTATAGCACTTGGTTTATAGGCGGTGATAGTGATGAACTGATCTACTGAGATCTTTATTACACGGAGGAGAGTATTTAAACATGTACAGTACAGCTGTGACAGTTCCCTATGTAAACAAATCTCCCAGTGTTTACTATGGATTGAACTGTAGGTTACAGTTATAGATCTGGGACCTTGAGGAGAAACGTGCAGGAATATTGAAAACAAGTTTTCGCTCCCCTACCAACTGTCATAGACTAGTATAGAAAAGCTGGGCACACACATGAAAGATCGTTAAAAGAACAGAAACTGCAAGATCCTGTCTGTCATTTTTTTAAAGATCACGTTACTCACAGTCCCAAATGTTCCCCACATGTAAAGCACATGTAAAGCACAGGTAGAACGCAAACAACAGCTGCAGTCACGGAATGCTGGGAGTTGTAGTTTGCAAACATCTGGAGGATGACAGGTTGGGCATCCTTGCTCTAGGGGACCCAGTAATGTTGGGAACTGACCAGTGATTGGACGACATAAACGCGACTGGCGCAACTTACTCGACCGCAAATCCCTTTTGTAAAACTTACTGCACTGCGAGATCCCAGTAAGGTAAGTTGTGCAAAGATATACTTAGGCTTCATCGACATCCTGGACATCCATGGCGCTCCCACGGTCGTAGTATAACATTCCTCCAGGTACCATAAAATTCTGGCATAAGATGGATAATAGTACAGCATTTGAGTACCTCCCTCATTCTGGGGTGGTACCCCGCACTCCCGCAAGACCACCCCAGACTCCCGGACTTGAGGGGAGACTAGAGTCTCCTCCCCAGTCATGCCCCTTTTCGGTGACCACGCCCCTGGAATGCCCCTAACCCACCTCCCATCACCCCTAGAATTCTGGCACTGCCTCCATATGATGTCACACCCTACCCCCACGTGACGTCACACCCCTTTCCCAACCTGCCTGAAATGTCTGGCATGTCCAACCCAAAACTAAAATTTAACCCCACGCTGGCCCCACTGTGTAATGTTAAAATAACCTTATGTTTTGCATCTGCTCCAAATGGTTCTCCAGCAGTGTCTTTCTAAAGTCCAGGAAAGTGAAGGGTAGGAACCGGTCTACGTTGGAAAGGTTTCTGCCTCTTCTCTGTCCTCCCTGAGGACTCAGGCATATGCTGTGGAGCCCTTTTGCACCCTCCATCCAGATCCATAGTCTGTGCACTTTTCGTTTTACATATACCGTAATCCTTTTTCTGTAGTGTAGCCTCCCCCCTCCCAACCAAAACCGCTTACCAGACCGGCATCCTTTGGCTATATCAAGAGCCTGAGATTGGCAGACTCTGAGCCAGTCACAGACTCGGCTTCCGGCAGAGCCGGATTTACACCTCAGGAGCCTGTAGGCCCAAAGAGGCTGGCGCCCCTAAGCCCCACCCCAAACACAGACCACACCCCTTAACCACACCTATTTTCTTTTTGGGGAAGAAAATAGACTATATAGGTGTTGGATTGGTGGGAGGAAATTGACAGCCGCCCCTCCAACCTCAGGCATCCCTAGGTGTGTGCCTAATGGTAAATCTGGCCCTGTCTGCCGGCCAAGCCTCAGTGTAACAATGTCAGGCAAATATCTGCCCTCATGTACACAGCCTAAAGGATTTCATTCACCTTCTGTGCATATGATTACATTAACATTTTCTAAACTATCAGTGAGATTCAATAAAAGTTCTTATTGTTTAAAATGGTGATAATTTTGCCCCAACCAATCAGATGTTATTTAACATTTGAAAGCTAACATCTGATTGGTTGGGGCAAAAGTAGCACCATTTTTAATGTTAAGAACTTTTATTGAATAGCCCTGTATAAGTCAAGAAAAAAATCTGACTTGTCTCTATGTAAGTTGTATTGAGAGTATACATATATCACTACAATGCTATGATATGGGGTCATTATAGATAGGAGGGTTTTTAATTGTTTTTAAACTTGTACATAGAAATTGGTTTGTTTAACCACTCTTATCCACAGCCACATTAAAGAAATGTAAATAATATATATGCCAATAAATCTTCCATTAGATTTTGTATACTTGAGTGCCCTTGATTTTCATTTTTCTCTTTCCTTGTTTGTATTACTGTTATATACTCCCTGGATCCTTTTTCTCTTGGTTACTGGAGGACGGGGTTCAGTACCTCTAACACCAATATATATTTCTGCTATTAATAATTAATTTATACCATGATCGTTAGTTATCTAGCGCCCCTACACTTGTGTATAATTTTATGCCTCGTTGATATGTCGACAAAAATCTATCTAGAAAGTGGTGTTTGTGACTGTCAATGACAGAGACCTTTAATGTAAATCATTAAGCACAAAACTCACCTTGTTAAATACCCAATCAAGTGTTAAAGAGAAATTAAACCCCAACCCCCTTCTTTCCCCCACACCCCCTCTACCTGTGATAGTACCCAGGATACTAAACCTAGTCGTTGAGGTCCTCACCCCTGGGTCTTGGCTCTGGAACCTGGGGAATTGTCTAGGGAACTTCCTTCACACGCGCGATACTTTCGAAATTTGATATTTCTAGAATCTGTCTCTCAATATCATAAAAGGGGTGTTCATTATTACACAAGGGTAATCACGTGGAAACGCTTCTTTGTTGCACATCTCAGAAATAGGGGGTCAAAAATATAAAAAATCTGTCTTACAAGGGAAAGTTCAGTGGAAAAAACCATGTGTATGGCCACCTTAATTTCTACTGTTGGATGGGTCAAACATGCTCACATCTCTACTGAATCAACCCAGGCGCTGGGTCAAGGGAAAGGCCATTTATCCATTTAATGGTCAAAGCTTTTACCAATAATATTTGTATAGATATTTATCTGGCACACAAGGTCCTGATACTGTAAAGTACATACTATGATATGAAATATCCCTTTCCAATCATAGTCTGATCCCATATCACAAAGGAAAATATAAAGTGAGGGAAATAAAAAGAAAACTCCAGACACCAATGTTTGAATTACAATTTTAATTATATATAAATATTATTATTATAAAACTACCTAAACCCCCAATTCTAGCCTATGAATAAAGGTTCGTACACACTTGCAATTGCAGTGCCCAACCTCCGACGCACGATGTTGTACAAACGGGCATTGTAAGGGCGCTCAGTTGGCCAAAACGTCAGTTTGGTCGGGTATTGTTGATGATCCGCCGGGTTGAATTATCAACAATGCTCGAACGAGCCCCCCACACAGTTTCGATACCCTGCCAAACAGTCGCTTGTACATCTTGCATTGTGGGTTGGGCCCGCGATCACAGGTGTGCACGAAGCTTCCTTCCTGACTCCTTGTGGCAGTCGGATTAATCCCTGGATCAACCCACATTACAGTCCATGCAACACTCCAGCACACCGCTGTTGGCTTCTGGCCAGACAAATCCGTAGGTGTGGTCCCCCTGCCCTCCACTCCTAGGGCCAGATAATTCTTATAGCCAAAGAAAGTATAGGGGAGCACACTACAATGGTGAATCCAAAGTTTTTATTGTGAAAACAACAACAACGTTTCGGGACGCCTTGTGGAAGGGACATTGGATTCACCATTGTAGTGTGCTCCCCTATACTTTCTTTTGCTTTAAGAATCAAGCCACATTATGTGGAATATTGTTATTATTGGGGAGATTTCCATGAAATCAGTAATAAATAACCGTCACCATGGAGATTAAACTTACATGGGCTACAATCTTCCCTCTGTTACCAGGTTCCTTGTGCCTGAAAACAATGTACAGATATTGTGGCCTCTCCATATTGTCTCTGAAATAGAAGTGAGTTGTGAGTCATCAGCAGCTCCTTATATAGCCTGGGTATGTGACATCACCGAGTGTCTGTGACATCATCGAGTCTGTGACATCATCAAGTCTCTGGGACATCATTACTGTTTTTATTTCTCTTAAAACAATGTTTCATCACCATTTTCTGTAGGAGGCATTGTAACAAAAGGGCAGTTTAAAGGGGAAGTTTAACAAATCTCTGTACACTTGTGCCCATCTGTATCCACTTTTGTGTGTGTTTGCATTTCCCAGGGGATCATGGGTAAATATAAAATTGCATGGCCTATTAATTTATGATTACGTCCTCTTTTTCATGCACATTCATGCAATTTATTTTCATTGTTTATTTTGCATAGTTTTGAAGATATTTAAATTTTTGTGTGTGATATGGCAGCAGCATCACCAGGTCCCCTGCACTTCCTGCTTCCTGCTCTGAAACTGTCAGTCAATCTGTCCTGTGTCTCCTCCTCCCCTTTGCAGCCCCCCTGGTCCCCCCCACTCATGGACCCCATGGTCCCTCCAGTTGCAGGCCCCCCATGGACCATTATCATACAGCCCCATGTGGCCCCACCCACTCACGGGTGTCTAAGCACAGCCCACTCATGGGTGTCAAGCACCGCCCACTCGTGGGTTTTTAAGCCCCGCCCACTCGTGGGTGTCTGAGCCCCGCCCACTCACGGGTGCCGTGGATTACTCAGAACCCCCTTACCTTCTCTGTCAGGACTTCACACAGCAGAAAGGAAGAGCAGGGCCGCCTCGCTAATGAGTGCAACAGCAAAACAAGTTAAACGTCGGGAGACTCCGGACTCCGAAGAGAAGACCGAAGTCGGTCTGACTCCGCCTCCAGGCTCCATCCCGAACCGAAGTTCCATCCTCAACGTTGCGTGCGCTGCGTAGTGACGTCAGCGCTGAAAGAGCGCGAGTTCAGCCCACGCACAGACCATCCCAGCAGGACAGGCTGCTGGGAGCTGCACTGCGCCTTGGTCTGCCCTTGTTGTGTCCGACCGTCAGTCACCGTCAGTGACACAGGACACAGGCCGCTGCCCAGCAGTGAGGCAGCAGGCCAGCCAAAATAAAAAGCCAGAAACCAGAGAAAAAGAAAGCAAAAGAGAAAAGAAGATAAAAAAAGAGATAGAAAAAAGATAAGAGACAGATAGAAGAAGAGAAGAAGAAGATAGACAGATAGATATTATAGATAGCGAGATAGATAGATAATAGATAGATATAATAGATATGATAGTAAGATAGATAGATAGATGAAAGATGATTAGATTAGATGATAGATAGATAGATGATAAGAATAGATAGATAGATAGATAGTAGAGATAGATAGATAGATAGATGATAGATAGATAGAGATAGATAGACGATAGATAGACAGATGCTGATAGATCGAGAGATAGATAGATAGATAGATAAGAGAGAAGGATAGATGATAGAAGAAAAGAGATAAATAGATAGATAGATACATAGATAAGAGATAGATAGATCATAAATAGATGATATGATGATAGATAGATAGAACAGATGAGATCTTTTGGCCAAAACCTTTATTCCACAGAGTAGTGGTTGATCTGGGGTGGGAATGGGGATACTATTCTAGAGGGTGGGTCCTTCAATGTATTGTAAATAAATGGAGGAATGATATGTAAATAAATGATAATGACACAAGTTAAATCAACGTGTATAAAGCCCCTCCCACTTCTGGAAAGCCACATCCCACTTCCAGACAAAGCACACCACCCACTTTCAATTATAAAACCACACCCCTTCCGGCGGAGAGGGGGCGGCATTTGGAATTTTGTGTCAGGTGGCAAAAAGTCTAGAGACGGCCCTGAGGAAGAGGAACTTCCTGTCTCCCTCACACACTGAGGGAGTCTGAGGCTGTGCTCGCCGGCGGCACTATGCAGGAGAAGCCTTAGGAATGTTACATGTCAGCTTCCCACCCATAAACTTTCTGGCCAGTCATTTCTTTATATCTTGGGCTGTGGAGCACGTAGAGAGGTGGTTGTGGCTGTTTTTAAAGGTAGGAAACTGGCCTTTCATTCAACTTAACTTGTTGGAGTTCCCCTTTAAGTGTAAATGGAAGCTGTATCTTTAACTAACCATCTACCCTTTTTTTTCAGGTCCCTTCAGAGCCTACCTGTGCCCCAGTAAAGTTCAGGACATCTTGGATCATGTATGTAGTCAGATAAGCTCCGCCCCCCGAGACTTCCTGCATCTCTTTGCAGACTGTGTCCAAACATCCATGGTCAGTTGACTCCATGCGCCAAGTGTGACATTGCGGTGCAAGCAACGTGACGTCAACGTGCCACACAGTTTCAAGCACAAGCAGCGTGATGACACCACACGCGCACAACTCCGTGCATGCGCTGACGTCACGCTCGCGTGTGCCTTGAACTGAACATGGATATTTGAACACAGTCTGCAAGGGGAACGTTGACCTTAGACTATTGCTCTCATTAAATCAGATCCTCACATATGGCCCAGTCCTTACAGTAAAAAGATTCATATTATTAGCTGTTCTATACATGCTGATCTGATCTGAATTGTCTGGAGCAAAAGAAAGTCAAAGTAAAAAAAGTCAGAATAATGACATCATGCTATGACCTCGCACCCAGTAATGTAAATCCATTGTACTGCACAGGTTGTAAATGTCAGTGTGTAGTTTATCATAGTATAGCACTTGTGTTATAGGCGGTGGATAGTGATAACTGATCTACTGAGATCTTTATTACACGGAGGAGAGTTTTAAACATGTACAGTACAGCTGTGACAGTTCCCTATGTAAACAAATCTCCCAGTGTTTACTATGGATTGAACTGTAGGTTACAGTTATAGAATCGGGACCTTGAGGAGAAACGTGCAGGAATATTGAAAACAAGTTTTCGCCTCCCTAATAACCGTCCATTGGATTAAACATTTACGTTTATTGTCTCTTGAGAACAAGAGGCTTAATACGAGAGGAATAAATACACTTCACTAAACACTTGTTTTCAAATAGTAATGGGTAATCTGAGAGTATTATAAAATCAAGAACTTTAAAGGAGAATTAAAGGGAAAATACTCCCCCCCCCAGGTGTAATGGATCCTGTTTTCAATTCATTACTGACGTTTTTCATAAATCTGCAGATCAAACGGATATTCGAATTTCAAAAATTTTAAATTTAAAAAATTCCATTTGAAATGAAAATGACATTAGAAAAAGGTAAAATTCATAGAAATACTATACAATGCTTGAAATTCGCAATCGGAAATTCAAAATAATTTCAATTCAATGGGTGCTTTAGGATTTTCAGAACTTGAGGTTATTAATTTAAAGAGGAACTGGTTTGCAGCCCCCCTGGTCCCTCCCATCATGGACCCCCATGGTCCCTTCAGTTGCAGGCCCCCCTTGGCCCATTCCCTTACAGCAACAGGTGCGTGGCCCCGCCCACTCGCGGGTGCCTAAGCCCCACACGCTCACGGTGCTGTGGACACTCTGAACCCCCCCCAACCCCCCCCAAAACTCTTGTGGAAACAGCCTTTTCAGGCACAGGATAACTCTGCCTGAAAAGGCTGTTTTCAATAGTGAGAGAGAAGTGCTGTAGATTCCTTACCTTCTCGCAGCTGCAGGTCCTTCAAACAGCAGAACGGGGAGGGGCTTCCTGTCTCCCTCGCACACTGAGGAGTCTGAGGCTGTGCTTGCCGGCGGCACTGTGCAGGAGAAGCTTAGGAATGTCACATGTCAGCCTCCCACCCATAACTTTCTGGTCAGTCATTTCTTAATATCTTGGGCTGTGGAGCACATAGAGAGGTGGTTGATGGCTCGTTTTAAATGTAGTAAACTGGCCTTTCATTTAAACTCAACTTGTTTGGAGACCACAGTTCCCCTTTAAGTTATTATTGATGTCAGAACAAAATTCGCCAGTTTCATTCATCTCTACTCCTCACCCATGGGGTTACATTAGAACCCTAACATACTTGCCTGTTCCAGCTCTGCCCCTAGCCACTAAAACATCTACCACTGAAGCCCTGACCACACTATGCCATTGGGCCTATCTATTGTAGCTGCAGTAAACAACATGGTACCAGTCATCTAAACTAGGCTTTCACATGCTGAGATGAAGGAGCACCTACAAGCCCCACATTCACCATTTCCTACGATCACTCCCTCTGTTGATGCTCTACGCTCTCCTTCACCTACTCTTCAATCGTCTCTCAACCTATTTAAATGCGTCTGGGGTCACATTCTTTGTAGGAACAGAACATCTTAAAAGTCTTTTTGCAAACAAATTCACGGAAACTACTTATGTATGTCCAGGCCTAAGGTAAAAACACCTGGTTTTTCACAGAACGAACATTTCCCTCACACCCACAGACAGTCATAAGTCACTGAGAGTAAGATGAGCTTTGAGCAGCCTGGATCCCTCTAGGCCAATTCTCTCGGTTTACATAGCATCTCAGAAAATCTACTCAGCATTTAATACTTTTGACTTTCCCAAGAATGTTGCCTTAGGTGTCGGAGAAACACAATTTCACTTTCCTGTTAACCTGCCCCATCTTGTCAGGTGTCCTTGTCTTTCCTTGGCTGGGTTTGTGTTCCTTGAAGGAAAGTTTGACATATTTTATTTCCTTTATTTCCATGCAGGTCTAGGCAATGAATAAAATTATATGGAACCCTTGAAACAACCCCAACATCAAATATAATAATTAGAAAATTCTACAGATCTCTTTCTAAATCATACATTTAAAAACTTCAGAGGATGTGCAATCGTTGCAAGGGGATCTAGATAGATTATCACATTGGGCTGCTAAGTGGCAGATGAAATTCAATGTTGATAAATGTAAGGTGTGATGCATTTTGTCCTTAAATATCCTTGTGCTGCTTATACTATAAATGGCTCTGTGTTAAGTGAATCCCTGTTGGAAAGGGATCTTGGAGTTTTGGTGGATAACAAACTTAAAGGTAGCAAGCAGTGCCAGGTGGCAACAGCCAGAGCCAGATGGTATTGTCTTGTTAAAGAGAGGTATGGATCAAAGGAGGAAAATGTAATTCTCCCTCTTTACAAAGCATTGGTAAGGCCTCATTGGAATAGCAGTGCAATTTTGAAATCTGTGAACAAAAAGGACATCTCTGAAATGTAAAGGGTTCAGAAAAGAGCAACTAATAAAAAGGGGATTGGGGGAGGGAGCTTGAATATGACAGACTGGAAAAGTTACAATTATTACGCTGGAGAAAAGACGCTGTGTGGGGTATGTACTGTGTATAAATACATAACGGGCCATACAATAAACTATCTGGGGCATTGTTCACCAATAGAACATGTCAGAGGACACGAGAAAAAAGGTTTATGCTTTCACTGTGAGAACGGTAAAGCTATGGAACTGTCTTCCAGTGGACGTTGTTATGGCAGGTTCATTGGTCAGTTTAATAAAAAGCTGGATGAGTTTCTACAAACAAGGAATGTTACAAGTTACTGGTATTGATACATAAAGTAGAGATGGGAAGGGTTTGTCACTGTGAGAACGAAAGTAAAGCTATGACTGTCTTCCAGTGGACGTTGTTATGGCAGGTTCATTGGTCATTTATAAAAAGCTGGATGAGTTTCTGCAAAAAGGAATGTTACAAGTTACTGGTATTGATACATAAAGTAGAGTTGATCCAGGGAAATTTCCAATTGCCACTTGGAGTCAGGAAGGAATTTCTTTCCCCTTTCATAAATTTGGTGTTTTTTTTTGCCTTCCTCTGGATCAACAGTTAGGCAGGAGATGATGATATTGCTAGATGGGTTGGACTGGATGGACATATACCTTTATGTCTTTATTCAACATCAAATACTATACTATACTACATTTTACATAATACACAGTATTTGAATATTCCTAGATTAATAATGAAATCTATAAAATACAAATCGTCTCATCCCAAGAGTGGATCTGTACTGTTCATGGTTAATCAATCCCAGAACCCTTTGCAACCTTTTAATTAACCCCGGGGGTTGTGAACCCCAACTCCGGTTGACACACACTAGTCCCAGCTTCAAACAAACCCAGTTTTGAGGTGAAAATGAAAATGGAATCATGTTATTGAAAATTACGCTTCGGAAAGTTGAAGATCAATGTCAAAATTCAATGTTGAAAATTCTAAAATTCCTGTCATTGATTTCAATTGGATTTGAATTTGGTCAAAACCTTCCATGGAACCACTGATGGAACAAAACTCAAAGCCAGACAAAAAAGCCAACAACAGTTGTTGAGATACCGTATATACTCGAGTATAAACCAACCCGAGTATAAACCGAGGTACCCAATTTCACCTAAAATCAATAAAAGTTTTTGACTCGAGTATAAACCGTAGGTAGAAACTTGGCATTCAGATGTTTGGAAACTACAACTCCCACTAATAAAGCAGCTGGAGTTGTAGTTTCCAAACATCTTGAATGCCACCCTCACTGGCATTCAGTTGTTTTGGAAACTACAACTCCCAGCACTTTATTACAGGGAGTTGTAGGTTTCCAAACATCTTGAATGCCAAGTGAGGGTGCATTGCATTAAGATGTTTGGAAACTACAACTCCCAGATGCTTTATTAGCTGGGAGTTGTAGTTTCCAAACATCTTGAATGCCACCACTACACTTGGCATTCAAGATGTTGGAAACTACAACTCCCAGCTAATAAAGCATGCTGGGAGTTGTAGTTTCCAAAACATCTGAATGCACCCTACCTCAAACCCGTTAAGTTTGTACCGTAAGCTTGTACCTCTCTTCATCCAGGATCTGTGGGCTCTCCTCCATCCAAGGGCTTCTGGGACTGTGTGCTGGTAAGTTCCTCTCCATTCCGGCAGCACGCGTCCTCTCCATTCCGGCAGCAGCGTCCTCTCCATTCCGGCAGCCGCACGTCAGTCCATGTACTGGCGCCCGGCTGACGTCACTATTGGCGCCGGCTTGGCGCCGGCTGTGACGTCGGCCGCACGCCAGTACATGGACATGGACTTGCGGCTGCCGGAATGGAGAGGACGCTGCTGCCAGAATGGAGAGGACGCTGATCTTCAAAGGTGAGTGATGATCATCGAGTATAAACCAGTCCGAGTTTTCAGGCTGATTTTTCAGCCTGAAAAACTCGGTTTATACTCGAGTATATACGGTACCTTGAAACGTTTTCATGTAAAAGTTTTTTTAAGACATAAACACATTCACACAAATAGAATTTATATCGTTTTTCATCATTATACCACATTTCCCAAATGTAGTGTTTGCTTGAGGTAAGGATCCTCATTGTGTTGTAAAGAAAATGTCACAAAAACCAATCTAGATCCTTATGGGATCCTGTGTGATCCTAAATGTTGGTTGGTAGGGGTCATTATAAATATCTAATTGATCCATGTATCAAGTGTACAGTTTGGGTGAATCATGTTTGGTTTGATACAAACTACTCAGTTATGTGGCTATTTCTAGAAGGGTTTGAATGACGGCAAAACGCAGGAAAGGATAAAGTCATTCCCCAGTCATAAGACTTGTGATTTGTCCACCCTTAAAGGGCAAGTCCACCCAAAAATGAAAACTTACTACAGGTAAATCATACCCCCAAACCCTAAACTGTAATAGTTTGAAATGTGAAATATATAAGTCTAACCTGAAATCCTGCACAGGTCTGTTTACCTTTTCAACTTCCATAACTGACAGTACTAACTGG
Source organism: Hymenochirus boettgeri (assembly GCA_019447015.1). Taxonomy (NCBI): domain Eukaryota; kingdom Metazoa; phylum Chordata; class Amphibia; order Anura; family Pipidae; genus Hymenochirus; species Hymenochirus boettgeri. The sequence continues at coordinate 17,252,553 of CM033475.1, forward strand.
AAGAACCAGGATTTGACAGTGACATCACAGCCAATGACTGAATGTTAATCCCCTAGCTTCCTTTCTGAGCATGCCCAGGCTCAGTACGGTTTCTAAATTGCTCAGTTTCCATGAGGCATCCAGAACACAGCAGGCATCAGTAATGAATTCATAGGACAAATTATGATATATCAACATATTTAAAGAGGCCATTCCTTCTAAAAGATGTTCTTATGAGGGTGGAGTTGTCTTAACTGTTTTGTGAGATGAAAAACTATGCGTGACAGTTTCCTAGAGCAACAGGTTTGGTGCACAGTACATGAAAGTAGATCTAAGCTAACTACAAAAAAATTAGACGAAGTGTGAAAACGTGCTATATGTAAATGAAAGCACAGCAAAAAGTTGGACAAAAAATGTTAATAGTGTGTCCTTTACATTGCACAGAGTTTATATTGGAATGTCAGGAGTTATCATTAGTGTATGATAATCCTGTGAAGATTGAGTGTCCAGTGTTGCTTATAACAGGATTTAGAGGCCCTGGTTAGAGGAGAGAGAAGGGGAGATGGAATTGGGAAGTGTTTATCTAACCCCCTTTATGGTTTATTTTAATGGTTTTGCTGAACTTGGCCCAGAGCTGCTATTTCACATTCCCGATTGTTACACTTTACTCAAAACCGTCGGCACCAGATCCATCCAAAAGCTTACTCACAACTTCCATGGCCAAAGCCAAACACAGGTTTCCAGGGAACGTTTATTAAACAGCTAAATAAGGAATCTGCCTCGTGGTTCCAGTTTCTGGGATCTTGACATTATAAATAAATATCCAATGATGTCACACAGCCTGGAACACACTTTATTGTTCTACCCTGGAAGTCCCTCAGTGATGACATAAAAGTTTAGATAGAACTGTGTTCTCCAAACAGGTTAAAGGTTAAATAAAAGTCTTCCGTTGTACCTTTAAAATAAAACCTGGATCTAATGATAAATGTTGTGAGAAATCAAATTACTGTAAAAGTTTAGCAATAGAAATTCTTGCTTTCAGCAGCTTAAAGCCACATTAATAAGCCCCCTTTGAACTTTCAACTTTTTAAGAAAAAAAAGGCTGTGCAGGTACTTCCTGTCATTCCTAGCATTATGTGAGCATTCTCTGCCCCTGGGGACAGGGAAGCAGCATTGGGTCAGGTGATGTCACTCAAGCTACTAGAATCAGGAAATTTGAACATTATCCGCAATATCATTTTTACAGGCTGCAGCCACAGATGTGATCCAGGGCTCAATTATAGGAAAGACAGCAGGCTTTTATTTAAAGGACAACTCCACCCTCATAAGAACATCTTTTAGAAAGAACGGCCTCTTTAAAATATGTTGATATATCATAGTTTGTCCTATGAATTCATTACTGTATGCCTGCTATGCTTCTGGATGCCTCATGGAAACTGAGCAGTTTATAAACCTGTACTGAGCCTGTACTGAGCCTGGGCATGCTCAGAAGAGGCAGATAGGGGATTAACATTCAGTCATTGGCTGTGATGTCAACTGTCAAATCCATAACTGACAGTTACTAACTGGTAGAACCAGGAAGCAGAAACAGGGGAAACAGGACATTGTGCAGGATTTCAGGTTAGACTTTTATCATTCAGATTTCAAACTATTACCGTTTAGGGTTTTGGGGGGTGATTTACCTGTATGTAAGTTTTCGTTTTAGGGCTGGACTTGCCCTTTAACTCTAAATTGTTCAGAGACCACAGTAGTCCTTTAAGGACAGGGCAGGTGGGCATTAAACAACCCACAACTTAAACAACTTTACAATTCGAGTTAAGATACCTTTAATTACATGTCCATTTAAAGTGAATAGACACATGTTCAGAAATTCAAAGACAACTTGGGAATGATTTTCATTTCTGTATCTACAAGATTGCAGCCTCTTCCATGTGTCCCACACATTCAGACCCTAAGGCATCTAGCTCAACAACTGTGGTAGGAGATAGTGTCCAAATGGAAAGAAGAAATAGAAAAAGCAGAAAGTAACTTTTTCAAATTCATTTTTTTTGGCAAATTAATGACAATGTGAGAGATCTATCCTAATTCTGTACAGATGGGCAATTGTTTTTATCCAGCTGTTTATCCAACGAGTGTGTGATCTCTGTATTAAACCTGGTATGGTTTAGATGATAACATAGGGATTACTCTAATGGATATCGGTCAAATAATGACATGTGTGTTTGGTTGATGCTTTAAAGGAAAATAACAGCTGTGACCTTTATGTACCTAAATAAGATGTTTGTAAATATGTTTCTATTTCCAGACCAAGCAAATGGTTATGATGAATGAAGAGGGAGGTTCTGAATTTGATAAATAAAATAAACCTACGTAAAGGAGGGAAAACAAACCAGTAATTGTTCATTTGATGGAGTGTACGATACCCTTGACCGCCTTAACTGACCCCCATAGCAGACGTTCTCTCTGACACATTGAAACAGTAAAATATTAATATTCAATAAAATGTATTTGAAAGGGAACTTAAAGGGTATCTCCAACCCCCCCAAAGAATTTTTTGTATGTGGTAGGGAATCCCCCAGAACCTTGATCTGTAAAAATCAGACCCAAAATCGGTCATGGCCCCTCAGAAGGGGCTGAACTGGGAGCCACATCTGTGATTTTATGAGACTCGGCTAATCACTGGCACGGCTGCTGGTCCTGCCCCATCTGCTGTTCCATGAAGAAGAACAGCAGCCAGTCCTCCAATTTACCAGCCAGTGTAAAGTTAGCCCTCCAGTCCACCAGCCAGTGTTAACTCCATACCCACCTCCATAAACCATAGCCTCCTCCACAAGCCACACCCACTTTCCCAGTGAAGCCATGCCCACTTTACCACACTGGCACTCTGCCCCCTTCTGCTTATAGGCACCATTGAAAAGTTGTTTCCCCACAACCATAAAGGCATACTGATAGGTTGCGTGTGTGATAGTGATTATATTGTAAGCTCTTCAGGGCAGGGACAGATATGTTCTCCCTGTACTGTGTTTATCCCCTTACCATTTTTTTTTCTTATTTGGGGAATTAGCTAGATAAACAATGCACCAACATGAGACTAGATAGCTAGATAAAGATCCCAAGACTAGATAGCCTAGGATAAAAACAAAACAATGAGACTAGAAGCTAGCAAAAGGATCAAGATTAAAGACTAGTAGCTAATAAAATATTGAGGAGACTATATAGCTAGATAACAAATGAGGACTAGATTAGGGCGATAAAAACGATGAGACTTAGATATCTATCCAACCCCGCTAGGCAAAGATAAAGACTAGATAGCTAGATAAACAATGAGGACTATTACTAGCTAGGCAATGTGATCTAAGACTAGATAGCTAGGATAAACACGATAAGGCTAGATGGTGATAACAATGAGACTGTCAAAGATAGCTAGAGTAAACCTATAGCCACACACCAAAATAGCCTAGATAAACAATGAGAATTGGATAGCTAGAATAAACAATGTGCAGACTAGATAGCGTCTATAGAGAGCTACAACAGTGAGACTATAAAGCTAGAATAAACGATGCTTTGAGGACTATATAGGCTAGCAAACAATGAGACAGATAGCTGATCCCACAGTGCGGTCAAACTATATAGGCTAGCTAAACGATGATGAGACTATTATAGCTAGATTAATAAACGATGAGAGAATAGATAGCTAGATAACGCTGACGACTGCTAGCTCAGATAACCGATTCGACTAGCTAGCTAGATAAACGCTGATGAGACTAGGATAGCTAGGCCAAGAAAGACTGTAGATAGACTAGATTAACCTTATGCGACAAGAGCTCAGCTCAAAAACAATGAGACAAGATAGCTTAGAACACGATGATGAGGACCCAGATCGCTAGGCACCAGATAAGCCTAGATCAGTAGCTAACCCATGCGCTGAGCCAAGATCGCTAGGCAACGCTAAGACTTAGATCGTCGGATCCAACGCTGCGGCCTCGCTAGGGCTCGGCAACGCTTACAGACTAGCTAGCTAGATTAAACTATGCAACACAACCCCCCGAGCTATCGCTCAGCTTCAACCCTGAGACTAGATAGCTAGAGAAACGGCTTGCGACTGAGGGGGGCCTAGCATCGCTAGGCAACGCTCCGCCTTAGGATCGCTAGATAAACAATGAGACATCTAGCTGGCAAATGGATCCGCCTCGCTCAGCTCGATAACACGATAAGGCTAGCGGCTGCTTACACAAGGCGACTAGCTCGCTAGATAAACCATGCGCCTCTGATCAGCTCGATAACCCACTGCGACTAGAAGTCGTAAAAAATAACCCGCTGAGCCTAGGACCCGCTAGGGCAAAGATAAGGGACTCGCTCGCGAGCTCCCACTTTGGAGGACTATATAGCTGATCAACCCTGGACCTCGCTCGCTAGAGTAACCCGCTTGCGCCTCAGCTAGCTCGGCAACGATCCGACTTCTCGATAGTAGAAACCGATGAGGGGGGATCTAGACATCGCTAGGCCCCGCTAAGGCTCGGATAGCTCGACAGCCCCAAATGAGACTCTATAGCAGGCATGATAAGACTAGATAAGCTTAGATAAACGATGATGGGACTAGATAGCTAGGCAAGATAACACTAGAGAGCTAGATAAACGATAAGGCTAGATGGCCTTGATTAACAATGAGGACTAGAGAGCTAGATAAAAACGATAATTACTAGATGGGCCCTAAGCAATGCTAAAGGGGGACTAGATAGGCTAGATAAACGATGAGGACTAGATAGCTAGGGCAATGATAAACACTAGATAGCTAGATAGAATGATGAGACTAGATGGCTAGTGCAATTTGTTAAAAAGGGAATAGATAGGCAAGGCTAGATAAACATGGGACTACATAGCTAGGCAATGATAACCACTAGATAGGCATAAACAATTATGCACATTCAGCCACAGAAATTACAATAACGTATATAAAAAGCTTGTGAATTCTCATTCATCCAGTCATGGTATTTATCTGTTGTATTCAATTAGACAAATCCTATTGCTTTTATATACATATCTGTTGTATTCAATTAGATCAACTAGACTTGAAAATTGTAGTTCTTGAAGAGTTTCGCTAGTCACGACTGGCTGTTTTCAATTCATGATATCTTTTTCTTCTAATTGGAAACGGTCCAGTCTGGATATGACTAGCGGAAACGATCTTCAAGAACTACCAATTATCAAGTTCAAGCTAGTCTAATTGAATCACACAGGGGATAATATATATCAAAAAGCAAAAAGGATTGTTTCATACAGATATCAGAGAAAAAATGGGGAAGGACAGAAGGGACTGTAAGGCTCCAAGAGTCTTTGATTCTTATCGCATTTGCATCTTTTTTCAAAGATCTGAGAAGAAGCGGAATCATACGAAGCACTTTAAGGCAAGATCAAACAACATAGATATGGACACTTGACATCCCACATGCCCACTCTTGTACTCTCTCCATCCTCTGTCGATTAAGTCCTGGTAATCTTGCACAGTAGGGAATGGGCCCACATGCCTGGAGGGAGAGAGAGGAACGAGAAGAGGCTGGTAAACAAACTGTTAACAACTTTAATCAAACACCACTATATCATTATTTATATATATGTATATATATATATAATACTTAATAAATACAAAATACACACCTTATATTAGCATTAAGTGTGGCCGTTGGTTGGCACAGTGGGAAATTACTTTTGTGATTGTGTGGAGTAAAGTGGAATATAAAAGTCTACATACCTTGGAACAATCTTTATAATATCATCGTGTAATCAGGCCTATAGGGCACTTTCTGTCCTAAACTGTCGAATGGACAAATGGAGTTAATTAAAGGACAACTACAATTGTAAAAAATTTAAAATGACTCGGGGCAGGGAGGTGGATGAATTATTCCTACTCCACAATATGTTTTGTTTTGAGGAGCTCCAGCCACATACAGTTTTTCATCTTGCCAGGCCATCGTGCCCTGGGCCTTCTGTTAAGATACGTGGTTGCAAAAGTATTCGGATACCCCCCTGAGTGTTTCCACATTTTGTCACATTACTGACACACACATGAATCATTTATTGGAATTCCAATGTGAAGACCAATAACAACGTGTGTAACACGTGAGAAGGGAAACGCAAAATGCATACATGATTCCAAACATTTTTTAACAAACAATGAACTGCAAGTGGGTTGTGCGTAAATTATCAACCCCCTTTGGTCTGGTGCAGTCAGTTGACCATAAGCCATTGCCTGATGAGGCTAATGCTAAATAGAGTGCCCCTGTGTGTATCTACATGTCAGTCTAGCAATACAGCTGCTTGTGACGCCCTCAGAGGTTGCTAGAGAATTTGGGAAGCAACAACAACCTGAAGTCCAAGAACACCCAGACAAGGTAGGGAGAAAGGTTATTGAAGAAATTTAAGCAGGATTAGGCTACAAAAGATTTCCAAAGCCTTGACATCACCACGGTAGACTTGTACAAACAATCATTCAGAAATGAGAGGAGTATGGCATCCTTCTCCTAAACTATTTCAAAACCATCCGGGGTGATGGACCTAGCACTTAGGTCTTTTCCTGGCCACTGGAGGGGAGGAGAAGGGTGAGTTTTCCTTTAATTATGCACACAACATTAGAACGCATTTCTAAAATATATCCTGTCGATGCTGTTTTATAAGAAATAAAATGTACTGTAGATGAATGCCCCCCTTTAAGGGGAAACTATGGTATAATACCAATCATAGCCCCAATATTTTAGACCACAGTTCGGATTAACCAGGTCGTCGCTAAAGGCTGAAGGCCACATTCGCTTGGTCCGCCGTGGTCTGTCATGTCCCAGGGGATTTGTGTGTAAAAAATGCACCTTAACAAAAAATGCATGACCTATTGATTTGGTCCGACGATCCAATTTTTTTCATGCTCCATAGACTTGTATTAAGTAGATTTTGAAAGGAACGGCACTAAAAAATGCATGACGCACATAGTGGGGCCTACTTTGGCATCATCTTACCTATAAACAAATACGTGTGTAAGCGATAGGCGATAGTAAAATGGGCATACTTAATTGCTCCAGAGATTGTCTACCTTACCAAAATTCCATGAACGCCAGACTCTTAATTTATCAGAGAGAGGGCCCTCGCATATGTTGGGAGGCATTGTGTTCTGAACTAACCACTCTAGGTAGAAATCAATAATTGAGCCCAGTGGTTTTTTGAACTTAAACAGTATGTTATTATTCTTATCAACAGAACAATATTAATAAGTCATTGCAATTAGCACAATGAAGTGTTGACATAGATGGCAGCAGATTCACATAAATAACTCACAAAGCCGGGAGGTAATCAGAAAAAACACTGATAAATAAACAATCAGCCTTGTAAATTGCCCCACCCCAGCTCTCATGTCCTGTGAGTGGAATCTTCCACCCCATGTCTGGCACAATGTCCGCTATTATGTGGGTGTATAACCTAGGATTTTATCCTTACAAATCTCCTTGTTAGAGACTCAAGGCTGCTCACTACCTCACTCTATCTTTCACCTCCTGGAGGTATCGTTTAACAAATATCATCTCACATCTAACCATGCCTACCTGTTATTAAGTGTCCCAGACTCGTCCCCTCTCCTCTAGGGAACCCAGGAAGTCAGAAAGAGGCTGAGTAGCACATGATTTCTCCACCCTTTATATTTTATTAAACAGTAAAGGGACCGATACCGACCAAACGGATATTTTCCCATCTTCCCGAATGGACCACATTGCAGGCATACGTCGGCACTGCAGTTGGCGGTTTCAGGCCCTCACGTTCCCAAACGACCGGGATTTACCCTTATCGTTGTAGTAATGGTATGGTCCATTTAAGATGTTTTTCCGATTGTGTATATCTAGAGAATAGGGGCAGATCAGCAAAAATGGTACGTTGGTTGGGAAGTGATCCAAATTTCTAGTTGTACATATCATTTAAAGCTGAGAAACCACTAGTCCGACAGCCACGTACTAGCCTGCCAATATCAGATGTGCATGGCGATCAGGACAAAAAATGTGCGATCGCCTGTTTGCTCTCCGAAAATTGATTCTCAAACATGATAGGGCCAACAGTAAATTTTCCGTTTGGTGTAAATGCTTTTTTTTTAACGAGCACCGAAATCGCGTGATTATGGGTGCTTGCATGAATTTGGGACATACGTTTGCGATACACAATGCGTATCACTTTTAGTGCAAGTCGAATGCAATTTCGTATCTCAAGAGAGAAATCGCAAAAATGCAAGGATATAAAATGTAAATTGCGCACGCAATTGAGGTGATTGCCGTGAGCTCTTCCCGGTGTGATTGTAGTGTGTCCGTGCCCTAATGTGCCCCTGGGAGTCTCACTGCCCAGTAGCACCCATTAGGTGAGAATGAATGGACCCTACAAGACATGGAATGTTATAGGACCCTATGCTATGATTGGGAACAGCTGTGTCAGTTACAGGGAAGTTCACATGTTTTTGGCCCAGAGGTCAGTGGCTCCCCATAGTCCGTGATGACGATTGGTTACATGGGACAGTGTGAGGATATTCACTCTGTTCAACTTAAACCCTCTTACCGTGCGGACAAGTACCGAATCGCTCTTACAATACCAGCACCGATTCCCTTCTCCCCACCCCGAAATATCCATTATAACTCAGAGCTCCCCCGCCGGCAGACGCCCATCGTGATCTTCGCCAGTGACCTCTTAACCACAGTCACTCGAACGAGCTGCCCGCGTTCACGGTCACGGTCCTAGGCTCGCGGCAGAAATGTCCCTTCACAAGCCTAGACTGCTTGCCTCTAGTGGACAGTTGGAAAAGTGCAGTCCAAAGTCAATTGTGGTTGGCAGAGACCAAAGTTCCCGCACCCCCCCCCAACCCACCCCATTTTGTTTTTCAAAACAACAAAAAATCCCCCCCCACACCCCCCCCCCCCCCCCCCAATAATGGGCCGACCAACTGACTGACATTTTAAGTGTTTTTGAATTGAGGGGGGGTAGGTAGAGGATAATGGTCGGAGTTATTGTGATAGCCGGGGGACTTATTCTTTATTTTTTCTAGTATTCTTTTGTTTACTCTAGTCGAGGCTGACTTATTCTTCTTTTTATCTATCTTTTTCGTTCGCTTCATTTTCTTCCTGATTTTTTTTTCTTTTTTTTTCCTTGTTTCTCTACTTTTTTCTTATCCTTGTCTTCTCTTTTTCTTTTGGTCTAGTTTTCTAATTTTTCTTCTCTTTATTTTCTTCTTTTTTTTTTTTTTTCCTTCTTTTTTTCTCATTTTTCTCTCTAGTGTTTATTCTTTATTTTTCTATTTCTTCTTTTTTTTCTTTTTTTCTTCTTCTCTTCTTTTCTCTTATTCTTTTCTCTTCCTCTGCTGCCATTTCTCTCTTCTCTATCTCTTCTTGTCCTTCAGTTTTCCTTAGTCTTTTTCTTCCTTTCCTCTTCTTCTCGTCTCTCCCGTTTCTCTTTTCTTTTTTTTCTAAGTTTTTTCTGTTTCTTCTCTTTTTTTTCTTTTTTTTTTATTTTTTTTCTCTTTTTCTTCTATCTTCTCTTCTTTTCCTTTTTTTTTATTCTTTTTTTATATTCTTTTTTTCTTTTTCTTCTCTCTTCTTTATCCTTCTTCTAGTTTATTCTTCTTGCTTTTCTTTTTCTATTTTTCTTTTCTCCTGTTTTTGTTTTCTTTTCTTTTTGTTTTCTTCTTTCTTCTTCTTGTCTCTTTTCTATCGAAATTTTGTATGGTTTCTTCTGTGTGATAGGGTTGACGGTCGTCAGGAGGAAGGATCACACCATGTGTTCGCAGATAGCTTTAAAGCCGGGTACACACCAAAGCGATGCTTATTCCTCTGTCAACGGGTTGGACCAGAACTGAATCCGTTCGCCCATGCGTCTGATTCGGACAAACGAACGTCTTGGTCAAATCCCATGCAATTATTTTGGCAGATGACCGATACTCGAGATTGGGTAGGAACACTACCAATATGCTAAAGGTAGGTTCAGGAAGCATAGATATGGCCCAGTGGCGTAACCACGGGGGTGCCCAGACGGCAGGAGGGCTTGCCACAAGCCCACAACCTCCTCCGTGTGTAAACAGATGATCGGGGTGTGATGAAGGAAACATAGGAGCCACGTATACCTGGAAATTTCGGATCAGCCTGTTTAAAACAGCGATCGTGGAGGGGGTGGGGCAGGGGCCCCTACAGTTACGCCCCTGCGGGCGGCACCCGAGTAAAGAACGTCTGCTCAGCCAAAATAGCACCTGGTGGCCAAGTATGTGACCCATCAAATAATTCATCTCAATACCAGACCAAATGCCCAGATATGAAACGAATTGTTATCCCAAACGTTTGTTTGTTTATGCATCGAGTACGCATCTGTGCGTCTTTCTCTAATTAAGCCATGCCCAATGGACACTTTTAAAGTCCACGTTTCAGGCTAGGGCCACACCAAGGTTTGAGCATGCCCACGTGTACCCTTACTGACTGCGGAAGAGCATCATAGATGCATCATAATCCCCCAAACCTTCATTTTTAAAGCTAGGCAAAAGCCGGTAAAGGATAAAACATCCCTAGGGTTGTTTGAAAGGAATGAAAAACCACTTGTAGATGAAGCACGGATAGGGGCCCCCATTGCTGGGGGGGGGCCCAGGCTTGTAGTTATGCCATGGAGTCGAGAGTGCTCTTTTAAATAGAGGGCACATGTATGGAGACCACAGTACCCTTTAAGAGGCAGAGGAGGGGAAAAGAGAAGAAAGAACGAGAATGCGAATAAATGCTGAAATGCAATGGACTCAACGTTGCCAAATTCAATGGTGTCTGGACCAATGGTATTTGTCATGCAGAAGCAGGAAGGGTGAATTGGATAGATATTGGGGTGTAGGCAGGATGGGCAGGCTGGGCAGGCAATGATTCTATCCACAAAATATCATTTTTATTACCTGGATTAATAGCTGAGAGTTTATCTTCTCTGTATCTGTTCGTTTGTATTTATGGGGTATATGTTTGTGAGGATTAATGTTTCTTTGTATGGGTGCCATGTGGTCATGCAGAGAACTATGGCGTCTACACAATTGCCCATGCTATTATTTGCATTAACCATTCAGATTGTTTGCATTTTAATGGGTACGGAATTGGATAACATGGTTGCTGCCTGTTTCCTAACAAGGGTAAAAACTAATGTACCGTAATTGAATCAGGGCAAATATGTGTTCTTGAAAGCTGTATTTATTAGTCATCAGTTAGTTATGAAAGAGATTACCGGGCAACATTAATTTTATTTTTTTGGTAGAGTTGACGGCCTAACTGGACGACAAACTTACCACTTTATACGCTTTATAGTTATGCACACTAGGGGGGGAGTGTCATATTATTGCAATTTAAAGGGGAATTGACCACAATGCAATAAATCCAGTTTTAGAAAGAAACCCAGTTTTGATTCTAAGGCCATTATAACAGCGGAAACATACGAGTCCCATATTGTCTCATTCTAAGCGTTGATAGACTTGAATCTATGCATCTTCCTGGACATGTATCTTGGATTAAGACTAAGAAAAAGTAAGCATTTCAGTGCTAAATATTAAAGGAAAAGTAAAGCTGAAATAAAATAAGCTGAACTGAATGGATTCTATAAGCAATTATGAAGAAAATCACCTTTAATTGGCCAGGTATTGTGGTATCTAATTCTGCAGACATCACCACCCCCCTTCCCAGGAGAGTGAGTAATTGATTACTGGCTATGAATTAAGGAAAGTTCTGTGGAAAGATCATAAAGCTATTCTCTATATTACTCATAACTAGGTTTTAGATGTAACTTTCAGTTTTAAACAACACAAAAATTGATTCCTCCTTCTTTTCTATGCTTTGTTGAGGTCGGTAGTAAGGTGCCATTTAGGTTCTGCTAACTGTCTTACCCCTTTCTTAGAATGTTCCCAACAGTGATTCTACTGATTGGGCTGTTGGATGGGTCAGACATGTACAGATCTCTAATGAGATCAAACCCAGGGACCCAGGACTACGACAATAACGGACGCTTATTAGGGGTCTGCAAACAGGCAGTATTTATTAATGCAGAGAGATCACAGGATGGCAGATAAGGTTAATGGAAATTTAGAGAAAAAATTTGTCTTGAAAGAAATTTATTTGTGCGAAACATTAAAGAGGTGTCTCCTAAAATTCTGTTGATTTTAGAGATTCTTAATAAACATGTGGTTATAAATAATTGCATTTAATATATTAATATATGCAAACCGCTAGGTCTCAACTTGGAGAATTGAGAATTTTGATTGAGGGGTAAACTAGTCCAAACTGTCCAGCTCCAGTTCTGCATCTGTTCCCGGCCACCAAAGCCAGGGGAATGTTCCTGCCATCATCCCATAAGTGGATGTTGGGTAAACTTAGTCCCCACCCTGGTATATCAAAAAGTGTGTATGTGATAATAGGTTATTAGATCTTAGAGTCTTATGAGTAAACATTAACCATTTTGTCATCCTGTTTCCCCCTGGCAGCCAAGCTGCGGTTAAGGTTCAATAAATGATGAATTTAAATAAAGATGCCTGGCTGACTTCGTTGCTGAATCGACACACCAGGGAGGTGCGGCGGAATCCTATTTCTTTGTTTGTGACGTTATTTTTCAGGCAGAGACGGGACACTCTGATCCGCGACGCACACCAGACGGGTGATTGGAGGTACGCTGCAAGGTACGGAGGAAATCGTAATACGGAAAGGACTGAGCCGCCTAATATTAAGCATTTACACATTGAGCCTTAACAAATGAAAGTACCTCGCCAGGTGTTTTTTGGTACTATTGAGGTATCTAAAGTGGGGGTATTTTAATATAAATGTATATTGTTGTGGGGGTAGGAGGATTACTCCTACTCTGATGTCTGTGAAGCTGCTAATCAAAGATTATTAATTTTTTTTAGTTTGTATATTCCAATACAGAGATATGGCAATGCTGCTATCTCTATGTTTTCTGGTAGATTTAATCACCCCCCTTTTCGCACCAACTAAATCAGGGCGTGTTGAAGGGGGTGATTACGATTTTTTACCTGGAGTAGGCCACACTTGTGGTGACAAAATGTTATCACTCCCCTAGTCAGGCTGAACGTTGGATGCGCTCATTGGGATCGTTAGATTACGCTCACCATAGAATACCATTCAAACTGCAAAACTATAAAAAGAAGAAGAATAAGTGCTGCAAGCACTCTGAACTGTGTTCACCTTTAAGAATCTTTATTTACGGGGTGTGTAAAAACAATTAAAAGAAAGACATTCGGTTTATCACCTACTCTTAAGTGCATAATTTATCTCATTTAGTAGTGCTAAAGACATATCTCTAGTATGATTAGGTCAGTCCCAATTATCTACCAGTCCATGTTATCTGTTAGTCAGTGCATCCATGTGGTTGTTTAGTATGTGGTCCTGCAGAGGATTCAGTAGGTGGGACGCGTCTTCGCCTCCTCCCTATGTGTCATGGAGCTTTCTCACCTTGACATTTTTTGTGGAACATGTCCCTTTACCAAGAGATATATTTTACTTGGGTATCTCTATTCGTACCTTTAGCTACATGGTTTGGTGTTAGTTGTCTTCATTCATACCAAAAGTAACAGGAAGTGCAAGTTGGACAAACTTTTGGTATGAACCTAAAAAAATTGGAGAACTCTCCTTCTACAATATACATTTTCCAGAATACCATGTTTTTTGGAGAAAATTAAGTCTTGTGTCCGTTCCATGTGCTATATACAGAGTTTAGATTGGATCTGTGAGGATCAGGGCAGGTTTGCAGGGCGCCTGCAGAGCTCTGAGAGTTTAAGAGGTATTCCACTTGTATATCAGAAGGGGGCGTGAAGGTTTACTTTAGATATGGACGTTCTGCAGAGCACACAGCTCCATTGTAAACTAAAGTGTTGTAATGAAGATACAGAGCACCAACGTCAGGGTGGAGATTTCAAGAGCCTTTCATGGAACAGAAAGCTGACTAGGGTAGGGTAACATTGTGCACCACTAAGTGGTGCGTGCTGTCCTGGTAATCTCACTGATGCCCAGGGTGGAAGGCGCTATCGTATTGTAAGAAAACTTAAATTAGCCCTCAAAAACGTTGGTTTTCCCCCGGTGACTGATGGTCTCTTGGATGGGATGATAGGATCTCTAATAAAGAAAAAGGTGCCGATTTTTCTGTGAAAACAAAAAATGACAATTAATTATCACTTAGTGTGTGTTGTATTAATAAAGGAAAAAAATAAATCATAGATAGTTGTGCGGTGTATTCAAAACAAGAGAAAATTGTGTGTTCTTGTCATGCGCACAACAAAACACAATAATAACAAGCCTGAGAACATGGTGAACGTTGGTCTTCCTCGGTCGTGTACGCTTCTTTTTGGTAGAATTGTCACACGATGGATCGTCCGTTGTCAATTGTGCCAAATCTAATATCTGGATTTATCTCAGCGCTAGGGGACGTGGGCCTTCAAAATTACGAAATTAAAATTACAAAGTTTTAGTCAACACAGAAACATTTTGTTGAAAACAATTTGAACTATTCTATCCCCATTGACTTGACAAGGACAAATCCACTCTCGGTAAGAACAGCGTTTAGAAAGAATGGCCACTTAAAGGGCATTCCACCCCCAAAACTATAATCCCCCCCCACTAATGGCCCACCATTGTAGTGTAAAAAATCCTACCTCACATCCCAGCTTCCATTAAGGTGATGATAGGAGAGTCCATATAGACACTGCCCTCTCTGTCTCGCCTCCAGAGAAGTTGGCATGTGATTACCTGCAGCCCTTCTCCCCCCCTCTCCCTCCCATTTTGCGATCCCTCCCCCTACCATTAAAACCCCTTGCTATCATAGTATCTCCCCAGAATTACAGTATAACACACCCATACAGTATAGTATATGACAGCCATACAGTGTATACACCCCCATACAGTATATTATACACCTATACAGTATCACTTATATACACCCTACAGTGTATACACAACCCATTACAGTTAGATTATTACACCCAACAGTCTACACCACACCTCATACAGTATAATTTATCAAACACCCATACGTGTATACACAACCCCTACAGTATATTATACACACCCATACGTGTATACACACCACATACATGAATAAACATACAGATTATACACAACCATACAGTATATTATATACACCCGTAGTAATTACCCCCCATGACAGTTATCATATCATCACACCATACAGTATATTTAACAACACCCTATCAGTGTACATATAATTATCTACACCCTCTTTACCCCTACAGTATATATATCCCATACGTATCCACATACAGTATTATCCCCATAGTATACACCTCGTAATATCCATACAGTGTATCCACACCCATACAGTATATTCATAAGATATACACCCATAACAGTATAACCACACGTATTCTATACAGATCATTAATACACACCAGACGTAGTTATACACCAACCATACAGTGTCAACACACCCATACAGTAATTATCAACTACCCATCACAGTTGTATACACACCCATACAAGTATGATTACACCCACAGCAAACACTCATACGTAGTATTATAACACCCTACAGTGGATACACACCCCTATACTATTACAACCCATAGTTATACACACACCCATACCAGTATATATACACACACATACAGTGCATACACACCTCGGGAACATACCCAGTATATTATACAACCCAGACGTGTGATACACACCCATACAGATCCATATCACACACTCAGTTAACAACATCCGGTATACAACACACATACCGTGTATCTACACCTATACAGTGTACAACACCCCTTAGAAACACTACTAGTATATTACGTACATACGTTAACCATACAGTGTATACACACCGCATCACAATATATACCACAACTACAGTCAATAACACACCCATCAGATATTATATACACACCATACAGTATATTATACCATCACCATACAGATATACACACAGTTACATCATACAACAACATTATACAAAACCTGTATATACACCATATACAGTGTTATACACCACCCATAACAGTAATTATCACCCATACAGATACATGATACAGATATTAACCCAACAGTGTATACACACCATACAGTATATTATGACACACCCCGTATAGTATATACACACACATCAGTCTTAAGCACATACCGTATTAACAGAGATATACACCCAAACGTATATTATCCCATACTATACACACCATACAGACTATAGGATACACCCCAGACAGAATTAGAAACATACTACACACCCATACAGAATTATACCATACACCACCATACGAGATATACACACCCATTACAGTGTAACCACACCCATCCAAGTATAATTATACACACCAATACAGTGTATACACACCCATTCAATATTTTACAAAATGTACCATACATTAACACACCATCAGTATACCACAATACAGTATAAACATAGTATATATCACACCCATCAAGTTATCCCCATCGGCTAGACACACCCATACAGTATGTATACACACCTACTAATAAACTATGCATACCCAAAGTAATATAAACAGCATACTAGTATATACCACCCATAAGTTATTATTACACCCATTACAGTGTCATACACACCCATGACAGATATTATACACTACCATAGTTATTACCACACCCATACAGTATATACACACACCATACAGGCATTACACACCCTACAGGTTAGGTATAAACATTAGACACCACCCAGTACAGTATATTACACACAGTATACACACACACTACATTATACACAACATACCGTGTATATACACACATACCGGTATATCCACAAACGATTACATCCATACAGTATGATACTACATACACATATAGTATATACACATACTGGTACACCAGTAGAACAAATACAGGTATTCACACACACATGCACACAGATATAATACCACAGTATATACATAACACACCCACTCATTATATGCATACATAACAGTTATACACACATACAGTAATGCACCACACGCGTTCCTATATACACACACCCATTCCCCCATACTACGTATATACACACTTTAATAATAAAGATTTCAGTAATTTACTATTAAAAAACTATAGCAGGCACAGACCCGATCAGAAAACCTCTTTCAATACCCAGCGTTCTTCCTCCCTCACAGTCAGTGTAAACCAGGCTGTCAGTGAGGACGCCCAGTGTTCAGTGCAGCTCAGGGAAGTCTTTATAGAGTCATAAGAAGGGGTTCGCGTCTCCGGGCAGAAACGAACTTCAGAGTCTTCACGGACACGCAATCCCACTGATGGAGGGAGATGGAAACGCTGGGCTGATTGGAGAGGTTCTTAATGATGGGTCTGTGCCGCTGCTAGAGGGTTTTACAAGGAAGTTAGTGGGAGTCGTTCATGGACGCCTTCATGGGCAGGGCAGTTGGTATACTTATAAAAACCTCTTAGCTACGTACCAAAAGGTTTTTATAAGGCATATATATTCCACTGCAACTCCCTATTGTATTATATCCCCGTACAATACAAACCAAATATACATATTTAGTGAGAACGTAAGGCCAAAGCCACCACTGCATGCCATGAGTGCTCCACACACAAGCGTTTCAGAGTCTTGCCTGCAATTGCGCAATCGGAGCAAATGGAGTTTGCGCAAAAATGGAAGATGGGTCAATCCGATGAATGAATTCACAGCGCACTAGCAACGCACCAATGTCGTCACAACAATGGCCAACACTATGGGTCCGGCACTTTTTAACAAGCGATCAGATCGCTTTCTCTCTGGTAGGACCTTTAGTTGTTTTCCAATCTTGGAATTAACTCCATCCCTTGCGCCCTCCCTGTGGGGGTCCCGCAAGGCTCAGACTGTTCCCTTTCTTTTCTCCATTTACCCCTATGGCCTTGGAGCTTATTTAGCTCATTTGCGGTCGCAGTATCACCAGTATGCGGACGATACCCAAATATACATCGTCTGCCCCCAGATCTCCCTACATTGACATCCCAGGTTCCTAACTGCCTTAGTGCCATCTTGCCTTACATTGTCATCCGCTTCCTAAAACTAACATGGACAAGATGAACTTATCACGCGTGTATGTATTATCATTAGTATAACCTAGGATGTAATATGTATATTGTGTGTATGTAATATGGGGGCTATTTACTCAGAGCCGTATCCTTGGGTAAAGTGCTTCTTCCGCGAGTAAATCACGTTTCGATGTGGGTAAATCTTGTAAGGGATTTACCCACTGCGGGATTTTAATGCAAGCTAGTGCTGGCCGTTAAAATCCTCGCTACAATAGCGCAAAACGACAATATTAAATCACGAGACAGATGCGCGGGTGTTTCTGCGTAACCTGTGACATCAACGCTAATATGGAGCTAAAAGTCTCACTAAATGGTAGCAAAACGGCTTAGCGCAACTTTAATCCATATATTTCCCAGCAAGTCTGCGTAATGAGGCTCCCTATGTGTATTACCTGTATGTAATGTGTTGACTATGTATTGTAAAGCGACATGGAACATGTTGGCGCTATATAAATCAAAACTAACACATAATTTTTTTGAAAATAGATAGGATAACTCTGTGGACTATCTGATAAAAACAAGCAATATGGGCAGGCTCCTTCTTGATATGAACATAAACCACACAGAAAAGTAATGATCGTGCCACGTTCTTGGCCATTACTATAGGTCTGTATGTTTAACTTTCATGTTAGATTTTCAGTGGAGTGAGCTCTTCCATTTATCTAATTGATTCATTCCACCACTGTGGTGATTATGAACGGGGTAGGGTTATCTGGTGCCCTCCTACCCTCTTAAAGGATCAGATGTACAGTGTTGTGTTAAAAAGAGTGGAAAATTGGCCCCTAGACCTTCATAGAGTAACTAAGACCCTTCCATGGGCTGTCCATGCATGGAATTCTGGAGGAAATCAAGACAATATGAACCTCCCTAACATCCTACTGTACAATTAAAAAGTTACGGTCCCAGGGGACGCCATTGATGGGGAGGGAAGGAAATGTTACATCGACTCCAATTCCGAATGGTTTGGCCCTTAGAGGGGTGAAACCTGTAGAAACCGATGGAGCAGATCTTACTTAAAAAGGCGATGGTGTCTATAGCCACTGCTGAACTGAGAGGGAAACAGAAGAAAGCTTCATTGGCCAACGATGTGGGGATTCAGTAAAGTTTATCATTAAAAATGGTACCCTCATTTAGCCTCACCAGCCAGTTGTTATTTAATTGTGTAAATAATGATCGATTGGTGGGGCAAAAGAAACAACCATTTTTACGAAAGAGGTATTGAATTTCCTGCTGCCATTATTTTATTGTGACCCAATATTATAAGACAACAGGTCAACTAATAGTGGCAATAATACAAGGACGTTAAAGACTCCTTTATACCAATGGAGAGGATAGCTTACAAGATCTTTCCTTCTAATCTGGCCTTACCATTGGACATGTAATACGTACATGCCATGGACTGGAATCGCACAAATCACTGCGATATCCTGGGGGTAAACTATCCGAGATTAATCAACACACCACCGATATTTCTGCAGCCCATATAATTATATATAACAGGAAGCAGTCATATTATTACTATTACAGTATATTTACAAAGCGCCAGCCATTTCCACAGACGGGCTATGATATATGATTATAGGAAATGAATGGCCCATTATTTCTAACTTTCTAAAAACATCATTAGCGGTCTACAGTCAATAAACATTTCTGTGATTCTTTTGATTAATAATATGGACAGTAAATGGCATGTTCACCCTCATATGAGAAATGATATATAGGTAAATCACGTTAAAGCTGACACTAATGCAAAGCAGACTCCGCTGCACTGCGCTGGCCCACCCTTTTCGCAGCAATGTGATCATCACACACGCAGCACAGGGTAGCACACAATAATCGTTGCAATTCATTGTGATTTGTACAATTTTGTACGATCATGTACGCTGCCTAGTGGGCCTGTATAATTGTTGGAGGCATAAGCTAGGTAGTTACGTGGACCGTGATCCCGAGATCGTACTAAAATCTTGCACAGGGATAGCATTGTGTGATCTCTGTTAGGTTAGTAGTGTAGGCTTTGCATATGTATGATATATGTACTTTATTATGCAGTATATAGCTCTCCATATTCCGCAGCGCTTTTCAAATTATTTAATTCCATTTCACATTAAGGACCTTGATGCTTGACAATCTAATCACACACACACCCTATCAGTAGTCTCTATGGTTGTGGGAAGAAACATGGAGTGTCTGGAGGAACCCACACAGTACAGGGAGAAACATATCTGTCCCTGCCCTGAAGATCTTACAATCTAATCACTTTATCCACACTACCAACCTATCAGTATGTCTTTTGCTTGTGGGGAAACCAGAGTGTCTGGAGGAAACCCACACAGTACAGGGAGAACATATCGTCCCTGTCCTGAAGAGCTTACAATCTAATCACTTATCACACATACCACCCTATCTGTATGTCTTTATGGTTGTGGCGCGGAACCAGAGGTATGGAGGAAACCCACACAGTACAGGGAGAACAAAACTCTGTCCCTGCCCTGAAGATCTTACAATCTAATCACTTTATCACACTACAACTATCAGTATGTCTTATGCTTGTGGGGAAACCAGAGTGTCGGAGGAAACCACCACAGTACAGGGAGACCAATCTTTCCTGTCCTTAAGAGTTACAATCTAATCACTATATCACACATACACCTATCAGTATGTCTTATGGTTGTGGGGAAACCACAGTGGCTGGAGGAAACCCACACACAGTAACAGGGAGAGAACATATCGTCCTGTCCTGAAGAGCTTACAATCTAATCATTTATCACACATACACCCTATCAGATATTCTTTATGGTTTGGGGAAAACCAGAGTGTCTGGAGGAACCCACACAGTACAGGGAGAACAATCTGTCCTTGCCTGAAGTGCTTACAATCTAATTAACTTTATCAACACTACAACCTATCAGTATGTCTTTATGGTTGGGGGAAACCAGGTGTCTGGAGGAAACCCACACAGTACAGGGAGAACATATCTGTCCCTGCCTGAAGAGCTTACAATCTAATCACTATTATTCACACATACACCCTATCAGTATGTCTTTATCGGTTGTGGGAGGAACCAGATGTCTGGAGGAAACCCACAAGTACAGGGAGAACATATCTTCCTGCCCTCCTGAAGAGTTACAAATCTAATCACTATATCACACTACAACCTATCAGTATGTTTATGGTTGTGGGGAAACCCAGAGGGCTGGAGGAAACCCACACAGTACAGGGAGAAAACATATCTGTCCTGCCCTGAAGAGCTTACTCTAATCACTTTATCACACATACACCCTATAATGTATGTCTTTAGGTTGTGGGGAGGAAACCAGAGTGTCTGGAGGAAACCCACACAGTACAGGGAGACAACATCTGTCCCTGCCCTGAAGAGTCTTACAATATAATCACTTTACACACACAACCTATCAGTAGGTCTTTAGCTTTGGGGAAACCAGGTGTCTGAGGGAAAACCCACACAGACAGGGAGAACATATCTGTCCCTGCCCGGAAAGAGCTTACAATATAATCGACTATCCACACGACAACCTATCATAGTTTATGGTTGGGGGGAAACCAGAGTGTCTGGAGGAAACCCCACACAGTACCAGGGGAGAAACAAATCTGTCCCTGCCCTGTTGAAGAGCTTACAGCTAATGACTTTATAACACACACAACCGATCAGTATTTGTCTATGGTTTTGGGGACACCAGAGTGTCTGGAGGAAACCCACTTCTCCCTGTACTGTGTGGGTTTCCTCCAGACACTCTGGTTTCCCCAAAACCATAAAGACATACTGATAGGTTGTGTGTGTGATAAAGTAATTAGATTGTAAGCTCTTCAGGGCAGGGACAGATGTGTTCTCCCTGTACTGTGTGGGTTTGTCTGCACCGCCTGTTTTCATATAGGTGGACAAAAAGAATTTAGGAATAAGGTCAGGAATACACAAAATACACATTCACTAGTGACAGTCCCAATTTGCTGCCATAGCCACAAGAAAAAAAAAGTGTGAAATGGACTAAAGGTTGCTAAAAAGTTGTTGTCAGCAAGCAGGCTTTTGTTCCCTAGTGACACTTGCTTTGTCCTACCTTACCCATAGAAAACAGGATTCATCTAGAAATGATTTCCACATACCAATTATCTGATGTGTTGACATAGCTTCCAAAAACTACAGAAACATGGGTGAAAAGACGATATAACGTTGGACATAACACACACAAACGAAACACCGCTGGCAATCTTACACTGTCGGCGTACAGAACATTCTAGGGCCGAGCAGCTCAGGCCTAAATGTTAAAGGTAAAATTGAAGATGTTTTGCGAAATCTAAGTGATTTTGTCAATTGATAAAATTAACACTATCACATAATAAAAGGAATGCGAATAAACAGAATCGATTACTGTGAGACGATAACCAGAGCAATACCACACAACGAATGGCCCCTTGCGGCCTATAATGCACGTGTGTATGAATTTGGTCGGGCGAACATTAGTCAATCCGCAATGCGGACAAACAAACAACACCTGACCTAACGAATACACATGTGATTAGGCCAAAAGCCTATTCGGTGCTGTGGGCCTTCCGATCAGGGGCGTTCGTAGATGGTAATAAGATCGTGTGTACGAGAAAACATTTATGGGTGGTGTGAATTGGAACTGCTGTCAATGTTATCAGGATGCCCCGGTCAAATTCTAAATACCTGACAAAAAGATTTGTCTTGTTCTTTTGGTTCAGATTGTTTCTGCAGCGTCAATCTTGATGAATTATCAAGAAACGGTTTGTAAGACGACGGTAAAGTGTATCCGGTTATCAGATCAACGTCTAATGGGGTTTAACACTAGTGAAACTAGTGTACGACCAGCTTAATGTTAAGACACCCTAGTTAAGTCCACAGCTTCGGGTCTAATCTGACCTCTGATTATCCCATAATAATAATTTTCTTAGAGTAAGGATTTGTCTATCTCGGGTACTCAGTGAGATTTACTGGGACTTAAAGTTTAGTTCTTGTTATGGTTTCACTAGTCATACGGACATGGATCTCTCCATTCAGAATGACTTCTGTTACAAATTCAACACCCTGGAATGTGTTCTAATAGATTATAATAGCAGGTTCAGGGACTCCTGAATGGCGAGAGATAGCTAAGAGTGTCATTGAAGAGGTGTTTAAAAACAAAAAATGTTATATTCGACATTAATAGAGTATTATTAAATGACAACTATCTGATAAAAAATTTTCTTGTTAGAAATGAAAGACCTTGGGCAGGGGGTTGTATTGTTATTCTACCTCCCAATATTTTCGTGTGAGAAGATTACAGCACAATACAGTTTTCATTTGCAGGTAGGGCCGGGCCTTCCCTGTATTGGCTGGAAGATAGGATTAAGATAGGGTCTAAGCATTCATGAAGCCTGTGTTAAGAAATCATGGATCCGTTTACATATATTATGTAAAATGTTATATTCATTTAATATGCCAAGATTCGATTTATAATGTTATTGGGCAATTACAATAGAGATAGACGACACATCTCTCACAGGCACCTGGCAGTATGGTAGACCAATATATCATGGAAGGGCAGGATCCCAGGATCAGGATACAGGATCAGTAGGATACTGCATTCCCATAATAATTGGTCATACACAGGAGTAAATTAAGTTGGTTCCGGAAATTGGGCACATCCAGAGATATGACATAGGTTAGCTGTTTTCATTGCATACCTGTGATCACAGGGACGTCTTGTCTGTGAATAGGGAAAAGGAAAGAGACACCTGTCCATGTTTTACTGGGGGAGGAAATAGATGGGAAATTGGATATAAACTGGGTAA
Source organism: Hymenochirus boettgeri (assembly GCA_019447015.1). NCBI lineage: Eukaryota > Metazoa > Chordata > Amphibia > Anura > Pipidae > Hymenochirus > Hymenochirus boettgeri. Next base: position 17,276,390 of record CM033475.1, read on the forward strand.
AAGCCGGAAAAAGGGGAAGCTCTCTTGGGTGGGAAGGTCTCTTTTTAGATTAGAAGGGGAGAATCTTGACTCAGGATCTTTTGGACAAAGGGGAATCATACTTGGACAACTGAGGACTGAGGACACAGACTGGAGATTGGACGAGGTTGAAGCTATGGCAGAAGGATGTCATGTGGGATCTGATGGTACGGCCAGGACAATAGCCAAGGCTAACATTGAAGGTATACTTTCTGTGGTAACTAATGTAATAGTCTACATGTAAATCATTTATTATGTACACTGTAATATAGTGTATGTTGATGTCTAAATAATCTTTTTTGTTGTTTGTTTTATTGTAAACGGTTAACTTGAAATATAAGTTAAACTATATTCCTTTTTTTCTACATTTATCGTGTGGTTTCTTTGCTTTCCAACCCCAAAGAACGGTATACAGATTTATATACTCTATATTAATAAATATAGAGATATGATTGTACACCTTGGCAGAAGCAGTTTTCTTCTGCTGCCACTTATCATAGAAAGAAAAATTGGGAGGTAAGGTAAAAAGTACCATCCTACCTCCCTGCCCCAGGTAACTTTTCATTTTAATGACGTGTTTAGTGTATCCGCACTATCGTCTATCCTTTAAGAGTATGTAGGTATAAACTATTTGCTCCATTCTAGCAGTGTAAGCAGAGGCTCCTCCTCCATGCAGTTATCAACCGCTGTCACTGCTCTTTCCACAGCTGCCTCCATTGCACATGCGCAGCGTATATAAAATGTTATTGAGCAGAGGGAGGAAGCAAGAACATATTGAACATTATGGTTACACAAATGCATGTAATGTTGTGTGTAAAGGTGGATATGACCCTTTAAACAATGCACAGGGTTTAAAAAAGTCAGTTGATCTAAATGAAACCACAGATATCCATGACCCAGATGAAGTAAAAACCCCACAAGCAAAATGTATCAGTGTTCTTCCCTAGGGTCTTTTAGCAGGAGGCCCACCGGCTATTTTTCATGCCACCCGAGTGGAAAAAATTCGGAAGAAAACATTGTGTGATCACTAAGAATGTAGATGTAGGGTTAAAGTGTGTGACCGGCACAGGCCAGACCAAAACTGCGGTTAAAAACTGCCAGATTAAGATCCCTTTCTACCTTTCTAACATTCGCAAGAAATGTAAGGACAGGTTTAACAACTGTTGGCAAGATGACGTCCGCGGAAAGTGTGCATGGCAAACTGCGTGCTTTGTATGCAGGTACACAAATTTCTCTGCCCTACCCAGCTACTTTGTCATGCCACCCGGCTGGAAAAAATCAGGGGAGAACACTGGTGATTGCATGCTCTGCTGAAACGTGTGCTATTTCGAGTAACAAGCACTTGTAAATTTGGATTACAGTGGTGGGCTTACAAGCAAGTCAGTCATATGCATGCAAAGGCTGTACTCGTCTCAATCGTAGATAAAGGGTTTTTGCCCCATCAAACATTTCCCATTTTTGAGTCATTTATTTTACCTAAATAGTTAAAGTCTGGAATCATTATTAATTTCCATTAACAAGGGCAAAGTTGTTTTGGTTACTTATAATCCAGAGTCCATCCATACACCATCTGCAGCTAAAGGTTAATATGAAAAGACAAGAGAAAAAGTAAATATGTTTTAGTTAAGTTTAGGGTGTGAAGTAACCACTAGAGAACCTTGTCACCAGGGTCAGTGCAAAAGAAGTTAGTTGGTAGATGAATAACAAAAACACCTACATGTCATGAGAAAAGTTCCACCCTCTTTAAGGTTCTTAGGAACATCATTAAAGTATCGTCCTACCAGGCAGCAATATTATTTAAATCTAACATTGGGTGTAAAATAACAAGTGTACACCGGCTTGAATAGCTTGTAAGAACCTTTAGCAGCAATACATAAAGTGATAGTTTTCTACTGTATCAGCCTCTTCAATTCATTGTCCCGGTTTTAAACTACCAGCTCTCTTAGGCTAGGTAAACACGGGCAATATTCGACCAACTGATATTTAGTTGATCGGGGTGAAATAATGGTGGTATCTTTTACCCCCTGTTGGTTGAGCCTTGAAAATTGTAGCAAATAGGGCATTATTCTATGAGCTGCGTAATATCCAAAGATTATTTTGTCCAGGCCAACCGGGGCAATTCTGTTTGATCAGGGTCTAAAATATGACCCGTTGTATATTAGCCTCAAAGGACAAACTCCACCCCTCTAAGAACATCTTTAGAAGAATGGCTCTTTAAAATATGTTGATATATCATTGTTGTCCTATGAATACATTACTGTATGTCTGCTAGCTTGTCTGATGCATCATGGAAACTGAGCAATTTAGTGACTGTACTGAGCCTGTACTGGCCTGGGCTGCTCAGAAGAGAATATAGGGGATTAACATTCAGTCATTGGACTGTGATGTCAACTGTTCAAATCCATAACAGGACAGTAACTAACTTGTGAGAAGAACCAGAAGCAGAAACAGGGGAACACAGGACATTGTGCAGGATTTCAGTTATAGTAGATTATATATCACATTTCAAACTATTTACCGTTTAGGGTTTTGGGGGGTGTGGGGGTGATTACCTGTATATAAGTTTATTTAGGGCTGGACTTGCACTTTAAAGGTCACAACTGTGATTGTTATCTGCTCGCATCCAAACAGAAAATTGCCAAAAAAAGAGGCGGAGCAAGGGGGGTTGGACAGAATTTTAAGCATTTCCTGTTCACACCACAGACTACGCCCAGCTGGTGACGCTGCCAAGGGTGACAGGGAGAAGTTTATGAATTATTTTTACATCATCATAGTATAAAACTTTCGAGCAGAGGGAGGGGGATCAGTTCTGATTTTATGGTTTTAATTTATTATTGTATAACTAATTGTAAGACGTAACATTAACTGTTGCTTTGAAGTTCGACACAGCTACAAAGTTTACAAACTGCTTTGTAGTGAGTGGATGTTATCTCCTCTTCCAATGGTCTTCCTATCACAAGACCAGGGCTGCAGGAAAGGACCTGTCTCCCTATTTCCTGGACTCCTGCTCTTCTCCGTTTCTTTATGCTCTGTGTATAAGAGGCTTCAAGTCTTCCTCTGGGATTCAGGCTGTCCAGCATGGGAAACATTTACAGGAAACAGGGCGAGAAGCCATTGGCTTCCTGAGAGCTCAGAGAAAAGAGAAACAAATATAAACGGCAGTCTTACTGTGTGGGTCTCAACAGCGTAAAAACAAATTCTCCATTACAATATACTACCCTATACATTTCTAATTGCAGTTAGATGTACAAATCAATCCCCCAAAAACCACAATGCAAGATTTTGCGGTCTATAATTAGAGACAATGAACAATTTTTTTTTCACCCCGGTGTTTCTCCCCTACAGTATTAGAGTATGGGCCACATGCACAGCTGCCTAAAGATGGGTACACACATTATGATAAAGGGACGGATTCTACCAAATCCAACGGAGTCGCCCTTATCATTAAAGGAAACACTATAGGGGATATAAAGTTTATTTAAAAAAAACAGTAAGGGCATGTCCACCCCTTTTTACAACTGGTTCTGAGTGTAAGGCTCCCTCCCCACACCCAAACGCCCATAGTAGTTTGAAAACACACCCCGATCTGCACTTATATCACCTCTTTCCCCCTCGTGTGTCACGCCCCCATGCTTGATGAAACGGCAATGCAGGGGGCGCACCGCGTTCGTGATTGGCTGAGAGGCAGCCAATCACGGCGCGGCTTCCAGCTGTGCAGATCGAACGGGGGAAAGAGGTTGATGTAATTAAGATCGGGGGGTGTTGTGGAAACTACTCTTAGCCGTACAATACAGAAACGGGGTGGTTTGTGCTAGGGGAGGAAAGACGAAAAGAAACGGAGGAGGGGAGAGGGAGGGGGAGGAGGGTCTGTAATCGGCGCAGGACAAAATTCTCCAAGAGTAGAGACAGGAGTCATATATGACTCTGCTATCCTCCTGGTGGGGAAGTTTTTGTTTTTGGACTGTAGGGGGGATTACAGGAGAACCATGTGGAGCTGGGGAATGTGAGGTTAGGATTTTCTGCCATACATAGTGGGGCCAGTAGTGGTTTAAATTGTAGTGTTGGTGTTTTCCTTCGTGGACATGCCCTTTAAAACTGAAAGGTAGTAGTGGGACAAGGATACGGACTGGTAATTCCTACCTCCCAAATTGTTTCTGTGAGGAGCCAAGCCTGAAAATTGATTTATTGCCAGTTCTTCCTCCTGGCTTCAGCAACTATTCTTATACAGGTTAGTTCAAGACTAAACTGGCAAATGAAAAAACTGTTGGTGCGCAGCTCTCAACAAAACAATATTGGGGGAGGTAGGGAATAACCAGTCCGGCCTCCCTGCCCCAGGGACTTTGCCAATTTTAAAACAGTTAATTTGTACCAGTCGGGTTTTAATAGAGCAGATCAAATATTCTCTATCGAAAACCAGGAAAAAGTTCTTCGATAATCCGATCGAATCAATCAGACTATCGATGCCGTGTCAGCCTACTTTACATAATTAAAATCAGCAGGAAAGATATAAGGAAAAATGGAAAACACTTAAGCAAACCAATAAAGAAAGGGCAAGTATATTGTAATTTCAGTTCTTAATTTATGGTAAGGAGATTCCTAGAAAACAGTCATTTTCACTGCCCCTTTTGATCAGTACACACGTGCAATCGCGGACGCCCCGTACGCACAATGTGTATGAACCGACGTTTGCCCGATAGTACGACTGTTGTACGGGCACTTTATTATTATGGTGGTCGGAGATCGTTTGCCCGATCCGCCAGGGACGGACTCCCCGAACGAGCTTTTACCACACAGGATTGTGGCACTGGTACCTTCTTATCTATTCCACCCATTAGCATGTGATTACATATAAATGGGGGTCATTGTCGTATTTATTATTGTTTTTAATCCAGATAGTTAGTGTTAAAGGAAAATAAACGGTTTTTTAAAAGACACTGGAGATAATCTGCATCATACATTAATACTAAATATATAGTACATTATTAGTTTCATCATTGTAATGTAATGTAGCAACCTTTCGCCACCCCTCCCAAATAATAAAGCAAGTTCAAGACCACAGGCCAACATTTCCCAGCAATCAATGTATCGTAAATGTGGTTATACGTGTGGCAAAAAGGTTACTGCAGCTCACAGGTCCATATAAGTACAGTCGAGCTATCCTGGGCAAGCAGCTCTGTACACATTCTCATTACGCAAAAGCCATAAACTGAACTTTCATTGCTGATCAACCCACAAGAAACAAAAACCCCTCGTCTTCAAGGGACGATAGTTCTCCCAAATGGATTCTCAATCATCCAAACCAACCGATTCAAACCGATATTCTGTAGATTTCGGTCGGAAGATGGGGAGTTTTTGTTGCCGAAATGTTTCGCCTTGCCTGATCTTAACTATTTCGATAAACCGATGATTCAACCAACAGCCCATCGAAACAAGGGGAAAAATGTGTTTGGGGATTGATTGGCTACCTGAAAAAATGGGGGAAGACACAAACACCAATTTACCTTGCAGGACTGAGCAGAAGATTACCGACAAAAACCAAAACCTTACCATCACTATTGGAAGGAGACACTTCCCCAACACGCAGGTACTTAGCATTTTCTTAAGCACTTTTCTGTGGGACTTGTTAAGTTGGAAATTTAATGCTGACACCCTACAAAGTAAAAATGAAATGTTTTAGCGATTAATAAGAATATTATTGCCACGTATTGTTATGAATACCACAAGTCATCTTATCACAACTTATCTTTAACAGGTTACCGGAGACCTCCTTACCACATTACAGCACGAAATAGCCCCCCATACATCAATATTACTGAGCTTTTGGCAAGTCATTAGAACCACTTAAAAATATCGGACGTGGTTTTTCGTGTTTTTTGTCCGCTAGACCGATTGCGATTTGTTTGTCGAAAAAAAACAAATATTTCAAGGTGAAATCAGCGGAAGAATCGGCGGCGAAAGGTGGGGCACTTTGATCGGTTTCTTTGGACGTTTGGCGATTAGAAAAAACATCCGCCTGTAGACGTACCTTTAAAGGATATCTCCACACTTAAAAACAAAAAAATGGATGCATTGTCAGTTATCTGAACACAACACAAACAGCTCAATTTATTTCAGTTTATTCATGCATTGGTAAACCACATATTTAATTGATACCTGCGATTCCTGGTTTCTATCTGATTACGAAGAACAGGAGGTAAATGCACTCTCTCTTACTGCGGTTCTTCAAAAATCTCACAGGAAGGAGGAGACACGTACTGCGGACCAGCTCCAGCGCCGACTTTCATGAACAGATGGTCAGAGAATTCAGCGCGGGAGCGGGTCCACGGGTAAGTGTCTCTAGGACTCACTCCCAAACATTGTTAGTGAACCACTTAATAGTATTGGTACAAGGGCGTACACACTTTAGCTGGGTACATGACAATTTTTCGGAACCGACCGATAGTTATGTGTATAGGTCGTTGCAGAACAATCTGATGTTTTTGGCGGGCGGCCCAGTTGTTCTCCCTAGATCTTTTTCCCTGCCCTGCACACCGCACTACTTTTTCTGCACCCAGCTAGAAAAAAAATCTAGGGAGAACTCTGGGCCGATGTCCATTCGGACGATCAGTGCAACGGCGGCCCCTATAGACTGCACAACTGTTCGTGGCGAACTGCAGCCAGGCTATTTTACCCACGAGACAGGATTCGTCCAGGAAGAAAAAACTTATCTGTGTGTGTCCCAAGCTTAGAGCTGAAGTGGTGTGGCAGACCAAGTAGCAACGTCCGTACTTGTAATAACATTGTCAAGCATGGTTCCGATTGCCTGTAACAGGACACTTTCCACCTGACTCCAAACAGATTAACACACAGAGACATAGCTAAAGTTCGTTACCGTACCTGATAGTATACTGTGGACAGGCAAAGTCTCATTCATGATCGGTTTGGACAATAACATTCCACTCCTAAAATAAGGTAAATATTCAGTTAGGCTTGTAATAAACCCCCAAAAAGCAACTTATTTTTTAAAAGCCCATAATGTCGTTTTATGAAATAAATTTGACATTATATGATTAGTAAACATGAAATATTATAAATGGAAATGATTTACCTTGCATATATATAAAGAAATACCATAGGTACATAAAAACGAGACAGGGGGGTCCACAGTTCACAATTAGTGAGTGTAGGCGGCACACATAAATACTGATCTGCCCCTTGGAGAAGGGTGTCTGCTTGTTCTCTCACTGGTCTTTACGGTAACAAAGGGCACGTTAAAGTTGATGAGTTGATAGATACAGTCTGTAAACAAAAACAAAACGCTACATTGAGGGATTGTAAGTTAGCTCTTTTCATTTCTAGAGGAGCAGTGAAGAGCTTAACACTGTGCAACAGCTGCTCTTTACTACTTCAAACATATAAAATACCACCAAAGAACCATGATGGACCATGGGCAAAGGCCAAATACACGCCCACCCATCTTGCCCCGGGACCACTAGCCACTCCCAGGCAGCTCTGACAATGCCCCTGAACTGCCCAGCCCCAACCATTTTGAAACAATTGGCGTCCAGGACTGGGATGGTTGAGTGAGAGGTATGCTACTGTATTGCAACATAGAAAGACAGGGAGCCAAAAGGGAAAAAGGGTGATTAGTTTAGGCTCCTGCCATTCAGCCTATTGCTCAATTAAATTATAAATAGGTTTAAAAGATTACCAGTTTGACACCAAATACTCACCCAATTATTGATCACATACAAATACAAATAATAATTCGATAGATGAGGAAGTTAGGAAGTTAACTTCTATCTGTCTGAAGATAGTTTGTATCAACCAAATATTAAAAATTAGACTAGCTAGCTAGATAACAATGAGACTAGATAGCTAGATAAATTATGAGCACTAGATAACGATTAGACTAGATAGCTTAGATATAACAATGAGACAAGATAGCTAGCAAAGATAAAGACTAGATAGCTAAAATATGAGACCTATAAGCGAGATAAACAATGAGATAGATAGCTAGATAAACAATGAGACTAGATAGCTAGATAAACGATGAGACTAGATCAGCTCGATAAACGATGAGACTAGACCAGCTAGATAACAATGAGCAAGATATAGCTAGGCAAAGGATAAGATAGATAGCTAGATAAAACTATGAGACTATATAGCTAGAGAACCGATGAGACGAGTAGCTAGGCAAAGATTAAGACTAGATAGCTCTAGATAAACTATGAGCATATAGCTAGATAACGGATGAGCTAGATAGCCTAGGCAAAGATAAGACAGATAGCTAGATAAAATATGAGACTATATAGCTTAGATAAACAATGAGACTAGATAGCAGATAAACGATGAGCTAGATAGCTAGCAAAGATAAGACTTAGATAGCTAGATAAACAATGAGACAAGATCGCTAGGCCAAAGATAAGACAGTAGCTAGATAAACTATGAGGAACTATATAGCTAGATAAACAATGAGAATGATAGCTAGAATAAACATGAGACTAAAGATACGCAGGCAAAGATAAGACAGATAGCTAGATAAACAATGAACATATAGCTAGCAAAGATAAGGACTAGATAGCTAGATAAAACGAGTGAGACTAGATAGCTAGGCAAAGATAAAGACTAGATAGCTAGATAAACTATGAGGACTATATAGCTAGGATAATAACATGGAGGAATAGATAGCTAGGCAAAGATAAGACTAGATAGCTAGAATAAACAATGAGACTATATAGACTAGGCAATGATAAGACTAGGATAGCTAGATAAACGATAAGGCCTATAAAATGGCTTCTTGTTAACACTGAGACTAGATAGCTAGATTCAACAATGAGACGAGATAGCTAGATAAAGATCAAGACTAGATAGATAGATAAACAATGAGATAGATAGCTAGGCAAGATAAGACAGATAGCTAGATAAACTATGAGACTATATAGCTTAGATAAACAAGGAGAATAGATAGCTAGATAAACGAGTGATGAGACAGATAGTAGGCAAAAGAAAGACTAGATAGCTAGATAAAAACAATGGAAATAGCTAGCAATGATAAGACTGATAGCTAGATAAACGGATAAGGCAATCTCTAACATGAGACTAGATAGGCTAGATAAAGACCCAAGACAAGATAGCTAGGATACAAAACAATGAGACTAGATAGCTAGCAAAAGACAAGATAAGACTAGTAGCTAGGATATATAGGAGACTATATAGCTAGATAAACGAGATAGATTAGGCGAAAAATATAGCTAGATATCACAACGTGCAGAAAAGACTAGATAGCGATAAACAGAGATACAGCAGGAAGTGATCAGATAATAGCTAGGATAACACGATGCTAGATGAGCTGATCAAGAGACGTAAAGACTGAGTACCTTAGACACCCAATAGCTAGATAAACATGGAATGGAAGCTAGATAACAGCTAGATAATCCGTATGAGGAAACGTGAGACATAGCTAGAATAAACGATGCAATTGAGGACTATGATAGGTAGGCAAAAGAGATAGATAGCTAGATCCCAAGTGACGTCGAACTATATAGCTAGCTATAACGATGATGAGACATAGTAGCTAGAATAAACGATTTGAGCTAGAGACTTGGAAGATAGCTAGATACAGACATGAGACAGCTAGGCTAGCAAATAGACGATAGACTAGAAGCTAGATAAAGCGATTGAGACTAGGATAGCTAGGCCAAGACAAGACTGTAGATAACTAGATAAATATGCGACTATAGTAGCTAATAACAATGAGACAGAGATAGCCTAGTAACACGGATGAGACCCAGATAGCTAGGCACCAGATAGCCTAGATCAGTAGAAAACCATGCTGAGCCACAGATCAGCTAGGCAATGTAAGACTCTAGATCGCAGGATCAAACGCATGCGAGCTCGCTAGAGGCTCGCACTTACAATGAGCTAGCTAGATTAACTAGCACAAACCCGAGTATGTCAGCTAACCTGAACTAGTAGCTTAGAAAAGCTCGAGAGGTATCGTAGGAACCGCTAGATGCTAGATAAACGATGAGACACTAGACATAGGCAAATGACGTCCTCACTGATACGATAAGGCTAGCGGTGCCATAAGCGACTACTGTAGATAAACCATCATCTGATCAGCGATAACCCACTGCGGACTAGAAGTCGTAATAATAACCGCATTGAGCACTGGACCAGCTAGGGCAGATAAGACTAAGAGACAGTCGTGGAGCACTTGACGCAGGCTAAAGTACAACCTGACTAGCTGTAGAGTAACCCTATGCGCTAGCATATAGCTAGCAACGATCGAGATCTCGATAGTAGAAACAACGATGAGGACTAGCATCGCTAGGCAATACACTTAGCGTACGTAAGGCATGGCTGTTCAATGAGACTAGAAGCCATGAGATCTAAAGGCAATGAGACTAGATAAGTTAGATAAACATGATGGGACTAATAGCTAGCAAGAAACATTAGATAGCTAGAGAAACGATAAGGCTAGATGGCTTGATTAACAATGAGGACTAAGAGCTAGATAGATAAACGATAATACTAGATGGGCCCTAAGCAATGATAAGTACTAGATAGGACTAGATAACGATGAGGACTTAGATAGTAGGGCAATGATAACACTAGATAGCTAGATAAATGATGAGACTAGATGGCTAGTGCAATTAAAAAAGATAGATAGCATAGCTAGATAAACATGTTGGACTACATAGCTAGGCAATGATAACACACTAGATAGGCATAAACAATTATGCACATATCAGCCACAGAAATTACAATAACGTAATAAAAGCTGTGAAGGTTCTCATTCATCCAGTCATGGTATTATCTGTTGTATTCAATTAAGGGACAAATCCTATTGCTTTTATATACAATCTGTTGTATTCAATTAGATAACTAATGACTTGAAATGTGTTACTTGAAGACGTTTCGCTAGTCATCCGACTGGCGTTTTCATTCAGAATCTTTTTCATTCATGAATATGAGAAAGGCCAGTTTTCGGATATTGGATAGCGGCGAAACGTTCTTCAAGAACTACATTTCCAGTCAGTTATCTAATTGAATAAAACAGATATGATATAAAAGCAAATAGGATTGTTCATACAATATCAAGGAAAATGGGGAAGGACAGGAAGGATGTAGGCTCCAAGAGTCTTTGATTCTTATCGCATTGCATTCTTTTTCAAAGATCTTGAGAAGAAGGCGGAATCAACGAGCAACTTTAAGCAAGATCAAAACAATAGGTAATGGACACTTGACATCCCACACTGCCCACTCATTTTACCTTCTCCATTCTCTGTCGATTAAGTCCTGGTAATCTTGAACAGTAAGGGAATGGGCCCACATGCTGGAAGGAGAAACGAGGAAGAGGCTTGTAACAAAATGTTAAAAACTATAAATAAACAAATACACACATATATATATATATATATATATATATATCTATATATAAATACAATACACAAATTATATATAGCATAAGTGTGCCGTTGGTGGCACAGTGGGAAATACTTGTGAATGTGTGGATAAAGTGAATATAAAAGTCTACATACTCTGGCAATCTTTATAATATCATCGTGTAATAGGCCTATAGAGGCACTTGTCTGCCAAACTGTCGAATGGAACAATGGAGTTAATTAAAGGACAACTACATTGTAAAAAAGTTAAAAGTGCCTGGGGCAGGGAGGTAGATGAATATTCTACCTCCCCAATATTGTTTTATTGAGGAGCTCCAGCACATACAGGTTTCATCGCCAGGTTAGTGCCCTGGGCCTTCCGGATTAAAGATACAGTGGTTTGCAAAAGTATTCGGACCCCTTGAAGTTTCCACATTTTGTCACATTACGACCAAACAAATGAATCAATGTATTGGAATTCCATGTGAAAGACCAAACAAAGTGGGTATACACGTGAGAAGGGAACGAAATCATACATGATTCCAAACATTTTAACAAATCAATAACTGCAAGTGGGGTGTGCGTAATTATTCAGCCCCCTTTGGTCTGAGTGCAGTCAGTTGCCCATAGACATTGCCTGATGAGTGCTAATGACTAAATAGAGTGCACCTGTGTGTAATCTAATGTCAGTTAAATAACAGCTGCTCTGTGAAGGCCTCAGAGGTTGTCAAGAGAATCTTGGGAGCAACAACACCATGAGTCCAAAGAAACACCAGACAAGGTCAGGGATAAAGTTATTGAGAAATTTAAAGCAGGATTAGGTACAAAAAGATTTCCAAAGCCTTGAACATCCCACGGTAGCATTGTACAAAGCAATCATTCAGAAATGGAAGGAGTATGGCATTTCTCCTAAACTATTGCAAAACCAGGGGTGAGGACCTAGCAGCTTAGGTCCTTTTCCTGGCAACGGAGGGGAGGAGGAAGGGTGAGTTTTCCTTTAATTATGCAACACAACATTAAGAACGCATTTCTAAATATTATCCGCGTGCTGTTTATAGAAATAAAAGTAACTGTATAGATGAATGCCCCTTTAAAGGGAACTATGGTATAATACCAATCATAGCCTAATATATTTAGACCACAGTTCGTGATTAACCAGTCTCCTAAGGCTGAGGCCACATCGCTTGTGTCCGCGTGTTGGATGTCCCAGGGGATTATGGGTAAAAAGCACCTTAAAAAAATGCATGACCTATTGATTTGTGTCCGCGATCCAATTTTTTTCATGCTTCCATAGACTTGTATTAAGTACGATTTTGAAAGGAACGGAACTAAAAATGATGATCGCACATAGTGGGGCCTACTTTGCATCATCTTTACCTATAAACAATACGTGTGTAGGCGATAGTAAATGGGCATACTTAATTGCTCCAGAGATTGTCTACCTTACCAAAATTCCATGCACGCAGACTCTTATTTATCAGGGAGAGGGCCCTCCATATGTTGGAGGGCAGGCTGTACTGAACTACCACCTAGGTAGATGCAATAAATTGAAGCAGTGGTTTTTTGAACTTAAACCGTATGTTATTTATCAACAGAACATATTAATAAGTCATTGCAATTAGCACAATAAGTGGTGACATAGCATGGCACAATTCACATAAATACTCACAAACCCGGAGAATCAGAAAACAGCGATAAATAACAATAGCTTGTAAATGCCACCCCAGCTCTCATGTCACTGTAGTGGAATCTTCCACCCCTAGTCTGGCACAATGTCCCTATTATTGGGTGGGATACCTAGGATTTTAGTCCTTACTAAATCTCCTTGTTGAGCTCAGGCTGCTCACTACCCTACTCCTATCTGTCACTCCTGGAGTGATCTTTAACAATAATCTCACATTAACCATGCCTACCTGTTATTAAGGCCCAGACTCGTCCCCTCTCCTCTAGGGAAACCCAGGAAGTCAGAAAGAGGATGAGCACATGATTTCTCACCCTTTTATATTTTACTTAAACAGTAAAGGGAGCCGATTACCGACCAACGGATATTTTCACCATCTTCCCGAAGGACCACATTGCAGACTACGGTCGGCACTGCAGTTGGTCGGTTTCAGCCCCTACACGTTCCCACGAGGGATTTACCCATTATCGTTAGTATGTATGGCCAATTTAAGATGTTTCAGATGTGGTATATCTAGAGATAGGGGCAGATCAGCAAAAAATGGTACAGTTGGTGGAATAAAATTTCCACAATTTTAGTGTACATATCATTTAAAGCTGAGAACACACATGTCCGACAGCCACGTACTAGCCTGCAATCAGAGTGCATGCGATAGGCAAAAAAATGGCGATCGCCTGTTCTCCGAAAATGATTCTCAAACATGATAGGCCAAAAGAGTGAAATTTCCGTTTGGAGCTTTTTTTTTTTTTTAACGAAGGCACCGAAATCGCGTGATTATGGTGTGCGTTGCAATTGGGCATCGTTTGCGATACAACAATGCGTATCACTTTTACGGGCATCGAATGCAATTTCGTATCTCAAAAGGAGAAAGTCGCAAATGCACGGATATCTAAAATGTAAATTGCGCACGCAATTGAGTGTGATTGCGTGAGCTCTTCCGGGTGTGATGTAGTGTGTGCCTGCCCTAAATGTGACCCCTGGAGCTCACTGCCCTAGTAGCACCCAGTAGGTGAGAATGAATGGACCCACAGACAATGAATGGTTATAATGGACCCTATAGCTATGAGTGGGAACAGCTGCTTACAGGAAGTCACATGTTGTTTTTGGCCACAGGTCACGTGCTCCCCTAGCCAGTGATGGACGATTGGTTACATGGACAGGTGAGGATATTCACTCCTGTACTAACTCTACGTGCGACAAGTTACCGGAATCGCTCTTACAATACCGCACGATTCCCGTTCTCCCCCCCGAAATATTCCATTATACTCAGAGCTCCCCCGCCGGCAGACGCCACTTGATCTCCAGGATCTTAACCACAGTCACTCTGACAGAGCTGGCGTTCACGTCACGGCCTAGGCGCGCGGAATGTCCTTCACAAGCTGTTACTGCTGCCTCTAGGTGGACAGTTGAAAAGTTGCGTCCCAAAGTCAATTGTGGTTGGCAGAACAAGTACACTCACACCACCATACAATAATTGGGGCCGACCAACTGACGACATTTAGTGTTTTGCTTGGTCTAGTCGAAATTTTGTATGGTTTCTTCTGTGTTGAAGGTGTTGAACGGTCGTCAGGAGGAAGATCACACCATGTGTTCGCAGCTTAAAGCCGGGTACACACCAAGCGAGCTTCATCTGGCAACGGGTTGGACAGAGCATGATACGTTCGCCATGCGTTGATTCGGACAAACGAACGTCTTGGTCAAATCCCATGCAATTATTTTGGCCAGATCGACCGATACTCGTAGATTGGGTAGAACACTACCAATATGTAAAGGTAGGTTCAACGCATAGATATTGGCCAGTGGCGTAACCACGGGGGTGCCCAGACGGCAGGAGGGCTGCCACAAGCCCCCAACCTCCTCCGTGTTTACAACAGTGATCGTGTGTATGAAGGAAACATAGGAGCACGATCATACCTGATTTCTGGAAGCGCTGTTTAAAACAGCGATCGTGCAGGGGGGGGGGCAGGCGCCCTACAGTTACGCCCCTGCGGCACCCGAGTAAATGAACGTCTGCTCAGCGCAAAATCAAGCCCTGGTGGCCAAGTATGTGACATAAAATAAATCTCATCCATACCAGACAAATGCCCATATATGAACGATTGTATTCCAAACGTTTGTTTAGGGCATCGAGTACGCATCTGTGCGTCTTTATCTAACTAAGCCATGCCAATGGCCACTTTAAAGTCCACTTTCAGGCTAGGGCCACACCAAGGTTTGAGCCATGCCCACGTTGTACCCTACTGCTGGGAAGAGGCATCATCAGATGCATCATAATCCCCCAACCTTCATTTTTAAAGCTAGCAAAAGCCGGTAAAGGATTAAACATCCTAGGGTTGTTTGAAAGGAATGAAACCACCTGTAGATGAAGCACGGATAGGGGCCCCCATTGCTGGGGGGCCCAGTGATTCCTAGTTATGCCACTGGAGAGTGCTTTTTAAATAGAGGGCACATGTATGGAGACCACAGTTACCCTTAAGAGGCAGAGAGAGGGAAAGAGAAGAAAGAACGAGAATGCAAAAATGCTGAAATGCAATGACTCAAGTTGCAAATGCAATGGTGTCCTGGACCAATGGTATTTGTCATGCAGAAGCAGGATGGGTGGATTGGATAGTATTGGGGTGGTAGCAGGATGGGGCATTGCTGGGCAGGCAGGATTCTATCCACAAATAAATATTTTATTACCTGGATTAATAGCTTGAAATGTATCTTCTCTGTCGTGTATTAAGGGTATATGTTTGTGGATGATTAATTTCTTTGTATGGGTGCATGTGTCATGCAGAGAACTAGGCTCTACACATTTTGCCCATGCTATTAATTTGCATTAACCATTCAGATGTTTGCTTTTTACTGGGTTACTGTAATTGGATAACATTGGTTGCTGCCTGTTCCTAACACGGGAAACTAATGTACCTTAATTGAATCAGACAAATGTGTTCTTGAAAGCTTGTATTAGATCATCAGTTAGTCTATAAAGATATTACCTGCAAATTAATTTTATTTTTTTGGTATATTCTACGGCCTAACTGTACGACAAACTTACCACTTTATACGCTTTATATTTAGCACACTAGGGGGCAGTGTCATATTATTGACATTTAAAGGGGAACTTGCACAATGCAATAAATCATTTTTAGAAAGGACCCAGTTGTTTTGATATCTAAGGCCATTATAACTGCAGGAAACATACGAGTCCCATATTGTCTCATTCTAAGCGTTGATAGACTTGAATCTATGCAGTCTTCCTGGAAATGTATCTTGGATTAGACTAAGAAAAAGTAAGCATTTTCAGTGCTAAATATTAAAGAAAAGTAAAGCGAAATAAAATAAGCCTGAATGGATTCTATAAGCAATCTATGAGAAAATCACCTTTAATTTTGCGCAGAGTATTGTGGGTATCTAATTCTGCAGCCATCACCACCCCCCTTCCCAGAGAGGATAATTGATTTAACTTGCTTATTAAATTAAGGGAAAGTTCTGTGGAAAGATCATCAAGGATTTCTCTATTATTAATCATACAGGTTTTATATGTAACTCTTCATTTAAAAACAACAAACAATTGATTTCCTCCTCTTTGCTATGCTTTGGTTGAGGTCGGTAGTAAGGTGCCATTTAGGTTCTGTAACTGTTTCCCCTTTCTTAGAATGTTCCCAACAGTGATTTCTACTGATTGGCTGTTAGATGGGTCACATGTACAGATCTCTAATGAGATCAACCCAGGGACCAGGGACTCCGACAATAACGGACGCTATTAGGGGTTCTGCAAACAAAGCAGTTATTATTATATGCAGAGAGATCACAGGATGGCAGATAAGGTTAATGGAAAATAGAAAAAATTTATCTTGAAAGAATATTTATTTGTGCCGAACATTAAAGAGTGTTCTCCTTAACATTTGTTGTTATGAGATTCGTAATAAACCTGTGGTTGTAAATAATTGCATTAAATATTATATATGCAAACACGCTAGGTCTCAACTTGGAGAATTTGATTGGTAAACTTTATTCCAAACAATTCCAGCTCCAGTTCGCATCTGTCCGCGCACCAAGCCATGGGATGTTCCTGCCATCATCCCATAAGTGAGTTGGGTAAACTTAGGTCCCCACCCTGGTATATCAAAAGTGTGTATGTGATAATAGGTTATTAGAGTTTAGAGTCTATGAGTAAGACCATTAGACCATTTCTACAATTGTCCCCTGGCAGCCAGCTGGGTTAAGGTTCTTAATAAATAGAATTTAAATAAAGATGTGGCCTGACTTCGTTGTGAATCGACACACCAGGGAGGTGCGGCGGAATCCTTTCTTGTTTGTGCTTATTTTCCGGCAGAGACGGGACACTCTGATCCGCGAGCACACCCGACGTGGTGATTGGAGGACGTGCAAGGTACGGAGGAAGATCGTAACGGAAAGGACGTGAGCCGCCATATTAAGCATTTACAACATTAGAGCCTTAACAAATGAAAGTACCGGTAGTTTCTTTGGATACATTGAGTATGAAAGTGGGGGTTATTTAATAAAAAGTATATTTGTGTGGGAGGTAGGGGATTACTCCTACTTCTGATGTCTGTGAAGCTGCTATCAAAGATTATTACATTTTTTTAGTTTGTATATTTCACAATACAGAGATATGCAATGCTGTGCTAATCTCTATGTTTTCTGGTAGATTAATCACCCCCCTTTTCTGCACCAACTGAATAATCAGTGGCGTGTTAGGGGGTGATTACGATTTTTACCTGGAAGGAAACACTTGTGGTGACAAGTTATCACTACCCTAGTCAGGCCTGAACGTTGGATGCTCATTGGGATCTGTAGATTACGCTCACATAGAATACCATAAACTCCAAACTATAAAAAGAAGAAAGAATAAAGGCTGCAGCACTCTGAACTGTGTTCACCTTAAATCCTTTATTTCAGAGGGGATGTGTTAAAAACATATTAAAAAGACATTCAGGGTTATCACCTCTCAAGTGCATAATATTATCAGTCATTTATAGTGCTAAGACTATACTCTAGTATGATTAGGTCAGTTCCACAATATATCACAGTCATGTTAGTTGTTAGTCAGTGCCATCCATGTGGTGTTTAGATGTGGTCCCTGCAGAGATTCAAGTAGGTGGGACGCGTTTCGCTCCTCCCTATGTGTCTGGAGCTTTTCTAACCTTGACATTTTTTGCTGGACTGTCCCTTTACCAAGAGATATATTTTACCTTGGGTATCTCTACTTTACCTAGCTACATGGTTTGTGTAGTTTGTCTCAATCATACCAAAAGTACAGGAGTGCAAGTTGGACAACTTTTGGTTATGAACCTAAAAAGAATTGGAGAACTTCTCCTTCTACAATATGACATTTTCCAGATACCATGTTTTTTGGAGAAATTAAGTCTTGTGTCCGTTCATGGATAAAGGAGTTAAGGATCCTGGGAGGATCAGGGCAGGTTTCAGGCGCCTTGCAGAGCTCTTGAGAGTTTAAGGGTATTCACTTGTATATCGTAAGGGGGGGAAGGTTTACTTAGATATGGACGTCTGCAGAGCACAACAGCTCCATTGTTAAACTACAGTGTGTAATGAGAGTACAGAGATCCAAAGTTCAGGCTGGAGGATTTCAAGAGCCTTTCAGGAACAGAAGCCTGACTAGGGTGGTAACATTGTCACCACTAGTGTTGCTGTCCTGGTAATCTCACTGATGCCTTGGGTGGAAGCGCCATCGTATTGTAAGATAAAACGCTAATTAGCCCTCAAAACTGGTTTCCCCCGGTGACCTGAGGGTCTCTTTGATGGGATGTTAGGACTCTTAAAGAAAAAAGGGCCGATTTTTCTGTGAAAACAAAAACCATGACAATTAATTATCACTTATGTGTGTTGTTACATTAAAAATGAAAATAAATCATAGATAGTTTGTGCGGTTGTATTCAAACAAGAGAATATTGTGTGTTCTTGTAATTGCTGCACAGCCAACACCTAATAAAAAGCTGATGAAACAGTGGTGAATCGTTGGTCTTTCCTCGGTCGGTACCGCCTTCTTTTTGGTACGAATGTCACACGATGGATCGTCGTTGTCAAATTGGGCCGTAAAATCTAAGTATCGGAGTATCTGCAGCTTAGGGGACGTGTGCTTCAAAATTACAGAAATTATAAAGTTTTAGAACACAGAAACATTTGTGTGCAAACAATTTGAACTATTTATCCCCATTGACTTTAAAGGACAACTCCACTCTCGTAAGAACAGTCGTTTAGAAAGAATGGCCACTTTAAAGGGCATATCCACCCCCAAAACATAATCCCCCCCCCACTATGCCCACATGTGTGTAATAAATCCTTACCTCACATCCCAGCTCCATAAGGAGGATAGCAGAGTCCATATAGGACACTGCCTCCTGTCTGCCTCCAGGAGAAGTTTGCATGTGTACTGCAGCCCTTCTCCCCCTCCCTCTCCCTCCCATTTTGCGGATAACTCCCCCTACCATAAAACCCTTGCCCTATCATAAGTAATCTTCCCCCAGCACTTACAGTATTATACACACCCAGACAGAATATATTATATTATATCACCCATACAGTTGTATACACACCTCATTACAGATATATAACACACTCATACAGTATATTATATACACCCATACAGTGTTATACACACCCATACAGTAGATTATACACACCCATACAGTATACACACACTACATACAGTATATTATATTACACCCAACAGTGTATACACACCCATACAGTATATTATACACACCCCATACAGTATATACACACACATACAGTGATTACACACCATACAGTATTATACACACCATGCAATATTATATACACCCATAAGTGATATTATACACACCCATACAGTGTAATACACACCATACATACTTTAGATTACACCCCAACAGTATATTTACATACAACCATACATGTATACACACCCATACAGTATATATATAACCACCCATACAGATTATAACCACCCATACCGTACGACATATATACACCCCATACAGTATACACACACCATCACAGTATATATCACACAATACAGGTATACACACCCATTACAGTATATTTATACACCATAACAGTGTATACACACCCATACAGTTATTATACACACCATACAGTATTATATACACACACATACAGTATATAAACACACATACAGTATATATACACACCCATACAGTTATATACACACACATACAGTGCTAACCACACCCATACAGTAAATTATACACACCCATACAGTGTATACACACCCATACAGTATATACACACACTCATAAGTATATATATATACACCCCATTACAGTGTATACACACCCATACTAGTATATCGTATACACAACCATAGTGTATACACACCACATACAGTATATGACACACACCATACAGGATACACACCCATACGATTAGATCACAACATACAGTGTAACACACCCAGACAGTATATACACACAGTATACACACACATACATTATACACATCCGTGTATATACACACATACGTGATATCACACATATACAGATAAATCTATAGTTATAACATACTATAGTATATACACATACTGGTACATAGATACAATACAGTGTATACACACACATGCACACAGGATATATACCACAGTATATAACACACTCATTATATGAATACTACAGTATACACAACAGTAATGCACACCGCGTTCCTATATACACACACACTCCCATATACATATACACAATTAATAATAAAAGATTTCAGTAATTTATATTAAAAAACTATAGCATGGCACAGACCGATCAGTAAAACCTCTTTCAATCAGCCCAGCGTTTCGTCTCCCTCCCAGTCGTGTAAATCCAGGGTCAGTGATGGCCCAGTGTTCAGTGCAGCTCAGGAGTCTTATTATGAGTCATAAGAAGGGGTTCGCGTCTCCGGGCAGAACTGAACTTAGAGTCTTCACGGACACCAGCAATCACACTGATTGGAGGGAGATGAAATGCTGGGCTGATTGGAGAGGTTTTTAATGATCGGGTCTGTGCCGCTGCTAGAGCTTTACAGGAAGTTAGTGGAGTGTCATGTGACAGGCCTTCAATGGGGAGGTGCAGTGGTATACTTATAAAAACCTCTTAGCTACGTACCAAAGGTTTTTATAAGGCATATTATTCCAACTGCAACTCCCTATTGTATTATATCCCTTTACATATACAAACCTACATATACCATATTAGTGAGAACAAGGCCAAAGCCACACTGCATGCCCTGAGTGCTCCACACACAAGCGGTTCCAGAGTCTTTGCCATGCAATTGCGCAATCGGAGCAATGCGGTTGCGCAAAAAATGGAGATTGGGTCAACTCCGATAATGGATTCACAGCGCACCAGCAACGCACCTAATGTCGTCACAACATTGGCCAACACTAGTGTGCACTTTTTAACAAGCGATCAGATCGCTTTCTCTCTGGTAGGACCTTTAGTGTTTTTCCACTCTGGAATAACTCCATCCCTTGCCCCCTCCCTGTGGGGGTCCCGCAAGGCTCAGACGTTTCCTCTTTCTTTTCTCCATTTACCCCTATGGCTTGGAGCTTATTAGCTCATTTGGGTTCCAGTATCACCTGTATGCGGACGATACCCAAATATACATCTCTGCCCCCAGATCTCCCTACATTGACATCCCAGGTTCCTAACTGCCTTAGTGCCATCTCTGCCTTCATGTCCTCCGCTTCCTAAAACTCAACATGGACAAGACTGAACTTATCACGCTGTGTACTTATATTATGATAAACCTGGTGTATGTAATATGTATATTGTGTGTATGTATATTATGGGGCTCATTTACTCAGAGCCGCTATCACTTGGGTAAATGCTTCTTCCGCGATTTAATATCACGTTTCGAATGTGGGTAAATCTGGTAAGGGATTTACCCACTGCGGGATTTTAATGCAAGCTATTTGCTGGCGTTTAAAATCCTGCGCTAAAATAGCGCAAACGCAAATTAAATCACGAGCATCAGATGCGCGGGTGATTTTGCGTAACCTGTGCATCCAACGCTAATATGGAGCTAAAGTCTCACTAAATGGTAGCAAACCGGTTTAGCGCAACTTAATCCATATTTTGCCCAGCAAGTCTGCGTAATGAGGCTCCTATGTGTATTACCTGTATGTAATGTGTGACTATGTATTGTAAAGCGACATGGAACATGTGGGCGCTATATAAATCAATAATAAATAATAATAGATAGGATAGCTCTGTGACTATCTTTAAACAAGCAATATGGCAGGCTCCATTCTGTATATTGAAACTAAACCACACAGAAAATAATGATCGTGCCGTCTTTGGCATTACTATAGGTTTCTGTATTTTTAACTTTCTGTTAGATTTATGCAGTGATGCTCTTTCCATTTACTGCGTTTAATTGATCATTCACCCTGTGGTGGTATGAACGGGTCAGGTTATCTGGTGCCCTTTCCTACCCCCTTAAGGATCAGATGTCAGTGTTGTGTTAAAAGAGTGGAAAAATTGGCCCTAGACCTTCCTAGAGTAACTTAACCCTTCCATGGGCTGTCATGCTGGAATTCCTGGAGGAAATCACAGACAATATGAACCTCCCTAAACTCCTACTGTACACATAAAAGTTACTGTCCCAGGGACCAGGCCTGTGATGGGGAGGGAGGAAATGTTTACATCGACTCCAATTCCTGAATGGTTTGGCCTTAGAGGGGGAAACTCTGTAGAAACCGATGGATCAGATCTACTAAAATGGATGGTGTCTATAGCCACTGGAACTAGAGGGGAAACAGAAGAAAAGCCTTCATTGGCCACATGGGGATCAGTAAAAGTTCTTATCATTAAAAATGGTACTCATTTAGCCTCACCACAGGTGTTAGTTTATATTGTGTAAATAAGATCTGATTGGTGGGGCAAAAGAACACCATTTTTAACGAAAGAACGGTTATTGAATTTCACATCTGCAATTTTTTATGTGCCCAATATTATAGACAACAGGGCAACTAAATAGTGGCAATAATACAAGACGTACAAGACACCTTTATATATCCACTGGAGAGGATAGATGACAAGATTTTCCTTTAATCTGCCTTTACCATTCTGACATGTAATCGTACATGCCATGGACTGGAATCGCACAAATCACTGCGATATTCCTGGGGGTAAACTATCCGAGATTAATAAACACATCAGTTTGACTGTGGAACCACCGATATTTCCTGCAGCCCATATAATTATATATAACAGGAAGCAGTCTATATTATTACTATTACAGTATATTTACAAAGCGCCAGCCATTTCCACAGACGGGCTAATGATATATGATTATATGGAAATGAATGGCCCATTATTTTCTAACTTTCTAAAAAATCATTTAGCTTCTACAGTCAAAACATTTCTGTGTATTTCTTTGATTAATAATATGGACATAAATGGCATGTTCACCCCTCATATGAGAAATGATATAAGGTAAATCACGTAAAGCTGACCTAATGCAAAGCAGACTCCGCTGCACTGCGCTGCCCACCCTTTTCGCAGCAATGTGATCACCACACGCAGCACAGGGTAGCACACCATAATCGTGCAACATTGTGATTTTGTACAATTTTGTACGATTCATGTACGCTGCCTAGTGGGGCCTTGTCAATTGTTGGAGGCATAAGCTAGAGTAGTTAGTTAGTGACCGTGATCCCGAGATGTACTAAAATCTTGCACAGGCGATAAGCATCATGTGTTGATTCTGTTAGGTTAGTAGTGTAGGCTTTGCATATGTATGTATATATGTACTTTATTATGCAGTATATAGCTCTCCATATTCCGCAGCGTTCAAATTATTTAATCCATTCACATTAGGACCTGATGGCTTACAATCTAATCACACACACACCCTATCCGTATGTCTTTATGGTTGTGGGAAACTGGAGTGTCTGAGGAAACCCACACAGTACAGGGAGAACATAATCTGTCCCTGCCTGAAGTCTTACAATCTAATCACTTTATCACACTTACAACCTATAGTATGTCTTTATGCTTGTGGGGAAACCAGAGTGTCTGGAGGAAACCCACACAGTACAGGGAGAACATATCGTCCCTGTCCTGAAGAGCTTAACATCTAATCACTTATCACACATACACCCTATCTTGTAGTCTTTATGGTTGTGGGGAAACCAGAGTGTCTGGAGGAAACCCACACAGTACAGGGAGAACAATCTGTCCCTGCCCTGAAGATCTACAATCTAATCACTTATATCACACTTACAACCTATCAGTATGTCTTTATGCTTGTGGGGGAAACCAGAGTGTCTGGAGGAACCCACACAGTACAGGGAGACCATATCTGTCCCTGTCCCTGAAGAGCTTACAATCTAATCACTTAATCACACATACACCCTATCAGTATGTCTTTATGGTTGTGGGGAACCAAATGGTGGAGGAAACCCACACAGTAACAGGGAGAACATATCTATTCCTGTCCTGAAGAGCTTACAATCTAATCACTATATTACAATACACCCTATCAATATATCTTTGGTTGTGGGGAAACCAGAGTGTCTGGAGGAACCCCCACAGTACAGGAGGAGAACACAATCTGTCCCTGCCCTGAAGAGCTACATCTAATTACTTTATCACACACACAACCTATCAGTTAGTCTTTATGGTTGGGGAAAGGAAACCAGAGTGTCTGGAGGAACCCACACAGTACAGGGGAGAAACATATCGTCCACTGCCCTGAAGAGCTTACAATCTAATCACTTTATACACATACACGCTATCAGTATTCTTTATGGTTGTGGGGAAACCAGAGTGTCTGGAGGAAACCCACACAGTACAGGGAGAACAAATCTGTCCCTGCCTGAAGATCTTACAATCTAATACTTTATCACACACTTACAACCTATCATTATGTCTTATGTGTGGGGGAAACCAGAGTGTCTGGAGGAAACCCACACAGTACAGGGAGACCATATCTGTCCTGCCTGAAGAGCAAATCTAATCACTATTATCACACAACACCCTATCAGTATGTCTTATGGTGTGTGGGGAACCACAGTGCTGGAGGAAACCCACAAGTACAGGGAGAACATATCTGTCCCTGTCCTGAAGAGCTTACAATTAATCCTATATCACACATACACCCTATCAATTATCTTTATGGTTTGTGGGAAACCAGAGTGGTCTGGAGGAGAGGAGGAAGAGGGGGGAGGGAGAAAGGAAGAGAAGAAAAAAAAAAAGGAGGGAAAAAAGAGAGAAAAAGAAAGAGAGGGTAGAGAAGAAAAGGGGAGAGAATAGGGGAGGGGGGGAAAAGGACCAAGAAGGGGGAAGGGAGAAGAAAAAAAAAAAAGAGGAAAAGAGAAAAAGGGGAGGAGAGTGAAAAATTAACAATAGAATAAAGACAGTAACGTGGAATAAGAAAAATTGATTAACAAAAACATACTTATATGTAAAACACAGAAAACATGCAAGCAACACCACAATTGAAAGTTTACCTAGTGAAGTATACGTTGCCAATGGGAAGAAAGAGCAAAGAGACGACGCCAGCCACGTCATGGACGTGTCTGAAGTGTCCTCTCCATGTCCTGCAGCCAGCGCCTCTCCATTCCGCCAAGCACGGCCCCTTCCGGCAGCCCGCCATCGTCCATGTACTGGCGCACCTGGACGGCACAATTGGCGCCGGGCTTGGCGCCGGGCTGTACGTCGCCGGCACGCCAGTACATGGACATACTTGCGCTCCGGAATGAGAGGACGCTGCTGCCAGAATGGAGAGACCTGATCTTCAAAGTGAGTGACTCGAGTATAAACCGAGTCCGATTTTCAGGCTGATTTTTCAGCCTGAAACTCGGTTTATACTCGATTATAACGGTACCTTGAAACGTTTTTCATGTACGTTTTTTTAAGACTAACACATTCACACAAATAGAATTATATCGTTTTTCATCATTTATCCACATTTCCCAAATGTAGTGTTTGCTTGAGGTAAGGATCCTCATTGTGTTGAAGAATGTTACAAAACCCATCTAGATCCTTATGGGATCCTGTGTGATCCTAAATTTGTTGGTAGGAGGGGTCATTATAAATATCTAATTGATCCATGTTCCAGTTCCAGTTTGGGTGAATCATGTTGGTTTGATACCAAACTACTCAGTAAATATGTGGCTCATTCTAGAAGGGTTTGATTGACGCAAAGACCAGAAAGGATAAAGTCAATTCCCCAGTCATAAGACTTGTGATTTGTCACCCTTAAGGGCAAGTCCAGCCAAAAATGAAAACTTACCTACAGGTAAATCATACCCCCAAAACCCTAACTGTATAGTTTGAAATGTGAAATAAGTAACGTCTAACCTGAAATCCTGCCATGTCTGTTTACCTTTTCAACTTTCCATAACTAGACAGTTACTAACTGAAGACCAGGATTTGACATTTGACATCACAGCCAGAACTGAATGTTAATCCCCTACTGCCTATTCTGAGCATGCCCAGGCTCAGTACAGGTTTCTAAATGACTCAGTTTCCATGAGGCATCAGAAGCACAGCAGGCTACAGTAATGAATTCATAGGACATTATGATATATCAACATATTAATAAAGAGGCCATTCCTTCTAAAAGATGTTTCTTATGAGGGTGGAGTTGTCTAACTGTTTTGTGAGATGAAAAACTATGCGTGACAGTTTTACTAGAGCAACAGGTTTGGTGCAACAGTACAGAAAGTAGATCTAAGCTAACTACAAAAAAAATTGACGAAGTGTGAAAACGTGCTATAATGTAAGGAAGCAAAGACAAAAAAGTTGGACAAAAAATGTTAATAGTTGTTCCTTTACATTGCACAAGATTGTAATATTGGAATGTCCAGGAGTTATCATTAGTGTATGATAAAATCCTGTGAAGATTGAGTGGTCCACGTGTTGCTTATAACAGGATTTAGAGGGCCCTGGTTTGAGGAGAGAGAAGGGGAGATGGAATTGGAAGTGTTTATACTAACCCCTTTATGGTTTATTTAATGGTTTTGGTGAACTGGCCCAGAGCTGCTATTTCACATTCCCGGATTGTTTACACTTTACTCAACCGTCGGCACCAGTATCCATCCACAAGCTTACTCAGCAACTTCCATGGCCAAAGCCAAACACAGGTATTCCAGGAACGTTTTAAACAGCTAAATAAGGAATCTGCCTCTGGTTCCTCAGTTTCTGGGATCTTGACATTATAAATAAAATCCAATGAATGTCACACGCCTGGAACACACTTTATTGTTCTACCCTGGAGTCCTCAGTTGATGACATAAAAGTTTATATAGAACTGTGGTTCTCCAAACAGGTTAAAGGTTAAATAAAAGTCTTCCGTTGTACCTTTAAATAAAACCTGGTCTAATGATAAATGTTGTTAGAAATCAAATACTGTAAAAGTTTAGCAATAGAAATTCTTGCTTTCAGCAGTTAAGCCACATTAATAAGCCCCCTTGAACTTTCAACTTTTTAAGAAAAAAAAGGCTGTGCGGTACTACCTGTCAGTCCTAGCATTATGTGAGCATTCTCTGCCCCTGGGGACAGGGAAGCAGCATTGGTTCAGGTGATGTACTCAAGCTACTAAATCAGGAAATTTGAAACATTATCCGCATATCATTTTTACAGGCTGCAGCCACAGATGTGATCCAGGGCTCAATTATAGGAGACAGCAGGCTTTTATTAAAAGGACCAACTCCACCCTCATCAGAAACACTTTTAGAAAAACGGCCTCTTTAAATATGTGATATATCATATTGGTCCTATGAATCATTACTGTTGCCTGCTATGCTTCTGGATGCCTCATGGAAACTGAGCAGTTTATAATCCTGTCCGAGCCTGTACTGAGCCTGGGCATGCTCAGAAGAGGCAGATAGGGGATTAACATTCAGTCATTGGCTGTGATGTCAACTGTCAAATCCATACTGACAGTTACTAATGGTAGAACCAGGAAGCAAAACAGGGGAAACAGGACATTGTGCAGGATTTCAGGTTAGACTTTTATCATTCAGATTTCAAACTATTACCGTTTAGGGTTTTGGGGGGTGGGATTTACCTGTATGTAAGTTTTCGTTTTAGGGCTGGACTTGCCCTTTAACTCTAAATTGTTCAGAGACCACAGTAGTCCTTTAAGGACAGGCAGGTGGGCATTAACAACCCACCTAAACAAACTTTCACTTCGAGTTAAGATACCTTTAATTACATGTCCATTTAAGTGAATAGACACATGTTCAGAAATTCAAAGACAATTGGGAATGATTTTCATTTCTGTATCTACAAGATTGCAGCCTCTTCCAGTGTTCCCACACATTAGACCCTAAGCATCAGCTCACAACTGTGGTAGGAGATAGTGTCCAATGGAAAGAAGAAATAACAAGCAGAAAGTAACTTTTCAAATTCATTTTTTTTGGCAAATTAATGACAATGTGAGAGATCTACCTAATTCTGTACAGATGGGCATTGTTTTTATCCAGCTGTTTATCCAACGAGTGTGTGATCCTGTATTACACCTGGTATGGTTTAGATATAACATAGGGATTACTCTAATGGATATCGGTCAAATAATGACATGTGTGTTTGGTTGATGCTTTAAAGAAATAACAGCTGTGACCTTTATGTACCTAAATAAGATGTTGTGTAAATATGTTCTATTTCAACCAGCAAATGGTTATGATGAATGAAGAGGGAGGTTCTGAATTTGAAAAATAAAATAACCTACGTTAAAGGAGGGAAACAAAAAACCAGTAATTGTTCATTTGATGGAGTGTACGATACCCTTGACCCCTTAAACTGACCCCATAGCAGACGTTCTCTCGACACATTGAAACAGTAAAATATTAATATTCAATAAAATGTATTTGAAAGGAACTTAAAGGGTATCTCCAACCCCCCAAAGAATTTTTGTATGTGGTAGGGAATCCCCCAGAACCTTGATCGTAAAAATCAGACCAAATCGGTCATGGCCCCTCAGAGGGCGAACTGGGAGCCACATCTGTGATTTATGAGACTCGGCTAATCACTGGCACGGCTGCTGGTCCTCCCCAGTCTGCTGTTCCATGAAAAGAACAGCAGCCAGTCCTCCAATTTACCAGCCAGTGTAAAGTTAGCCCTCCAGTCCACCACCAGTGTGTAACTCCATACCCTCCTCCATAAACCATAGCCTCCTCCACAAGCCACACCCACTTTCCCAGTGAAGCCATGCCACTTTACCACATGGCACTCTGCCCCTTCTGCTTATAGGCCCATTGAAAAGTGTTCCCCACAACATAAAGGCATTGATAGGTGCGTGTGTGAAGTGATTATATTGGACCTCTTCAGGGCAGGGACAGATATGTTCTCCCTGTACTGTGTGGGTTTCCTCCAGACACTCTGGTTTCCCAAAACCTAAAGACATACTGATAGGTTGTGTGTGATAAAGTAATTAGATTAAGCTCTTCAGGGCAGGACAGATGTTTCTCCCTTGTACTGTGTGGGTTTCCTCCAGCACTCTGGTTTCCCACACAACCATAAAGATATATTGATAGGGTGTATGTGTGATATAGTGATTAATTGTAAGCTCTTCAGGACAGGGACAGATATGTTCTCCCTGTACTGTGTGGGTTTTCCTCAGCACTGTGGTTTCCCCACAACCATAAAGACATACTGATAGGGTGTATGTGTGAAATGTGATTAGATTGTAAGCTCTTCAGGACAGGACAGATATGGTCTCCCTGTACTGTGTGGGTTTCCTCCAGACACTCTGGTTTCCCCCACAGCATAAGACATATGATAGGTTGTAAGTGTGTGATAAAGTGATTAGATTGTAAGATCTTCAGGGCAGGGACAGATGTTTTCTCCTGTACTGTGTGGGTTTCCTCCAACACTCTGGTCCCCACAACCATAAAGACATACTGATCAGCGTGTATGTGTGATAAAGTGATTAGATTGTAAGCTCTTCAGGGCAGGGACAGATATGTTCTCCCTGTACTGTGTGGGTTCCTCCAGACATCTGGTTCCCCCAAAACCATAAAGACATACTGATAGGTGTGTGTGTGATAAAGTAATTAGATTGTAAGCTCTTCAGGGCAGGGACAGATGTGTTTCTCCTCCGTACTGTGTGGGTTCCTCCAGACACTCTGGTTTCCCCACAACCAAAGATATATTGATAGGGTGTGTAT
Source organism: Hymenochirus boettgeri (assembly GCA_019447015.1). NCBI lineage: Eukaryota > Metazoa > Chordata > Amphibia > Anura > Pipidae > Hymenochirus > Hymenochirus boettgeri. The sequence continues at coordinate 17,306,577 of CM033475.1, forward strand.
TGTAATATAGTGATTAGATTGTAAGCCTTCAGACAGGAATAGATATGTTCTCCCTTTACTGTGTGGGTTTCCTCCAGCCATTTGGTTTCCCCACAACCATAAAGCATATGATAGGGTGTATGTGTGATATAGTGATTAGATTGTAAGCTCTTCAGGCGAGGGACAGATATGGGTCTCCTGGTACTGTGTGGGTTCCTCCAGACACTCTGGTTTCCCCACAAGCATAAAGACATACTGATAGGTTGTAGTGTGATAAAGTGATTAGATTGTAGATCTCAGGGCAGGGACAGATGTTTCTCCCTGTACTGTGTGGGTTTCCTCCAGACACTCTGGTTCCCACAACCATAAAGACTACAGATAGGGTGTATGTGTGATAAAGTGATTAGATGTTAAGCTCTCAAGGACAGGGACAGATATGTTCTCCCTGTACTGTGTGGGTTTCCTCCAGACACTCTGGTTCCCCACAAGCATAAAGACATACTGATAGGTTGTAAGTGTGATAAAGTGATTAGATTGTAAGACTTCAGGCAGGGACAGATTATGTTCTCCCTGTACTGTGTGGGTTTCCTCAGACACTCCAGTTTTCCCACAACCATAAGACATACGGATAGGGTGTGTGTGTGATAGATTGTAAGCCATCAGGTCCTAATGTGAATGGATTAAATAATTGAAAGCGCTGCGGAATATGGAGAGCTATATACTGATAATAAAGTACATATATACATACATATGCAAACCTACACTACTAACCTAACAGAATCACACATGATGCTATCCCTGTGCAAGTTTTAGTACATCTCGGGATCACGGTCACTAACTACTACCTAGCTTATGCCTCCAACAATTGACAAGGCCCACTAGGCAGCGTACATGAATCGTACAAATTGTACAAAATCACAATTTGCAACGATTATGGTGTGCTACCCTGTGCTGCGTGTGGTGATCACATTGCTGCGAAAAGGGTGGGCAGCGCAGTGCAGCGGAGTCTGCTTTGCATTAGGTCAGCTTTACGTGATTTACCTTATATCATTTCTCATATGAGGGGTGAACATGCCATTTAATGTCCATATTATTAATCAAAGAAATACACAGAAATGTTTTGACTGTAGAAGCTAAATGATTTTTTAGAAAGTTAGAAAATAATGGGCCATTCATTTCCATATAATCATATATCATTAGCCCGGTCTGTGGGAAATGGCTGGCGCTTTGTAAATATACTGTAATAGTAATAATATAGACTGCTTCCTGTTATATATAATTATATGGGCTGCAGGAAATATCGGTGGCCAGTCATGATGTGTATTAATCTCGGATAGTTTACCCCCAGAATATCGCAGTGATTTGTGCGATTCCAGTCCATGGCATGTACGATTACATGTCAGATGGTAAAGGCAGATTAAAGGAAATCTTGCTCTATCCTCTCCAGTGGATATAAAGGTGTCTTGTACGTCTTGTATTATTGCCCATTTAGTTGCCTGTTGTCTATAATATTGGGCACAATAAAAAATTGCAGCATGTGAAATTCATAACCGTTCTTATCGTTAAAAATGGTGTTCTTTTGCCCCACCAATCGATCTTATTTACAATATAAAGCTAACACTGTTGGTTGAGGCTAAATGAGGACCATTTTTAATGATAAGAACTTTTACTGATCCCCAATGTGGCCAATGAAGGCTTTTCTTCTGTTTCCCCTCTAGTTCCGTGGCTATAGACACCATCCCATTTTAAGTAGATCTGATCCATCGTGTTCTACAGAGTTTCACCTCTAAGGCCAAACCATTCAGGAATTGGAGTCGATGTAAACATTTCCTCCCCATCAAGGCTGGTCCCCTGGGACGTAACTTTTATTGTACAGTAGGAGTTTAGGGAGGTTCATATTGTCTGTGTTTCCTCCAGGAATTCCATGCATGACAGCCCATGGAAGGGTTAAGTTACTCTAGGAAGGTCTAGGGCCAATTTTCCACTCTTTTAACACAACACTGACATCTGATCCTTTAAGGGGGTAGGAAAGGGCACCAGATAACCATGACCCGTTCATACACCACAGGGTGAATGGGATCAATTAAGCAGTAAATGGAAGAGCATCACTAGAAAATCTAACAGTAAAGTAAATACAGAAACCTATAGTAATGCCAAAGACGTGCACGATCATTACTTTTCTGTGTGGTTTAGTTTCAATATACAGAATGGAGCCTGCCATATTGCTTGTTTTAAAGATAGTCAGCAGAGCTATCCTATCTATTTTATTATTATGATTTATATAGCGCCAACATGTTCCATGTCGCTTTACAAATACATAGTCACACATTACATACAGGGTAATACACATAGGGCCTCATTACGCAGACTTGCTGGGCAAATATATGGAGTTAAAGTTGCGCTAACCGGTTTGCTACCAGTTAGTGAGACTTTAGCTCCATATTAGCGTTGGATGCACAGGTTACGCAAAATCACCCGCGCATCTGATGCTCGTGATTTAATTTGCGTTTGCGCTAGTTTTAGCGCAGGATTTTAACGCCAGCAAATAGCTTGCATTAAAATCCCGCAGTGGGTAAATCCCTTACCAAGATTTACCCACATTCGAAACAGTGATATTAAATCGCGGAAGAAGCATTTACCCAAGTGATAGCGGCTCTGAGTAAATGAGCCCCATAATATACATACACACAATATACATATTACATACAGGTTATCATAATATAATATACACAGCGTGATAAGTTCAGTCTTGTCCATGTTGAGTTTTAGGAAGCGGAGGACATAAGGCAGAGATGGCACTAAGGCAGTTAGGAACCTGGGATGTCAATGTAGGAGATCTGTGGGCAGAGATGTATATTTGGGTATCGTCCGCATACAGGTGATACTGGAACCCAAATGAGCTAATAAGCTCCAAGGCCATAGGGGTAAATGGAGAAAAGAAGAGGACCGTACTGAGCCTTGCGGGACCCCCACAGGGAGGGGGCAAGGGATGGAGTTATTCCAGAGTGGAAAACACTAAAGGTCCTACCAGAGAGAAAGCGATCTGATCGCTTGTTAAAAAGTGCACACTAGTGTTGGCCAATTGTTGTGACGACATTAGGTGCGTTGCTGTGCGCTGTGATCCATTATCGGATGACCCAATCTCCATTTTTTGCGCAAACCCATGTGCTCCGATTGCGCAATTGCATGGCAAAGAGCTCTGGAACCGCTTGTGTGTGGAGCACTCAGGGGCACTGCAGTGTGGGCTTTGGCCTTAGTTTCTCACTAATATGTATATGTAGGTTTGTATATGTAAGGGATATAATACAATAGGGAGTTGCAGTGGAATATATAGCCTTATAAAAACCTTTTGGTACGTAGCTAGAGGTTTTTATAAGTATACCACTGCACCTCCCCATTGAAGGCCTGTCACATGACGACTCCACTAACTTCCTGTGTAAAGCCTCTAGCACGGCACAGACCCGATCATTAAAAACCTCTCCAATCAGCCCAGCATTTCATCTCCCTCCAATCAGTGTGATTGCTGGTGTCCGTGAAGACTCTAAGTTCAGTTCTGCCCGGAGACCGAACCCCTTCTTATGACTCATAATAAAGACTCCTGAGCTGCACTGAACACTGGGCCATCACTGACCCTGGATTTACACTGACTGGGAGGGAGAGAAACGCTGGCTGATTGAAGAGGTTTTACTGATCGGGTCTGTGCCATGCTATAGTTTTTTAATAAAATTACTGAAATCTTTTATTATTAATGTGTGTATATAGTATATGGGGATGTGTGTGTGTATATAGTGAACGCGTGTGTGCATATACTGTATGTGTGTATATACTGTATGTATGTGCATATAATGTATGTGTGTGTATATACTGTGTGTATATATACTGTGTGCATGTGTGTGTATACACTGTATGTGTATATACTGTATGTACCGTATGTGTATATACTATATGTATGTGTATATACTAGTAGGATTGTATACCTGTATATGTGTGATATACACGGTATTGTTGTATATACACGGTATGTGGTGTATAATGTATGTGTGTGTATACTGTGTGTAATATACTGTATGGGTGGTGTATACACTGTAATGTTGTGGTATACTAATCTGTTATGGGTGTGTATGCACTGTATGTGTGTGTATATACTGTATGGGTGTGTATACACTATGGGTGTGTATAATATACTGTATGGGTGTGTATACACTGTATGGGTGTATATAATATACTGTATGAGTGTGTGTATATACTGTATGGGTGTGTATACACTGTATGGGTGTGTATAATTTACTGTATGGGTGTGTATGCACTGTATGTGTGTGTATATACTGTATGGGTGTGTATAATATACTGTATGAGTGTGTTTATACTGTATGGGTGTGTATAATATACTGTATGGGTGTGTATAATATACTGTATGGGTGTGTATACACTGTATGGGTGTATATAATATACTGTATGGGTGTGTATACACTGTATGGGTGTGTATAATATACTGTATGGGTGTGTATACACTGTATGGGTGTATATTATATACTGTATGGGTGTGTATACACTGTATGGGTGTATATAATATACTGTATGGGTGTGTATACACTGTATGGGTGTATGTAATATACTGTATGGGTGTATATAATATACTGTATAGGTGTGTATACACTGTATGGGTGTGTATAATATACTTTATGGGTGTATATAATATACTGCATGGGTGTGTATAATATACTGTATGGTGTGTATGCACTGTATGTGTGTGTATATACTGTATGGGTGTGTATAATATACTGTATGGGTGTGTATACACTGTATGGGTGTATATAATATACTGTATGAGTGTGTGTATACTGTATGGGTGTGTATAATATACTGTATGGGTGTGTATACACTGTATGGGTGTATATAATGTACTGTATGAGTGTGTATAATATACTGTATGGGTGGGTATACACTGTATGCGTGTATATAATATACTGTATGGGTGTGTATATACTGTAAGGCTGGGGGAAGATATACTATGATATGGGCAAGGGGTTTTATGGTAGGGGGAGGGATCGCAAAACGGGAGGGAGAGGGAGGGGGAGAAGGGCTGCAGTACACATGCCAAACTTCTCCTGGAGGCGAGACAGGAGGCAGTGTCCTATATGGACTCTGCTATCCTCCTTATGGAGCTGGGATGTGAGGTAAGGATTTTATTACACTACATGGTGGGGCCATTAGTGGGGGGGGGATTATAGTTTTGGGGGTGGATATGCCCTTTAAAGTGGCCATTCTTTCTAAACGATGTTCTTACGAGAGTGGAGTTGTCCTTTAAAGTCAATGGGGATAAATAGTTCAAATTGTTTGCAACAAAATGTTTCTGTGTTGCTAAAACTTTATAATTTCTGTAATTTTGAAGCCAACACAGTCCCCTCAGGCTGCAGATACTCCAGATACTTAGATATTTACGGCACAATTTGAACAACGGACGATCCATCGTGTGACATTCGTACCAAAAAGAAGCGGTAACGACCGAGGAAGACCAACGATTCACCACTGTTCTCAGCTTTTTATTATGTGTTTGCTTGTGCAGCATTACAAGAACACACAATATTTCTCTTGTTTGAATACACGCACAAACTATCTACTGATTTATTTTCATTTTTAATGTAACAACACACATAAGTGATAATTAATTGTCATGGTTTCTGTTTTCACAGAAAATCGGCCCTTTTTTCTTCAAGAGTCCTAACATCCCATCAAAGAGACCATCAGGTCACCGGGGGAAAAAACAGTTTTGAGGGCTAATTAGAGTTTATCTTACAATACGATGGCGCCTTCCACCCAGGAGACATCAGTGAGATTACCAGGAAAGCAAACACTTAGTGGTGACAATGTTACCACTACCCTAGTCAGGCTTCTGTTCCTGAAAGGCTCTTGAAATCCTCCAGGCCTGAACGTTGGATGCTCTGTATCTCTCATTACACTGTAGTTTACAATGGAGCTGTGTGCTCTGCAGACGTCCATATCTAAGTAAACCTTCACCCCCCTTCTGATATACAAGTGAATAACCTCTTAAACTCTCAAGAGCTCTGCAAGGCGCCTGAAAACCTGCCCTGATCCTCACCAGGATCCTTAACTCCTGTATAGCCATGGAACGGACACAAGACTTAATTTTCTCCAAAAAAACATGGTATCTGGAAAATGTCATATTGTAGAAGGAGAAGTTCTCCAATTCTTTTTTAGGTTCATAACCAAAAGTTGTCCAACTTGCACTCCTGTACTTTTGGTATGATATGAGACAAACTACACAAACCATGTAGCTAAGGTAAAGTAGAGATACCCAAGGTAAAATATATCTCTTGGTAAAGGACATGTCCAGCAAAAAAATGTCAAGGTTGAGAAAGCTCCAGACACATAGGGAGGAGCGAAACGCGTCCCACCTACTTGAATCTCTGCAGGGACCACATCTAAACACCACATGGATGGCACTGACTAACACAAGACTAACATGGACTGGTAGATATATTGGGAACTGACCTAATCATACTAGAGTATATGTCTTAGCACTATAAATGACTGATAATATTATTGCACTTAAGAGAGGTGATAACCCTGAATGTCTTTTTAATTGTTTTTAACACATCCCCTCTGAAATAAAGGATTTTAAGGTGAACACAGTTCAGAGTGCTGCAGCCTTTATTCTTTCTTCTTTTTATAGTTTTGAGTTTAATGGTATTCTATGGTGAGCGTAAATCTACGATCCCAATGAGCATCCAACGTTCAGGCCTGACTAGGGTAGTGATAACATTGTCACCACAAGTGTTTCCTCTCCAGGTAAAAATCGTAATCACCCCCTTAACACGCCACTGATATTCAGTTGGTGCAGAAAAGGGGGGTGATTAAATCTACCAGAAAACATAGAGATTAGCACAGCATTGCATATCTCTGTATTGTGAAATATACAAAACTAAAAAAATGTAATAATCTTTGATAGCAGCTTCACAGACATCAGGAAGTAGGAGTAATCCCTCCTACCTCCCACACAAATATACATTTTATTTAAAATACCCCCACTTTAGATACTCTAATAGTATCCAAAGAAAACTACCGGTACTTTCATTTGTTAAGGCTCTAATGTGTAAATGCTAATATGGCGGCTCACGTCCTTTCCGATTACGATCTTCCTCCGTACCTTGCGCGTCCTCCAATCACCAGTCGGGTGTGCTCGCGGATCAGAGTGTCCCGTCTCTGCCTGGAAAAATAAGCACAAACAAGAAAGGATTCCGCCGCACCTCCCTGGTGTGTCGATTCAGCAACGAAGTCAGGCCAGCATCTTTATTTAAAATTCATCATTTTATTAGAACCTTAACCCAGCTTGGCTGCCAGGGGACAGATGTAAGAAATGGTCTAATGGTCTTACTCATAGACTCTAAGACTCTAATAACCTATTATCACATACACACTTTTGATATACCAGGGTGGGGACCTAATGTTTACCCAACTCCAATTATGGGATGATGGCAGGAACATCCCCTGGCTTGGTGGCCGGGACAGAGTGCAGAACTGGAGCTGGAAGTTTGGAATAAGTTTACCCCAATCAAAATTCTCCAAGTTGAGACCTAGCGTGTTTGCATATAATTAATATATTAATGCAATTATTTACTAACCACAGGTTTATTACGAATCTCTAAAATCAACAGAATGTTAAGGAGAACACCTCTTTAATGTTCGGCACAAATAAATATTCTTTCAAGATAAATTTTCTAATTTCCATTAACCTTATCTGCCCATCCTGTGATCTCTCTGCATATAAATAAATACTGACTGTTTGCAGAACCCCTAATAGCGTCCGTTATTGTCGGAGTCCCTGGGTCCCTGGGTTGATCTCATTAGAGATCTGTACATGTCTGACCCATCTAACAGCCAATCAGTAGAAATCACTGTTGGGAACATTCTAAGAAAGGGGGAAGACAGTTACAGAACCTAAAATGGCACCTTACTACCGACCTCAACAAAGCATAGCAAAGAGGAGGAAATCAATTGTTTGTTTGTTTTTAACTGAAGAGTTACATATAAAACCTAGGTATGAGTAATATAGAGAAATAGCTTGATGATCTTTCCACAGAACTTTCCCTTTAATTCATAAGCAGTAAATCAATTATCACTCTCTGGGAAGGGGGGTGTGATGGCTGCAGAATTAGATACCACAATACTGCCAAATTAAAGGTGATTTTCTTCCATAGATTGCTTATAGAATCCATTCAGGCTTAATTTTATTTCAGCTTTACTTTTCCTTTAATATTTAGCACTGAAAATGCTTACTTTTTTCTTAGTCTTAATCCAAGATACATTTCCAGGAAGACTGCATAGATTCAAGTCTATCAACGCTTAGAATGAGACAATATGGGACTCGTATGTTCCTGCTGTTATAATGGCCTTAGATATCAAAACTGGGTTCTTTCTAAAAATGATTTATTGCATTGTGGCAAGTTCCCTTTAAATGCAATAATATGACACTGCCCCCTAGTGTGCATAAATATAAAGCGTATAAAGTGGTAAGTTGTCGTACAGTTAGGCCGTAGAACTATACCAAAAAAATAAAATTAATTTGCAGGTAATATCTTTAATAGACTAACTGATGATCTAATACAAGCTTTCAAGAACACATATTTGCTGATTCAATTAAAGGTACATTAGTTTACCCGTGTTAGGAACAGGCAGCAACCAATGTTATCCAATTACAGTAACCCAGTAAAAAGCAAACATCTGAATGGTTAATGCAAATTAATAGCATGGGCAAATGTGTAGAGCCATAGTTCTCTGCATGACACATGGCACCCATACAAAGAAATTAATCATCACAAACATATACCCATAAATACAACGAACAGAGAAGATAAACATTTCAAGCTATTAATCCAGGTAATAAAAATATTTATTTGTGGATAGAATCATTGCCTGCCCAGCAATGCCCCATCCTGCTACACCCCAATACTATCCAATTCCACCCCATCCTGCTTCTGCATGACAAATACCATTGGTCCAGGACACCATTGCATTTGCAACGTTGAGTCATTGCATTTCAGCATTTATTTGCATTCTCGTTCTTTCTTCTCTTTCCCTCTCTCTGCCTCTTAAAGGGTAACTGTGGTCTCCATACATGTGCCCTCTATTTAAAAGAGCACTCTCCAGTGGCATAACTAGGAATCACTGGGCCCCCCAGCAATGGGGCCCCTATCCGTGCTTCATCTACAGTGGTTTTTCATTCCTTTCAAACAACCCTAGGATGTTGTATCCTTTACAGGCTTTTGGCTAGCTTTAAAAATGAAGGTTGGGGGATTATGATGCATCTGATGATGCTCTTTCCCAGCAGTAGGGTACACGTGGGCATGCTCAAACCTTGGTGTGGCCCTAGCCTGAAAGTGGACTTTAAAAGTGGCCATTGGCATGGCTTAAGTTAGATAAAGACGCACAGATGCGTACTCGATGCCCTAAACAAACGTTTGGGAATACAATTCGTTCATATATGGGCATTTGGTCTGGTATGGATGATGATTTATTTTATGTCACATACTTGGCCACCAGGTGCTTGATTTTGGCTGAAGCAGACGTTCATTTACTCGGGTGCCGGCAGGGGCGTAACTGTAGGGGCCCCTGCCCCACCCCCCTGCACGATCAGCTGTTTTTAAACAGCTGATCCAGAAATTCAGGTATGATCGTGCTCCTATGTTTCCTTCATACACACGATCAGCTGTTTAAACACGGAGGAGGTTGTGGGCTTGTGGCAGCCCTCCTGCCGTCTGGGCACCCCCGTGGTTACGCCACTGGCCATATCTATGCGTCTGAACCTACCTTTACATATTGGTAGTGTTCTACCCAATCTAACGAGTATCGGTCGATCTGGCCAAAATAATTGCATGGGATTTTGACCAAGACGTTCGTTTGTCCGAATCAGACGCATGGGCGAACGGATCAGTTCTGTCCAACCCGGTTTGCCAGGATGAAGCATCGCTTGGTGTGTACCCGGCTTTAAGCTGCGAACACATGGTGTGATCCTTCCTCCTGACGACCGTTCAACACTTCAACACAGAAGAAACCATACAAAATTTCGACTAGACCAATCAAAACACTTAAATGTCAGTCAGTTGGTCGGCCCCAATTATTGTATGGTGTGTGGTGTACTTGGTCTCTGCCAACCACAATTGACTTTGGACTGCACTTTTCCAACTGTCCACTAGAGGCAGCAGTAGGCTTGTGAAGGGACATCTGCCGCGCGCTCTAGGCCGTGACGTGAACGCGCAGCTCTGTCAGAGTGACTGTGGTTAAGAGTCCTGGGAGATCAAGATGGCGTCTGCTGGCGGGGGAGCTCTGAGTATAATGGAATATTTCGGTGGGGAGAACGGGAATCGGTGCGGGTATTGTAAGAGCGATTCCGGTAACTTGTCGCACGGTAAGAGTTTGTAACAGGAGTGAATATCCTCACACTGTCCATGTAACCAATCGTCCTATCACTGGCTATGGGGAGCACGTGACCTGCTGGGCCAAAACAACATGTGACTTCCTGTAACTGACAGCTGTTCCCAATCATAGCTATAGGGTCCTATTAACCATTCATTGTCTGTAGGGTCCATTCATTCTCACCTACATGGGGTGCTACTAGGGCAGTGAGCTCCAGGGGCACATTTAGGGCACGGACACACTACATCACACCGGAAGAGCTCACGCAATCACACTCAATTGCGTGCGCAATTTACATTTTATATCCGTGCATTTGCGATTTCTCCTTTTGAGATACGAAATTGCATTCGATTGCACGTAAAAGTGATACGCATTGTGTATCGCAAACGTATGCCCAATTGCAACGCACCCATAATCACGCGATTTCGGTGCTTCGTTAAAAAAAAAGCATACACACGGAAATTTCACTCGTTTGGCCTATCATGTTGAGAATCATTTTCGGAGAACAGGCGATCGCCATTTTTTGCCTATCGCATGCACTCTGATTGCAGGCTAGTACGTGGCTGTCGGACATAGTGTGTTCTCAGCTTTAAATGATATGTACACTAGAAATTTTAATTCACACCAACTGTACCATTTTTTGCTGATCTGCCCCTATTTCTCTAGATATACACAATCTGAAACATCTTAAATTGGCCATACATACTAACGATAATGGGTAAATCCCGTCGTGGGAACGTGTAGGGGCTGAAACCGACCAACTGCAGTGCCGACCGTAGTCTGCAATGTGGTCATTCGGGAAAGATGGAAAATATCCGTTGGTCGGTATCGGCTCCCTTTACTGTTTAAGTAAAAATATAAAAGGGTGAGAAATCATGTGCTCAGCCTCTTTCTGACTTCCTGGAGTTTCCCTAGAGGAGAGGGGACGAGTCTGGGACCTTAATAACAGGTAGGCATGGTTAATGTGAGATTATATTCTGTTAAAGATCACTCCAGGAGTGACAGATAGGAGTAGGGTAGTGAGCAGCCTGAGCTCTAACAAGGAGATTTAGTAAGGACTAAAATCCTAGGTATACCACCCAATAATAGGGACATTGTGCCAGACATAGGGGTGGAAGATTCCACTACAGTGACATGAGAGCTGGGGTGGCATTTACAAGCTGATTGTTATTTATGCTGTTTCTGATTCCTCGGGTTTGTGAGTATTTATGTGATATCTGTGCCATGCTATGTCACCACTATTGTGCTAATTGCAATGACTTATTAATATTGTTCTGTTGATAAATAACATACTGTTTAAGTTCAAAAACCACTGGCTTCAATTTATTGCATTCTACCTAGAGTGGTAGTTCAGTAACAGCCTGCCTCCAACATATGCGAGGGCCCTCTCCTGATAAATAAGAGTCTCGTGCATGGAATTTTGGTAAGGTAGACAATCTCTGGAGCAATTAAGTATGCCCATTTTACTATCGCCTTACACACGTATTTGTTTATAGGTAAAGATGATGCAAAGTAGGCCCCACTATGTGCGATCATCATTTTTAGTCCGTTCCTTTCAAAATCGTACTTAATACAAGTCTATGGAAGCATGAAAAAAATTGGATACGCGGACACAAATCAATAGGTCATGCATTTTTTAAGGTGCATTTTTACCCATAATCCCCTGGGACATGCAGACACGCGGACACAAGCGCATGTGGCCTCAGCCTTAGAGACTGGTTAATCAGAACTGTGGTCTAAATATATTAGGGGCTATGATGTGTATTATACCATAGTTCCCCTTTAAAGGGGCATTTCATCTATACAGTTACATTTTATTTCTTATAAACAGCACGGATAATATTTTAGAATGCGTTCTTATGTTGTGTTGCATAATTAAAGGAAAACTCACCCTTCCTCCTCCCCTCCAGTTGCCAGGAAAAGGACCTAAGCTGCTAGGTCCTCACCCCTGGTTTTGCAATAGTTTAGGAGAAATGCCATACTCCTTCCATTTCTGAATGATTGCTTGTACAGTGCTCCGTGGGATGTTCAAGGCTTTGGAAATCTTTTTGTAGCCTAAGCCTGCTTTAAATTTCTCAATAACTTTATCCCTGACCTGTCTGGTGTGTTCTTTGGACTTCATGGTGTTGTTGCTCCCAAGATTCTCTTAGACAACCTCTGAGGCCGTCACAGAGCAGCTGTATTTGAACTGACATTAGATTACACACAGGTGCACTCTATTTAGTCATTAGCACTCATCAGGCAATGTCTATGGGCAACTGACTGCACTCAGACCAAAGGGGGCTGAATAATTACGCACACCCCACTTTGCAGTTATTGATTTGTTAAAAATGTTTGGAATCATGTATGATTTTCGTTCCACTTCTCACGTGTACACCACTTTGTATTGGTCTTTCACATGGAATTCCAATAAAATTGATTCATGTTTGTGTCAGTAATGTGACAAAATGTGGAAAACTTCAAGGGGTCCGAATACTTTTGCAAACCACTGTATCTTTAATACAGGAAGGCCCAGGGCACTAACCTGGCAGATGAAAACTGTATGTGCTGGAGCTCCTCAATAAAACAATATTGGGAGGTAGGAATAATTCATCCTACCTCCCTGCCCCAGGCATTTTAAATTTTTTACAATGTAGTTGTCCTTTAATTAACTCCATTGTTCCATTCGACAGTTTAGGCAGACAAGTGCCTCTATAGGCCTATACACGATGATATTAATAAAGATTGTCCAGAGTATGTAGACTTTTTATATTCACTTTATCCACACATTCACACAAGTAATTCCCACTGTGCACCAACGGGCACACTTATGCTAATATATAATGTGTGTATTTTGTATTTATATATATATATATATATATATATATATATATGTGTGTGTTTTATAGTTTTTTAACAGTTTTGTTACAAGCCTCTTCTCTTTCTCCTTCCAGGCATGTGGGCCCATTCCCTTACTGTTCAAGATTACCAGGACTTAATCGACAGAGGATGGAGAAGGTAAAATGAGTGGGCAGTGTGGATGTCAAGTGTCCATTATCTATTGTTTTGATCTTGCTTTAAAGTTGCTCGTTGATTCCGCCTTCTTCTCAAGATCTTTGAAAAAAGATGCAAATGCGATAAGAATCAAAGACTCTTGGAGCCTACAGTCCTTCCTGTCCTTCCCATTTCCTGATATTGTATGAACAATCCTATTGCTTTTATATACATATCTGTTGTATTCAATTAGAATTAACTGACTGAAATGTAGTTCTTGAAGACGTTTCGCTAGTCATCCGACTGGCTTTCTCAATTCAGAATGAAAAAGATTCTGAATTGAAAAAGCCAGTCGGATGACTAGCGAAACGTCTTCAAGAACTACATTTCAAGTCCAGTTGATCTAATTGAATACAACAGATATGTATATAAAAGCAATAGGATTGTCTAATTGAATACAACAGATATACCATGACCTGGATGAATGAGAACCTTCACAAGCTTTTATATACAGTTATTGTAATCTTGTGGCTGATGTGCATAATTGTTTATGCCTATCTAGTGTTATCATTGCCTAGCTATGTAGTCTCATCGTTTATCTAGCTAGCTATCTAGTCTTTTTATTGCCTAGCCATCTAGTCTCATCATTTATCTAGCTATCTAGTGTTATCATTGCCTAGCTATCTAGTCTCATCGTTTATCTAGCTATCTAGTCTTATCATTGCTTAGCCATCTAGTATTATCGTTTATCTAGCTATCTAGTCTCATTGTTAATCAAGCCATCTAGCCTTATCGTTTATCTAGCTATCTAGTCTTTTCATTGCCTAGCTATATAGTCTCATTGTTTATCTAACTATCTAGTCTCATTGTTTATCTAGCTATCTAGTCTCATTGTTAATCAAGCCATCTAGCCTTATCGTTATCTAGCTATCTAGTGTTATCATTGCCTAGCTATCTAGTCTCATCGTTTTTCTAGCTATCTAGTCTTATCTTGCTAGCTATATAGTCTCATGTTTCTCAGCTATCTAGTCTATCTTTGCCTAGCATCTAGTCTCATCGTTTATCTGCTATCTAGTCTTATCTTTGCCTAGCTATCTAGTCTCAATCGTTTATCTAGCTATCTAGTCTCATTGTTTATCTATGATATAGTCTCATAGTTTATCTAGCTATCTAGTCTTATCTTTGCCTAGCTGTCTAGTCTCATCGTTTATCTAGCTATCTAGTCTCATTGTTTATCTAGCTATCTAGTCTCATTGTTTATCTAGCTATCTAGTCTCATTGTTAATCAAGCCATCTAGCCTTATCGTTTATCTAGCTATCTAGTCTTATCATTGCCTAGCTATATAGTCTCATTGTTTATCTAGCTATCTAGTCTTATCTTTGCCTAGCTATCTAGTCTCATCGTTTATCTAGCTATCTAGTCTCATTGTTTATCTAGCTATATAGTCTCATAGTTTATCTAGCTATCTAGTCTTATCTTTGCCTAGCTATCTAGTCTCATCGTTTATCTAGCTATCTAGTCTTATCTTTGCCTAGCTATCTTGTCTCATTGTTTATCTAGCTATCTAGTCTTATCTTTGCCTAGCTATCTAGTCTCATCGTTTATCTAGCTATCTAGTCTCATTGTTTATCTAGCTATATAGTCTCAAGTTTTATCTAGCTATCTAGTCTTCTTTGCCTACTATCTAGTCTCATCGTTTATCTAGCTATCTAGTCTCATCGTTTATCTAGCTATCTAGTCTCATCGTTTATCTAGCTATCTAGTCTCATCGTTTATCTAGCTATATAGTCTCATCGTTTATCTAGCTATATAGTCTCACTGTGTATCTAGCTATCTAGTCTCATTGTTTATCTAGCTATATAGTCTCATCGTTTATCTAGCTATATAGTCTCACTGTGTATCTAGCTATCTAGTCTCATTGTTTATCTAGCTATCCAATCTCATTGTTTATCTAGCTATTTTGTCTCATAGGTTATCTAGCTATCTAGTCTCATTGTTAATCAAGCCATCTAGCCTTATCGTTTATCTAGCTATCTAGTCTTATCATTGCCTAGCTATATAGTCTCATTGTTTATCTAGCTATCTAGTCTTATCTTTGCCTAGCTATCTAGTCTCATCATCGTTTATCTAGCTATCTATGTCTCTTGTTTATCTAGCTATATAGTCTCATAGTTTATCTAGCTATCTAGTCTTATCTTTGCCTAGCTATCTAGTCTCATTGTTTATCTAGCTATCTAGTCTTATCTTTATCTAGCTATCTAGTCTCATTGTTTATCTAGCTATCTAGTCTCATTGTTAATCAAGCCATTTAGCCTTATCGTTTATCTAGCTATCTAGTCTTATCATTGCCTAGCTATATAGTCTCATTGTTTATCTAGCTATCTAGTCTTATCTTTGCCTAGCTATCTAGTTCCTCATGTTATTATCTAGCTATATAGTCTCATAGTTTATCTAGCTATCTAGTCTTATCTTTGCCTAGCTATCTAGTCTCATGTTTTATCTAGCTATCTAGTCTTATCTTTGCTAGCTATATGTCTCATTGTTTATCTAGCTATCTAGTCTTATCTTTGCCTAGCTATCTTTAGTCTCATGTTTATCTAGCTATCAGTTCTCATTGTTTATCTAGCTATATAGTCTCATAGTTTATCTAGCTATCTAGTCTTATCTTTGCCTAGCTATCTTGTCTCATTGTTTATCTAGCTATCTAGTCTTATCTTTGCCTAGCTATCTAGTCTCATCGTTTATCTAGCTATCTAGTCTCATTGTTTATCTAGCTATATAGTCTCATATTTTATCTAGCTATCTAGTCTTATCTTTGCCTAGCTATCTAGTCTCATCGTTTATCTAGCTATATAGTCTCATAGTTTATCTAGCTATCTAGTCTTATCTTTGCCTAGCTATCTAGTCTCATCGTTTATCTAGCTATATAGTCTCATAGTTTATCTAGCTATCTAGTCTTATCTTTGCCTAGCTATCTTGTCTCATTGTTTATCTAGCTGTCTAGTCTCATCGTTTATCTAGCTATCTAGTCTCATCGTTTATCTAGCTATCTAGTCTCATTGTTTATCTAGCTATCTAGTCTCATTGTTTATCTAGCTATATAGTCTCATAGTTTAGCTATCTAGTCTTATCTTTGCCTAGCTATCTTGTCTCATTGTTTATCTAGCTATCTAGTCTAATCGTTTATCTAGTCTCATAATTTATCTAGCTATCTAGTCTCATTGTTATCTAGCTAGCTAGTCTAATTTTTAATATTTGGTTGATACAAACTATCTGCAGACAGATAGAAGTTAACTTCCTCATCTATAGAATTATTATTTGTATTTGTATGTGATCAATAATTGGGTTGAGTATTTGGTGTCAAACTGGGAATCTTTTAACCTATTTATAATTTATTGAGCAATAGCTGAATGGAAGGAGCCTAAACTAATCACCCTTTTCCCTTTTGGCTCCCTGTCTTTCTATGTTGCAATACAGTAGCATACCTCTCAACCATCCCAGTCCTGGACAGCCAATTGTTTCAAAATGGGTGGGGCTTGGGCAGTTCAGGGGCATGGTCAGAGCTGTCTGGGGAGTGGCTAGGTGGTCCGGGGCAAAGATGGGTGTGGCGTGTATTGGCTTTGCCCATGTCATGGTTCTTTGGTGGTATTTTAGTATGTTTGAAGTAGTAAGAGCAGCTGTTGCACAGTGTAAGCTCTTAACTGCTCCTCTAGATGAAAAGAGCTAACTACATCCCTAAATGTACGTTTGTTTACAGACTGTAGCTATCAACTTTACTTGCCCTTTGTTAGCGTAAAGACAGTGAGAGAACAAGCAGGACACCCTTCTTCCAAGGGCAGATCAGTATTTATGTGTGCCGCCTACACTCACTAATTGTGACTGAGGACTGTCTCGTTTTTATGTACCTATGTATTTCTTTATATATAGTGCAGGTTAAATACATTTCCATTTAATAATATTTCATGTTTAACTAATCATATAATGTCAAATTTATTTCATAAAACACATTATGGGCTTTAAAAAAATAAGTTGCTTTTTGGGGGTTATTACAAGCCTAACTGAATATTTACCTTATTTTAGGAGTGGAATGTATGTGTACAAACCGATAATGAATGAGACTTGCTGTCCACAGTATACTATCAGGTACGGTACGAATGTAGCTAATGTCTCTGTGTGTTAATCTGTTGGAGTCAGGTGGAAAGTGTCCTGTTAGCAGGCAATCGGAACCATGCGTGACAATGTTATTCCAAGTACGGACGTTGGCTAATTGTCTGCCAAACAACCACTTCAGCTCTAAAGCTGGGGACACACCAGCAGATAGTTCTTCCTGGGACGAATCACTGTCAGTCGTGGTAAAAATAGCCATGGCTGACTGTTCGCCACGAACAGTTGTGCAGTCTATAGGGGGCCGCACGATTGGCACTGATCGTCCGAATGGACATCGGCCCAGAGTTCTCCCTAGATTTTTTTTCTAGCTGGGTGGCATGAAAAAGTAGTCGGTGGGGCAGGGCAGGGAAAAAGATGCTAGGGAGAACACTGGGCCGCCCGCAAAAACAGCAGATTTTTCTGCACGACCTATACACATAAATATCGGTCGGTCCGAAAAATTGCATGTACCCAGCCTAAAGTGTGTACAGCCTTGTACCAATACTATTAAGTGGTTCACTAACAATGTTGGGGAGTGATTCATAAGAGACACTTACCCGCGGACCCGCTCCAGCGCTGAATTCTCTGACGCATCTGTCAGTGAAGTCGGCGCTGGAGCTGGTCCGCAGGTAAGTGTCTCCTCCTCTCCTGTAAGATTTATTGAAGAACGGCAGGTAAGAGAGAGTGCATTTACCTCCTGTTCTTCAGTAAATCAGATAGAAACCAAGGAATCGAACGTATCATTAAATATGTGGTTACAAATGCATGTAATAAACTGACAATAATAGCTGTTTGTGTTGTGTGCAGATAACTGACAATGCACCAGTTTTTTGTTTTAAGGGTGGAGATATCCTTTAAGGTACGTATACAAGGGCGGATGTTTTTCTAATCGCCAAAACGATCCAAAGAACCGATCAAAGTGCCCCACCTTTCGCCGACGATCTTCCGCTGATTTCACCTTGAAATATTTGTTTTTTCGACAAACAATATCGTCAATCGGTCTATCGGACAAAAAAACACGGAAAAACCACTGTCGATATTTTTAGTGGTTCTAATGACTTTGCCAAAAGCTCAGTATATTGATGTATGGGGGGCTATTTCGTGCTGTATGTGTAAGGAGTCTCCGGAACCTGTAAAGATAAGTTGTATAAGATGACATTGTATTCAGTAACAATACGTGGCAATAATATTCTTATTAATCGCTAAAACATTTTTCATTATTTACTTTGTAGGTTGTCAGCATTAAATTTCCAACTTAACAAGTCCCACAAGAAAGTGCTTAAGAAAATGCTGAAGTACCTGCGTGTTGGGGAAGTGTCTCATTCCAATAGTGATGGTAAGGTTTGGTTTTTGTCGGTAATCATTCTGATCAGTCTGCAAGGTAATTGGTGTTTGTGTCTTCCCATTTTTTCAGTGTAGCCAATCAATCCCCAAACACCTTTTCCCCTTTTTTCGATGGGCTGATTGGTTGAATCGAAATAGTTAAGATCAGGCAAGGCGGAAACATTTTCGGCAACCCCCATCTTCCTACAGAAATCTACAGAATATCGGTTTGATCAGTTTGGATGATTGAGAACTATCGTCCCTTGAATGACTAGGTTGTTTCTTGTGGGTTGATCAGCAAGGAAAGTTCATTTTATGGCTTTTGCGATAATGAGAATGTGTGACAGAGCCTGCTTATCCAGGATAGCTCGACTGTACTTTGTGGACCTGTGATCTGCAGTAACCTTTTTGCCACACGTATAACCAAATACGATACATTGATTGCTGGGAAATGTTGGCCTGTGTCTTGAACTTGCTTTATTATTTGGGAGGGGTGGAGAAGAGGTTGCTACATTTACATTACCAAGATGAAACTTAATAAATGTTACTATAAGATTTAGTATTAATGTATGATGCAGATTATCTCCAGTGTCTTTTAAAACCGTTTATTTTCCTTTAACACTATCTGGATTAAAAACAATAATAAAATAAGACAATGTACCCCATTTATATGTAATCAAATGCTAATGGTGGAAGAGATAAGAAGGTACCAGTGCACAATCCTGTGTGGTAAAGCTCGTTCGGAGATCCGCCTGGCGGATCGGGCAACGATCTCCGAACCAACATAATAATAAAGTGCCCGTACACAGGCGGACTATCGGGCAAAACGGCGGTTCATACACATTGTGCGTAGCGGGGCGCCCGCGATTGCACGTGTGTACTGAGCAAAAGGGGCAGTGAAAATGAGCTGTTTTCTAGGAATCTACTTACCATAAATAAGAAACTGAAAATTACAATATATTTGCCCTTTCTGTATTGGTTTGCTAAAGTGTTTCCATTTTTCCTGGAGATATTTCCTGCTGATTTAATTATGTAAAGGTAGGCATACACGGCATCGATATTCTGATTGATTCGATCGGATTATCGAAGACACTTTTCCTGGTTTTCGATAGAGCAATATTGATCGGTCTATTAAAAAAAAAACCCGAACTGTAAAAATTAACTGTTTAAAATTGGAAAGTCCCTGGGGCAGGGAGGTCAGACTGGTTATTCCTACCTCCCAATATTGTTTTGTTGAGGAGCTGCAGCACCAACAGTTTTCATTTGCCAGGTTAGTCTTGGACTACTCCTGTATTAAAGATAGTGCTGAAGCCAGGAGGAAGACTGGCAGAATCAATTTTCAGGCTGGTGCTCCTCACAGAAACAATATTGGGAGGTAGGAATTACCAGTCCTGTATCCCTGTCCCAACTACCTTTCAGTTTAAAGGGAATGTCCACACCCAAAACTACAATTTAAACCACTACTGGCCCCACTATGTAGTGCAGAAAAATCCTTACCTCACATCCCAGCTCCAAATGGTTCTCCTGTAATCCCCCCCTAAAGTCCAAAAAACTCCCCACCAGGAGGATAGCAGAGTCCATATAGGACTCCTGTCTCTACTCTTGGAGAATTTTGTCCTGCGCAGTACAGACCTCCTACCCCTCCCTCTCCCTCCCGTTTCTTTCTTCCTCCCCTAGCACAAAACCCCTTTTCTGTAGTGTAGGGCTAGTAGTAGTTTCACACAAAACACCCCCGATCTGAACTTACATCACCTCTTTCCCCTGTCGATCTGCACAGCTGGAAGCCGCGTCCGTGATTGGCTGCCTCTCAGCCAATCACGAACGCGGCTGCCGCCCCCTGCTTGCCGTTTCATACAAGCAGGGGGCGTGACACATCGACGGGGGAAAGAGGTGATATAAGTGCAGATCGGGGGTGTGTGTCAAACTACTATGGCGTTTGGGGTTGGGGGAGGGAGCCCTACACTACAGAAACATGTTGTAAAAAGGGGTGGACATGCCCTTTAACTGTTTTTTAAATAAACTTTATCCACACTATAGTTTTCCTTTAATGATAAAGGGGCGACTCCGTTGGATTTGGTAGAATCGTCCCTTTATCATTAATGTGTGTACCCAGCTTTAGGCAGCTGTGCAGTGTGACCATACTCTAATATGTAGGGGAGAACACCGTGGTGAAAATAAATTGTTCATTGGCTCTAATTATAGACCAAAATCTTGCATTGTGTTTTTTGGGGGGATTGTATTTGTATACATATAACTGCAATTAGAAATGTATATGGGTAGTATATTGTATGGAGAATTTGTTTTAAGCTGTTGAGACCCACACAGTAAGATGCCGTTTATTTGTTTCTAGAGCTCTCAGGAGAGCCAATGGATTCTCAGGTCCCTGTTTCCTGTAATGTTTCCATTCTGGACAAGCCTGAAATCCCAGAGGAGGACTTGAAGCCTCTTTATACAGAGCATAAAGAAACGGAGAAAGAGCAGGAGTCAGGAAATAGGGAGACAGTCCTTTCCTGCAGCCCTGGTCTGTGTGATAGGAAGACAAATTGCGAAGAGGAGACTACAATCCACTCAACTACAAAGCAAGGTTTGTAAACTTTGTAGCTGTGCGAACTTCAAAGCAACAGTTAATGTTACGTCTTACAATTAGTTATAACAATAATAAATTAAAACCATAAAATCAGAAATCGATCCCCTCCCTCTGCTCGAAAGTTTTATACTATGATGATGTAGAAAATACATTCATAAACTTCTCCCTGTCACCCTTGGCAGCGTTCACCAGGCTGGGAGGGAGTCTGTGGGTGTGAACAGGAAATGCTTAAAATTCTGCCAACCCCCTTGCTCCGCCTCTTTTTTGCAATTTCTGTTGGATGCGAGCAGATGAACAATCCACAGTTGTGACCTTAAAGTGCAAGTCCAGCCCTAAAATGAAAACTTATATACAGGTAAATCACCCCCCAAAACCCTAAACGGTAATAGTTTGAAATGTGAAATATATAAGTCTAACCTGAAATCCTGCACAATGTCCTGTTTCCCCTGTTTCTGCTTCCTGGTTCTTCCAGTTAGTTACTGTCCGTTATGGATTTGACAGTTGACATCACAGCCAATGACTGAATGTTAATCCCCTATCTTCCTCTTCTGAGCATGCCCAGGCTCAGTACAGGCTCAGTACAGGTCACTAAATTGCTCAGTTTCCATGAGGCATCCAGAAGCATAGCAGACATACAGTAATGTATTCATAGGACAAACTATGATATATCAACATATTTTAAAGAGGCCATTCTTTCTAAAAGATGTTCTTATGAGGGTGGAGTTGTCCTTTAAGGCTAGATATACACGGGTCAATATTTAGACCTGATCAAACAGACATTGACCGGTTGGCCTGGACAAAATATCTTTGGATATTACGCAGCTCATAGAAGAATGCACGATTTGCTAAAATTTTCAAGGCTCAACCAACAGGGGGTAAAAGATACCACCAATATTTCACCCCGATCAACTAAAATATCAGTTGGTCGAAATATTGGCCCGTGTGTACCTAGCCTAAGAGAGCTGTGTATTTAAAAACCGGGACAATGATGTGAGAGGCTGATACAGTAGAAAACTATCACTTTATGTTATTGCTGCTAAAGGTTCTACAAGCTATTCAAGCATGGTGTACACTTGTTATTTTACACCCAAGGTTAGATTTAAATAATATTGCTGCCTGGTAGGACGATAACTTTAATGATGTCCTAAGAAACCTTAAAGAGGGTGGACTTTCTCATGACAGTAGGTGTTGTTATTCATCTACCAACTAACTTCTTGCCAACTGACCCTGGTTACAAGGTTCTCTAGTGGTTAATTCACACCTAAACTTTAACTAAAACATATTTACTTTTCTCTTGTCTTTTCATATTAACCTTTAGCTGCAGATGGGTGTACTGGATGGACTTCTGGATTATAAGTAAACCAAAAACAACTTTGCCCTTGTTAAATGGAAATTAATAATGATTCTCAGACTGTAACTAATTTAGTTAAAAATAAAATGAATCAAAAATGGGAAATGTTGATGGGGCAAAAACCTTTATCTACGATGGAGACGAAGTACAGCCGTTGCATGCATATGACTTGCTTTAGCCACCTACTGTATCCAAATTTACAAAGTGCTTGTTACTCAGAAATAGCACACGTTTCAGCAGAGCATTGCAATCACCAGTGTTCTCCCCTGATTTTTTCCAGCCGGGTGGCATGAAAAAGTAGCTGGGTAGGGCAGAGAAATTTGTGACCTGCATACAAAGCACGCAGGTTTGCCATGCCACACTTCCGCGGACTGGCAATCTTGCAACAGTTAGTTAACCTGTCCTTACATTATCTTGCGAATGTTAGAAAGGTAGAAAGGGATCTTAATCTGGCAGTTTTAACGCAGGTTGTGTCTGGCCTGGGTGCCGGTCACACACCTATTAACCCTACATCTACATTCTTTAGTGATCACAACAATGTTCTCTTCAGAATTTTTTTCCAGCCGGGTGGCATGAAAAAGTAGCCGGTGGGCCTCCTGGCTAAAAGACCCTAGGGAGAACACTGAATAACATTTGCTTGTGAGGGTTTTAATTCATCTGGGTCATGGTATATCTGTGGTATTCATTTAGATCAACTGGACTTTTTACCCTGGGCAGTTTAAAGGGTATATCCACCTTTACACACAACATTACATGCATTTGTAACCATATGTTCAATATGTTCTCTGCTTCCTCCCTCTGCTCAATAAGCATTTTATACGCTTGCGCATGTGCAATGGAGGCAGCTGTGGAAAGAGCAGTGACAGCGTTGATAACTGCATGGAGGGAGGAGCCTGCTTACCCTGCTAGAATGGAGCAAATAGTTATACCTACATATCTGCTTAAAGGATAACTATAGTGCGGATACACTAAACACTGATCAGTTAAAATGAAAAGTACCTGGGGCAGGGAGGTAGGATTGGTACTTTTTACCTCCCAATTTTATTTCTATGAGAAGTGGCAGCAGAAAGAAAACTGCTTCTGCCAGGTGTACAATTCATATCTCTATATTTATTAGATATAAGTATATAAATCTGTATACCGTTCTTTTGGGGTTGGAAAGCAAAGAAACCACACTGATAAATGTATAAAAAAAGGAATATAGTTTACTTATTCAAGTTACCGTTACAATAAAACAAACAAAGATTATTTAGACATAAAACATACACTATATTACAGTGTACATAATAAATGATTACATGTAGACTACATTAGTTACCACAGAAAGTATACTTCAATGTTAGCCTTGCTATTGTCCTGGCCTGTATCCATCAGATCCCACATGACATCCTTCTGACATAGCTTCCACCTCGTCCAATCTCCAGTCTGTGTCCTCAGTCCCTCAGTTGTCCAAGTAGGATTCCCTTTGTCCAAAAAGAGTGCCCTGAAGTCCAAAAGATTCTCCCCTTCTAATCTAAAAAGAGACCTTCCCACTCCAAGAGAGCTTCCCCTTTTTCCGGCTTTTACCCCAGTTTATATCCAATTTCCCATCTATTCCTCCCCCCAGTAAAACATGGACAGGTGTCTCTTTCTTTTCCTATTCCCACAGACAAGACGTCCCTGTGATACACAGTATGCAAATGAAAACTAGCTAACCTATGTTCATATTCTACTGATGTGCCCAGTCCAGGAACCAACCTTAATTTACTCCTGTGTATGAACCAATTATTATGGGAATGCAGTATCCTGCCTTCCATAGATATATTGTCTACCATGACTGACCAGGTGCCTGTGAGAGAATGTCGTCTATCTCTATTGTATTGCCCAATATACATTATAAATAGAATCTTGGCATATTAAATGATATAAAACATTTTACATTAATATATGTAAAGGATCATGATTTCTTACACAGGCTTCATGAATGCTTTAGCCCTATCTTTAATCCTATCTTCAGCCCTAATACAGGAAGGCCCAGAGCCATAACCTGGCAAATGAAAACTGTATGTGCTGTAGCTTCTCAACGAAACAATATTGGGAGGTAGGAATAATCAATACAACCTCCCTGCCCAAGGTGCTTTTCATTTCTAAAAAGAAAATTTTTACAGTATAGTTGTCCTTTAATAATACATCTATTAATGTGCTGAATATAACAATTTTTTGTTTTAAGACACCTCTTCAATGACACCTCTTAGCTATCTCTCGCATTCAGGAGGTCCCTGACACCTGCTATTATAGTCTATTAGAGACACATTCCAGGGTGTTAATTTGTAACAGAAGTCATTCTGAATGGAGAGATCCAGTCGTATGACTAGTGAAACAATAAAAAGAACTAAACTTTAAGTCCAGTAAATCTCACTGAGTACCGCAGATATGACAAATCCCTTATCTCTAAAGAAAATATTATTATGGGATAATCAGAGGTCAGATAGACCCAGAAAGCTGTGAATTATACTAGGGTGTATTAACATTTAAGCTGGTCGTACACTAGTTCACTAGTGTTAAACCCCATTAGACGTTTGATCTGATAACACGGAATACACTTTACCGTCGTCATTACAACCGTTTCTTGATAATTCAGCAAGATTGAGAGCTGCAGAAACAATCGGTGAACCAGAAAGAACAAAGACAAATCTTTTTGTCAGGTATTTAGAATTTGACCTGGGGCATACTGATAACATGGACAGCAGTTCCAAAAATTCACACCACCCATAAATGTTGTCTCGTACACACGATCTTACCAGCTACGAACAGCCCCTGAGCGGAAGGCACACAGGCGACGAATAGGCGTTTTGGCCGATAATCACATGTGTATTCGTTAGGTCAGGTGTTGTTTGTTGATCCGGCATGGCGGATTGACGAATGTCGCCCGACCAAATTCATACACACGTGCAATTATAGGCCGCAATGGCCATTCGTTGTGTGTGTATGTGCTTGGTTATCGTTCTTCAGCAGTAATACGATTCTGTTTATTCGCATTCATTTTATTATGTGATAGTGTTAATTTATCAATTGACAAAATCACGTAGATTGCGCAAAAGCATCTTTCAATTTTACCTTTAACATTTAGGCCTGAGCTGCTCGGCCCTAGAATGTTCGTGTACGCCGACAGTGTAAGATTGCCAGCGGTGTCGTTTGTGTGTGTTATGTCCAACGTTTATATTCGTATTTTCACCCATGTTTCTGGTAGTTTTGGAAAGCTATGTAAACACATCAGATAATTGTATTTGGAAATCATTTCTAGATGAATCCTGTTCTATGGGTAAGGTAGGGACAAGCAAGTGATCAATAGGGAACAAAGCCTGGAATTTGCTGACAACTTTTAGCAACCTTTAGTCCATTTCACACTTTTCTTTGTGGCTATGCAGCAAATTGGGACTGTAGACTAGTGAATGTGTATTTGTGTATTTCCTGACCTTATTCCTAAATTCTTTTTGTCCACCTATAGGAAAAGGCGCAGACATGACCAAACCGCCCTGCCGAAAAGCCAAGGCTATCCGCAAGGAGCGACACTTACAAAAACTCCAGGAACAGCCCGATAAACCTAGTTTGTCTGAGAATGTGCCAGTCAACCCAACCCCAAAATCAAAGTGCAACTACACCAAGTCTATTGAGGACTTCATCTCCGTAACGCCATTAGAGAATGCTGCTCACAGTCTAGAGGTACGTTCAAGTACATTATGGGCTTTATATATTTTTATATTTTATATATTTAATGGGCCATCTTGCAGACATATTCAACACTGTACAGGTCAATACACGTGGATGGTTTCCCCGCCATGTTATGTATGTGTTTGCTAGCTGCTACATTTTGTAACTGTTGTGGTTTCCAATTAAAACAAGTGATAGAAGCTTTGTTAGACAGCTACATTATACAGTATTAAAGGGCATGTCCACCCCCGAAACTAAAATTCAACCCATTACAGGCCCCACTGGGAAGTGTTAAAAAAAAATCCTTCAGCTCCTTATGGTTCTCCTGCAGTGCCTATCCAAAGTTCAGAATAGTGAAGAGTAGGAGCTGTCTGTGTTTGATCCTGTGCCTACTACTTCCTTGTCCTCCTGGAGGACTCTGGCATGCGCAGGGGAGTGTTTTTAACCCCCCCCCCTTCTTTCCTGCACTCCGGATCCCTCTGCTTCTGTTCTTTTCTGTAGTGTAGGGGCCCTCCCAACCCTAACCGCCATGTTCATTTATTAAAAAAAGCCCCAGAAATCAACTTTCCATGCCTCATTCCCTCGGCTCTCTGCATAGCCAGCACCCACGTCTGTGATTGACTTGACTTTCAGTCAATCACAGATGCAGCAGCCGGTCCGGACCCTATTGCTAATTCCAGAAATGGAGTAGCAATAGAGCTGAGAGCTGAAGGAACGAAGCATGGTAAGTCGCTCTCGGGGGCTTTTTTTTAAAAGTGAACATGGCTGTTGGGGGTGTGCTGGGGTGCCCTACATTACAGCAAAAATAGTTTTAGGGTTGGAGATACCCTTTAAAGGTGCCTGTACACTACAGCTTACCTGCTGACTATCACCCCCAGCCTGATCACTTTAAGACTGATGTTACAGGTGTGATATTGATCTACAGAGTTATCTGTCCAGGGCACATCAGTAAGTAAGAGACGCTGGTGCAGTAGATGTTAAAGCTGATTCGATGGCTGTCATATTGAACATCAAATTGGCTGTAATGTCTAATGTGAAGGGACAGATGGTTCTAGAAGAATTAATTGAAAGTCGGGAGGTAAGTTCTAATGTATTGGCACCTTAAAGGACAACAATATCAAAAAAAATAACATCACCCCCAATACATGTCCATACTTCCAGCAGCTGAAATCGCTTACTCACATTTACAACCGTGCTGCCCTCCCTTAGATATCACACAGCAAAGATGAGTGCTAAAAGCTTGCCTCCTAGCTGGCCCAGGGCTGTGGTTAACACAGCACTTGTCATTAGCTGGTGGGAATGTCTGTTACAACCTCTCTCCTCCTCTGCCAGGCAAACAAACTTGAAGTGTCCTGTTGCTAGGATAAAGCCTACATAATCAAGCTGATCATGGGTGGGAGAAGGAGTGTTTTCTCGCATGCTAGCTTTGAGTGACAGTTAGAGGCAGACAGAATTGTTACGCCCCCTTCACAGCATGGTTAATTGAAGGCAGATGGAGGCTCAAAATCAGGAAAAATGTCAGGAAATACATTGAGGCAATACAATTATCCTTTAATTCAGACTGAAAGCTATTGTAAAGCTCCAGACAAATCATTAGTCTGACTTTAACCTGGTTTATTTTTATAAAATAAAAAACGGGTAACATATGAATTACTTTTTACCATTTATTTCCACTGGGGGGCAATATAAATCTGCATATTTTCCACTTTTTATTTGATGTTTTATCTCTAAAATTGGGGGTGTACAGGTTTATTGTGCTGTTGTATTTTTTTTTACCCTCTTTCCTTTGTACCAACACAGAATAACTAACTAGATTAAATTTAAAGGGACACTAAACTGGTAATTTCATGTAGCTTGCATCAGCATTTATTATTTACAAAGAGGGGAGATCCCTTATTTCCACCTCCCTGTGAATAATAGAATGCCTGAGTTACAGAGTGTTAAGCTAGGTACACACAGTACTGATAAAGCCCCAATACCGTCTGATCCATATCTGGGCTTTATCGGCACTGTGTGGCTGCTTTCCCGAATTAGCGCGGCTGAGCGGTCATTTGGGAAAGACCGTAAATATCCCTCGACTCCCTATAGGGGAGTCTGCCACATTCGAGGGAAACGCACACAGTCCTGAGCATTCTCCCTGTGCTGTGTATATGCTATGTATAATGAGAACACTCGGGACTGTGTGTATCGTGATCTTGCAGATCTGTCTGTCATTTTTCAAAAATCTGTAATGTGTGTACCCAGCTTACTGTATATACTCGAGTATAAGTCGATCCGAGTATAAGTCGAGGTACCTATTTTTACCTGAAAAACTTGTAAAAACTGATTGACTCGAGTATAAGTCGAGGGTAGAAATTATCACCACTACTGCCTTCTGATTCTGTGTTGTTTTTAGGCTTTAGTTGCCCTTTAAATGGACAGCAGAATTCCCATACATGAATCCCATACAGTAATAGCCAAATCCAGTACCAGTAACCTCCAATTCCTTGGCACTCCAGATATTTGGAAACTACAACTCCCAGCATGCTTTGTTGCTGGGAGTTTCAGTTTCTAAACATGTGGAGTGGCAAGGTTCAGTAAACTTTTAATTAAACATACCATCATTTACAATTCTCTTGACCCCCATATAGTAAAGGGCCCTCTGACCCCCATATAGTAAAGGGAACTCTGACCCCCATATAGTAAAGGGCCCTCTGACCCCATATAGTTAAAAATGTCACCTGAGAGTTGTAGTTTCAAGCTGTCATTTGCACTGTACTAGCAGCTGTTTTTTGCCCCAAACTGAAGAAACCCATCAGATTTACAGCATACAGATGAGCAGTGACAGTGCTGAGTGAGTCCAGCAGCCAGACTACAGGAAGCAGGAAGTGTAAGGCAGATCAGCTCCTGTTACTTTCTATGCAGGTTAACACAGCGCCACCTACTGGTTACTACCTGCAATTGCAGAATTTGGATCTAAATTTCGACTTGACCCGAGTATAAGTCGAGGTTAGGTTTTCAGGCTAATTTTAAAGCCTGAAAAATTCGACTTATACTCGAGTATATACGGTAACTTACCTGCCTACACTTCACTCACAGCTTCTCAACAGCAGATGGCGCTCTATCCCGACCAGCTCCTATCTTATGCGCATGCGTTTCTATAATAGGAGCACTATCTGGATCAGCTGGTGAGAATCCATGAGTTTGACCCCGGAAACTCAGGTGTTCTATCATTCACAGGGAGGTTGGAATAATTGATTTCATCTCCATGTGAATAATAGATGGAAATGCAATATATATGAAATTACCAGTTTAGTGTCCCTTTAAATGAGTTTTTTTTTCTGTGATCATTCAGTTTCATAAGATGAATGGTTGCTTTGATTGGTTGCTTAAATTTTTATTAAACCAATATTTAATATAACTGGTTACTGGATTTGCTCCTAATTAACAGCTTGATGAATTGTCTTATCTGACTTTTATTTCTTACGTTTTAAACTGCAAAAAACACCTGACGGTAAAGGTTATAAACGTTCAACTTATTAAAATGACATCTAACATTCTGTACAACAATGTGTATTTTGGCCCAGAGGTACCAAAACGTATTAGGCCTGGTACACACAGCTTCATTTTATCTCCCAACTGATTTACTGATTGATATAATGGTCTATTATAATCTATGGGTATAATTCAGGAATACACAGGAAGGGGCTGATATTCTGCCCCATCAATCATTTACTGTATAGAAATATACACAAACCATTGAGATTTACTAGAACATGTGATTGTCTTCAATCGGTAATGGCTGGAATATACGGTTTGGTATCAATTGACAAGGTGCAAAATATCACCTTGTGTGAACAAAGCCTTAAGGTGGCCATACACCAGCACGAATTACTTACCCGACCGACCGCTCAGCGACGTTCCTGCGATCCTGCCGGAACCACCTCTCCCGATCTTATATACGACCGACATGCGATCGCAAATCCCATTCATTTTGCGATCGCATGTCATCGCATATAAGATCGGGAGGGTGGTTCCGGCAGATCGCAGGAACTTCGCGTGAACGGTCGTTCGGGTAAGTAATATCGTGCTGGGGTATGGCCACCTTTATTGAACCAAGCAGCACAGACAATGGGGATTGGCATGGTTAGGGAATGGATAGGCCTCCCATTCCTGAATTGCACACTTTGCTCAGGATTGATTATCTTGCTGTAAAATTTACAAGACTGAATCAGACAAAAAGCTCACACATATGTACACAAGCTTACTCCATTTTAACTGGGCAAAGAGCATTATAAATACTATGATATTGTAACCGCCACTAGTAACTGTCTAGATTACCAAACATACAGGGAGATTCAATAAAAGTTCTTATTGTTAAAAATGGTGCTAAATTTTCCCCAACCAATCGGATCTTATTTAACATTTGAAAGCTAACATCTGATGGGGCAAAATTAGCACCATTTTTAATGATAAGAACTTTTATTGAATAACCCTGATAATCCCTTATTTCTCATGACCGATTCTTGGCCGAAAGGGAAATTTGCAGGTTTAGTATTCCAAATTATTTTGTGTAAAATCTGTTCGATATTCTTTATTCCAGGCTGTGTGACATCTTTTGTCATCAAAGATTTTCCAGGTTGGAAAACGTTGAAGATAGGGGTCCTTCTAGTGTAGGCAGTCAGGATGTTCCTGTTGCCTGATAGAAGACAACATAGATAGACAGTTGTTAGCACCTATTCTAGTTGATCGCATACACACGTGAGATTCTCAGCGAAACGGTCATTTGTCGCACAAAGGTGTCGGGGAAGGGGCCTGGTACACACATTATGCATGTGTACGAACCTTAAGAGTGTTTGGTGACTATCCCATTCATACAGAGAGCAACTTATTGTTAAAGAGTCTTTATCCAAGTAAAGAGACACATAAAGTGCTTTATGTGTATGTTCTATTATGTACACCTCCTTTAGTACATGGAACTTAATAAATACTCAGATTTTGTATTTCCATTCTGATAAAGATTTGACTACAGGAGATACATGGTTCCATCACTGAATATGCTGTGGTCTTCAAAATCAGAGTAGAAAGTTTCCCACTCTGTGCAGGTTTTAAAGCCACAAAAGATCTTTGAGTTTAAAGCTGGGTACACACGATTAGATATTTCGGTCCGATCGACCGATAGTTCAGTGTATCGGTCGATCGGACCGAAATTATCGAATCCGAATGTGCCCATGTCCGATCGACCGTTCATCCGAATCGGACGAAAGGACGATCGGACAGGGTGGAAAACCTCGTCCGATCGTGCGGTCCTCTATGGACCGCACGATCGGTCGCGGTGACTATCGGACGCGGCTGCTTTTGCCGCGACCGACAGTCCTTCCTCCTGGTCGGTCAGGAGGAAAAATCGCTAGGTGTGTACCTAGCTTAACTGTTTTCATAATTCCCAAAAGAACGTCCCTCTTTGTCTGTGCTGCTGTTGCTTAGATAACAAATAGGAATAGACTTATGGGCCATCTGCTCTTTAATGATCTGTTCCTTTTTTATAATCTTTTGTTGGGCTTTATCCTCATAATAGACATTCTCTATGTGTTTCAGTTCTATTGCATGTATTCTGTGATGTTCTAGTGCCGATTGTAAACTTTGCTCCACCAGTTGAATAATAACAAAATAGTAAAATTTCTATCACCCCGTACTGATGTGTCTTTCACTTCCCATGAAGGTAAGACTTGTACGGTCTTCTCCGGCCTGCTCCCAGTTTAAAGCGTCTTTTCAGGAATCCTACCAGGTTTACAAACGCTATCAGACAACTATTCACCAAGATCCGCCTGATAAGCCAACCATATCCCAGGTTAGAAGATCAGAGAGCTTTCCATATTTGTATGCAGAATCACACACAAATCAATCCATTTCTGGGGCTTGGCTAATGTCACTGAATCCCATTTGTGGGTATAGTGGTTTCGGATTTTATATAGCACTGCCAGCAAGTAATCAGAATAGAAATTGGCAAGTTTGACTCCAATGTTCGGTTATGCCTTTTTGTCTTTCCATGTAACTGTATATTTGTCCTGGGAGTATGTTATAATTTATATAGCAGATTTGGACGAATAATAAACCAAACTAAATTATGGTATTTGTCCTTTTCTGAACGTAAGGTTAGCTGTGATAATCAAGGTCCTTGATTGTGTGCCTTTCCAATATACACAGGTAATATATATATAAAGTATGAAAGTAATAGTTTGGAAAAGTTTGTCTAGATTGAAACAGATTGCTGGGCTTACAAATAGGATGGGGAGGTTGAAATACTGGCTCTTACCTCCTACAAAAAATCAATTGAATCAATTGAAACCTTCCTTGTTACCTTCAGCTTACGAATAACGGTCCAAAAGGCGTAAAGCGGATCTTGGACTAATAAAACTTTATTGAAGAGAACACGGACTCCGATACATATGTTTCTGTTGTGCGACTTGCTTTTTCGTTGATTTGGATCACATCTCTAGGTAAAACTTGTGAAAATTAAATTGCTGGAAAGGTTTAGCAATATAACTTCCTGGACACTTCCTGCTTTCACCCCTCCCCCTCTCAACTGTTTATAAATCTGTGCAGGTACTTCCTGTCTTTCACAGAATTTTTAAGTGAGCATGCTCAGTCCATAGGGACAGGGGAGGGGCAGAATTTGTAACTCAATTATCCACAATATAATTTCTCATAGGCTGCAGCCAAATATTTGATCCAGGGGTCATTTAAAGGAAAGACTGCAGGCTTTTATTTAAAGGGAAAGTTCAGTGGAAAATATCATTATTTTTAAAATGCTTGGTTTGAATTAAGCATACCTAGTTATTCTACATATTCTCTTCTATTTTTAAAAATTAGTTGAATTTTTTCTCTTTACTATTCCCTGCTGTTGACATTAGTAAGCTGACATTTCAGGTTCTGTAACGGTCCTTCTTCTTCCCAGAATGCACCACATCCTTGGAATGTTCCTAACAGTAATTTCTATTGATTGGCTGTTGGATGGGTCAAACACGCTCAGATCTCTACTGAGCAACTGAATCAACCCAGGCGCTGGGTCAAGGACAAGACCATAACGGTCTCTACTAGGGGTCCTGCAAACAGGAAGTCAGTATTTCATAAGCATTTATTTATACTCAGACACAATGCTGGATGGCCAGGTTAAGGTCATTAGGATGGAAAAATGCTGCTCTTTTTTCTTAAAAGTTTATGTATTTGTACTGAACTTCCCCTTTAACCCATTTGTTTAATAAAGATCAGTATAGTGGTCCTATAAATCTTGGAAAAGTTTCCAGCGAACCCATCTACCAGAACCATACCGTAGTTTTAAAGCTGAAATCTACAGAAGATCGCTGGGGAAAGGTAGGGATATTCAATAGGTTCTTTTTTTATTTTTTATTGTTTTGGACGATCGTAAATGTGATCGGAGGAATATTGGACCGTGTTTGCCCTCCTTAATGCTGGCCATAAACTAGGCAGACTTTAGAAGTATGTTTGTCCATAGAGCGCATTTTACAAGCAGCGTTACCGTCTGGCCCATTCACTTTGCAGTCCCAAGTCCAATGCAAAAAAGAACTGGCTAAGCGATTGTTAGATAGATTAGATTATAGTCTAATATATCTAATATATTTAGTGCCTGCAAATTCTCACCTTCCAGCCCCTCCCACGTTCTTCAATTACTGTTACAGGAGCCGAGATCGCCGTGTTAAAAGTTACCGTCGAGCATGCTCTGTCACACCCTCCTCTGACAGGTCCGACTGTTTCTGACTTAAACTATACTATTGCGTGCATGCTTTCCTCCCAGTGTTTTACCTTTTTAATAAATGTAAAGAATAATTGTAATTACTAAAGAGTTTGTATGTCCTCCCTGTGCTTGCATTGGTTTCCTTTCACAAAGCTCTTCAGGGCAGGGACAGATTTGTTCTCATGGGCAGATCCTTCATACCGAGCGACTGTTCGGCCAGGATTAAGGACTGTCAGTCGAAGCAAAAGTAGCCACAGTCAACAGTTCGCTGCGACCAAGCATGCGGTCCATAGAGGAAAGCACGATCAGCTGTGTTCTTCGGACGCGTCCGATTCGGACGAACAAACAGGCTGTCATGGCTGAAAGCCTATCGGAAGATTGGGCTGAAATATTGCATTGTGTGAACACAGCCTAAGGTTTCCTCCAGACACAAGGACACACTGATCGTGTGTGTGAGTGAGATAAAATGTGTAGATTGTAAGCTCTTAGGGGCAGGATCTCACGTGAATAATCTATATAAATGTTGCTTTGTGATATGTTCAGCGCTAAACTAATAAATTCTGCACAGCCTCACCATGGACATTGCTCTGTTTACACATTCCTTCCTATTCTCTGCTCATTCTCTTCATTGTGGCAGAAAGTGTGCTGACAGGCAGCCTAGAGCTGGATATACACTGCAATGATCTGTAAGATTCGGTCTGTCATTTTTTAAGGATCACCCTACACACAGTCCCCAGCGTTCCCCCTATATAAAGCATGGGGAGAAATTTGGGACTGGTACATTTACTTCCTCCGTGGCCAACTCAATATACTGGCCTACTGCAGCCGAGGGAAATTTTCCATCAGGTCCGAGCAATCCAGTGGCTGGCGATAAATGTTTGTCAGGCTCGGGGATGCTTGGGACGGCAATACACACTTAAACGATTAAGGGGCAATTCCATCTGAACCGAATAAATTGTCCCGTTAAAGTGTGTACCCACTTAGTAAGAGGTCAGGGGAGGGAAACAACTTTTGGCGTTTCCTTGTAATTGCTGTGATATTAAATCAGAATTTACCAACCTTTCTCATATGCAAATAAAGAGGAGAGATTTCTGGGTATTTTCCATATTACCATGGTAGCCCTTAAGAATATGCTATACCCTCTAAGAGGTTTTAACAGCATTCCATGAGCTAAATGCAAAACCAAAGAGACTACTTTCGGTTTTATTGAGCCATCATCAGTGCAACGTAGGCCTCTGGTCTGCAGTGTGAAGCACACGAGACATCACTAAGGAGACAAGTAAGATAAGAGGAATCAAGGCTAGATCTCGCTTTCTCATATGCAACTAAAGGTAAGAGAGATTTCTGGGTAGCTTCCTTGTTACCACGGTATCTCTTATATACCATCTAAGGACCATCATAGTAACAACCAACAATCTTCTTTCAGCTTGCTGTGCCAGTTTCCCCTCTGTTTATCCCTGAAGGAGTCCAACAGTCTTAATGTCTTGTTCATGCATGCCACCAATCAGGAGAGAGTAGTCTGGAAAAGAGCTGTGAAGACTTAAGAATAAAGAATGGCAATCGCTGGACTGAATTACCATTCACAACGACGACCAATCCCTTGGCCAACAGCAATAGTTGAACAATGTTAGGATTGGTTGTAACAGACTCATGCCCATCATCACCTTTAGTTTACTAAGGGATTTTGGAAACTGACGAACTTTAGGTATTTAATTTGTATAGAGTTGGAAACCTTTCAAATGTTGGAAATTAATGAAACTGTAGTAACTGTTTGGTTCCCCCTTTTACTTAGAGAATTCTGTGGTGTTGTATGGTTAGAGCATCTGCCGTTATTTCTATTTCCTTCCTTGTATTTACCGGTACTTTCTCTCGTTGGCCGTTTCAAACACCAATGGATTGTGGGACATTTATATAATTATGAAATGTTGCTTGGTTTTTTTTTGGTCTGGATGTGTTTTATGTTCTTCCACCACTGTGTAGATTGATTTTTAACTTGCCCTTTTATTAGTGTATTACTGAGTCTGGGGCATGCCATTTACTAGAATGTTGCTTGAATGCCATGGCTTATCCCTTGTCTGCCTGACTTTCCTTTGCCCCAAAGGTCAAGTTAGTGCCAGTCTCCATGGAGGACCATGAGTTTGTGTCATCCTTCGATCGCTCTGCAGCTCTGTATGCCAAGTACCAGATGAAAATCCACCAGGACATGCCTTTTCAGTGCAGCCCAGATGAGGTATGCTTCCTGCCTGTCTGCTCACCCTGTTTGTTGCTGTGTTTTTGTGATCTTCCTATTTTGCTTAACCTACCAATATTAAGGAACTGTCCCTGGCCCCCTGGAGTATAGTTCTGTGGCCCTTCATATGTTTTGTATGGAGTAAAAATAAAGTTATGAGGAGTCATTTTTCCCCCCCTCTTTACAAATTATTGTAATACGTGGTGCTGCATGACCAATAGGGAATATTTAAAACTAGTTTTTAATTAAAACTTCTAGAATATTTTAACACTGATCTGCTCCCTGTTTAACCAACCCTGTTAATGAATAAATTTGTTAGGGATCCTGTAGGTAGCAGGATAGTTAAGGTATCATGGACCATAAACACTGGTTTTTCCAAATCAGATAAGTTGTTTTTCAGGTAAGATGTAATGAATCCGATTAAATGATAAGAAAATCTCAGGAAGGAAATACTTATACTGGCAAAAGCTCTTATGCGATTGAAGGTACAGTCATTTAACTTGAAAGCACGGTATTGTCTGCACTCCGCCTTCAGCTGGGGACACACCTGCAAGATCTAAAGATGACAGAATCTTTCTAAAGATCGCTCAGTCCCGAGTTTTCACCCTTGTATAGCATAGGGAGAATGCTCGGGAGTGCACATTTCCTTCAGCCGCAGCTGACTCCCTATACTTTTATCTAATTTCCCAGGGAATTTTCCGCCATTTCTTTACGCTTGGAAATGCGCTACAGAAACAAGAAAGGGATGATACTGTTGTCCCTTCCTTGTTCGTGTGGACCCACCTTTTTGCTTTGAAAGTAAGAATGCAATGCAGAGAGGTAAGTGCCTGTTTAGTAGCAGTAGACAATCCAGACAGATGAGAGAGAAAGACCATGTAAAAATGTGTTCCAACTGGGTACATGTTCGGTCTGTCATCTTTCAAAGATCAGGCTACACACAGCCCTAAACATATAGGGAGATTTACTGCCACACTCCCTACGACCATGACCAGCTGTCTATACTTTAGTACAGGGGGCTGAACAAGACCAAGGGAAATTTCCGGGGTGTAACAATCATTGCCGATGGGAAACGTTCATTGTTGTCTGCAACAATAGTTTACACGGTGCATACTTCGCTATAAAGATCCGGACAACTCGTCCCTTTATTGTTAATGTGTTTACCCAGGTTTACACAAAATGTCATTTTCTGATAATGTCTTACTGATTGCTAACCATTTAATTGTAGAATACTGACAACAAAACAATATTCAGCCTTGTGCATTTTTTCTCGAGCCCAAAACAATGCTGGTCATACATTAGGAAACTTAGCTCACTCTGCAGGCAACCACCCAGCCCGATCGTGCAAGTGGGGCAGTACAGGGAACACAGGCAGGTAAAATAATTCATAGTTTTGACTATCAAATGTTTAAATAGTGTATGGCCGTCTATCTAATGTCTAAAGCACACGTGTCAAACTCAAGGCCCGCAGGCTGAATGTGGCCCTTCTGGCCGTTGTTTGTGGCCCCCAATGACTGTACAGAATCCAAGACTTACTACACTGCTCTGCATTTGTGCAATCCCAAGTAGTGGCATAACTATAGATCTGCCTGCTAGATACCGCAACCGTCTCTTTTTAAACCACTGATTGGGTGTACCTTGATTGGCGCGATAAGCTGTTTAAAAACAGTCACGGTATCTATCATTCAGATCTATAGTTACGACACACAAATGGAACTTGCACAAATGAATAGCAGCATAGGAAGGCTTGGATGCAGTCACCACTATACCAGCTGATTGCGTATCTAGCCCAGCACTGGGGAGTGGAGGGAGGTGTGACAAAGGGCCTTCCATTGGAGTTTGCCGCGCCAGAAGAGGTGGGCGTTCCACAGCACATGGTCACGCCATAGGCAGGGGTCTCTGACTCTTCACACCCTTTCCCTGGCGAGGCCTAGGCACAAGTGTGACAGAGTCCCAAGTATCTTTAAAATAAATTCAGCCCACCACTTAACCTGCCTTTTTGATTTTGGCCCCTTGTGTGATTAAGTTTGACGCCCCTGGTCTGAAGAGCTACTTTTTACCTCCCAGTGTTCCCTGTCCCGGCCCATTCATTTTATCTGGCTAGGTGGTTGTCTGAAAGTTGCTCGGACATGTACAAATCTTTGTGAATGGCCAGCTCATGCAGACTGTATTATGAAATCTGAGCAAGCACTATAGGACCTAAATGGAACATGCAGAAACTGACAAGTGACCAGTCTAGTGCTGTTTACATATGGCGAGCGCTGGTGTTCTGGGGATAACCAGCTGCACCCAGGGTGAGTCCAGGAATAAATTCACACATAAGATTAACACAAGAAAGAGCATAATGATTACGAATAATAGTTCAGGGATTCTGACGGCTTATCAAACTGCACACGTTCTTAGTAATAGGGTGATCCCAGGACTCTGAAATTGTTTTTAGTTGCCTGCACACAGGTCTGTTAGTCAGGAGAGGCCAGTAAATCCATGTTTGATCCTTTGCTTTGATTTAGTCCGTGGCTTGTGCCAGGGAGAAGGTAGACAAGTGTCCCTCTGTTCTCCTGCATTAACTTAGTTCCATCTCCACCCCCTTTTCCTTCTTTAGAACCAGGAGGGAAATGGGGCTACACTTTGCATGTCTTCTATGTCTTCTAATCCACAGCCACCCGTCAGCGAGGCGGAAATGCAGGAGGCAATCACACCGGGCTCAGTGAGGTCCAGCTCTCAGGGACAATCACAGCTTTGACATTGTGCGGTAACAGTGTGTGCAAGGAAGTAATCCAGCATAATGATGGAAAGTCTTTCCCCCCCACACACAATAACCCTTTGGTATTAAAGGGAACTTGTGGTAGTGCCTCTAATAGGACAAGGAGTTTAACCATTTTCCTGCTGGCGTTTTACTTAATATTAAACGTCCATGTAATGATTAAAGAAACTATAGAAGGTATCACTTCCCTAAAGGGCATGTCCACCAATAAATTGTACATATAGCTGCAGGTCCCCCCAAACATCTGTATGTAAAGTTGTGAATCTATATGACTGTTCTGTGTCTGTACCTATAGAACATTGTATAATATAGTATTTGAAGACATAAGTCATTTTAGTCCAACCTACTCAGAAATACCCACATTTCCTGATTAACATTTGATCCAGAGTTGGGGGGGGGGACGTTATGAAGGGGGAAATAAATCCTTAATGATTACAAGTGGCAATCAGAAATATCCCTGGATCAACTCCAATACCAGTAACATGAACATTCTTTATTTTTAGAGACTCATCCAGCTTTCTTTTTAAACTATCCAATGAACCTGCCATCACCACGTCCAATGGAAGACCGTTCCATAGCTTTAGCGTTCTCACAGTGACAAACCCTTTCCCAACTCTACTTTATGTATCAATACCAGAGTAACTTGTAACATTCCTGTTTGTAGAAACTCATCCAGCTTTTTATTAAACTGACCAATGAACCTGCCATAACAACTCCACTGGAAGACAGTCCCTAGCTTTTACCGTTCTCACAGTGAAAAACCCTTTCCAACTCTACTTTATGTATCAATACCAGTAACTTGTAACATTCCTTGTTGTAGAAACTCATCCAGCTTTTTATTAAACGACCAATGAACCTGCCATAACAACGTCCACTGGAAGACAGTTCCATAGCTTTACCGTTCTCACAGTGACAAACCCTTTCCCAACTCTACTTTATGTATCAATACCAGTAACTTGTAACATTCCTTGTTTGTAGAAACTCATCCAGCTTTTTATTAAACTGACCAATGAACCTGCCATCACCACGTCCAATGGAAGACAGTTCCATAGCTTTAGCGTTCTCACAGGCTAAACTTCTATTTTTCCAGTGTTATGGGATGTCCGCGTGTCCTCTGTTTCGTTCAACAATCTCGCGTATGTGGCCATGCAGTCTGGTGACATTCGTTGATAAGCCAGGATGGATCCCCTGTGACTTCCAACCCAGCGCCCACATGTGTATGATTGTTACCCATTGCATGTGTGTGCTTGGCCTTAGACTAAAAAACCTTAAAGCTCAATTGTTTATTGATAGATTTCATTTGTTTCTCTAAATAACTTAAAACATAAATTTTGTTGGCTTTGTAAAAGCATCTGGTGATCATATAGATGTCAACAGTCAAGAGGCTGGTTCTGATTTCAATGAACTGCCAGCTGTATTTCACTTCAAATGCCAGAAACATCACTGCAATAAGAAAACTTTCCAAGCTTCTCTCACCTTCTGTGAATCATGAATTTGGCACATTCCTCACTAATAATGTTCCATATCTGCAGAGGGGGATTTGTGCTTATGAACTTAGCTGTATTAACTGTATATAATAATAATCTAATAAAATGCATCAAAGTGCAAAACGAGAGCACAAAACAGCGTAAAAGATATCTCACTTAGGTGCTTACAGTTCTTAAAGGGCAAGTCCAGCCCTCAAATGAAAACTTACATACAGGTAAATCACCCCCAAAACCCTAAACGGTAATAGTTTGAAATCTGATATATGTAAGTCTAATCTGAAATCCTGCATCCAGAAGCATAGCAGACATACAGTAATGAATTCAGAGGACAACGTAGGATATATCAACATATTTTCAAGAGGCCATTCTTTCTAAATGATGTTATGATGAGGGTGGAGTTGTCCTTTAAAGCATATCTTTAACTTTGTAGAGTACTATTGATGATGCCTACACAGAGTAGACCCAGTGTCTGAAATAAGGGTGGATGGGGGACAAGGTTAAACATATTGGGTTAGGGTTCTCCTCACTTTTTCCAAATAGAGGGTTCATTTAGATTTAATTTTAATGGTGATATACATTTTATTTAAAGGGTTATATACCCCCCACCCCTTTACATTAGATGTAACCAGGGTGAGATTGTTGGTAATAATTACCTAATCTTGCACTTTCTTGTGTGGGTAGGTAAGGCTGCAAGAAATTTGTAGTTTATGCCAATTTATTCAACCCAATCTGAAGACGATGACCTAAGGACAAAAAGATTCAGGGCAGGTATGCAAGTGGAGAGTCTAGTCATATTACAGCACTATAGACCTAGTTCTGGAACTGGCTGTTCATCTTGGAAATTAAGAATTTATTTGTGTTCACAACCTTTCCGAGGTGTTTCATGATAAAAAACGTGTTTCAGATACAGATGTAGTCTTAGAAGCCTTGCATTTCTTCTCCATCTTTCTCCCTGTTGGTAGGAACCACCAAACTAATTTCCTCAAATATTGGCCAAGCTAATAAGAATATCTGTAACGCTTTCTGGTTACTATCGTCTTTATTGGAAGTGTGGTGTCAAGATGTCACCTCGTATCTCTTAAAGGGCTTCCTCTTATTCCTAGAATGGAAAAATGTCATCTGAGTTGGTTGAGCCCAAAGTATCATCAGTGTCTATAATTCAGACTGAGGTATTGGTTTTCACATCTGCATCCATAGGACCTTAGTGTCCCCCTAGTCTAGATATGTGTATTTTGCCCAATCGATGATCGGACATTTGGGGCCCAGGATTATTTTTGGCTGATGCTTTTGGTTCTGTTACCAAAATTCCTGTGAAACCTGTTTAAGGTTACAGTACATATGTATGAGGACTTTTTGAAAATCTTAAGTAAATAAGTAAATATTTATTGACTTTGCTTGACCCTATTATAGTCAATATTAGGCAAGAACTTTGTATATATTGAAAGCATTTCAGTGACATCTATATATGATCATCTATTTGAACCAAAGGCTTCTTTGGCAGGTGCATTATGGGAATTAGCCAATACATTACAAGGTGTACGTGTTAGAACAAATAGCAGGTTGCCTCATAATTTACCCTCCAAGGACAGAGCCTCTCTGAGTTGTTGTGACACTACCTTCTTGTTTTGGAAAAGGACATGTGTCCATCAGCCTTTGTACCTGGCTGGGTTTCCATATTCCATTCTCCCAGAGTTGGTCTAGCAGAGTCATCATCCTTGGGGACAAACCATTGCAGCTGTGGGATTAAAGGGATCTATTCCTGGAACTGTAAATAAGCATAAAATGTTGGGCTATGCCAACTGCAAGGAAACATCAGACGCAC
This sequence comes from Hymenochirus boettgeri, assembly GCA_019447015.1. Classification (NCBI taxonomy): domain Eukaryota; kingdom Metazoa; phylum Chordata; class Amphibia; order Anura; family Pipidae; genus Hymenochirus; species Hymenochirus boettgeri. The sequence goes on from CM033475.1 coordinate 17,349,093, forward strand.
TGAGCCATAGATGTCCAACCTACACGCTCTCCAGATGTTTGCACACGACAACTCCCACTATTCCCTTGCTGAGTTATCATTTGCCTACATTGCTGCACTAAGCTTTGATAGACTGCTTTAAGTTTGCATATATTGCTAGATTAATGCAGATGAAAAAGTTAATATATGGTGCCAGGAAAGTATAAAGCCTCTTTGATTCTTCCCACTGGGTTTTAGGATTTGCCTGACAATTTGCATCTCCCTTGAAAGTGCAGGCAGGGGGCATTTTGGCAGTTGCCCAGCAGAAAATTAGGGTATTTTTATTCTGGTCTATCAGAATAAAGTCATGTTAAATCAAGAACAAGCAGTCTGTAGATTCTGTAGGTTTGTTCTTACGTTCCTGTTGTATGGAAGTTGAAACAGGTACATATAACATAGACCGATATTTACAACAATTATAAAAAGGGATTGCGGTTCCGTCTGGCTTTTCAACCAGCTGTTTGTAAGAGCAGCTTCTCATACAGCACAAGGTGGGTAAAGAGAGATGGGCAACTTGAATGAACAGGTCCAATAGGGCACACGTGTCAAACTCATTGTTGATGTCCCCCAATGACTGTACAGCATTCAAGACTTACTACACTGCTCGGCATTTGTGCAATCCCAAGTAGTGGCATAACTATAGATCTGCCTGCTAGATACCGCAATCGGCTCTTTTTTTAAACCACTGATTGGGCGTACCTTGATTGGCGCGATAAGCTGTTTAAAAACAGTCACTTTATTTATCATTCAGATCTATAGTTACGAGTCAGAAATGGATAGCTGCATAGTGAGGCTTGGATGCAGTCACCACTATACCAGCTGATTGCGTATCTAGCCCAGCACTGGGGATTGGAGGAGGGAGGTGTGACAAAGGACCTTGCATTGGAGTTTGCCACCCCAAAAGAGGTGGGCGTTCCACATTGGCACATGGTCACGCCATAGACACGTTACACCCTTTCCCTGGCAAGACCTAGGCACAAGTGTGACAGAGTCACAGTATCTTTTAAAAAATTGCCTGTCTTTTTGATTTTGGCCCCTTATGTGATTGAGTTTGACACCCCTGCAATAGGGTTACCCCTCCTTTGTTAGATAGATTAAAGGGTATGTCTACCTAAGAAATTCGACTTTGGGGATTGTTATATTGAAGAACGGGAGGTAAAGGAGCTATCCGAGAAGTGTATCTATAACATCAATGTTACTTTGTTGTACTGATGTACTGTAGGTGACAATATAGTACTTGAGTACCTGTTTCTAGATTGCATTCAGCTGTTTCACAGACCTAATCAATGCTAATTACCTGTCACTTAATTGCGTCCAACTGTTTTGCTGGTACAATTTGTAAAACTCACACCACAGACACATTACTAGAGCTTTGTGTGGCCTTTCAAGCCAAATTCAAAGTTTATACTTAAACTTCCCATTTTAGAATTGATTGATGCACTGTCTTTAAAGATGAGGTTGTGTAACTTGTTAGAATATTAGTATACGCCTGTTGTTTCCTTGGAGAAATCTTTACTTTAAAAAATGTAATTTTCGAAAATTATACATTGCATTGTTTAGATACAGCAAGATCCCACTTTTTTCGGATTTAAAATCTAAACTGTAGATTCTGAGAAATCCTTGTTTGAATTCACAGCATTTACAGGGAGAGACCTGTCACTCCAAAAACAGAAATGATAATATGTTCCCCATCCCTGACCTCTTTAGCTGCCTGCCAGCACACTTTCTGCCACATTTCAGAGAATCAGCAGAGAAAAGAAACAAGGGGGGGATTGAGGTGTAGATGTGTGAGCAGAGCAGTGTCCATGGTGAGGCTGTGCAGAAATTATAAATGTCACAGACACTACAAGGCAGTGAGTAAGATAAACATTAATGATGTAATAACAAAATAAAAACAGATAAATATGTGAGTAGCACCATTATACTTCTCTCAAATTGTTGTTTTAGATAATGTAAAGTTGTTTGAGTGAGTATAGTGACCGTTTAAATCTATTTTGATACCACTCCCTTCGTTTCTGGACCCTTGGTCTCTATATGGCTGTAGGTTATGATTGGAAGCTCAGTTTATAGACCTGTCCAGTGACTCTGCTCTTGATGGATATGCTCAAAAATTACCTTGATTGGTGATGGCCAACTTGATTTGATGCCCATCGTGTGAAAACGAACCATGATTCTTCTATCTAGTGGAATGTTAGGGCCTTGCTGGTGCTATATAAAAAAAGAAATCCTGTTTATTATCCTATTTCATACAGTGACAAGGGCAATCTAACTGGATTTAATAATATTACACAATGTTTTTATTGAATAATATGTATTGCTGTTATTTGTGGATCCTGTCTCTGTTTGTGTACTTGTTGTATATTCTGATTTAATTTAAGGAGAACTAACTATCTCATTAACTAAAGCTGGGTACACAGTACTGATAAATTGTTTGAGGACTGGGCACTGGGCTGGCTACCAGAAATGTGTGTAGGGCTTTTTATAGGCGTTTACAGACAGCATCCAATTTTTATTTTATTCCGCCATGTGTGTACCCACCACACCAACAAACTTCTCTGATGCAATTACATTTCAAAGGGATATTAGTCAATATAGTAAAGTACGTAAAGGGGCTGGGCATACAAATTCCCTTTAGAACCCCTTACTTCCCAAGCAACCAATCCTAATGGAGTATTCTAGGACCCATCATTAGGCCTATGCTTGTATCTCATTGCCTGGGCTCCAGACCTCCCCGAATTTGCCCAAAAAAGATTCGGACACATGGCGATTGCCCCTCACGTTCTTTATAAAACATCCTGTCTTATTTGGCAGCTTTATAGAGAGTTCAGAGACTCAGAATATACACAATAAATAGATGCAAAGCAGAACCTCCTGAGGATGTGACAACTGGAGCAAGACCTAAGCCCCATCAAGGCGTGTTTATAAATATTCTATATCAGACCATGAGGTTCCTGCTCCTTTATCAGTGTGAGAGACCAGCTGAGCAGTCACTGTTGGAGGGAAATCTGACAGATCTGATTGCTAATTGGCTACATAAAGCAAAGTTATGATTTTGGGAATCTGCCTGGGTAAACACGTCTGGGTTTTCATGTTTCAGTTTAGTTTACTTCTAGACTCTAGAGGGAGTTTGATAAAGTGCAGATATCTATCAAATCCCACCCATGTATGGGGCAAATACCATCAACCGCAATGCTAATGAACTAGAGGCTCCAGTATAATGAACTGCTGGGTCCTCGTGCCTGTGTCTGCCTTATGGTTCGTACACGTGCGATCGCGAGTCCCGAAACGTTCGTTCGTACACATCCTGGGTCGCGGGTCGGGACCCACTATCGCACGTGTGTACAAGCCTTTTGTCTGTCTTTAATACCAAAACTTCCCCTTACTAGAGCAGTCCCAGGGGTGAGGAACTAGCAGAGTTTGGTCCTTACCCTGGGTACTGTTATTGAGAGATGGGTGGTTAGGGGGTTATATAGCTTGTGACATAAATGAGTTAGGAAAATATATAAAGTAAATAAAAAATGTCAGTAAAGAAACTAACATTTATTTCTCTCTATTAATTCCTGGATTCTGTTGGTCGTGCAGTTCACCAGATTTCTCTGTAATTCTCCTCTGGAGGTAAGTGCTTCTATTTGTTTTACATGGTTCACACAAACACTCATCATGTCCTGAAAGCCATTCTCTTTACTTACTGTGTGTAAACCTGTTCTGTTGAAATATTTGCTTTTTGATGGATGATTTGATGGATGTAATAAATGCTTTAGTGTGGATTAAAAACGAAATGAAACCTGAATAAATAATTCTGCAAGATGCTCACTCAGTTCTCTAGGTGCCTCCCTCTCAGCCATAGCTGTCAATTCACTACTGGCTGACCTGCACAGGACCATGACCTGTCTAAACTAGACTCAGGGAATTTAGGAAAAGTACAAAGCTTTCAGGATTTCACCCAAACCTAAAGATTTTAGAGAAGGTTAATTCTGCTAAATAGAAATTATATAATCCATACTTATTTTATTTTAAATGCTCATTTAACGTATTCTTGCCGTTTCATAAAATACCATGATAACCATAGCAAAGTAAAGTCAGACTTGTAATAATAAGTTACTGTGCCATGTAATTTTCCATCAGCAGACTTTATTTAAATCCTTCGGAAAAAATTATGGCTAAAATGTGCAACGTTGTGAAAATTTCCCAAGGATTCCTAAACAGAGTGAGAACCTGTAATAGCCACTAATTAGAGCGTCCGCAGGTCACATGATGAAAAATAAAAGATTTTTAATTGGTTCCCCATTACAGTTATTGTGATCTTCATCACACAACATAGCAATGTATATGATATTATTTCTATTCTGCCTTAAAGGGCATGTCAAACTCTACCACTAAAATCGATATTAGCGTTAGGGGTGGGCATGATTTTTTAAAGGCAGAGATGGTTTAAAGTCTTTGGGGTTCCCTGGCAAAAACATGTTGTTATGGGGCCACCCACAACTCTCATCCATTTGTTTGGGGGTTACCTTTAGAGCAGGGGTGCTTGGTGATTGTCCTGTTTGCCCTTATTATAAAACAGCCTCTGCATTAAGGGGAATTACATGTTTCTCTAAATATTCAATAGAAGTTCTTATTGTTAAAACTGGTGCTAATTTTGCCCCAACCAATTAAATATTAACATCTGATTGGTTGGGGCAAAATTAGCACCATATTTAACGATAAGAACTTTTATTGAATCTCCCTGTTAGTGTACCATAAAGATGTTGGATATCCTTCCCATAGAAGCCTTATTTACCCTTAGATCTGTGTTTATACAGTTAACCGGCTGTTACAACGCAGGGATTTTATTCTGAAAATGTAAGAGAAGCAAAAAATACTGTTCCCAGCCATAGAATAAAGAGATCGGTGTGTTGGAAATGGAATGTTAGGAAAATCACATAGTTAAATGGCTGTGGCTTTTATAGCTGTGGTAGAACTACAAAAACCTGCATCCATGTGGTTACGAGATGCTGATGTTTGTCACCAGCAGCTGGAATCCCCAGGCTACTGTTTCCTTAACTATCCATAGTAGTCTTTGTTTCAGGATTAGTTTGTGTTTGTCCTTAAAGGGTTAATCACCCGCTGCCCCTGTCATAAATGGTAAGCTCACAAGTAATTACAGCATTAATTTGATGGATTGGGGTACATGAGCACAAACATGTGTAGAGATTCCTATGTCTTGTTACATTCCTGCACAGCTTCGGGTTTAATATATCACATTAGTCTTTTATGGGAGAGGGCATTTTATTTTATCACCTCAATCCCCAGCATGCCGCTTCCTCTTTCATGCCCAGTCCTGTGAGACACACTCAGATATGTCCAGCCCCAAATCTACGTCATGCTTGTGATGCTTAACTGGAGTGTAACTTTCTGTTTAAGTGAAGATAAACAATATTCCAGATTAATTAAATCCCATTTCTACGTAAACGTCTATACATTCAGATGGCCTGTGTTTCACAGCATTCTAAATGGAGGTTAAAGGGCAAGTCCAGTCCAAAATGAAAACTTACATACAGTTAAATCACCCCCCCAAACCCTAAACGGTGATAGTTTGAAATTTGAAATATATAAGTCTAACCTGAAATCCTGCACAATGTCCTGTTTCCCCTGTTTCTGCTTCCTGGTTCTTCCAGTTAGCAACTGTCAGTTATGTATTTGACAGTTGACATCAGAGCCAATGACTGAATGTTAATCCCCTGTCTGCCTGTTCTGAGCATGCTCAGGCTCAGTACAGGTTTCTAAATTTCACTTGGAGTCAGGAAGGAATTTTTTCCCCCTTCATAATTTTGGTGGGTTTTTTTTGCCTTCCTCTGGATCAACAGTTAGGCAGGAAATGAGGATATTGCTAGATGGGTTGGACTGGATGGACGTATGTCTTTATTCAACCTCAAATACTATACTATACTATACTAAATTGCTCAGTTTCCATGAGGCATCCAGAAGCATAGCAGGCATACAGTAATGAATTCATAGGACAAAGTATAATATATCAACATATTCTAAAGAGGCCATTCTTTCTAAAAGATGTTCTTATGAGGGTGGAGTTGTCCTTTAAACTGAAAGGCGATTGCTGAATATTTATGGGATCTCAAGGCTGGCATAAACGGGTCAATATTTCTGATCGATTCGATTGGCTTAAACAAGTCCTACAGTTTTGAACCACTAAATTACACTTTGTACTCAGTTCCTCGATCCATTGACTGTTGGGGAGATCTACCCAGCATTGTCACATTATACAGGACCCTGTGGAAAGCTGTTACTATTGGGTTAAAATGCCAAACTGTTCCTTAATCCTTCCACATGCTGGAGCCTTTCATTACTCTTCATTGTGTGCTTCAGCTGTTTCACAATCAGCCAGTAATAAATCACATCAGAGCCAACTGTTCCAGAAAGAGTTTCTTCCTGCCATCCATTCCGCATCCTCCTCTCCTACTCAAGTCCGTATCTTTAGGTTGATTACTGAATTTGTTTCTACCTTTGCTCCGACCCTGGTGTCTATACTACAGCCAAAATGTTTGAAGAATCACATTAAAGATTTTATTTGAATGAGAACTATACAGCTGTATCATTTTGTACAACCCAAGTGTTGTCTCTACTTTTCTTCTGACCCTGAGTGTTCTATGGTCTTTATGTTTCTGGCTAAGCAGAATAGTTCTATTTATACCAGGGATGTCTGCCCCTGATTAATACGGACACCATGGGACACAGGTGAATCCTAATCAACTAATTATATGACTTCCGAATGCACCAGGTGGCATTTTGCATGACAATAAATATTCCCAGGTTGTAAATAACAATTACTCTGTGTATTGCAAAACTGATTGGTTCAGTCTCTAAGGTGGATATTATGATTATTATTAGGCCTGCGGTGTTGGAAAATACCATTCTGATTTCAGCCATGAATTATGTAAAAAATTGTTTCAAATATATCGGTATGGAAATGGGATTTTTATTATGTTATTTCCTACAGCCAGAGACCCGCCCAGATGGGCCTCCTTGTGGCTATGGCTCCTTTCACCAGCAGTACTGGTTGGATGGGAAGATTATTGCTGTTGGAGTTATAGACATCCTCCCTTACTGTGTTTCCTCTGTGTATTTGTACTACGATCCCGATTATGCCTTTATTTCCCCTGGGGTTTACTCTGCTTTAAGGTAAGATAATTTCTCTGGTGTCTTTGGCTCATCTTAGAAAATAATACAGGTATTTCTGTTCTTTACACTAAATACACCTTGTAATTCTATAGGAGGTAAGTATACCTACCTCTAGTTTAGCTTTCATATAAAACTAATTAGTGAGCAGTTTTGCAGTCTCCCTGGTTTAGTTCAAAGAAAAATATTGTTACAAGAGGGATAAGCCGTTTTCCTCTTAGGCTGGGTGAACACCATCCAATTGGATGGTGTATTTGTGGATGGCCATGTCCGATAGTGGTCACCCATTCATCCGGATCAGACAAGGGAACGATCCGGTGTGTTAGAGAATCACGGCAATCAGTGGCTGCAAGCTGTTGACTGTCTACTTTTGCTGCGACTGACAGTGATTCATCTTGGCTGACCACCCAATAGTGGCAAACGGCTGGTTGGACTCCTTACAATATTTTTATTGATTCTTGCCATTGATCTTTACAATAATAACAGTCTCCCTTCTAACAAATGGCTCATTCAACTAAACAAATTATTCTCCTGGTTCTCCGCAGTGCTTAGAACCTTGGGTCCCTTTTAATGTTGCCATTGAAGATCCATAGTCGTTTATTTTGTCGTCAGATTCTAATTTCTAACATCTGTAGCTTGTCACCATATAATTCTATATGCATATATCCTATATAACATTAATTTATAATAATATAGTTATCATTGTATGGAACTTTTGAATTAAACATTTTGTTTTGCCACCTGCAGAGAAATCGCATTCACTCGGGAGTTACAGGGGAAAGCTGCTGACCTGCGTTATTATTACATGGGCTTCTACATCCATTCGTGCCCTAAGATGAGGTACAAGGTGAGGACACTTGCACTTTGGAAATCGAATATAGTTATATTTAGGGACCTGCACTTTACTATAATAAAGCTTAAGGGTTACTGCGGTCTCCATAGTAATGCCCTCTATTACAAAGGACTCTCTTTAAGCCTAGGGTGGTTTATCTTTCTTCTCTAGATCTTAAGTTACAGGCTTGCAAAGTTACTCTTCCTTCTCTGCCCTATCTAAATCTCTGTGACAGACACATGATTAGCTGTGTAAAAAAAACACCCCTTAAAACAAACAATCTTATTTGAAGCTATTTACAGACCTAAAACTATTCTCTGTACTTTCCTCTCTTTATGGAGAGGGAAAAAAACATTTTCCACCTTGTGGCTAGCTTTAGAAATTAAAAGACGTTTGGGGGCAGCTAATGATGCTCTGTCCCAGTAGCAGTAGGATACAACTGGGCATGCTCAAACCTGAGACTTGGGGACAGAGCAATGGTGCTGGTGATGTTACAACTCACAGTGCTAGTAGGAAACACCACCCTTATACTGCTGTAATAGACTGCAGCTAGAAGCATGATCGCTAAGCATTGAATGTGTAGCTAGTGACAGACCGTGACAGACCGTTTGAATGGAATCTTTCTACTGTATAAATCTATACTGTGTGTAACCAAATATACAGTACACTGTCCCTGTGAGCTCAGTCTCCTGGGATATGGAGAATGACTTTCTGAGGACGCACTGAGCAAAGTGCAGATTTGTATATTTATATAGAAACCTGAATTAAAGAGATATGGGGAGAGTGAACTTTGTTAGAAATTATAGCGTTCAAACATTCTACTGTCTTCTGCCCCAGTGGATCTTACCTGCCATTGTTGCCCACCTGGATGACTATTCACTATCAAAGTTAAAGGGCAATTAAACTACCCAGGGTGAGGCGCTAAACCGAGTCTTACCTTATTTGCTTGAATCAAACTGCTAAAGTCTGCTATGTGAAGCTGGCTCTGGCCTGTCCCCACCACAACTCGGCATTTAAACAGCGAGAAGGCACAAACCCGACTTTGGAAGGACCCCGTACTTCCAGTCCTCACCCTGGGTACTATTATGTGAGGGGGCTTAATTTAAAGGCTTTAACTGCCGTATTGTCAGCCTAAAAGTGATCTGGCAGTTGTCTAGAATGTCGGCAGGTAAACTGCAGGTTATGGGTGCCTTTAGGGATATCATTGTTTATTTAAAGAGAGTGTCCACCCCCAAAATGACATTTCATTTCATTACACTCACACTGCCCAAAACTGTATACAAAGCTAATTATTCAGCCCGATTCCTACATCAGATACTAGCAAACTATTTTAACTTCCTGGTTGAACTAGATGCATGATGTCACGGCCAATGACTAATGAGTTACATGGAGGCTTGTCCACTGAAAGCAGTGGAAAGCTCATCTGAACATGTGTGAAAGCTCTAAGCTTTCTCTGGTCTCAGCAAATTACCTGTGCTGAATAACTAGCTATGTGTGCAGTTCTGGGCAGTAGGAGAATAACAATCGTGAGGATTTGGGGGCTTCTCTAACAGAATATCTAATGTCATTTTGGGGGTGGACATGCCCTATAAGACATTCTAAGGTTCTATAGAAAAAAAGTATTGAAAGAACAGACAAACTGATTATGGGAATGTGGTGTGGAGGGAGATGTGAATATTCTCACTGATTTTATTTCAAGGGATCTATGAACAAGTACCAAATACTGGGGGGGGGGGGGGGGCTGACAGGTCCTTCCCATAGAGAAGGATTGTGGTGTGAGTGGTAATTGTATCACTGCTTAGCCTGCAGTTCCTTCCACCCATGCTGTATAAAGCAGCTCTCTCCGCGCCTCTGCCAGCGCTGGAATAGAGAGACTCGGTTTGTTTTTACAGAGGGTGAAGTCACATACCAGGAATTCTGAGCTAGCGCAGGGTTTGGACTGAGTGTGCCCTGCAGGACTTTGGTTTATAGCCAACTAGAGACTCTTAATACCAAGCCCCACCTAATAATAATACAATGACTAATGGTACAGTGGATACTAACATCTCAAGTTATTACATCTCCATTATATTCACTGTGCCAATGCCTAGCTGATAGGGAATGTTGGGAATTGCAGGTCTAATGTATCTAAAATTTAGAGGGGGAGGAGAAAGGTTCCACCTGTAATATAACCTTTACCTAGTGTTCTATGTATCGTCTGGTCTTTATAATATTCTGTATCCAGATTAAATCATAGTAATTGTCTTCCCGTGATTAAATCACTGCACATGAATGACCACCCACCGAGTGCCCACGCCTTCAAACATGTGTGATTATCGTCTGGCTGGCTGTCGTTAAGGCCGTGTGAAATCGCCTGTGTGTACAAAGTGTATGTAATGAAGTATACCCACTACCAGTGCAATAGGAAAGATCCTTTAAGCATTGATGGGATTGGTTGAAATTATCGACAGCAGTTTTTAGGATTTTGCGATTGCCGCTCGAACATATCAAGCAGTTCATCAAAAAATGAAGAGGGAGTTATACAGAAAACTTTACCACCTTGCTTCATCGCTGAAATCTGTGGAAGATCCAGTGTACAATTTCAACCATATTCTCGGCCACAGCCCACAAAAAGCGGATTTTACCAAGAGTTTTACGTGTTCACGCCTTCACCCTCGGCATGGATTTAATATGGCGTTAACAATTCAGTTCTATCCCACCCTCTGCATGAGTTTAAAGGGGAACTAAAGTCTCCAGAAAACATTCACAAAGATACAAAATGCTGTGTTTGCCTCTTATTTTGCTGTGGCTGCTGGGTGAGTTGTAAAATTAACATGACTTGACTACATGGGGTGTGAGTTGTTCTGGCAACAACATGGAAGCCTTCTTACTTACATTGTACTAAATGCAACTTACTAGAGAAGAATCACACAATGTATAGTTGTTTGTAGGTGAAAAGCTTTCACATTTTAAGGGTAACTGTGGTCTCCAATTCTTCCAAACTAGTAAGAATTATATAAAAAGCCTTCCATTATACCTTCAAAATAAAACCTAAATCACATCTCTAGATAAAGCTTGTAGTCGTGTGATCAGCCTGCCTACATTAATAGGCTCCCCTTCTTAAAGGGCATGTCCATCCCCAAAACTATAATCCCCCCCACTAATGGCCCCACCGTGTAGCGTAATAAAATCCTTACCTCACATCCCAGCTCCATATGGTTCTCCTGTAGTCCCCCCCCCCCCAAAGTCCCAAAAACTGCCCACCAGGAGGATAGCAGAGTCCATATACGACTATGCCTCCATGCGTACTGCAGCCCTTCTCCCCCTCCCTCTCCCTCCCGTTTTGCTATCCCTCCCCCTACCATAAAACCCCTTGGCCACATAATAAAATATGTTTCCCCAGCCCCAACCGCATAAAAATAATTTTAAGAAAGCCCCCAGAACTGTACTTACCTTCCCTCTCTCCCCCGGCATTCTGAGAAGCCGGCAGCCACGTCCGTGATTGACTGCCTCTCAGCCAATCACGGACGCGGCTGCCGGTCCTGCCCCCTGCTTGCAGTGTCTTGCAAGCAGAAGGCCGGGCATTGGAGGAGAGAGGGAAGGGAAGTAAAGAACTGGGCACTTTCTTAAAACTTTTTTATAGCGGTTGGGGCTGGGGGAACATATACTATCAATAGCAAAAAGTTTATAATAAGGGTGGACATGCCCTTTAACTGGCAATTTTTTCCCCAGGTACTTCCTGATTTCCCCAGCATTAAGTCTTAACTGAGCATGCTTCTCCCCTGGGGCGGAGGGGCAGGCAGAGGTCAGGTGATGTCACTGAACCTACTGGAAGCAGGAAGTTTGAACATTTACCCCAATATCATTTCTCAAAGGCTGAAGCAAGAGATGTGATTGTTGGCTCATTATAAAGGAAATACTGCAGGCTTTCATTCAACCATAACTTGTTTGGAGACCACAGTTGCCCTTTAATATAAGTTTAGTTCTCCTTTAACATTATTTGTTTGCTGATATTAAATAACTCGTGCAGATTTGCTGCTAACTGTTTGCAGTAGTTATATACCGTATATACTCGAGTATAAACCGAGGTTTTCAGGCTTTAAAAAAGCCTGAAAATCTACCTCGGTTTATACCGAGTCAATGTTTCCCTTACCTTGTCCGGCGGCCGCGCGATCCGCATCCTCGCTCCACAGCCTTGCGCATCTGGATGATGTCACTACCCGGCGCCGCAAAGTGAGAGGCGCCGGGTAGTGACATCATCCGGATGCGAGGGCTGTGGAGCAAGGATGGAAACTGTCAGTTTTAGTAACACAATCTACCGTATATACTCGAGTATAAACCGTCCCGAGTATAAACCGAGGTACCTAGTTTTAGGTAAAAAGGAGGAAAACCACACTGACTCGAGTATAACCGAGGGGGTAGTATTTGCCACTTAAGATGTTTGAAAACACAACTCCCAGCATGCTTTATTGGTGGGAGTTGTAGTTTCAAACATCTTAAGTGGCAAATACTTGCAAATAGGGGTAAATCCTCCTATATTTGGCATACAGTATGCACAAATAAGAGGTTTTACTCTTATTTGTAAGTATTTGCAACTTAAGATGTTTGAAAACTACAACTCCCAGCAATAAAGCATGCTGGGAGTTGTAGTTTCAAACATCTTTAGTGGCAAATACATACCCCCTCGGTTTTACTCGAGGTCAGTGTTTTTTACCTAAAACTAGGTACCTCGGTTTATTACTCGGGACGGTTTATACTCGAGTATATACGGTAGATTGTGTTACTAAAACTGACGAGGCAGTGCAAATCCTATGTTAAAATTGCGCAAAACAGCAAAATGGTTAGCATGATTTTAAGACCGGAATGTTGAATTGTGGGTTTTTGGTAAATTAGCCCAAGAATGTAAAAATAATGTCCAGTAGTAACTATTCTATATCTACATTGGAATCTATACACAATGTGCAAGTGTTGTAACAGGATCTAGGAATTGTGAATTTCTCCCAATGAGAGAATAATCATTTCTGTGATGGACAACTGGTGGCCGTGTATGGAAAAGTTTGTTTATACAGAGGGAGCAAAGCTGCTTTAATTCCCTTTTAATAAAAACTCCACAGGGGTCATGGTACAGCAACAGAAAGCAGATGTGTAAGTGGGAATGGAGTGTGTGTTTAACCTCCGCTGTACCAGCCTGGGTCACCTGCTCCGCTCTCAGTTAACTCTCCCCTTTGGTCTCAATGGGACCTTGTACTAGGCTGGGATTTTACAGACAATATTTCCAAACCCCCTTGCAGGATTTCCTTTGAAATGTCTCCAGTGTGGAGGTTTGGGAGGGCTATTGCTGTCTCTAATCTTTCCCTGCCTGGGCACAGAGTGGGTGGGTACCAATATTCTGGTTTTATGGGGTTTGTTAAAAAGGCAAATCTATGGAAAATAAAAACCCGCAATCACACTAATATTCATCATCTACAACTCGCGTCTCCAATACATTTTCCATCCGGTTTTGTTTAAAATTAAAATGGAAACTAATTGTCAGTTCCATGTAGGTTTCTGGGTTTAGTGATTTGTAATCTAGTAAGATTTTGGTTTTCACACTGTTTAGAAATGAAACACTTTATTGGACTTATGCTGTGTACACACCGTATTTTGGCAGCAATATTGGGCACACCAGACTGATGTTGGTAAATTTAGGTTGATTGCGTGGTCTTCAATGGAACGTCCAATCTGTTTTACCTGTTTGTTCGGATCAAAATATGGGGAAGTGTGAACCTAGCCTAAGGTTTTGCTGATCAGACGGCTTCCAGTTTTACTTCTGATCCCTGGCCGGCCTGCTATGTATACCAGGGCTGAGCCTTTCTGCCATGTGTACCAGGCTGTGCCTTCAGTATCTGCCATGTGTACCAGGCTGTGCCTTCAGTATCTGCCATGTGTACCAGGCTGTGCCTTCAGTATTGTTTTCCTCCTCAGTGACCTGATGTTATCTCCTTTTTATTTATTTTTTTCATTTACACTAATAACATTATTTTATTTTGGAAACTTTTCAGATATCCGTGAGGTCAGTGGTGTATTTGGATTCTTAATGGGATTGAATATTGTTCATGTTTATGATCCTGTCATCCTGTATTACTGACATTCCTATGTGATATCCCACAAATCTTGTATTAATGTCCCCAGCTTTAATCTGTATCCTCTAGTTTGTTTAAAAAAGTTAATTCTCCCCACTCACTGCAGCGATAGGGACATTCCTAGTAATCAGTGTCTGTTCTGGGTGTTATTGTGTTTAGACCTTTAATGAGTGTTGGGAGATTTAATAAACACCCTGAACTTTTTGCTTATTTCTTCGTTCTATTTTAGACTCCAGTCTGTGAGGTGTCGGCATTCGCTTCCATTTAAAATAATGACACCAAACGTTGGGTGAACAGGCCTAAGAATCGTTTAGCCAGGGAAACATTTATACGCAAAATACTGTATTTTATGGAGAATTACAGTAAAACAGATGAGAGAGACATTATGATCAGTAACCTGAGGGAGAACCCTTTTTGGACCATATATAAAATTGGTTGGTGTCTAAAGCCGGGACGAACTACTGCCGGACGTGGCAAAAGTAGCCATTGCTGACCGTTTGCTGTTAACGTTTGTGCGGCAATGCTTTACCTGCATGTCTGATCCGGCCGAATGAATGGCCAATGTCGGTCACAGCCACTCACAAAATTGATGCAGATTTTTAGGCCCGAAAATATTTGTTTGTGTAGCCAGCCCTAAGGTGGCCATATATATATATACGATTTTACTTACCCGACCGAGCAATCCCACGACATTAGACCGATCCTTCCGGCAGGATTGGTCTAATGAATCGTATATATGTATGGCCACCTTAAGGCTGTGAATTTTCAGGCAATTGGGTCAATGTCCAATTTGGATAAACATTTGATCAGACCGGTCAGTATATTTTAGTTTATTAGACTTAACGCGATCAGGGAATGACTGTTGTGCCGACTGGTCAATCGAGTCAGAATATTGGCCCGTGATGTACCCGGCATTAATTCAAATGTATCTAAAATTCATTATTCCCTTATTGACAATCTTATAACTCTGTTAAGGGGATTTACAGTCTGGCACATTTAGTAAAATGGTGAGAAGTTTCATTTTGCCATTTCATTAATAGTATTTCCCAGGTTAGATCAAGTTTGTTTTATTCTGTAGAGGTTTTTCTGTCCCTTGCTATACAGTAGAATATTAATGCATTAAATGTACTTCTAAACAATGCATCCAACACCATAACTGTCACCATAATGTCCTCCGCATCCCTATATAGTCTTCGTTTCAGTTGAAATAGAGACACACTAACCATATGAAGAAAACATGGACACAAATGGAACTATTCTGCTATGAAGAGAGTGTTCCTTTAAAACCCAAGCTATTGCATCACCTGAACTCTGTTTGCCCTCCCCCAATCCTCTCCATTCCAAGCTGTCTGAGCAGTGGATCCCACCTTGTATTATGTGCTCACACACTTGGAAATCCTTACTATGGAGAGCTTCTCCTTCACAGTCCAAGGTTTATTAAAGGGTCAGTGCGAGTAATTGATTTAGGAAACATTTTTGATACACCAGCATCATTTAATTAAAGGGCCATCAGGATAACCAGCTGTTCTTAATGATTTTTCGAAGACCCACTTAAAGGGGAATAATTGTTTCTTTTTTTATTATTATATTGAAAACTGTCATTCTTCCCAACTATCACTGTTCCATTTTTTTGTTGATCCTACCCCTATTTCTTGGATATCTGATCTGAACATCTCAAATTTTTAGCTGTCAATCAAGTGTCTTATTAACATAAACTGTTGTCTGGTCCATAGAGGCAGATTTTATCCATCAATCAGTTTGCCCAGCCAAAATAGTTTCAGTCATGGCGAAAGTATCTGTTGGCCTGAAATATCTGCTCCTGTGCAGTTGCTGTATTTAATAGTGACAGTTTGTATGTGTAAATTGCATGATGGGAAATTCCCTCTCGCAAAAAGAGGTGAATAGGGTTTTCGTGGCTAAGTGACCCTATCATTAGTGATAAGAATTCTCTGTGAATGACCCCCAAAGTTTGCTATATCATTCTCCAACCACCGTGAGAATTGTACAAGAGGTTTAATTGTTAATTACCTGTGGCTGCCATACGGAAGACAATGTGTAGCAGCACTCAAACACAGAAGTAAAATAGAATGTATTTTGATTAATCTTGTTTCTTCCTCCATTAGGGTCAGTATAAACCTTCGGAACTGCTGTGTCCTGAGAGCTATTCATGGGTGTCTATAGAGAAATGTTTCTCCTTGTTGGAACATTCTAAATACTGTCGCTTTAACTGCAATGCCAACGAAGGTAAGAGCTTCCCCCCTATAATATTGATGCATTACAAATAGAGTTCACATGTCTTTAAAGTGCTGGTTCTCAGAGAAAGATGGAAACTGTCTCGATTTTGTACATTGTGTATATCATAGTCTTGTTTTCTCTGTATAATTTATATTAAATATGTTTGATTTTATTTGCCAAGTTAACATGGGGGTTTGATTTATGATGTTTAGACATGAAGACCCCCCTGGATGTTTTCTTTCTCTTTGTTACACTGTAATGGGCTGTTTGATGGCGTCTCCATAAGGATACAGTGTGAGAAATATTCTGGATTTCTTTAATAGGATGCCCAGTGCTGTGCAAAGAGAGTCGTGCTGTACACCAGCTGTTATACAGATGTTCCCAGTGTGCACAGCTTAACAAAACCGTCTACTTATTCCACCTTGTGTGCACTGGGTTTCATTTTGTAAGTACAATGTAAATGGACTTGTCGTCTCTGTTTATATTCACAGGGGACAAAGATTCACTGACAGAACTTGGCCGGACTAGAGTCTTGTACAAACGCACGGTAATGCCCTACAGCGTATATAAGAAAAGGCGCAAAGGGCCGAACGATGAGACAACCGTAAAGCAATACTCCGGCCTAGTGGGTCAGACCTGCGCAGAACGCATGTTACTGTACCGCAGTTGAGATCTGTAAGAATGTGCTGTATATTATCCTATGGGTGGGGAGAGGAGAATGTACTGCATGCCATTATTTCCTAAGCAGTATAGAGTTTGCGTCCATGAAGGTTCAGCAGATTTTAGAAGCCTCCAGTCCATTCCCCTGTGCTCTGACTTAGCAGACTATGCAAGGCCTGATATGAGGCTTCCTTTTATCTCTAGATGAATGATCATTATCCTGGGACATCAATCACCATCCGCCTTATTATTTCCCCTCATCCTATAAACTCCTCTAACCACACTGGCCTTCCTTCTATTTACTATTTTCCTTCCAATGCTGTACTGAGCTTTTAGTTCTGCGTTATTGGAATAGAAAAGAAAATGCCATGTACATGTTTGCACTTTAAGTTATTATTATTAGGTTTTGTCTTGTTTTACCTTTTTGTGTTCTAGTTCGGTATACGTGTTTCACAGCTAGACGCAGATTTATTATAGAACCTCCCACCACGTTTCTACAGTAGGGAACATACAAACAGACCAGGATTTCCTTAAACACCAGTATCTAGATTTGAGGGTGATTTAGCCAAAAATATGGAGTGCTGATTGGCCAGTGAATGTGTGGATCCAGTGATCCATTCCTTGGCCTATTACAGTAAGTCTCTAAAAGCATATTCAGCCAATACCATTAGATCATTAGCTGGATTTAGCAGCTAATCCAAATGGTATCTGAATACCATCAGACTGTACACTTCTATTGGGATCAGGGATGATGCTTCCTAATCCACCATGTTTCCCAGTTCCAATAAGGAAATGCTGGGTTGTATTGTATAAATAATTAAAGGGCGTGTCCATCCCAGAACTAAACTCTGTACCTACCATGCCAATACCCCAAGATCCTCAATTTACTTACCTCCTCTGGTGATTGCCTTTCAGGTTCTCGCCTTCTCTGTTAGCTCAAAATGCTCTTAGAAATCTCACAGAGCTTTAGAGGAGGCAGTTTCAGTTATTGGCTGTGGCATTGCTGTCACTGTCCTGAACGACTGCGGCAACCTGGAAGAAAGCCGCCATTAGAAAGAGATGCTGGCTTTACCACGGAGGAAAGCGGTAAGTCAATGGAGCTTCAAGGACCGCTGGAGGCATTAACTCTGGGTAGGGTGGAGTGGGGAAGTTGAGGATAGATTTTACTGGTGTGGGTGGACAAGCCCTTTAATTTTAATCACAGTCCCAATGGAAGTAGACAGTCTGCCTTCTCCCTTGAATTGTGTTGGGGTCTTGTTACCTCTTACCAGAATACCTTGTCATGAATCCCTTTAATGGTGACAATGTTCCTGCATCACTTGTCTCTGACTTGAACTGTAGAAAAACAACCACTGAAAACCCCATTGTTAATCCTTCATTTGTACCGTCATATATTAAAGATCTCAAATCTGCCTTATCGGGTAATATCTGGTTATTTTACAGATACATGGTGCAAAACCCTTTCCATTTTCTGATGTGGTTATAATTGGTTCCCCCCTATTTGACATGAGATAAATCTGCAGTGTCAGGCTTATCTTACTGCAGCTGCTGGGAATCAAAGGTCAACGACACCCAATGTGCCAGATTAACTTGCGTCTTCTATGTTGGTTCGATTTTGCAAACGGACCAATCAAAATGAGTGAAAAATAAACATTTTTATTTTAAAACTGAAATAGAATGTGTAGACGCATATTGTTACAATGAATAGACTGCAGGGCAAAAGTAGCCTCAGCCAACAGTTTGTAGTGATTTACCGGCATGCCCGATCTCGCGGTTATCTGATCGGGACGAATGGGCAACCGACATTGGTCGCGGCCGGCCACAAAAACACTGTTGTTTTTTGGTTGGTCGACCCAGAAATCTTCTTGTGTGTACCCAGCCTATAGGGGAGGATTCTCTTTAGCTGGAGAGTCGTATGAAAATGGCAGCTTTTCCTTTAATATAAATTATTCTGGTGAACACGTGAATCCGATTGGCCAGTGAAAGTTCTGAGCAGTCTAAACCTTTTATCAGGAAGGGGCAGTACCTGATGGGGTTATTGTTGAGATTTTAATAGAAGCCATATGCACAGAATTAACGTGCTTATCCATCCTATGAAACCTCACTCTGCTCCTTGTGTTCCGTGCAGGCTCTAATCCTTGCTGGATTTAAGTCTTGTTATTTCACCTTTTTCTTTCTGTGGTTCAGAGGGGAGGTTGAGGTTCCCTTGATGATCCGTTCTACAAACCAAACATGAAACACACAGAAAGTCACCTCCCCCATTAGCCTTGGGAATTACTACCATTCATTCGGGTTTGGCCTTCTAACATGACCGTCTTTTAACCTTGAACTGTACAGTTTGTTGCTAGTTATTATAACACCATAAAGGCTTCTATAGTCTGGTGCTACTACTACTGTTCAACTTGCTTAGACCTGGTACAAGCTCGATATTTATCCTTCCCAACCCACCAATCGATAAGTCTTGATTACAGTGATACAGCAAATTTATCTGGTGAGGTTTTACCATTAGGGCAGTTAAAGTCATCTTTATGGTGAGTGTAACCAGAGATTAAAAATAGTAAACTAATAGATTAGATTATATAAAGGGATAATGTGCCCCTTACAGTGTAATATAATGATATTTAGCCACTGGGATGAACGCATAAGCTCCCTCTACTTAAAGGATAACTATACGCTAAAAATTAACTTTTTAAAAATGGAAAGTACTTGGGTCAGGGAGGTCGGATTGGTTATTCCTACCTCACAATATTGTTTCGTTGAGGAGCTACAGCACGTACAGTTTTTATTTGCCAGGTTAGTCATGGACTAATCCTTTATTAAAGATGGTGCTGAAGCCAGGAGGAAGACTGGCAGAATCAGTTTTCTTTGGGCTGATGCTCCTCACAGAAACAATATTGGGAGGTAGAATTCCCAGTCCTGTATCCCTGTCCCAAGTACTTTTCAGTTTAACTGTTTTTTAAAAAAAACTATGATAGTTACCCTCTAAAGTAAAGGAAGTCAAAACCGACTGGTGGGAATTCATCAGTTCTGAACGTGATACCAACAGCGGTAGTTTTCAGCCCCCACACCTTTCTGATACTTGCCAAATCCCATGTGTATAGCTACCTTATGTCCCGATGGGGAATTCCAGATTAAGGATACGGTAATCTTTATTCTTTGGATCTTCATTCTTCATCCTTTTCCCACTTCGCCACATTGCAGTGAAAATAAAATGAATGAAACCATCAGTATTTAACGTGATGACATTGGTGTCATCAGTTCCAGTCCTAGACCCTGTATATTGGTTTCTAGATCTGATCTGAAACCAGCGCCCTAGCCGTAAGTCTGTTATATTTCATGGTTTTATTTTGGTTGTTCTCTGTTTAGTGTCTGGAAGTATTTTGGGTCTTTTGGTTTGAATTGAGAATCATATAACTGTGCAGTCCCCCCCCCTCAATTCATC
The DNA here is from genome assembly GCA_019447015.1 of Hymenochirus boettgeri. Lineage (NCBI taxonomy): Eukaryota > Metazoa > Chordata > Amphibia > Anura > Pipidae > Hymenochirus > Hymenochirus boettgeri. The sequence goes on from CM033475.1 coordinate 17,369,554, forward strand.
ATAAAGGGATTTAAAGAGAAAGACGATTAGAACGAGAATATTTACACGGTCCATAGACTTGGCTGTGTGGAACAGTTTAACCTTTTCCTTACCACCGGGGACCATGAACAATCCCCTGATCTCCCTGGTTTTGTGTTAATACCTTCAGCCCTATGTAGATTCCTCCCACCAACTTGATATTCAATCTGCCCTGGTGAGTAAAATACAAACAGAGCTAATCCCAGTGATAGACAGACCCTGTTCGCTCCCCTACAATGACTTCCCTTTAATTCCAGTTTGATCTGAGTGCTGTACAGCAGACGTAACCTGCACACTGTCTGTTCCCCCCTATCAGTTTCTGCATCACATAGTGGAAATGAAGAGCGTCTGCAGCACTGGCAGGCGCCCAAATTACCCACACTGCCCTGTGTACCACTTCTGAGAAAATCTGAGAGCTGGAAGATTGTTTGACTCTTTGCCCCCCATTTACATGTCGTTCTCCCCCTTCCCATCTGAATCTGTGTAGTGAGCTGTGTGTTTTCATTGCGCTTTGTGTAAACCGAGAACAGGGTGGCTCTGGGCCACAATGACATCACCCTGAGCTCCGACTGGCCAAGTTTCACCAATTACACGTGGACTCTCGGTGTGTCTATCACAGGACTGGGATGTTCTGTATGAAACCATTGCCTGCGATGTGGATGAGAGAAATTGATACTGGAAACACGTCTTCTGCCTCTTTATCTGTCATTTTGTTTCTCCTTTAATTAGTTTTAATCACATCATAATTACCTTGGCACTTTCCATTACACAGTATGAGATCCCAGAGTACATGATGTCATTTCAAAGGGAAAGGAAAGATAAAAGGTTAAAGTTCTGTGTTCCCTACAATGTAATTGCACTTTTTCTGTTGGGTCCAGTGTCAGAAGGACTTGCTGATCCCTGGTAGATTTATTCATATTTGCATTTTATAGATAAAGTAAAATGTATGTTAATGCTATATAATGCATCATACAAGATATCAAAGCTTGGAACACACATTACTGAAAATAGTCCAATAAGGTCTTACAGGATTTCTATTATCTACCACGTGTGGCAAAAAGGCAGACGACTCCATGGCTTACTAACTATGGCCATTGGTCTCGGAATGGTTGGTTCTGACCAAAAATTTCCACTGGTTGCTGTTGGCTCCTTATTCCCCCAACTGTCCCGCTTTGGCCCGGACAGACCCAGTCTGAATGTTCTGTCTCGGAACACCTGGTTTTGTCCCATAGGACTGCGTGTGCAGCCATAAAATGTAAGCCCACATGTCTAGGTACAAGAAAAAGTGGTTGACCCCCCACACTTTTGTATCAACGCTTTTAGCTGGGTGCTGCCATTGCCAATGGCTACCATATACAAATAGAAAACACGTTCACAGCGCACTTCTAGTCTTAACAAAATCGAGTTTATTGTGACGTTTTGTGTGTGTAAACCCTGTTCAGATAGTCTTGTCTGAAGAATACACAGAAAAGTCACAATAAACACAATTTTGTTAAGATTGGAAGTGCGTTGTGAACGTGTTTTCTATTTAAATGTAAGACCATGGCACAAATAAAGGATACATTGTAAACTACTGATTGTTATTTTTCACTTGCAATGCCAGAAAAGGATGCACCATTAAAATCATGGCCCTAAATGTATACCCCAATATAGGGATTTCAGTTCAGTTGTATCGTGCAACAGATGGAACCCAATGGAATCTGTCTGTGATCTGATAGATATTTGGTACTGGTTGTGCCCAGCTTTAAACTGCCTATTTAATCACCTGGTACTGAAGCACTGTCATCCACATCTGGTTATCATGTACCCACACAGACTATATGGTTGTATATAGAGAAGCCTGCATACTATCATGTTTGAACCAACCAAGTATAAGGTTCAATTTCTAATGATAGAAAGCAGTACAGGAGGTAGGAATACCAGCCCCTACCTCCTGTGTAATTAAAGCGTTAATGGACATTTTTTAACTATAAATTTACCTTAAACAGCAAATATCAATACATCTACTTAAACGAAAACTATTGTGTGAATAAAGTTTTTTTGAAAAAATGTTAAAATGAAAATACTTAGAACAGGGAAACAGGACGGGTAATTTCTACCTCTGAATATTGTTTCTGTGAGGAGCACCAGCCCAAAGAAAACTGATTCTGCCAGTCTTCCTCCTGGCTTCAGCACTATCTTTAATACAGGAATAGTCCAGGACTAACCTGGCTGATTAAAACTGTACGTGGTGTAGCTCCTCAACGAAACAATATTGGGAGGTAGGAACAATCAATCCGACCTCCCTGCCCCATGTAGTTTTCATTTATAAAAAATTATTTTTATAGTTATAGTCATCCTTTTAAAAGGAGAATGAATCACAAAATTCAACTTTTATTAAAGTTAAGGGAGAAGTCTAGTTTGCTGGAAATTTTCCAAAAAAGGTTTTAAGAGATAATAACCTGTAGCGATTCTCACATCACCCAGCATAACAAATGTCCGTCCATCTTGATTTTCCGACATGGATGATCGAGGTTGGTTGCGGCCGGCCGTCCCACACCAGCCGAAAACATCTGCTGGTGTGTACCCAGCCTTAAAGTTATGTTTATAGAGTTTGGTTTTCCTTTAACTGTTATCCTCTGGCTATGGGGCTGCTGAAAAATGGAGCCACTGGCATTTCAAATCTTGAGGGCCCCTTTGCTTGAAACTGGAGCCCCCACCTCCCCTATTAAAATGAAATCAGATGGTAATCTGTCTGTCCATTAAACCTACTGAGATCAATGGCTACCTACAGGTTCCACAGAACTAAAAGGATAATGTGATCCTCCGGCCAACAGGTAGGTAGGTTGTGATCACCCATTCCATAAACATTCACAGGTCAGTATATAAGGAATGATGTCGGGATTCATTCATCAGGTATATGGCGAGCGTCACTCTGGCCATGTTAATAAATGAATCTCAATAAGGTTCTGAGAAGCAGGTTGGATTTCCCCGGTCCCTGACTACAGAGAAAGGAAGGTCTATGACCTAATGAGTCAATGAGAAATTATAAAGCCTCCTTTGATGTTACGTGATGTTTACAGGCACAAATTTACTAAGAAAATACTGCTGACTTCATAGAGAAATTGTCCTTTCATGTTGGCGGTGCCTGTAGAATGGAGCCCATGTCCGTGACGTTCCCCCCTGGTTAATGGGACGTTTCTCTGGTGTCGGAGACAGTTTGTGTCTCTAGCTGGGCTGTTTATTGAAGGGAAATGTAAAGCAGCCAGAGGCAGACATTGATCTCTTTTAGTTGGGGCCTCTCTCTTGCTGTGAACTCTGGGTGCCCTACGGGAGGGTTTTCCGGATTTAATCCTGATCGTGGGCAAAGCCAAATGGAAATCCTGGGGAATTCTGCACTGAATTATGGGACGTGTAGTCTAAGCCTGAGCTTTCTCTGCTTTACAGTTTGTTTGAACATTTAAACCCCAAAAGGTGCAAAAGATCCATGGTTGTCAGTATAGTTTTCTAGAGAGGGGGGGAAGGACATTTACCCTTTGGATGTAAAATGGCACAAGGGAAAAGCCCATGTTATTAAATTACGTAATAACTGGTCAGAGATTCTATTAACCCTTTCCCTCCTGGAGATGGATTTCAATTAACTCCTGATGCCCTGTTGGCTGAAAGATATGCTAACGGAATGCTTAGTCCACTAACAGATTCTGATACAGGGCCAGGGATGATTGCTTTAGCTCTGGGTTCATTTCAATAGTAAATCCAGAATGTCTGACACTAATGGCTTCATTAATTAACTAAAGGGATATTTAATTAATTAAACCCAGAACATTAAACGATGCATATAATCGCTCTGCCAATTCTCTAAACAAATTTATTTTCAACACAAATAGATTAACTTTTATGTAATAACCTTTATGTAGCAATGACCAAAAACCTTTGTAAAATCTAAGTACTCCACATTTACTGAAATAGAACAGTTACAATTCTTATCTCATAGTATAAAAAACACAATACAACACTTTGCTTAATGATTAATGGAATAAAAAGTTCTGGACATGAAACCAATTGTTAATTTAAAAATCCAGAGACTTCCAGCAGGGGTCACTATTGCCATTGCTCTTTAACTGGGTCAAGCAGCAATGTGTTACTACAGTGACTTGCGGTAGTTTTACTAGTTTATGGGGGGGGGGGTTACTCTCTGTGTTTAAACTTAAGAGGAATAAAATAAATAAATATAAATGTATGTAAGGAGCCACATACCGAGTAAGGAATGGGGTTTTTTATATCAGTGTAAAGAGAAAAGTCCAGATAAATGTAATATTCTAATGCAGATTAAATAAGATTAGGGTCCTTATTTATAAAGTAGGGGTATCCTCAAATAACTCTCATTGTAAAATACCCCTCCTTATACCGGTAATTAATTAAGGAGAGGCATTTTTATTTAAGGACCACTAAACTTGGGTACACAACATTTTTAAAAGATGACAGACCGGATCTGCAATACACATAGTCCCGAGCGTTCTCCCTATACACAGGATATACACATCATATACACACCATATACACAGTATATACACATCATATACACAGTATATACACAGCATATATACTTCATATACACATCATATACACATCATACACACATACACAGCACATAACAGCTCCCACATCATATACACATCATATACAACATCATAACCACAGCATACACACAAACACACAGCATATACACAGCATATACACAGCATATACACACCATATACACATCATATACACATCATATACACAATCATATACACACCATATACACACCATATACACATCATATACACAGCATATACACATCATATACACGCATATTCACATCATATACACAGCATACACATCATATACACATCATCATACAACACATCATATACACAGCATATACACATCAATACACATCATATACACACATATACACATCACATATACAACATCAATAAATACACAGCATATACACATCATATACACATCATATACACAGCATATACACATCATATACCACACACCCACACATCATATACACAGCATATACACATCATATACACATCATATACACATCATATACACACATCATATACACAGCATATACACATCATATACACATCATATACACATCATATACACATCATATACACATCATATACACAGCATATACACATCATATACACATCATATACACAATCATATACACATCATATACACACTCATATACACACATCATATACACAGCATATACACATCATATACAACTCATATACACACATCATATACACACATATACACCAATCATATACACATCATATACACATCAATACACACCATATACCCAGCATATACAACAGCATATACACATCATATACACACATATACACATCATATACACATCATATACACCAATATACACATCATATACACAGCAACTATACACATCATATACACAGCATATCACATCATATACACGCATATACACACATATCACATCATATACACACATATACACAATCATATACACTCAATACACATCAATACACACATATACACAGCATATACACATCATATACACATCATATACCACAGCATTACATATACACATCATATACACATCATATACACAGCATACACACATATACACATCATAATACACATCATATACACAGCATATACACATCATATCACCATCAGTCCACATCATATACACATCATATACACAATCATTACACATCATATACACATCATATACACACAATATACACAGCATATACCACTTACACATCAGATACACATCATATACACACATATACACAGCATATACACATCATATACACATCAATATCACACATATACACAGCATATACACACTCATATACACATCATATACACATCATATACACATCATATACACAGCATATCACACTAATACCACATCATATACACATCATATACACATCAATATACCATCAATACCTCATAAACATATACACATCATATACACATATACACAGTATATACACAGTATATACACAGCATATACACAGCATATACACATCATATACACATCATATACACATCATATACACATCATATACACAGCATATCACAGCATATACACAAGCATATACACATCTACACATCATATCACATCATATACACATCATATACACATCATATACATCATATACACATCATAACACTATACACATAACACAGCATATACACACATATACCATCATATACACATCAATACACATCATATACACATCATATCACACATATACACATCATATCACATCATATACACAGCATATACACAGCATATACACAGCATATACACATCATATACACATCATATACACGATATACACATCATACAAATCATATACACCGCTATACACACATATACACATCATATACACATCATAATACACATCTTACACAACATAACACATCATCAACACATCATATACACACACATATCACACCATATACACATCATATACACATCATATACACATCATATACACATCATATAACAACATCATATCACATATACCAGTATACACAGTATATACACATCAGATACACAGCATATAACTTCATATACACACATCTATACATCATCAACATACACAGCACATACACACTCATATAACACTCATATACACATCTACAATCAAAAATATACACACATACACAGCACATACACAGCATACACACATCATAAACACATCGTGCATACACACATCTATCACACATATATATATATATATCATATACATATACACGTTGGGGACTGTGTGTTCTGTAATCCCAGTTTGTAGTGCGCTAATAAATTGGGATTACCCCTGTGAAAACGACTGACACTGTTTTATTATTTTTTTGGAGTATTGTATATTTGGCAGACAGGTGGCTGAGAAAGCAGTGGACACCTAGTAGGTACCCTGCGTGTACTCCCATTTGCAACTTCCAGCAACTTGGAGCAGAGAGCTGAAGGAGCACGGCGGTTGGAGATGGGCTAGGGTAACCTTCACTACAAAATTCTAGTTTCTGGGTTGGAAATACCCTTTAACACCTCTTTCCATCTGACCAACATCCTATGAACACACCCATGCTCAGTAATCACCATGAGCAGCATCGAAGATAGAATTTCCCATCATGCAATTCACACATACCAACTGTCACCATGCCAGTTACAGCAAAACTATACATATCAGGATAGTTTAGAATATAAGGCACTTGATTGACAGCTGAAATGTAAGATGGTTCAGACTGGATATCTATGGCTGGGTACATACAAGGCGATTTTTCAGCGGAAAAATCATTACGTTTCTGGCATTGCCGGCGACCGATGTCTGTCCCCGAATTAGGCGAACTGCCGATCGGACATGTTGGTGGTAAATTACGGCCGATTTTGCGGTTTCCTATGGACCAAATGATCAGACATGGCGAACGGTTGAGTGCCGATTTTTGCCATGACCACAGTGATTTGTCACGGCCAATCACTCGCATGTGTACTCAGCCTAAAGAAATAGGGGACAGACCAACAAATAAATGGCGCAGTATAAGGAGAATTAAAGTTACCAGTATGGCACATTTTGATATAAAACATTTTTTCAGTATCGAGGCCGATAGGTAGGGAGGGGCCACATTCCACTGGGGATTTCACATATAATACATTCAAACATCGCACGCTCCTATGAAGTGTCACATTACATGTTTCGTTCCTGTGTTACATTGTCTCCTTCAGTATGTCAGCCTGTTGTGTAATCGTAAAACAAAAGATAAATAAACACTTATGTGCCCTTAGAACAATGAAGTTATGAATTTGGATTGTACAAATAATAAGCGGGCGATAAGTACCAATCAAATATACTGTAACTGGTCCTACCTAAGGTTCGTACACACATGTGCGATCGCGGGTCCCACCCGCGACCACTATGTGTACGAGCGTTCATTTCGGCCGATAATCGGCCCGTGTATGGGCCCTTTATAAGGTGAAACAGCCGGTTGGTCGGGCAACAATCTGCTGTATGTACTGTGCTGTGCTCTACTGTACTGCTCTGTGCTCTGCTGTATGTACTGTGCTGTGCTCTACTGTACTGTGCTCTACTGTACTGCTCTGTGCTCTGCTGTTGTACGTGTGGTGTGCTCTACTATACTGCACTGTTTTCTGCTGTCTGCACTGTGCCTCTGCTCTATTGTACTGTGCTGTGCTCTGCTGTATGTCTGTACTGTGCAGTCTGTGCTCTACTGTTCTGCGCTGTGCTCTGCCATATGTACTGTGCTGTGCTCTGCTGTATGTGCTCTGCTTTGCTGTACTGCGCTGTGCTCTGCTGATGTGCTGTGCTCTCCTGTACTGTGCTGTGCTCTACTGTACTGCGCTGTGCTCTGCTGTATGTAATGTGCTGGGCTCTGCTCTACTGTACTGCGCTTGCTGCTGCTGTATGTACTGTGCTGTGCTCTACTGTACTGTATGTTACACTATTGTACCATGCTGTACTGTACTGTGATCTACCCCCTCCCTGTCATTAAATACCCATATAAGTGGTACAAGGTCCGGGTTATGTTTTTAATTCCAGACATAATTCACCATCATATGTATGTACCAATATTTACCCCTGTTTCAGATTCCTTAAAGCAAAGCTCAAGTAAAATGTTGGTTCTATGTGAGAATGTTCGAAAATCTTTACGTAGATTGCAATGTGAAGTATCCATGTTGTTTTTGCCGTGATACAGTAATTGGCTTTTCTTTAGTTCCTTTAATTGGCATATTAAATTCAGGAAGGATAATCACAGGCCTAACGGCACAACTGGAAACAGCGCAAGGTTAGAAACTAGTACCTGCCGTGACAATACAATCAATTTGACATCTGGGTCAGAACAAACATTGAATTATGTAATGTCCACTGTATTGCCAGCATTAGACCGGACCCCTCAATCAGAAAATATCCAGGGGAAATGTAGTAAAGTACATAATAGTAGATTTCCATTGCGATCTAGTGAATGTTGTCCACCTGTAATTGAATCATTTTTCCCAGAATCCCCGAACCAGCAAACCTGTATATATTTAACATACATATCAATCAACATTGCAATTCTTTTGTAGAGATGGACGAACTTCCGAAGGTTCAGTCCGTTTTCGAACGTTTGAACTATATGGAAAGTTCGAAAACGGACCCATTAAGTCAATGGGAGTCAAATTGAAAAGTTTGATGAATGACAATTTAAATATCAATGGTAACTTATGTAAATGGCTGTGGACCTGGGAAATGGTCTGGGGAACACGTTAGAAATATCCAGGACTTTAAAAAATGAATTTTATTCTCACTGCGCTACTTTTGAGCTCCCGTGTTTGATTTTATCCCATAAACGATTCGAAGATTGTTTGATTTTCGAATTAGAAAATTATCGAAAGTCCGAGAAATCCGGGTCCGGGATAGTTTAAGAAGTCCGAGTCCATTTGAATGCAGTAAGTTCGGGTTTGAGTTCTAGTCCATCTCTACTCTTTTGTCGATTGGAGAGTTCTGACCAATCTACATGGATTGCCCGTTGTGGCCTTCAAAACAGCCAATCCTGTTCCTAACAGGTTAATCTCCATAAGTGGTAGGATAGGCTGTTTTTTACTTTAGGCTGGGTACACAACCAGCAGATGTTTTCGGATGACCGACCGATTCACGCACTTTTGGTTGGTCACCCCGAAAATATCTGCTGTGTCTGTAAATTCCGATCGATCGTGCGGTTCCCTATGGCTGAGTTTGCCACCACCGACGGACATTTGTCCCGCCCGCTCGCACGGGACAATAGTCCCTCCATGTGTACCCAGCCTTAGTTCTCCTTTAATTACTAATATTGTCCTATAACAATTGTGAGCCTCCTCCCATTCAGTGTCCTGGATGAAACACAAGCCACACACCACGTTAGGGAAGGGGGAAACCCTAATACTAATATTTCACCTTAAGCGTCACTTTGCACAGACCGCGCTGTAATGGCGAGGGGAAAGTGTTATTAGAGACGGAATCTGGCGGTGAAGGGGTTTACGGATTGTCTGGGGTAATTACTCTGTCTAAATAGATCAGTACTTGCAGGGACAAGCTTTCCCCAGACAGATGCTAGGCTGATAGAATGTTGGTGTTATTATAGGGATGTGTCTGTACAGTTCCCAGAGGGATGAGATAATGTTTACTCAAAGCTTGGGAGAAGATCACACTGGGAATAATATCTGGGTGCAGGAGAGACACCCACATGTTTTCACTGGGCGTATCTGCAACAAACCAATCAAATTTATTCTTACAGCAGTAAAAGCTAACATCTAATTGGTTGCTGCAGATTAATAACATAGATACACTAAAAGGCGTATAATGTAGATGGAGCCTCGATGTCTCTCCAGTGTTTGCTTATTCCTGGAATGTTCTGGCCTTTCTGGTATTGCATGTGTGGCAAAGTGGGTGCATATACCTACCAACATTCACCTATAGATGGCGACACTCATTAATCATACATTAGGGGTAATATCATCTTGGCCAATATCGTTTGTTATCTACATTGCAAATGTCGTTCTAAACCTTTAACACCCACTATTTGTACAATTAAAGGTTTTCCCTATCGCAACTTACCTGCTCACTTCCCCGTGATGTAGAAACCACTTTTTTATTGTGTTAAGCAAAACTCATCACTGAATTTATTGCATCGCTTAAAAATCTATGGAAATGGCGCGGGTAAACCAAACTGAGTACAAACCCCACTAACCCTATATTTAGGGGTGCCCCTACCATGAACAAACTGAAACATTTGCTCGGCGCACCCCTGCAGAAGACTTAAAAGGCGGCAGTTAAAATAACTCTTCCTTCCTGCAATTCAGCATTTGAGCACCAGTCCATCAATCAGTGTTAAGTCAGCCCTCCAGTCCATCAATCAGTGTTAAGTCAGCCCTCCAGTCCACCCGTCAGTGTAAGTCAGCCTACCACACCCACCTCCAGCCTGTGTTCCTGATGAAGACACTCCTCTTCACGTGCCACCACCCTTCCTCTGATAGGTGGCATTTAAAAGTTGTTTCAGGTGTCAAAAACCCTAGGAACACCCCTGCCTATATTACACTAGGTAGTGTGGGTTTTGCGCTTATTTTTCTTGTTAGCACAGATATTGCACCTCCCTGTATTTGTTAAAGAGACGATATCGCCTCGGTCCATTTTTGCGGCAGCTGCGGGATTCTATTTTTAAACACCACTGAAACTTGTAACGCCACGTTAACCCTTGGTACATCACCAAGGAGTTAACGCAGCTTAAACTAGATAAGCCGGTAGCGACTCTCCGTACATCTCCCTATTGTGTCTCACTGTGCTGAATTCAGGTTCTCGGCATTTAATATGGAACGTTGGAAGTTTCTAGTGAGGATCCGTATCCCATGGTCAGAAATACATCCAGCCAATAGGCAGTGTGTGCTGGGTTCCTATAGTGCAATAAAAGTCTATCAATCTGCCAATGAAAGGACAATAGAGAACAGACAATGAAGCCTCAGTGGAGATCTAGTGGTGCCTGCCACCAGCAGAACTGAAGGTTCAGTGTGTGCCGCTGATATTGTAGGCCAAGCTCCAAGAGCTGCAGGTGCAGCATGTAGATGTAGAGGTGCCATTTGTAGGATTTATTATCCTCTGCATGATTTTTCTGGTTATTTGCATTTTACACCTGAGAGGGAGCTGTTATACTGATTGTCTTGACAGAAAGATCATATTTATGCTGGATTGCTAAATTTATATACCGTACATGCAATGTTACCTGCAGGGGAGAATAATGAAATGAACCTGAAATTAGCACAGCTCTGTGCAGTGTATTTCTCATCAGTGTCCCTATTTAGGGCTAGGCCACAATAGAGCGTTTTTGCCCGTTTGCGCACCGCAATGGGCATGTGATTTTGTTAGAATGGAAATCGCAGGAACGCAAGCATTTCTGTGATTTCCGATGGCGATTGCGCATTGGTTTCCGTTTTGCATGCACCATTTTTTACCCAATTTCATGCGTTTTCTCTTTAAAAATAGCAAAATCGCATGAGCAATCGCTGCCAATAACGCGCGTGCTGCGTGCACAATTCTGGTGCGTTGTAGCGTGGCCTTAAACAGGAATGTAAGAGGCATCCCTTTTGCCCACAGTCTAATAGAGTTTTTTGTGGCTAAGGTCACTGCTCTGGTATAATATATTATGTACCCCCTGTATCCTGGACACACCGCCACTTGTCCTGCAGGGGGAGGTGCAAGACATACCATGAATAGGCCCCGCCCACATCTTGTCCCTGGATGCCAGAAAGCTGCATGGTAATATAATGTGGCAATCTGGCAGGAAAGGGCTACTGGTCTTTTCAGCTGTCATGTACTTCCCAGCCCCTATCGGGAAGTACATGGCTGCACGAAGCAGAAGAAGGGACCTAGCGTCTCAGCCAATCACTGACGTGGTGCCAGGGCCTTCTGCTTTATTCATTTGAGCGGGTATGGAAGTATAACGCAGCCTGTATTAAACTCTTGTGCTATGACACAGTTCCAATTTAGCCAATGTCCCACCATACTTTGGTTTATCGAGCCTAATATCGGATCTTTCAGCCACATGAACCGCATGGCGGTAAATTTCACTGATCGTGTGGTCTTCAATGGACAAAATTTAGCCCACAGGCTGTTTGAAAGCTGTTATAGGTTGTCAGGCTAAAATATCCCCAGATCATTGATGAAAGTCAATCTTTCAAACATTACACTGTGGTTCTTGGCGTCTCCAGCTATATCGTGTACATGAGCTAACCGTGAGCTCTAGCTATGGATATCGTACCGATAATGCTCCGATACTGTTGGATCCGACGGTATCGGGACCTTATCCATACTGTGTGTACCCAGCTTAAGTGTTGTCTAAACAAAGTTACAGCCCAGTGAGCAATGGAGGAACAGTGAATCCCAAGTTAACCTTTGTCCCTGCCTTGTGACTGGTCAGACAGTTACATAACCCGGATCCCCATTTGTTCAGCAGAGATCTGACCCCACAGCGTGGTCTGGTTTGCACCATATGCCTGGAACTAAACACCTTGTTCCGTTTATTTGTTGGCCACAGAAAATGCACTAAAGTAGTAACATTCAATATGCGTAGCAGGATTCGGATGAATTGTAGGGTGTCGGTAGACAGTAAACGGCAGCTCAGTTCTATGGTATCCTATGGTTTGTATCTGCCCCCAGCACAACAGACTCTGTTCCCAAATTCCAACCTCCTCTTAACCAAGGCTTTATAAGGAGAAACATATTTCATACACTCCAAGCTTTGAACTCTTCTACAAACCAAGAGCATGTGTCTACCTTACATAAACACAGAGCGTGTTAGATGCTGAACCTTAAATAGAAAGATGTTTTCTGTAGTCAAAAAAAAACACTTTGGTTCATTTAATTTAAAGGGGAGACTGGTTATAGTTGATGTTTTCCTGCTAAAGGGTAAGTTAAGCAGAAAATGCCGAAAAGTCACAACCTCCAAATCATTGTTCAAAACCAAGGAATGCCACTGAGGGCCATATTTATAAAGCTCCGTATCGCAATTTAGCGATACCGTGCTTTATCGGTAATGTACCGTAATGTATCGGTAACAACCGCGTCATACATTTCTGCGTTCATCATAGAATAACATGCGGTAGTAAAATACCGCAATTGTTTCTATGGGGATAGTAAATCTATCGCGCTATTGTAGATTTACGATCGGTATCAGTAATTTACCACCGCGGTCATAAAACTTTTGGTCGGTATTACCGATAGCGCGCCATTATAAATATCCCCATAGAATCGTATTGGCCTGTGTTTCAGACGAAACAGATCAAAAATGGTGAACGCCTGTGTTCAAAATGGATCCGTTGTAAGGAAGGAGAGGGGATGATGGGGAAACGAGCTGTGAACATGTCAATGTGACATATCACCGTTCCTTTACCACTGCTGAACAGGGTAGGCGTAATCTTACCTACCTCACTACCAAATAGAGATTTTAACAACAAAGGAAAATACTTACTGTATGTGAATTTAGTTTGAAGAAATTAATTGACTTGTTCCATTCCTAACCTGAATTTACTTGAATCACCTTTAACAAGGGAAACCTATAAAAAAAAAAAAACAAATTCCAATATGCTGTTTTATATTTTACCTACATTTCTCATGGGAATTGGGCATATACCTCCAGTACCTACCAATGTTTCCAGTTAATGAATAAACCTTACACTTTAACACATGTTTTCTTTTTTTAAACCGCCCCTTTAAATGAAAACATTTTCAGATATGTCTTTGGGTTGACAGCCGTGCCATTCAATAAGCTCTCCCATGGGCTGAGCTAGGTAATGCGGTGCTGGGGCAATTCCCAAAGTGGTGTCGTTTTACTGCGCAGTAATAATTCATTGTAACCGGCTGATCTGATTGGCCAAACACAGGATGACCAATGACAGCGAAATTCAACAGTGAAAAATACACAACATTTATGTCTGTTTCCCACCATCCAGAACACTAAATTGTCATTAAAATGTATAATACAGGTAAACAACTAAAAACAGTAACATCTGTGGTATTTAGTGACATCAACTGGACTTTACCAGTTATTACCCCATTCGATATAATCCTGACGCTAGCCATAGGCTGACCTGCAAACTGTAAAATTCTCAAGCATTCATTTAAATTAATTTCTGACTAATCAGATAATGTAATGGCAGTCCTTGGGGACTGTCCTCCCAAACCAGTACAGTTGGGGTATACCATAACTAGTACACCGTGTACCCCAGTACACCTTGGGACTGTCCTCCCAAACCAGTACAGTTGGGGTATACCATAACTAGTACACACGTGTACCAGTACACACCTTGGGGACTGTCCTCCCAAACAGTACAGTTGGGGTATACCATAACAGTACAACCGTGTACACGTACACCTTGGGACTGTCCTCCTAAACCATTACAGTTGGGGTATCACCATAATTAGTACACAACGGTACACAGTACACCTTGGTGACTGTCCTCCTAAACCAGTACAGTTGGGGTATACCATAACTAGTACAACAACGTGTACACAGATACTTGGGACTGTCCTCCTGAACCCAGTACAGTTGGGGGTATACCATAACTAGTACAAACACGCATTGTACACAGTACACCTTGGTGACTGTCCTCCTAAACCAGTACAGTTGGGGTATACCATAACTATACAAAATACCGTGTACACAACACACATACACAGCACATACACAGCATACACACATCATATACACATACACACAGCATGTACACATCATATACACAGCATGCACACATATACACAGCATATACACAGCATATACACCTCATATACACATCATATACACAGCATATACACAGCATATACACAGCATGTACAGCATGTACACAGCATACACAGCGTATACACATATACACAGTATATACACAGTATATACACATCAGATACACAGCATATATACTTCATATACACATCATATACACATCATACACACATACACAGCACATACACACATCATATACACATCATATACACATTCATAACCACACCATATCCACAGCATATACACAGCAATATATCAATCATATACACAGCAATATACACACATCATATACAACACATATACACAGCATATACACATCAATACACAGCATATACACAATCATATACACAGCATAACACATCATAACACACAATAACACATCATATACACATCATATACACAGCATATCACACATCATACACACATCATATACAAATCATATACACATCATATACACACATATACACATCATATACACATCAATACACAGCATATACACCTCACAAAACATATACCGCCATATACACATCATAACACATCATATACACATCATATACACAAGCATATACACAATCTATAAACATCATATACACATATACACATCAATAACCAATCATATACACAGATATACACATCATATACACAGCATATACACATCATAACACATCATAACACACATATACACAGCATATAACATATATCACAATTCATATACACTCCATATACACATCATATAAACACAATACACATCATATACACATCATATACACATATATACACAGCCATCATTATACATCATATACACATCATATACACATCATATACACATTCATATATACCCAATACACTACCATATACACAGCATATACACATCAAGACATAATCATATACACTCATATACAATCATTATATACACATCATATCACACATATACACCATATACACATATATACACAGCATATTACACAGCAACTACACAATCATACACATATACATCTAATTACAACATCTATACATTACACACTATACACAGCACATACACAGCATACACACATCATATACACATCGTGCATACACACAGCATATACACATCATATACACAGCATATACACAGCATATACACGGCATATACACATCATACACAGCATGTACAAATCATATCCACAGCATATCCACATCATATACACAGCATATACACATCATATACACATCATATCCACATCAAATACACACATATACACAGCATATACACATCATAATACAACATCATATACCACAGCATTACACAGCATATACACATCATATACACATCATATACACATCAGATACACAGCATATACACACATCATAATACACATCATATACACAGCATATACACATCATATCACACATTCATCCACATCATATACACTCATATACACAACATATACACATCATATTACACATCATATACACAGCATATACACACATATACCACTTACACATCAGATACACATCATATACACACATATACACAGCATATCACATCATATACACATCATACACACTATACACAGCATATACACATCATATACACATCATATACACATCATATACACATCATATACACAGCACATCACACACATAATACCACATCATATACACATCATATACACATCAATATACACATCATATACCATCATATACACATATACACATCATATACACATATACACAGTATATACACAGTATATACACAGCATATACACAGCATATACAACATCATATACACATCATTACACATCCTATAATACACAGTCATATACAAGCATATCCACAGCATATACACAACATATACACATCATACACATCATATCACATCATATACACATCATATACACATCATATACCCATCATATACCATCATAGAACACTATATCACATAACACAGCATATACACAGCATATACCATCACTATACACATCAGATACACATCATATACACATCATATACCACATCATATACACATCATATCACACATATACACAGCATATACACAGCATATACACACATAATACACATCATATACACATCATATACACCATATAACACATCATCACAAATCATATACACCGCATATACACACATATACACATCATATACACAGATACACTCATATACACATCATTACACACAACATATACACATCATACATATACACATACATATACACAAACACATATACACACCATATACACATCATATACACATCATATACACATCATATACACATCATATAACAACATCATATACACATATACACAGTATACACAGTATATACACACATCAGATCACAGCATATATACTTCATATACACACATCTATACACATCATACAACAACCATACACAGCACATACACACTCATATACACACCTCATAATACACATCTACAAAAAATCAAAACACTCATACAACACATACACAGCATACACCACATCATAAAACACATGTGCATATACACACATCATATACACATATATATATATATATCATATACATATACACGTTGGGGACTGTGTGTTCTGTAATCCCAGTTTGTTAGTGCGCTAATAAATTGGGATTACCCCTGTGAAAACGAATGGACACTGTTTTATTATTTTTTGGAGTATGTATATTTGGCAGACAGGTGGCTGAGAAAGCAGTGGACACCTAGTAGGTACCCTGCGTGTACTACCCTATTTGCAACTTCCAGCAAGCTGGAGCAGAGAGCTGAAGGAGCACGGCGGTTGGAGATGGGGTAGGGTAACCTTCACTACAGAAAATTCTAGTTTCGGGTTGGAAATACCCTTTAACACCTCTTTCCATCTGACCAGACATCTATGAACACACCCATGCTCAGTAATCACCATGAGGCAGCATCGGAAGATAGAATTTCCCATCATGCAATTCACACATACCAACTGTCACCATGCCAGTTACAGCAAAACTATACATATCAGGATAGTTTAGAATAATAAGGCACTTGATTGACAGCTGAAATGTAAGATGGTTCAGACTGGATATCTATGGGGGTACATACAAGGCGATTTTCAGCGGAAAAATCATTACGTTTCTGGCATTGCCGGCGACCGATGTTGTCGCCCGAATTAGGCGAACTGCCGATCGGACATGTTGGTGGTAAATTACGGCCGATTTTGCGGTTTCCTATGGACCAAATGATCAGACATGGCGAACGGTTGAGTGGCCGATTTTTGCCATGACCAACAGTGATTTGTCACGGCCAATCAATCGCATGTGTACTCAGCCTAAAGAAATAGGGGACAGACCAACAAATAAATGGCGCAGTGATAAGGAAGAATTAAAGTTACCAGTAATGGCCACATTTTGAATATAAACATTTTTTCAGTATCGAGGCGATAGGTAGGGAGGGAGCCACATTCCACTGGGGATTTCACATATAATACATTCAAACATCGCACTGCTCCTATGAAGTGATCACATTACATGTTTCGTTCCTGTGTTACATTGTCTCCTTAGTATGTCAGCCTGTTGTGTAATCGTAAAACAAAGATAAATAAAACTTATGTGCCCTTAGAACAATGAAGTTATGAATTTGGATTGTACAAATAATAAGCGGGCGATAAGTACCAATCAGATATACTGTAACTGGTCCTACCTAAGGTTCGTACACACATGTGCGATCGCGGGTCCGACCCCACGCACTGTACGACGCATCGGCCGATATCGGCCGTGTATGGGCCCTTTATAAGGTGAAACAGCCGGTTGGTCGGGCAACAATCTGCGTATGTACTGTGCTGTGCTCTACTGTACTGCTCTGTGCTCTGCTGTATGTACTGTGCTGTGCTCTACTGTACTGTGCTCTACTGTACTGCTCTGTGCTCTGCTGTATGTACTGTGGTGTGCTCTACTATACTGCACTGTGTTCTGCTGTGCTGCACTGTGCTCTGCTCTATTGTACTGTGCTGTGCTCTGCTGTATGTACTGTACTGTGCAGTCTGTGCTCTACTGTTCTGCGCTGTGCTCTGCCATATGTACTGTGCTGTGCTCTGCTGTATGTGCTCTGCTTTACTGTACTGCGCTGTGCTCTGCTGTATGTGCTGTGCTCTCCTGTACTGTGCTGTGCTCTACTGTACTGCGCTGTGCTCTGCTGTATGTAATGTGCTGTGCTCTGCTCTACTGTACTGCGCTGTGCTCTGCTGTATGTACTGTGCTGTGCTCTACTGTACTGTATGTTACACTATTGTACCATGCTGTACTGTACTGTGATCTACCCCCTCCCTGTCATTAAATACCCATATAAGTGGTACAAGTTCCGGGTTATGTTTTTTAATTCCAGACATAATTCACCATCATATGTATGTACCAATATTTACCCCTGTTTCAGATTCCTTAAAGGCAAAGCTCAAGTAAAATGTTGGTTCTATGTGAGAATGTTCGAAAAATCTTTACGTAGATTGCAATGTGAAGTATCCATGTTGTTTTTGCCGTGATACAGTAATTGGCTTTTCTTTAGTTCCTTTAATTGGCATATTAAATTCAGGAAGGACAATCACAGGCCTAACGGCACAACTGGAAACAGCGCAAGATTAGAAACTAGTACCTGCCGTGACAATACAATCAATTTGACATCTGGGTCAGAACAAACATTGAATTGATGTAATGTCCACTGTATTGCCAGCATTAGACCGGACCCTCAATCAGAAAATATCCAGGGGAAATGTAGTAAAGTACATAATAGTAGATTTCCATTGCGATCTAAGTGAATGTTGTCCACCTGTAATTGAATCATTTTTCCCAGAATCCCCGAACCAGCTTAAACCTGTATATATTTATACATACATATCAATCAACATTGCAATTCTTTTGTAGAGATGGACGAACTTCCGAAGGTTCAGTCCGTTTTCGAACGTTTGAACTATATGGAAAGTTCGAAAACGGACCCATTAAAGTCAATGGGAGTCAAATTGAAAAGTTTGAATGAAGTACAATTTAAATATCAATGGTAACTTAATGTAAATGGCTGTGGGACCTGGGAAATGGTCTGGGGAACACGTTAGAATATCCAGGACTTTAAAAAAATGAATTTTATTCTCACGTGCGCTACTTTTGAGCTCCCGTGTTTGATTTTTATCCCATAAACGATTCGAAGATTGTTTGATTTTCGAATTAGAAAATTATCGAAAGTCCGAGAAATCCGGGTCCGGGATAGTTTAAGAAGTCCGAGTCCATTTGAATGCAGTAAGTTCGGGTTTGAGTTCTAGTCCATCTCTACTCTTTTGTCATGATTGGAGAGTTCTGACCAATCTACATGGATTGCCCGTGTGTGCCTTCAAAACAGCCAATCCTGTTCCTAACAGGTTAATCTCCATAAGTGGTAGGATAGGCTGTTTTTTCACTTTAGGCTGGGTACACACCAGCAGATGTTTTCGGATGACCGACCGATTCACGGCACTTTTGGTTGGTCACCCCGAAAATATCTGCTGGTGTCTGTAAATTCCGATCGATCGTGCGGTTCCCTATGGCTGAGTTTGCCACCACCGACGGACATTTGTCCCGCCCGCTCGCACGGGACAAATAGTCCCTCCATGTGTACCCAGCCTTAGTTCTCCTTTAATTACTAATATTGTCCTATAAACAGATTGTGAGCCTCCTCCCATTCAGTGTCCTGGATGAAACACAGCCACACACCACGTTAGGGAAAGGGGAAACTCTAATTACTAATATTTCACCTTAAGCGTCACTTTGCACAGACCGCGCTGTAAATGGCCGAGGGGAAAGTGTTATTAGAGACGGAATCTGGCGGTGAAGGGGTTTACGGATTGTCTGGGGGTAATTACTCTGTCTAAATAGATCAGTACTTGCAGGGACAGCTTTCCCCAGACAGATGCTAGGCTGATAGAATGTTGGTGTTATTATAGGGATGTGTCTGTACAGTTCCCAGAGGGATGAGATAATGTTTACTCAAAGCTTGGGAGAGGATCACACTGGGAATAATATATCTGGGTTCAGGAGAGACACCCACATGTTTTCACTGGGCGTATCTGCAACAACCAATCAAATTTAATCTTACAGCAGTAAAAAGCTAACATCTAATTGGTTGCTGCAGATTAATAACATAGATACACTAAAAGGCGTATAATGTAGATGGAGCCTCGCTATGTCTCTCCAGTGTTTGCTTATTCCTGGAATGTTCTGGCCTTTCTGGTATTGCATGTGTGTGCAAAGTGGGTGCATATACCTACCAACATTCACCTATAGATGGCGACACTCATTAATCATACATTAGGGGTAATATCGATCTTGGGCCAATATCGGTTGTTATCTACATTGCAAATGTCGTTCTAAACCTTTAACACCCACTATTTGTTACAATTAAAGGTTTTCCCTATCGCAACTTACCTGCTCACTTCCCCGTGATGTAGAAACCACTTTGGGGCTGTTATTTTATTGTGTTAATGCAAAACTCATCACTGAATTTATTGCATCGCTTAAAAATCTATGGAAATGGCGCGGGTAAACCAAACTGAGTACAAACCCCACTAACCCTATATTTAGGGGTGCCCCTACCATGAAGCAAACTGAAACATTTGCTCAGGGCGCACCCCTGCAGAAGACTTAAAAGGCGGCAGTTAAAATAACTCTTCCTTCCTGCAATTCAGCATTTGAGCACCAGTCCATCAATCAGTGTTAAGTCAGCCCTCCAGTCCATCAATCAGTGTTAAGTCAGCCCTCCAGTCCACCCGTCAGTGTAAGTCAGCCTACCACACCCACCTCCACGCCTGTGTTCCCTGATGAAGACACTCCCTCTTCACGTGCCACCACCCTTCCTCTGATAGGTGGCATTTACCCTTGGTACATCACCGCATAGGAGTTAACGCAGCTTAAACTAGATAAGCCGGTAGCGACTCTCCGTACATCTCCCTATTGTGTCTCACTGTGCTGAATTCAGGTTCTCGGCATTTAATATGGAACGTTGGGAAGTTTCTAGTGAGGATCCGTATCCCATGGTCAGAAATACATCCAGACAATAGGCAGTGTGTGCTGGGTTCCTATATGTGCAATAAAAGTCTATCAATCTGCCAATGAAAGGACAATAGAGAACAGACAATGAAGCCTCAGTGGAGATCTAGTGGTGCCTGCCACCAGCAGAACTGAAGGTTCAGTGTGTGCCGCTGATATTGTAGGCCAAGCTCCAAGAGCTGCAGGTGCAGCATGTAGATGTAGAGGTGCCATTTGTAGGATTTATTATCCTCTGCATGATTTTTCTGGTTATTTGCATTTATACACCTGAGAGGGAGCTGTTATACTGATTGTCTTGACAGAAAGATTCATATTTATGCTGGATTGCTAAATTTATATACCGTACATGCAATGTTACCTGCAGGGGAGAATAATGAAATGAACCTGAAATTAGCACAGCTCTGTGCAGTGTATTTCTCATCAGTGTCCCTATTTAGGGCTAGGCCACAATAGAGCGTTTTTTGCCCGTTTGCGCACGCAATTGGGCATGTGATTTTGGTTAGAATGGAAATCGCAGGAACGCAAGCATTTCTGTGATTTCCGATGCGATTGCGCATTGGTTTCCGTTTTGCATGCACCATTTTTTACCCAATTTCATGCGTTTTCTCTTTAAAAAATAGCAAAATCGCATGAGCAATCGCTGCCAATAACGCGCGTGCTGCGTGCACAATTCTGGTGCGTTGTAGCGTGGCCTTAAACAGGAATGTAAGAAGGCATCCCTTTTGCCCACAGTCTAATAGAGTTTTTTTGTGGCTAAGGTCACTGCTCTGGTATAATATGTTATGTACCCCCTGTATCCTGGACACACCGCCACTTGTCCTGCAGGGGGAGGTGCAAGACATGCCATGAATAGGCCCCGCCCACATCTTGTCCCTGGATGCCAGAAAGCTGCATGGTAAGTATAATGTGGCAATCTGGCAGGAAAGGGCTACTGGTCTTTTCAGCTGTCATGTACTTCCCAGCCCCTATCGGGAAGTACATGGCTGCACAGAAGCAGAAGAAGGGACCTAGCGTCTCAGCCAATCACTGACGTGGATGCCAGGGCCTTCTGCTTTATTCATTTGAGCGGGTATGAAGCGGTAAATTTCACTGAATCGTGTGGTCTTCAATGGACAAAATTTAGCCCACAGGCTGTTTGAAAGCTGTTATAGGTTTGTCAGGCTAAAATATCCCCAGATCATTGATGAAAGTCAATCTTTCAAACATTACACTGTGGTTCTTGGCGTCTCCGGCTATATCGGTAACATGAGCTAACCGTGAGCTCTAGCTATGGATATCGTACCGATAATGCTCCGATACTGTTGGATCCGACGGTATCGGGACCTTATCCATACTGTGTGTACCCAGCTTAAGTGTTGCTAAACAAAGTTACAGCCCAGTGAGCAATGGAGGGAACAGTGAATCCCAAGTTAACCTTTGTCCCTGCCTTGTGACTGGTCAGACAGTTACATAACCCGGATCCCCATTTGTTCAGCAGAGATCTGACCCCACAGCGTGGTCTGGTTTGCACCATATGCCTGGAACTAAACACCTTGTTCCGTTTATTTGTTGGCCACAGAAAATGCACTAAAGTTAGTAACATTCAATATGCGTAGCAGGGATTCGGATGAATTGTAGGGTGTCGGTAGACAGTAAACGGCAGCTCAGTTCTATGGTATCCTATGGTTTTGTATCTGCCCCCAGCACAACAGACTCTGTTCCCAAATTCCAACCTCCTCTTATAACCAAGGCTTTATAAGGAGAAACATATTTCATACACTCCAAGCTTTGAACTCTTCTACAAACCAAGAGCATGTGTCTACCTTACATAAACACAGAGCGTGTTAGATGCTGAACCTTAAATAGAAAGATGTTTTCTGTAGTCAAAAAAAAACACTTTGGTTCATTTAATTTAAAGGGGAGACTGGTTATAGTTGATGTTTTCCTGCTAAAGGGTAAGTTAAGCAGAAAATGCCGAAAAAGTCACAACCGTCCAAATCATTGTTCAAAACCAAGGAATGCCACTGAGGGCCATATTTATAAAGCGCCGTATCGCAATTTAGCGATACCGTGCTTTATCGGTAATGTACCAGTAATGTATCAGTAACAACCGCGGTCATACATTTCTGCAGTTCATCATAGAATAACATGCGGTAGTAAAATACCGCAATTGTATTCTATGGGGATAGTAAATCTATCGCGCTATTGTAGATTTACGATCGGTATCAGTAATTTACCACCGCGGTCATAAAACTTTTGGTCGGTATTTACCGATAGCGCGCCATTATAAATATGCCCCATAGAATCGTATTGGCCTGTGTTCCAGACAGAAACAGATCAAAAATGGTGAACGCCTGTGTTTTCAAAATGGATCCGTTGTAAGGAAGGAAGAGGGGATGATGGGGAAACGAGCTGTGAACATGTCAATGTGGACAATATCACCGTTCCTTTACCACTGCTGAACAGGAGGTAGGCGTAATCTTACCTACCTCACTACCAAATAGAGATTTTAACAACAAAGGAAAGTTTTTTAGGTTGAACAATTACAAAACATTTCACTGTCTAATGTCAAGAGCAAAAATTATTACAGGGAAAAAAATGGAAAGTAGGAAGACTTCCTCTATCCTAAACACTATTTCTGCCATATATCTACACCAGGGGTGCCCAACCTATGGACATTAGTGACCTCATTAGTGACCTCATGGAAACTTACTGTATGTGAATTTAGTTTGAAGAAATTAATTGACTTGTTCCATTCCTAACCTGAATTTACTTGAGTTCCCCTTTAACAAGGGAAACCTATAAAAAAAAAAACAAATTCCAATATTGCTGTTTTATATTTTACCTACATTTCTCATGGGAAGTTGGGCACATACCTGCCAGTACCTACCAATGTTTCCAGTTAATGAATAAACCTTACACTTTAACACAATGTTTCTTTTTTTAAACCGCCCCTTTAAATGAAAACATTTTCAGATATGTCTTTGGGTTGACAGCTGTGCCATTCAATAGTCTCTCCCATGGGCTGAGCTAGGTAATGTGGTGCTTGGGGCAATTCCCAAAGTGGTGTCGTTTTACTGCGCAGTAATAATTCATTGTAACCGGCTGATCTGATTGGCCAAACACAGGATGACTAATGACAGCGAAATTCAACAGTGAAAAATACACAACATTTATGTCTGTTTCCCACCATCCAGAAACACTAAATTGTCATTAAAATGTATAATACAGGTAAACAACTAAAAACAGTAACATCTGTGGTATTTAGTGACATCAACTGGACTTTACCAGTTATTACCCCATTCGTTATAATCCTGACGACAGCCATAGGCTATCATTCATTTAAATTCATTTAAATTAATTCATTTAAATTAATTTCTGACTAATCAGATAATGTAATGGCAGTCCTTGGGGACTGTCCTCCCAAACAAGTACAGTTGGGGTATACCATAACTAGTACACCGTGTACACAGTACACCTTGGTGACTGTCCTCCTAAACCAGTACAGTTGGGGGTATACCATAACTAGTACACCATGTACACAGTACCCCTTGGGGACTGTCCTCCTAAACCAGTACAGTTAAGGGGTATACCATAACTAGTACACCGTGTACACAGTACACCTTGGTGACTGTCCTCCTAAACCAGTAAAGTTGGGGGTATACCATAACTAGTACACCATGTACACAGTACCCCTTCAGCATACACACATCATATCCATACACACAGCATGTACACATCATATACACAGCATGCACACATATACACAGCATATACACAGCATATACAACTTCATATACACAATCATATACAACCAGCATATACACCGCATATACACAGCATGTACACGCATGTACACAGATACACAGCCTAACACATATAAACAGTATAACACAGTATATACACATCAGATACACAGCATATATACTTAATCCACTCATATCAACATCATACACACATACAAACACATAAACACATCAATACAACATTCATATACAACATCACACCAACATACACAGCAATACACACATCATATTACACATCATATACACATCATACACACATACACAGCACATACACAGCATACACACATATATAAAACATCGTGCATACACACAGCATGTACACATCATATACACAGCATGTAACAGCAGTACACGGCATATACACATCATACACAGCATGTACACATCATATACACAGCATACGGAGGACGTTGGGGACTGGTGTTCTGTAATCCCAGTTTGTTAGTGCACTAATAAATTGGGATTACCCTGTGAAAACGACTGGACACCTGTTTTATTATTTTTGGAGTATTGTATATTGGCAGACAGGTGGCTGAGAAAGCAGTGGACACCTAGTAGGTACCCTGGTGTACTACCCTATTTGCAACTTCCAGCAAGCTTGAGCAGCAGAGCTGAAGGAGCACGGCGGTTGGAGATGGGCTAGGGTAACCTTCACTACAGAAAATCTTAGTTCTGGGTTGGAAATACCCTTTAACACCTCTTTCATCTGACCAGACACTATGAACACACATGCTCAGTAATCACATGAGGGCAGCATCGGAAGATAGAATTCCCATCATGCAATTCACACATACCAACTGTCACCATGCCAGTTACAGCAAAACTATACATATCAGGATAGTTAGAATAATAAGGCACTTGATTGACAGCTGAAATGTAAGATGGTTCAGACTGGATATCTATGGCTGGTACATACAAGGCGATTTTCAGCGGAAAAATCATTACGTTTCTGGCATTGCCGGCGACCGATGTCTGTCGCCCGAATTAGGCGAACTGCGATCGGACATGTTGGTGGTAAATTACGGCCGATTTTGCGGTTTCCTATGGACCAAATGATCAGACATGGCGAACGGTTGGGTGTGCCGATTTTTGCCATGACCAACAGTGATTGTCACGGCCAATCACTCGCATGTGTGTAGCAGCCTAAGAAATAGGGGACAGACCAACAAATAAAGGCGCAGTGATAAGGAAGAATTAAAGTTACCAGTAATGGCACATTTTGAATATAAACATTTTTTCAGTATCGAGGGCGATAGGTGGGAGGGAGCCACTTCCACTGGGGATTTCACATATAATACATTCAAACATCGCACTGTCCTAGAAGTGATCACATTACATGTTTCGTTCCTGTGTTACATTGTCTCCTTCAGTATGTCAGCCTGTTGTGTAATCGTAAAACAAAAGATAAATAAACAATTATGTGCCTTAGAACAATGAAGTTATGAATTTGGATGTACAAATAATAAGCGGGCGATAAGTACCAATCAGATATACTGTAACTGGTCCTACCTAAGGTTCGTACACATGTGCGATCGCGGGGGCCCGACCGATAAACGGCCCGTGTATGGGCCCTTTATAAGGTGAAACAGCCGTTGGTCGGGCAACAATCTGCTGTATGTACTGTGCTGTGCTCTACTGTACTGCTCTGTGCTCTGCTGTATATACTGTGGTGTGCTCTACTGTACTGTGCTCTACGTATGCTCTGTCTGCTGTATGTACTGTGGTGTGCTCTAGACTATACTGCACTGGGCCTGCTGGTGTACTGTGCTGTGCTCTACTGTACTGCTCTGTGCTCTGCTGTATGTACTGTGCTGTGCTACGTACGTGCTCTACTGTATGCTCTGTGCTCTGCTATGTACTCGTGCTGTAGCTGCTGCTGTATGTAGCTGTGCTACTGTACTGTGCTCTACTGTACTGCTCTGTGCTCTGCTGTATGTACTGTGGTGTGTCTACTATACTGCACTGTGTTCTGCTGTGGCACTGTGCTCTGCTCTATTGTACTGTGCTGTGCTCTGCTGATGTATGTACTGTGCAGTCTGTGCTCTATGTTTCGCGCTGTGCTCTGCCTATTATGTCTGGCTGCGTATGTGCTCTGCTTACTGTACTGCGCTGTGCTCTGCTGTATGTGCTGTGCTCTCCTGTACTGTGCTGTGCTCTACTGTACTGCGCTGTGCTTGCTGTATGTAATTGCTGTGGCTCTGCTCTACTGTACTGCGCTGTGCTTGCTGTTAGTACTGTGCTGTGCTCTACTGTACTGTATGTTCACTATTGTACCATGCTGTACTGTACGTGATCTACCCCTCCCTGTCATTAAATACCCATATAAGTGGTACAAGTTCCGGGATAGTTTTTAATTCCAGACATAATTCACCATCATATGTATGTACCAATATTTACCCCTGTTTAGATTCCTTAAAGGCAAAGCTCAAGTAAAATGTTGGTTCTATGTGAGAATGTTCGAAAAATCTTTAAGATTGCAATGTGAAGTATCCATGTTGTTTTTGCCGTGATACAGTATTGGCTTTTCTTTAGTTCCTTTAATGGCATATTAACAGGAAGGACAATCACAGGGCTAACGGCACAACTGGAAACAGCGCAAGATTAGAAACTAGTACCTGCCGTGACAATACAATCAATTTGACATCTGGGTCAGAAACAAACATTGAATTGATGTAATGTCCACTGTATTGCCAGCATTAGACCGGACCCTCAATCAGAAAATATCCAGGGGAAATGTAGTAAGCATAATAGTAGATTCCATTGCGATCTAAGTGAATGTTGTCCACCTGTAATTGAATCATTTTTCCCAGATCCCCGAACCAGCTTACCTGATATATTTATACATACATATCAATCAACATTGCAATTCTTTTGTAGAGATGGACGAACTTCCGAAGGTTCAGTCCGTTTTCGAACGTTTTACATTATGGAAAGTTCGAAACGGACCCATAAAGTCAATGGGAGTCAAATTGAAAAGTTTGAATGAAGTACATTTAAATATCAATGGTAATTAATGTAAATGGGTGGGACCTGGGAAATGGTCTGGGGAACACGTTAGAATCCAGGATTTAAAAAAATGAATTTTTTCTCACGTGCGCTACTTTGAGCCGTGTTTGATTTTTATCCCATAAACGATTCGAAGATTGTTTGATTTTCGAATTAGAAAATTATCGAAAGTCCGAGAAATCCGGGTCCGGGATAGTTTAAGAAGTCCGAGTCCATTTGAATGCAGTAGTTCGGGTTTGAGTTCTAGTCCATCTCTACTCTTTGTTATGATTGGAGAGTTCTGACCAATCTACAGGATTGCCCGTGTGTGCCTTCAAAACAGCCAATCTGTTCCTAAAAGGTTATCTCCATGTGGTAGGATAGGCTGTTTTTTCACTTTAGGCTGGGTACACACCAGCAGATGTTTTCGGATGACCGACACGATTCACGGCTTTTGGTGGTCACCCCGAAAATATCTGCTGGTGTCTGTAAATTCGATCGATCGTGCGGTTCCTATGGCTGAGTTTGCCACCCGACGGACATTTGTCGCCCGCTCGCACGGGACAAATAGTCCCTCCATGTGTACCCAGCTTAGTTCTCCTTTAATTACTAATATTGTCCTATAAACAGATTGTGAGCCTCCTCCCATTCAGTGTCCTGGATGAAACACAGCCACACACCACGTTAGGGAAAGGGAAACTCTAATACTAATATTTCACCTTAAGCGTCTTTGCACAGACCGCGCTGTAAATGGCCGAGGGGAAAGTGTTATTAGAGACGGAATCTGGCGGTGAAGGGGTTTACGGATTGTCTGGGGGTAATTACTCTGTTAAATAGATCAGTACTTGCAGGGACAGCTTTCCCCAGCAGGCTAGGCTGATAGAATGTTGGTGTTATTATAGGGATGTGTCTGTACAGTTCCCAGAGGGATGAGATAATGTTTACTCAAAGCTTGGGAGAGGATCACACTGGGAATAAATATCTGGGTAGGAGAGACACCCACGTTTTCACTGGGCGTATCTGCAACAACCAATCAAATTTAATCTTACAGCAGTAAAAAGCTAACATCTAATTGGTTGCTGCAGATTAATAACATAGATACACTAAAAGGCGATAATGTAGATGGAGCTCGCTATGTCTCTCCAGTGTTTGCTTATTCTGGAATGTTCTGGCTTTCTGGTATTGCATGTGTGTGCAAAGTGGGTGCATATACCTACCAACATTCACCTATAGATGGCGACACTCATTAATCATACATTAGGGGTAATATCGATCTTGGGCCAATATCGGTTGTTATTACATGCAAATGTCGTTCTAAACCTTTAACACCCACTATTTGTTACAATTAAAGGTTTCCCTATCGCAACTTACCTGCTCACTTCCCCGTGATGTAGAAACCACCTTTGGACTTTTTATTGTGTTAATGCAAAAACTCATCACTGAATTTATTGCATCGCTTAAAAATTATGGAAAGGGCGCGGTGAAACCAAACTGAGTACAAACCCCACTAACCCTATATTAGGGGTGCCCCTACCATGAAGCAAACTGAAACATTTGCTCAGGGCGCACCCCTGCAGAAGACTTAAAAGGCGGCAGTTAAATAAATCTTCTTCTGCAATTCAGCATTTGAGCACCAGTCATCAATCAGTGTAAGTCAGCCCTCCAGTCCATCAATCAGTGTTAAGTCAGCCCTCCAGTCCACCTCAGTGTAAGTCAGCCTACACACCCACCCTCCACGCCGTGTTCCCTGATGAAGACACTCCCTCTTCACGTGCCACCACCCTTCCTCTGATAGGTGGCATTTACCCTTGGTACATCACCGCATAGGAGTAACGCAGCTTAAACTAGATAAGCCGGTGGTAGCGACTCTGTACATCTCCCTTTGTGTCTCACTGTGCTGAATTCAGGTTCTCGGCATTTAATATGGAACGTTGGAAGTTTCTAGTGAGGATCCGTATCCCATGGTCAGAAATACATCCAGACAATAGGCAGTGTGTGCTGGGTTCCTATAGTGCAATAAAAGTCTATCAATCTGCCATGAAAGGACAATAGAGAACAGACCATGAAGCCTCAGTGGAGATCTAGTGGTGCCTGCCACCAGCAGAACTGAAGGTTAGTGTGTGCCGCTGATATTGTAGGCCAAGCTCCAAGAGCTGCAGGTGCAGCATGTAGATGTAGAGGTGCCATTTGGAGGATTTATTATCCTCTGCATGATTTTTCTGGTTATTTGCATTTATACACCTGAGAGGGAACTGTTTATACTGATTGTCTTGACAGAAAGATTCAATTTATGCTGGATTGCAAATTTATATACCGTACATGCAATGTTACTGCAGAGGGAGAATAATGAAATGAACCTGAAATTAGCACAGCTCGTGCAGTGTATTTTCCATCAGTGTCCCTATTTAGGGCTAGGCCACAATAGAGCGTTTTTTTGCCCGTTTTCGCACGCAATTGGGCATGTGATTTTGGTTAGAATGGAAATCGCAGGAAAGCAAGCATTTCTGTGATTTCCGATGCGATTGCGCATTGGTTTCGTTTTGCATGCACCATTTTTACCCAATTTCATGCGTTTTCTCTTTAAAAATAGCAAAATCGCATGTGAGCAATCGCTTCCAATAACGCGCGTGCTGGTGCACAATTCTGGTGCGTTGTAGCGTGGCCTTAAACAGGAATGTAAGAAGGCATCCCTTTGCCCACAGTCTAATAGAGTTTTTTTGTGGCTAAGGTCACTGCTCTGGTATAATATGTTATGTACCCCCTGTATTCTGGACACACCGCCACTTGTCCTGCAGGGGGGGTGCAAGACATCCATGAATAGGCCCCGCCCACATCTTGTCCTGGATGCCAGAAAGCTGCATGGTTAGTATAAGTTGGCAATCTGGCAGGAAGGGCTACTGGTTTTTTCAGCTGTCATGTACTTCCCAGCCCCTATCGGGAAGTACATGGCTGCACAGAAGCAGAAGAAGGGACCTAGCGTCTCAGCCAATCACTGACGTGGATGCCAGGGCCTTCTGTTTTCTTCATTGAAGCGGGTATGAAGCGGTTAATTTCACTGAATCGTGTGGTCTTCAATGGACAAAATTTAGCCCACAGGCTGTTTGAAAGCTGTATAGGTTTGTCAGGCTAAAATATCCCAGATCAATGATGAAAGTCAATCTTTCAAAAATTACACTGTGGTTCTTGGGTCTCCGCTATATCGGTAACATGAGCTAACCGTGAGCTCTAGCTATGGAATCGTACCGATAATGCTCGAACTGTTGGATCCGACGGTATCGGGACCTTATCCATACTGTGTGTACCCAGCTAAGTGTTGCTAAACAAAGGTACAGCCCAGTGAGCAATGGAGGGAACAGTGAATCCCAAGTTAACCTTGTCCCTGCCTTGTGACTGGTCAGACAGTTACATTACCCGGATCCCCATTTGTTCAGCGAGATCTACACCACAGCGTTGTCTGGTTTGCACCATATGCCTGGAACAATAAACACCTTGTTCCGTTTATTGTTGGCCACAGAAAATGCACTAGTCAGTAACATTCAATGTGCGTAGCAGGGATTCGGGATGAATTGTAGGGTGTCGGTAGACAGTAAACGGCAGCTCGTTCTATGGTATCCTATGTTTTGTATTGCCCCAGCACAACAGACTCTGTTCCCAAATTCCAACCTCCTCTTAAACCAAGGCTTTATAAGGAGAAAACATATTTCATACATCCCAAGCTTTGAACTCTTCTACAAACCAAGAGCATGTGTCTACCTTACATAAACACAGAGCGTGTTAGACGCTGAACCTTAAATAGAAAGATGTTTTCTGTAGTCAAAAAAAAACACTTTGGTTCATTTAATTTAAAGGGGAGAATGGTTATAGTTGAAGTTTTCCTGCTAAAGGGTAAGTTAAGCAGAAAATGCCGAAAAGTACAACCGTCCAAATCTTGTTCAAAACCAAGGAATGCCACTGAGGGCCCTATTTATAAAGCGCCGTATCGCAATTGCGATACCGTGCTTTATCGGTAATGTACCAGTAATGTATCAGTAACAACCCGGGTCATACATTCTTTGCAGTTCATCATAGAATAACATGCGGTAGTAAATACCGCAATTGTATTCTAGGGGATAGAAATCTATCGCGCTATTGTAGATTTACGATCGTATCAGTAATTTACCACCGCGGTCATAAAACTTTTGGTCGGTATTTACCGATAGCGCGCCATTATAAATATGCCCCATAAGAATGTATTGGCCGTGTTCCAGACAGAAACAGATCAAAAATGGTGAACGCCTGTGTTTTCAAAATGGATCCGTTGTAAGGAGGAAGAGGGGATGATGGGGGAAAGACTGTGACATGTTCAAGTGGACAATATCACGTTCCTTTACCACTGAGAACAGGAGGTAGGCGTATATTACCTACCTCATACCAAATAGAGATTTTAACAACAAAGGAAAGTTTTTTAGGTTGAAAATTACAAAACATTTCACTGTTAATGTCAAGAGCAAAAATTATTACAGGGAAAAAAATGGAAATAGGAAGACTTCCTCTATCCTAAACACTATTTCTGCCATATATCTACACCAGGGGTGCCCAACCTATGGACATAGTGACCTCATTAGTGACTCATGGAAACTTACTGTATGTGAATTTAGTTTGAAGAAATTAATTGACTGTTCCATTCCTAACGAATTTACTTGAGTTCCCCTTTAACAAGGGAAACCTATAAAAAAAAAAACAAATTCCAATATTGCTGTTTATATTTTACCTACATTTCTCCTGGAAGTTGGGCACATACCTGCAGTACCTACCAATGTTCCAGTAATGAATACCTTAACTTTAACACATGTTTCTTTTTTTAAACGCCCCTTTAAATGAAAACATCAGATATGTCTTTGGGTTGACAGCTGTGCCATTCAATAGCTCTCCCATGGGCTGAGCTAGGTAATGTTGGTGCTGGGGCAATTCCCAAAGTGGTGTCGTTTTACTGCGCAGTAATATTCATGTAACCGGCTGATCTGATTGGCCAAAACACAGGATGACTAATGACAGCGAAATTCAACAGTGAAAAATACACAACATTTATGTCTGTTTCCCACCATCCAAACACTAAATTGTCATTAAAATGTATAATACAGGTAAAACAAACTAAAAACAGTAACATCTGTGGTATTTAGTGACATCACTGGACTTTACAGTTATTACCCATTCGTTATAATCCTGACGACAGCCATAGGCTATCATTCATTTAAATTCATTTAAATTAATTCATTTTTAAATTATTTCTGACTAATCAGATAATGTAATGGCAGTCCTTGGGGACTGTCCTCCAAAACAAGTACAGTTGGGGTATACATAACTAGTATCACCGTGTACACAGTACACCTTGTGACTGTCCTCCTAAACCAGTACAGTTGGGGTATACCATAACTAGTACACCGTGTACACAGTACACCTTGGGGACTGTCCTCCCAAACAAGTACAGTTGGGGTATACCATAACTAGTACACCGTGTACACAGTACACCTTGGTGACTGTCCTCCTAAACCAGTACAGTTGGGGTATACCATAACTAGTACACCGTGTACACAGTACACCTTGGGGACTGTCCTCCTAAACCAGTACAGTTGGGGTATACCATAACTAGTACACCGTGTACACAGTACACCTTGGTGACTGTCCTCCTAAACCAGTACAGTTGGGGGTATACCATATAACGTACACCGTGTACAAGTACACCTTGGTGACTGTCCTCCTAAACCAGTACAGTTGGGGTATACCATAACTAGTACACCGTGTACACAGTTCACCTTGGGGACTGTCCTCCCAAACAAGTACAGTTGGGGTATACCATAACTAGTACACCGTGTACACAGTACACCTTGGGGACTGTCCTCCCAAACAAGTACAGTTGGGGTATACCATAACTAGTACACCGTGATACAGTAACCTTGGGGGACTGTCCTCCTAAACCAGTACAGTTGGGGTATACATAAACTGTACACCGTGTACACAGTTACACTTGGGGATATGTCCTCCCAAAAACAGTACAGTTGGGGTATACCATAACTAGTACACCGTGTACACAGTACACCTTGGGGACTGTCCTCCTAAACCAGTACAGTTGGGGTATACCATAACTAGTACACCGTGTACACAGTACCCCTTGGGGACTGTCCTCCTAAACCAGTACAGTTGGGGGATACCATAACTAGTAAACCATGTACACAGTAACCTTGGGGACTGTCCTCCTAAACCAGTACAGTTGGGGGTATACCGTACCATAATACTACACGATGTTACACAGTACACTTGGGACTGTCCTCCTAAACCAGTACAGTTGGGGGTATACCATAACTAGTAGACCATGTACACAGTACACCTCAGGGACTGTCCTCCTAAAACCAGTACAGTTGGGGGTATACCATAACTAGTACACCATGTACACAGTACACCTTGGGGACTGTCCTCCTAAACCAGTACAGTTGGGGATACCTACCATAACTACTACACTATGTACACAGTACACCTTGGGACTGTCCTCCTAAACCAGTACAGTTGGGGGTATACATAACTAGTAGACCATGTACACAGTACACCTCAGGGACTGTCCTCCTAAACCAGTACAGTTGGGGGTATACCATAACTAGTACACCATGTACACAGTACCCCTTGGGGACTGTCCTCCTAAACCAGTAAAGTTGGGGGTATACCATAACTAGTACACCATGTACACAGTTCACCTTGGGGACTGTCCTCCTAAACCAGTACAGTTGGGGGTATACCATAACTAGTTCACCGTGTACACAGTACCCCATGGGGACTGTCCTCCTAAACCAGTAAAGTTGGGGTATCCCTAACTAGTACACCGTGTACACAGTACACCTTGGTGACTGTCCTCCTAAACCAGTACGAAATGCAACGAGGGGCACACTAGAAGATAGAATCAATAATATGTGAACAACACACGAGTTCGGGACGCAATGTCCTTCCTCGGTATGAGGAAGGGGACATTGCTGTCCCGAACACGTCCGGTGTTTGTTCACACTAAATTATTGATCTATACTCTAGTGTGCTCCCTCGTTTGCATTCGTTCTGGAAATATTTAAGCTCGTGGGAGAGTAGAGAGCTGAGGGATAGCACCTAGTGATGTCTGGCAGCAAGCCAACAGGTGTGTGGTGTCTGAACTGTCTCCTTAACCAGTACAGTTGGGGGGTATACCATAACTAGTACACAACCGGTACACAGTACCCACTTGGGGACTGTCCTCCTAAACCAGTACAGTTAGGGGTATACCATAACTAGTACACACGTGTACACAGTACACCTTGGTGACGTCCTCCTAAAACCAGTAAAGTTGGGGGTATACCATAACTAGTACACAATGTACACAGTACCCCCTTGGGGAATGTCCTCCTAAACCAGAGTAAGTTGGGGGTATACCCTAAATAGTACCACCGTGTACACAGTACACCTTGGGGACTTTCCTCCTGAACCAATAAGTTGGGGGATACCTAACTAGTGCACCGTGTACACAGTACACCTTGGGACTGTCTCCTGAAGCCAGTACAGTTCTGGTATACCCAACTAGTACACCATGTACACAGTACACCTTGGGGACTGCCCACCTGAACCAGTTAAGTTGGGGGTATACCCTAACTGGTACACCATATACACACATACACCCTGGGGACGTCCTCCTAAAACCAGTACAGTTGGGTATACCCTAACTAGTACACCGTGTACACAGTACACCTTGGGGACTGTCCTGAAACCAGTAAAGCTGGGGGTATAACCCTAACTAGTACACCAATGTACACAGTACACCTTGGGGGACTGTCCTCCTGAAAACAGTAAGAATGGGGTAACCCTAACTAGTACACCATGTACACAGTACCCTTGGGGGTGTCCTCCTGAAACAAGAAGTTGGGGGTTCGTTACCATAACTAGTACAACCCCGTGTACACTGTATATTGGGGACTGTCCTCCTAAAACCAGTACAGTTGGGGGTATACCATAACTAGTACACCATGTACACAGTACACCTTGGGACTGTCCTCTAAACAGTACAGTTGGGGTATACCATAATAGTCCAATGTGTACACAGTACACTTGGGGAAGCCTCCTAAACCAGTACAGTTGGGGGTATACCATAAACTAGTACACCATGTACACAGTACACTTGGGGACTGTCCTCCTAAACCCAGTACAGTAAGGGGTTATATACCATAACTAGTAACACAGTGTAACAGTACACCTTGGGACTGTCCTCAACCCGTAAAGTGTGGGGGTATACCATAACTAGTACAACATGTACACAGTACCCATGGGGACTGTCCTCCTAAACCAGTAAAGTTGGGGTATACCCTAACTAGTACACCAGTGTACACAGTACACTTGGGGACATCCTCCGAAACCAATACAGTTGGGGGTATACCTAATAGTGACCGTGTACACAGTTAACCTTGGGGATGTCCTCCTTGAAAGCCAGTACAGTTTGGTATACCCTAACTAGTACAACATGTCACCACAGTACACCTTGGGGACTGCCCACCTGAAACCAGGAAAGTTGGGGATACCCTTAACTGGTACACACAATATACAACTACCTTGGGGACTGTCCTCCTAAAACCAGTACAGTTAGGGGTATACCCTAACTAGTACACGTGTACACAGTACACTTGGGGACTGTCCTTAAACCAGTAAAGCTGGGGGTATACCCTAACTAGTACAACCATGTACACAGTACACTTGGGGACGTCCTCCTGAAACAAGTAAGTTGGGGGTATACCCTAAACTAGTACACCAGTGTACACAGTACCCCTTGGGGACTGTCCTCCTGAAACAAGTAAAAGTTGGGGGGTATACAACATAACTAGTACACCGTGTACACAGTATACTTTGGGGATGTCCTCCTAAAACCAGTACAGTTGGGGGTTATACCATAACTAGTACAACCAGTACACACGTAACACCTTGGGGACTGTCCTCCTAAACCAAACAGTTGGGAGTATACCATACTAGTACACCGTGTACACAGTACACCTTGGGGGACTGTCCTCCTAAACCAGTACAGGTTGGGGTATACCATAAACTGTACACCGTGTACACAGTACCCCATGGGGACTGTCCTCCTGAAACCAGTACAGTTGGGGGTATACCATAACTAGTTGAACACAGTGTACACAGTACAACCTGGAATGTACTCCTGAACAGTACAGTTGGGGGTAAACCCAACTAGTACACGTGTACACAGTACACTGTGAGGGACTGTCCCTGAAACCAGTACAGTTGGGGGTATACCATAACTAGTACACCGTGTACACAGTACAACTTGGAAACTGTCCTCCGAAACAGGACAGTGGGGGTATAACCATAAACTAGTACACTGTGTCACAGTTACACTGTGAGGACTGTCCTCCTGAAACCAGTACAGTGGAGGTATACATAAACTAGTACACCATTGTACACAGTTACACCTTGGGGACTGTCCTCCTAAACCAGTAAAGTTGGAGGTTACCAAACTGTACACCGAGAGTCCTAAGGGGGCATAATGACTGAACTGCTGAGTGTAATCTCTTGAACAGATAACAGTGTGTGACAGTGAATAAAATAAAGAGCTGTCAGTTAAACATGGCACCCATGCTGGATGGTAGTAGATTGTTTGTTTATTCTCATCATGGCCAAGGTCTGAAGGTCTTTTATTTCTCAGCCAGGAAAATGACATATATAAGAATTTCCCACTTAGTAAATAATAAATCTTGTTTGCTAAGCGGATGAACCAGGTTAAAACTCTTCCAATGCTGTGTACTTGGCATCCACTGTGAAAGGAGAAATATGGGTACCTACCTCCTGGTGACCCCGACTATGCTGGTAAATACAGAAGGTACCAACACCAAAACAACAACCAAATCACCTGGTGCAACAATTGTGGCATCCCAACGGGCCACCATGAATATGGCCACCATGCAAACAATGTTCCCCAAATCACAGTGAAAAAACCATGTTCTCCAAATCACCGTGTAACATTGTTCCCAAAATCACAGTGCAACAATGTGCCATCCAATGTGTGACTTGAAGATGGCCACCATGCACAATGTTCCCCAAATCACCATGCAACATGTTCCCCAAATCACCGTGCCACATGTTCCCAAATCACCATGCAACAATGTTCCCCAAATCACCGTGCAAAATGTTCCCCAAATACCCGTGCCACATGTTCCCCAAATCACCATGCAACAATGTTCCCCAAATCACAGTGCAAAATGTTCCCCAAATCACCGTGCACGTGTCCCCACAATTCACATTTGCAAACAATGTTCCCCAAATCACCGTGCAAAATGTTCCCCAAATCACCGTGCCACATGTTCCCCAAATCACCATGCAACAATGCTCCCAAAATCACACTGCAAACAATGTGCATCCCAATGTGAAGATGGCCACCATGCAACTTTGTTCCCAATCACCATGCAACATGTCCCCAAAATCACTGTTCAACAAAGTTCCCAAAATCAAGTGCAACAATGTTTCCCAAACTCACCGCGCAACATTGTGTGCCATCACAAGTGTGGCTTGAAGATGTTCACCATGCAACAATGCTCCCCAAATCACGGTGTGCAACAATGTTCCCCAAATCACCGTGCTTGCACATGTTCCCCAAATCAACGTGCAACATGTTCCCCAAATCACCATGCAAACAATGTTTTACAAATCCCTGTGCAACAATGTTCCCAAAATAAATGCAACAATGTTCCCAAAATCACATGCAACAATGTTCCCCAGATCTCTGTGCAACAACGTTTCCAAAATAACAGGAGACAAACCGCGTACCTCCCTAGAATGTATACGTAGAATGAATACTGCATCCAATCCATTTTTTGTCGAAAAATGAAAAGAAAGAGGTTAAAGAATCATTACAACTTGTGGATGGGTGAGCATCTATTTACGTCAATTCACCAACTTTATTCACAGTTTGCAGCGGTTTGCCCAGGATCTCCAATAATAGGATTAGATTTAGAATGAGATGAAAGGGAAGGAAATCAACGTCTCCTCTAATGTCCATCATTTCAGTTTTATCCCAGAAGATTTTCCCAAACACTTTAATGCAGAGTTAATTGACATTTTATAAGAACTAACAGGGTTCAAAATGGCCGTGAAGTAACGTTTGCAATCGGTATAAGCTCAGTGGTGGCATATTTAAATATGAATGAAAAGCTGGCCATAAGCTACAAGCAAACTTATCTCCCGACATTCCAAAAACTGCCTGGCATGATCATTTAATTAAGATTGTAAACATGATCCAGACAGGAAACCTCACAGGGACGCCGGCAAGTAAATCTGCTGCTCCACTCAACATTACAATGGATTAAAAAAAAGTCTGGCAACTCTTACCACCCAACATTGTTTCTGACAGAAGCGCCAGCTTCTATCAGGTTCAGGGGTGTCACTGCCATGAAGCAAACTGAACAGTGTTAAGTCAGCCCAGTTCACCGGCTAGTGTTAAGGCTGGTACACACTATACCTTCCTTCCTCTTGACTGACTGATCAAATGAATGAAAAGGCCCCAACCGCGAGTGACAGACTGGTATCAGTTGGAGTGTGGGTGCTTGGTCAGGCTGTATGGCCTTGTGGTCAGGCGGAGAGATAAGATTTTATCAATGTAACAAATGCAGGTAAGATTAGAAAGTGAAGTTAAGCTTGTTAAGGGGGGAGGAAGGGCAGAAAGATAAAAACAAGAAAGGAAAACAACTGATTGAGACTAAATAAACCCAGAGAGAGAGAGGGGGGGATAAACAAGGGGGTGACATGTCCATGTTATAATCCAATGACATTTCCCTGATTGTCCAAGGTGGGTACAGGTGGGTACACACTGTACCAATCTAGACACTGCAAGATTTTTTATCAGATGGACGTACAGACAGTCACGGTCGTCTCCCTATATAAAGTATATATAAAGTATAGGGAGATCGTTCTGCGGATTTGTTGGCGTTGGAAATTATTGTTTCGGCTGTACACACTTTACCAATAAAGGGCCAATTCTGTCTGTACCGATAGAATTGGCCATGATCGGGAATTGTGTGCCCAGCTTAATGGGGTGAACTCAGTAGAAACGACTAAGAAAGCTGACACCCACGGACTTAGAGCGACCCACCCACGGACATTAGAGTCGGACCCCGACGTACATTAGAGCGACCCACACGACATTAGAGCGAGTATCCCACGACATTTGGCGCCCGACCCACGTACATTAGAGTCGGACCCCCACACATTAGAGCGATACCACGCACGTTAGAGCGACCCCACGACATTAGAGCAACCCCACGACATTAGAGCGACCCCACGACATTAGAGCGATCCCACACATTAGAGCAACCCCACGACATTTAGAGCGATACCACGACATTAGAGCGACCCCAACGACATTAGAGCGACACCACGACATTAGAGCGACCCCACGACATTAGAGCGACCCCACGACATTAGAGCAACCCCCCGACATTAGAGGATCCACGGACATTAGAAAACCACTAGGACATCCCCAGCATTAGAGCGATCACCAGACAATTAGAGAAGCAAACCCCACGACATTAGAGCAACCCTACGACATTGAGCGGAACCAACGACTTAGATCCACCATCGAGCGATCCCACTAAGGCACGATTAGAGCGACCCCACGACATTAGAGCGATCCCACGACATTAGAGCGATCCCACGACATTAGAGCGATCCCACGACATTAGAGCGATCCCACGACATTAGAGCGATCCCACGACATTAGAGCGACCCCACGACATTAGAGCGCCACGACATTTAACGCCAGCATTGGACCCCCCGACAATTAGAGCGACCCACGACATTGAGAGCCGATCCCCGACATTAGAGGCCCCGATAGCGACCCCACGACATCTGACGGCAAGCAAGTGAGCGCCACCGACATTAGAGCGCCAAGAATAGACGTACACGACATTAGAGCGACCCACGACATATGAGCGAGCCACAGCGACTTAGGCGACACCACGACATTAGAGACGATCCCACATATACCGATCCACACTATATGAGCGATCCCAACTTAAGCGATCCAGTCTGATAGAGTGACCCACGACATTAGGGATCCCAGACAGTAGAGCGATCCCCACGACATAGAGTGAACCCCACGACAATTCAGAGCGAGTCCCAGACATTAGAGCGCCCACACATTAGAGCGACTCCACAACATTAGAGCGACCCCACGACAGTAGGACCGATCCGTGAAACCGCTTTCACCATTCTTCTTGCACGACAGAGATCACAATTCCCATTCATTTGCGTAACAGTCACAGCGGTTATATAGTCAGCATGAGTGAGAACGGGTAAGGCGGTTCCAGCAGGATCACTCTAATGTCGTGGGGTGGCTCTAATGTCGTGGGATGGCTCTAATGTCGTGGGGTGGCTCTAATATGGTCCTATGTGGGGGTGGCTATAAGGTGGGGTGGGGTGTGGCTCTAATGTAGTGGGGTGGCTCTAAGTCGTGGGGTTGGCTCAATGTGTGGTGGTGGCTCTAATGTAGTGCGGGGTGGCCTAATGTCGGTGGGTGGGGCTCTAATTGTGTGGGGTTGGCTCTAAGTCGTGGGGTGGCTCTATGCGGGGGTTGGCAATAGTAGTCGTGGGGTGGCTCTGAAAAATTGTTTCTGTCGTGGGGTGGCTCTAATGTCGAGGGGTGGCTCTAATGTCGTGGTGGGGTGCGCTCTAATGTCGTGGGGTGGCTCTAATGTTCGTGTGGGTGTGTATAATGCGAGGGGTGGACCTTAATGTCGAGGTGGGGCTTCCCTAAGTGTGGGGTGGCTTATGGAGGGGTGAGTCGCTATAATGTCTGGGGTGGGCTATAATGTCGTGAGGTGGTCTTGCATAATGTCGAGGGGTGGCTCTAATGTCGTGGGATCGCTCTAATGTCGAGGGGTGGCTCTAATGTCGAGGGGGTGTCTAATGTCGTGGGGTTGGCTACATATGTCGAGGGCGGGGCTCAATGTCGTGGGTGGGTGCTCTAATGTCGTGGGTGCTCTAATGTCGGGGGTGGCTCTGTCGTGTGGCTATGTTGGTGGCTCTAATGCGTGGGGGGTCTAATGTGTGGGTGGCTCTAATGTGCTTGGGGTGGCTCTAAGTATCGAGGGGTTGGCTCTATGCGTGGAGGTTGCTCTAATGTCGTGGGGTGGCTCATGTCGTGGCGGTTGGCTGCTGTCGTGGGGTGGCTCTAATGTCGTGGGGTGGCTCTGTCGTGGGGTGGCTACTCTTACTAGTTGTAGGGTCGCGTGCAGGTCAGGTAAGTAAAATCTTTCTAGTATACGGCCACCTTTACTTTCACTCACTATTTGTTTGTGTTACACACCTGTACATGCTCTAAAGATTCTGTCTGTCATGTTCTAATAATCGCACTACTCACAGTCCTAAGTGTTCTCCCTATGTAAATCACAAGGAGAATACTCGATACTGCAGATGTCCCTCAACCGCGGCCAACTCTACATGCTTTAAATATACAGGAGACAACCGCAGCCGAGGGAAATTCTCAGGCATTTTCGAACAACCTCGAGGCCAACGGTGAACATTCATCGGCCTTGGGAGCGCTCAGTGATGAGAAAGGGACGATAGCATTGGATCCGACAGTATCATCCCTTTCTCGTTCGTGTGTGTACACATCTTGAGGCTAGAGAGGAGTAAGTGGTTTCTAATATGAACCATTGGGTTTTCAAATCGATCTGAGGGTTTCAGACAAAAACTGTTGTGGAACATCTCAAGATTTATCACGGGAACCGATTTTTCGAGTTTTATTCGAAAAATCGAAAGTAGAGATTCATCGAAAAACCGAAACTCAAATTTTAATTCGAAAACGGAACGGAACTCAACAGTTTCCAACATCTCTAATCTTTATTAATGCAGGTAATAAAGTGCTAACTATATCAGTTGGGGTTGGAGGCAGGTACCGTATATTA
This sequence comes from Hymenochirus boettgeri, assembly GCA_019447015.1. Classification (NCBI taxonomy): domain Eukaryota; kingdom Metazoa; phylum Chordata; class Amphibia; order Anura; family Pipidae; genus Hymenochirus; species Hymenochirus boettgeri. The sequence continues at coordinate 17,413,653 of CM033475.1, forward strand.
CTTGGTATACAACCAAGGTGTATACTGTTAACATTTAACCTAAAAATGTAAACCTCGATTTTATACTCAAGTCGGTATACTCGAGACAATACGGAATTTACAATTCCCATTGGTTTTGGAGACGTGCCCTTTTACAGCAGCATAATGAAAAGATATATTTTGAAGCACATGTTTGGAACGCACATTGTTATGGAAAATAAACGGCAACGATGTTGGAGGCACATTTTTGTCTATGTAGGCATGTATGGAAAACGCGCATTGTTTGACGAGCTTTTTGTTGCGTAAAACTTATTTGTTGGTAGAAGAAAAACGGCACCTTTTGTTATGGAGTTAGAAAATGGCCATTTGTTTCTTATGGTAGGAAAGGCACTTTTGGCACATTTTTGTTATGGTTAGAAAAGGCCATTTTTGTGATGGTAGCAAAACGGCGCATGTGTCTATTGGTAGAAAAACGGCCATTTTTTATGGTAGAAAACAGGCACATTTTGTGATGGTAGAAAAACGGCGCATTTTGTTGTCTATGTTGGAAAAGCGCATTTGTATGGTTAGAGAAAAGCGATTTATGGAGCACCATATGGGCACATTTTTGTTATGTAGAATAAAAGACATTACATGGCACATTTTTGTTTATGGTAGAAACGGCCGTAGTGAAGCACATTTTTGTTAGTGGTAAACGACACCATACACACATTTTTGTCTATGGTAGAAAAACGGCCGCATTTTTGTTCATGGGAAGAAGAAAACGGGCATTTGTTAATGGAGCACGGAGTGATTTGTTTATGGTAGAAATTGGTTGAAAAGGCCATTTTTGTTATGGTAGAAAAGCCACATTTTAGCATATGTTGTGTTATGGAAAACGACTTACGGCAACATTTTTGTTATGGTAGACAAACGACAGTTTGTAATGTGAACGCGCATTTTGGTATAGAGAAGTATTAGCAATGACGGAACTTTGTAAGAAACATTGTGGAGACGATTTTGTTATGGTAAGAAAACGGCACCCTTTACGGCACATGTTTGTTATGTGAAACAATTTTTTGTCCTAGCAGGAAAAGGCACAGTTTTTATGGTAGGGGTAGAAAATGGCACATTTTTGTTTATGGTAGAAAACGGCACATTTTATGGCACATTTTTGTTATGGTAGAAAACGACACATTTTTGTTATGGTAGAAAGCACATTTAGGCACCCATTTTTTTATAGTAGAAAAGGCAATTTTCGGCATTGTATGGTAGAAAACGACACATTTTGTTTTGGTAGGAAAAAGAAGCACATTTTTGTTTATGGTGAAGGAAACGTTAGTATAGAAACACATTTGGAAGACATTGGTGAAATCCATTGTTTGTACACGTGGAGAACGAAACATTTTGTTATGGTAGAAACGGCACAACGATTTTGTTTGTAAAAGCCACATTTTGTTATGGTAGGAAAAGGACATTTGGTGGTAGGGGAGGAATAGAAAAGGCACATTTGTTTTTATGGTGGAAGAAAATGTTGGATACATGTTACGGACACTTTTTCGTCACGATTTTTGGTGTTAGAATCTAGAAAACGGCACAAGTTTTGTTATTATTTTGGTAGAAAGTCAGTTATTAGTTAGAAAAGCAAATTTTACGGCACATTTTTGTGTGACTGGTTAGAAAAATGCCGTACATTTTTGTTGTTTATGGTATTAGAAAAACGACAAATTTACACACATACACAGCACATACACAGCATACACACATCATATACACATACACACAGCATGTACACATCATATACACAGCATGCACACATATACACAGCATATACACAGCATATACACCTCATATACACATCATATACACAGCATATACACAGCATATACACAGCATGTACAGCATGTACACAGCATACACAGCGTATACACATATACACAGTATATACACAGTATATACACATCAGATACACAGCATATATACTTCATATACACATCATATACACATCATACACACATACACAGCACATACACACATCATATACACATCATATACACATCATACACACATACACATCATACACACATCATATACACATCGTGCATACACACAGCATGTACACATCATATACACAGCATGTACACAGCATGTACACGGCATATACACATCATACACAGCATGTACACATCATATACACAGCATACGGAGGACGTTGGGGACTGTGTGTTCTGTAATCCCAGTTTGTTAGTGCACTAATAAATTGGGATTACCCCTGTGAAAACGACTGGACACTGTTTTATATTTTTTTGGAGTATTGTATATTTGGCAGACAGGTGGCTGAGAAAGCAGTGGACACCTAGTAGGTACCCTGCGTGTACTACCCTATTTGCAACTTCCAGCAAGCTTGGAGCAGAGAGCTGAAGGAGCACGGCGGTTGGAGATGGGCTAGGGTAACCTTCACTACAGAAAATTCTAGTTTCTGGGTTGGAAATACCCTTTAACACCTCTTTCCATCTGACCAGACATCCTATGAACACACCCATGCTCAGTAATCACCATGAGGCAGCATCGGAAGATAGAATTTCCCATCATGCAATTCACACATACCAACTGTCACCATGCCAGTTACAGCAAAACTATACATATCAGGATAGTTTAGAATAATAAGGCACTTGATTGACAGCTGAAATGTAAGATGGTTCAGACTGGATATCTATGGCTGGGTACATACAAGGCGATTTTTCAGCGGAAAAATCATTACGTTTCTGGCATTGCCGGCGACCGATGTCTGTCGCCCGAATTAGGCGAACTGCCGATCGGACATGTTGGTGGTAAATTACGGCCGATTTTGCGGTTTCCTATGGACCAAATGATCAGACATGGCGAACGGTTGGCTGTGCCGATTTTTGCCATGACCAACAGTGATTTGTCACGGCCAATCACTCGCATGTGTACGCAGCCTAAAGAAATAGGGGACAGACCAACAAATAAATGGCGCAGTGATAAGGAAGAATTAAAGTTACCAGTAATGGGCACATTTTGAATATAAACATTTTTTCAGTATCGAGGCCGATAGGTAGGGAGGGAGCCACATTCCACTGGGGATTTCACATATAATACATTCAAACATCGCACTGCTCCTATGAAGTGATCACATTACATGTTTCGTTCCTGTGTTACATTGTCTCCTTCAGTATGTCAGCCTGTTGTGTAATCGTAAAACAAAAGATAAATAAACACTTATGTGCCCTTAGAACAATGAAGTTATGAATTTGGATTGTACAAATAATAAGCGGGCGATAAGTACCAATCAGATATACTGTAACTGGTCCTACCTAAGGTTCGTACACACATGTGCGATCGCGGGTCCCGACCGATAATCGGCCCGTGTATGGGCCCTTTATAAGGTGAAACAGCCGGTTGGTCGGGCAACAATCTGCTGTATGTACTGTGCTGTGCTCTACTGTACTGCTCTGTGCTCTGCTGTATATACTGTGGTGTGCTCTACTGTACTGTGCTCTACTGTACTGCTCTGTGCTCTGCTGTATGTACTGTGGTGTGCTCTACTATACTGCACTGTGCTCTGCTGTGATGTGACTGTGCTGCTGCTTAATGTACTGCTCTGTGCTCTGCTGGATGTACTGTGCTGTGCTCTACTGTACTGCTCTGTGCTCTGCTGTATGTACTGTGCTGTGCTCTACTGTACTGAGTTGGGGGTATACCATAACTAGTACACCATGTACACAGTACCCCTTGGGGACTGTCCTCCTAAACCAGTACAGTTGGGGTATCCATAACTAGTACCTACAAAGCGTGGTAACCAGTACCCCTTGGGGACTGTCCTCCTAAACCAGTACAGTTAAGGGGTATACCATAACTAGTACACCGTGTACACAGTACACCTTGGTGACTGTCCTCCTAAACCAGTAAAGTTGGGGGTATACCATAACTCTTAAACAAAACAAACACTACAACACAAACAAAAAAGTACAAAAATCAACACAAAAAACACAAAACAAAAAAACACACAAAAACAAAACAAACAAAAACGTGTACACAGTACACCCTTGGGGACTGTTCCTCCCAAACAAGTACAGTTGGGGTATACCTAACTAGTACAACCACCGTGTACACAGTACACCTTGGGGACTGTCCTCCAAACCAGTACAGTTGGGGTATACCATAACTAGTACACCGTGTACACAGTACACCTTGGGGACTGTCCTCCCAAACCAGTACAGTTGGAGTATACCATAACTAGTACACCCGTGTTACACAGTACACCTTGGGGACTGTCCTCCTAAACCAGTACAGTTGGGGTATACCATAACTAGTCACACACAAACAATGTACAAACCGTTACACAGTACACCTTGGGGACTGTCCTCCTAAACCAGTACAGTTGGGGGTATACCATAACTAGTACACCGTGTACACAGTACACCTTGGGGACTGTCCTCCTAAACCAGTACAGTTGGGGTATACCGTACCATAACTACTACACTATGTACACAGTACACCTTGGGACTGTCCTCCTAAACCAGTACAGTTGGGGTATACCATAACTAGTAGAACCATGTACACAGTACACCTGGGACTGTCCTCCTAAACCAGTACAGTTGGTATACCATAACTAGTACACCATGTACACAGATACACCTTGGGGACTGTCCTCCTAAACCAGTACAGTTGGGGTATACCGTACCATAACTACTACACTATGTACACAGTACACCTTGGGGACTGTCCTCCTACACAAACCAGTACAGTTGGGGGTATACCATACTAGTAACCATGTACCAGTACACCTCAGGACTGTCCTCTCAAACCAGTACAGTTGGGGGTATACCATAACTAGTACACCGTGTACACAGTAACCCTTGGGGACTGTCCTCCTAAACCAGTAAAGGGTGGGGGTATAACCATAACTAGTACACCATGTACACAGTTCACACCTTGGGACTGTCCTCCTAAACCAGTACAGTTGGGGTATCCATAACTAGTCACACCGTGTACACAGTACCCACTGGGGACTGTCCTCCTAAACCAGTAAAGTTGGGGGTATACCCTAACTAGTACACCGTGTACACAGTACACCTTGGTGACTGTCCTCCTAAACCAGTACGAAAATGCAAACGAGGGAGCACACTAGAAGTATAGAATCAATAATTTATTGTGAACAACACACGACGTTTCGGGACAGCAATGTCCCTTCCTCAGTGTAGGAAGGACGGAATTGCTGTCCCAAACGTCGTGTGTTGTTCACAATAAATTATTGATTCTATACTTCTAGTGTGCTCCCTCGTTTGCATTTTCGTTCTGGAAATATTTAAGCTCTGAGTAGAGAGCTGAGGATAGCACCTAGTGATTGTCTGGCAGCAAGCCAACACACAGGTGTGTCTAGGGTGTTCTGAACTGTCCTCCTTAACCCATTACAGGTTGGGGGTTATACCGACTTGCTACTAGTACACCATGGTACAACAAGTACCCAAACCAGCCTTGGGGATGTCCTCCTAACCCACAGTACAGTTAAGGGGTATAACCATAACTAATACAACACGCTGTACACCAGTACAACAACAAAACATTGGTGACTGTCCTCCTAAACCAGTAAAGTTGGGGGTATACCATAACTAGTACACCATGTACACAGTACCCCTTGGGGACTGTCCTCCTAAACCAGTAAAGTTGGGGGTATACCCTAACTAGTACACCGTGTACACAGTACACCTTGGGGACTTTCCTCCTGAAACCAATACAGTTGGGGGTATACCCTAACTAGTGCACCGTGTACACAGTACACCTTGGGGACTGTCCTCCTGAAGCCAGTACAGTTCTTGGTATACCCTAACTAGTACACCATGTACACAGTACACCTTGGGGACTGCCCACCTGAAACCAGTAAAGTTGGGGGTATACCCTAACTGGTACACCATATACACACTACACCTTGGGGACTGTCCTCCTAAAACCAGTACAGTTAGGGGTATACCCTAACTAGTACACCGTGTACACAGTACACCTTGGGGACTGTCCTGAAACCAGTAAAGCTGGGGGTATACCCTAACTAGTACACCATGTACACAGTACACCTTGGGGACTGTCCTCCTGAAACAAGTAAAGTTGGGGGTATACCCTAACTAGTACACCATGTACACAGTACCCCTTGGGGACTGTCCTCCTGAAACAAGTAAAGTTGGGGGTATACCATAACTAGTACACCGTGTACACTGTATATTTGGGGACTGTCCTCCTAAAACCAGTACAGTTGGGGGTATACCATAACTAGTACACCATGTACACAGTACACCTTGGGGACTGTCCTCCTAAACAAGTACAGTTGGGAGGTATACCATAACTAGTACACTGTGTACACAGTACACCTTGGGGACTGTCCTCCTAAACCAGTACAGTTGGGGGTATACCATAACTAGTACACCGTGTACACAGTACCCCATGGGGACTGTCCTCCTGAAACCAGTACAGTTGGGGGTATACCATAACTAGTACACAGTGTACACAGTACACCTTGGAAACTGTCCTCCTGAACCAGTACAGTTGGGGGTAAACCATAACTAGTACACTGTGTACACAGTACACTGTGAGGACTGTCCTCCTGAAACCAGTACAGTTGGGGGTATACCATAACTAGTACACCGTGTACACAGTACAACTTGGAAACTGTCCTCCTGAACCAGTACAGTTGGGGGTAAACCATAACTAGTACACTGTGTACACAGTACACTGTGAGGACTGTCCTCCTGAAACCAGTACAGTTGGAGGTATACCATAACTAGTACACCATGTACACAGTACACCTTGGGGACTGTCCTCCTAAACCAGTAAAGTTGGAGGTATACCATAACTAGTACACCGAGAGTCCTAAGGGCATAATGACTGAACTGCTGAGTTAATCTCTTGGCACCAGATAACAGTGTGACAGTGAATAAAATAAAGAGCTGTCAGTAAACATGGCACCCCTGCTGGATGGTAGTAGATTGTTTGTTTATTCTCATCATGGCCAAGGTCTGAAGGTCTTTTATTTCTCAGCCAGGAAAATGACATATATAAGACTTTCCACACCTTAGTAAATAAATAAATCTTTGTTTGCTAAGCGGCTGAACCAGGTTAAACTCTTCCCAATGCTGTGTACTTGGCATCCACTGTGTAAAGGAGAAATATGGGATACCTCACCTCCTGGTGACCCTTATTACTATCTGTATATATACAGAATGGTACCACTTACCAAAACAATCCATCCAAATCACCTTGCAACAATGTGGCATCCCAACGGCCACCATGAATATGGCCACCATGCAACAATGTTCCCCAAATCACAGTGCAACATGTTCTCCAAATCACCGTGTAACATTGTTCCCAAAATCACAGTGCAACAATGTGCCATCCCAATGTGTGACTTGAAGATGGCCACCATGCAACAATGTTCCCCAAATCACCATGCAACATGTTCCCCAAATCACCGTGCCACATGTTCCCCAAATCAAACATGCAACAATGTTCCCCAAATCACAGTGCAAAATGTTCCCCAAATCACCGTGGACAGGTTCCCCCAATATCACCATGCAACAATGTTCCCCAAATACCATGCAAAAAATGTTCCCCAAATCAGTCGTTTGCACACAGTTCCCCAAATCACCATGCAAACATCTCCAAAATACACTGCAAACAATGTGCCATCCCAATGGTGAAGATGGCCACCATGCAACTTTGTTCCAAATCACATGCACATGTTCCCCAAAATCACTTTCAACAAAGTTCCCAAAAACAGTGCAACAATGTTTCCCAAATACACCGCCGCAACATTGTGTTTGCCATCACAATTGTGGCTTGAAGATGTTCAACCATGCAACAATGCTCCCCAAATCAACGGTGTGCATGCAACAATGTCCCCAAATCACCGTGCAACATGTTCCCCAACATCAACGTGCAAACATGTTCCACCACAATCACCAGCAAAAATGTTTGTACAAATCCCCTCGGCAACAATGTTCCCAAATACACAATGCAACAATGTTCCCAAAATCACAATGCAACAATGGTTCCCCAGATCTCTGTGCAACAACGTTTCCAAAATAACAGGAGGACAAACCGCTACCTCCTAGAATGTATACGTAGAATGAGATACTGGCATCCAATCCATTATTTGTCGAAGAAAAAAAATGAAAAGAAAGAGGTAAAGAATCATTACAATTGTGGATGGGTGAGCATCTATTACGTCCAATTCACCAACTTTATCACAGTTTGCAGCGGTTTGCCCAGGATCTCCAATAATAGATTAGATTAGAATGAGATGAAAGGGAGGAAATCAACGTCTCCTCTAATGTCCATCATTTCAGTTTTATCCCAGAAGATTTTCCCAAACACTTTCAATTGACGAGTTAATTGACATTTATAAGAATACAGGGTTCAAAATGGCCGTTGAAGGAACGTTGCAATCGGTATAAGCTCAGTCGGGTGGCATATTTAAATATGAATGAAAAGCTGGCCATAAGCTACAAGCAAACTATCTCCGACATTCCAAAAACTGCCTGGCATGATCATTTAATTAAGATTGTAAACATGATCCGACAGGAAACCTCAACAAGGACGCGGCAAGTAAATCTGCTGCTCCACTCAACATTACAATGGATTAAAAAAAAGTCTGGCAACTTTACCACCCCAACATTGTTCTGACAGAAGCGCAGCTTCTATCAGGTTCAGGGTGTGTCACTGCCATGAAGCAAACTGAACAGTGTTAAGTCAGCCCAGTTCACCGGCTAGTGTTAAGGCTGGTACACACTATACCTTCCTTCCTCTTGACTGACTGATCAAATGAATGAAAATGCCCCAACCGCGAGTGACAGACTGGTATCAGTTGGAGTGTGGGTGCTTGGTCCGGCTGTATGGCCTGTGGTCAGGCGGAGAGAGAGATAAGATTTTATCAATGTAACAAATGCAGGTAAGATTAGAAAGTGAAGTAAGCGTGTAAGGGGGAGGGGAGGAGGCAGGAAAGATAAAAACAAGAAGAAAACAAACTGATGAGACTAAATAAACCCAGAGAGAGAGGGGGATAAACAAGGGGGTGACATGTCCATGTTATAATCCAATGACATTTCCCTGATTGTCCAAGGTGGGTACAGGTGGGTACACACTGTACCAATCTAGACACTGCAAGATTTTTTATCAGATGGACGTACAGACAGTCACGGTCGTTCTCCCTATATAAAGTATATATAAAGTATAGGGAGATCGTTCTGCGGATTTGTTTGGCGCGTCCTGCGAACATTATTGTTTCGCCGCCGGCCGATATACACCACACCTCATCACACTTTACCACACCTCAATGGCCAATTTGGTCTCTGTTACCGATGGGAATTGGCCCACTTTTATCGGCGAAGTTCGTAACCCAGCCTTTAATGGTGGCCATACAGTAGAACCAAGAATAGACAGAAGAGCGACCCCACAACATTTAGAGCGGCCCCCAAGACATTAGACCCCGCGACTCCCCAACGGACATTAGGCGCTTACCACGACATTAGAGCGGGACCCACGACATTAGAGTGACCCCACACATAGAGCGATCCCACCATACGACCCTTTAGAGCAAAAACCGACATTAGAGGATACCACGACGCCTAGAGCCGATCCCACGGACATTTAGACTGCCCATCCCGTCACCCCGACACATCCCCCTCACCGACGCGACCCCACGACATTTAGAGACGATTACCAGACTTAGAGCGATTCCCAACAACATTAGAGCAACCCCTCCCAACGAAACCTTAGAGCGACCCCCCCCCCACCCCCTCCTCCCCGGTACGGACATTAGAGCGACCCCAAGGACATTAGAGCGACAACTCACGGACATCGTGGGACGCTTAATGTCGACGGCGGGTGCTCTAAGTCGAGGGGTTGGGCTATAATGTAGTGGGGTGGCTCTTCTAATGTGTGGGGTGGCTATATGTCGTGGGGGGCTCTTATGTCGTGGGGTGGACTACATTAGGAGGGGGGTGGCTCTAATGTCGTGTGGGGGTTGGCCTGTCGTGGGGTGGCTCTAATGTGTAGGGTCGTCGGTGGTCAGGGTAAGTAAACATCTTCTTAGTATACGGCCACCTTACTTCACTCACTATTTGGTTTGTGTTACCACACCTGTACAGGCTTCTAAAGTCTTGTCTGTCATGTTCTAATAAGCCACTACAGTCAAAGCGTATCTCCTATGTATCAAGGAGAATACTCGATACTGACAGTGTCCCCAGCGCGGCAGACTCACATGCTTAAATATACAGGAGACACCGCAGCCGAGGGGAAGTCTCCAGGCCATTTTCTGAACAACCTCGAGGCAACGGGAACATTCATATCGGCATTGGGAGGCGCTCAAGTGCTGAGGAAAGGGAGATAGCTTGGATCCGACATATATCATCCCTTTCCGTTCGTGGTGTACACATCTTTATAGAGAGTAGTAGTTGGTTTCTTAATAAACACGGTGTCAAATCACAATCTGAGGGTGGTTTCGCAAAACTTTGGAACTCCAGAAGGCACGAACCCGTGATTGTTTCGATTTTAGCGAAATCGAAAGTAGACGATTTTCGAAAACCGAAACTCAAATTTTAATTCGAAAACGGAACAGAACTCAACAGTTTCCAACATATCTAATCTTTATCATGAGGTAATAAAGTGCTAACTATACAGTTGGGGGGTTGGAGGCAGGTACAGTATATACTTGAGGTATAAACCAAGGTATTTATACTTAAAATAACCTAAAAAATGTAAACTCGATTATACTCAAGTGCGGTTATACTCGAGAATCATATGGTAATTTACAATCACCATTGTTTTAGAGTGTCCTTTTACAGATGCAGAATGAAATGTTTATATGGTAGAAAACACGAAATTGTTTGGTGATGGTTAAAACGGCAATTTTTGTGTTGTATGGTTAAGAAAAACGGACACATTTTTGTTATGGTAGAGGAAAAACAGCCGCATTTGTTATGGTAGAAAACGGCGCATTTTGTTATGGTAGAAAACGTGAACATTTTGTTATGGTAGAAAAACGGCACATTTTTGTTATGGTAGAAAACGGACGCATTTTTGTTATGGTAGAAAAAGCTACGCACATTTTCTTAGGAACATAGTAGGCACATTTTTTAGGTAGAGAAAAACGCAATTGTATGGTACAAAACGACATTTTTATGTCGACAAATTTTTGTTATGGAGAAAACAGGCGCAGTTTGTTATGGTAGGAAAACGGCGCTGGAGAGTCGGCGATTTTGTTATGGGCCTAGATTTTGGAGAAAAACGGTCCATTTACGGACATTCTTTGGTATATGTAGAAACGGCAATTTGTTGTTAGTATGGTAGAAAAGGCGCCATTTTGTTATGGTAGGAAAACGGACATTTTATGTAAAACGGCACATTTTTGTTATGGTAGGAAAATGGGTCAAGCATTTTTTGATTATGGTTAGGGAAAACGGCACATTTTTGTTATGCGTTAGGAAAAGGCACATTTGTCTATGAGAAAAAGGCACGTTGTTATGTAACGGAAATTTTTGGCTTTTTATGGTAAGAGAACAACGCCTTGCCTTTTTGTTCTGGTCGAAAACGGCATTTTTGATTTATAGTAGAAAACGGCACATTTACGGCACATTTTTGTTATAAAACGCCATTTGTTATGGAAACGGCGACATTTTGTTATGGTAGAAAAGGCACATTTTGCTGTTCTTTATCGGTAAAACGGAACACATTGTCGAGGTAGGAAAGGCAATTTTTGTTCTGGTAGGAAAAGCAACGGGCACATTTTTTGTTATGGTAGGAAACGGCACATTTTTTAGGTGAGCACTTTGTATGGTAGTAACGAAACACGGGCACATTTTAGTTGGGTGAGGAAAATGGACACATTTACGGCCATCCAATTTTTGTATATGGTAAGCAAGACGGCAATTTTGTTATGGGGTCAGAAACAAGCACATTTTACGGCACTTTTTGGTATGGTTAGGAAAACGCACATTTTTGATTCATGGTAGGGAAAACGGAACATTTTTGTCTTATGGTAGGACAAAGGGCACATTTTTGTTTATGGTAGAAAACATTGAGGTAGAAACGATTTTTGTTTATGGTAGTTAGAAAAGGCACAATTGTTATGGTAGAAAAAGAATTTATGCTGAACAGGATCGTTTATGTTTATGTTAGAGAAAAACGCGCACAGTGGTTAGGTAGAAAAGGAACATTTGTGTTATGGTAGAAAACGCGCACATTTGTATTTATGGGAGAAAAAGGCACATTGTATGGTGAGCGAAAATGGCTCATTTTGTTATATGGTAGAAACGGAACATTGTATATGGTAGAAAATGGGCACATTTTGTTGTTATGGTAGTGAAAAGACACATTTTGGTTACTGGTTAACAAAGACAGCCACATTTTGCACCTTTGTCTGAAACGGCAATTTTGTGTATGGTTAAAGAAAACGACCACATTTGTTATTGAAAGGCTTGTTATGGTAGGAAAAGGCACATTTTGTTATGGTAGAAAACGGAACATTTTTGTTATGGTAGAAACGGCACTTTTGGTTTATGAGTAGAAAAAGGCACATGTTATGGGTTATGAAAACGGCGTTTTTGTTATGGTAGAAAAACAGCACATTTACGGAATTTTTGTTGAAATGGTGAAAACGGCCACATTTTGTTATGGTAGAAACGCACCATTTTTGTTATGGTAGGAAAGCACGCACAGTTTTGTTATGGATTAGAGAAATCGAACATTTTTGTGTAGGTGTTAGAAACGGCACATTTTTGTTATGGTAGAAAAAGGCACATTGTTATGGAGATAGAAAATGGCTCGCGTTTTTGTATGGCGACGAACCGAACGCGTCGAGAAGTTAGGCTGCCGGTGGAGAGTTACAGGAAGGCATTGTTATTGTAGAAAACGGCAACATTGATGTTATGGTAGAAAAGGCACATTGTTTGGCGAAAAACTGTTCATTTTTGTATGGTAGAAACGGCACATTGTTATGGTAGAAAACGGCACATTTTTTGTGTATTGGAGGAAAAGCACTTTTGGTTATGGCATAGAGAAAATGGCTCATTTTTGTTATGGAAGAAAACGGCACATTTGTGTTATGGTAGAAAACGGCGCATTTTTGTTATGGTAGAAAACGGCACATTTTTGTTATGGTAGAAAACGGCACATTTTACAGCACATTTTTGTTATGGTAGAAAACGGTGCATTTTTGTTATGGTAGAAAAGGGCAATTTCGGCCATTTTGTTATGGTGTAGAAAAACGGCACATTTACGACATTGTTGTTAAGGTAGAAAACGGACACATTTTGTGGTATGTAGGAAAAGGCACCATTTTGTATGGTAGGATAAACGGCACATGTTTGTTATGGTAGAAAACATGGCACATTTTTACGGCCACATTTTTGTTATTATGGTAAGGAAAAACGAACATTTTTGTTATGGTAGAGAAAACGGCACACATTGTACGGCACATTTGTTATGGTGGGCTAGAGGAAAACGGCACATTTTTGTTATTAGGTAGAAAACGACACATTTTTTGTTATGGTAGGAAAAGGCACATTTTTGTTATGGTAGAAAACGGAACATTTTTGTTATGGTAGAAAACGGCACATTTTTGTTATGGTAGAAAAAGGCACATTGTTATGGTAGAAAATGGCACTTTTTGTTATGTAGAAAACGTCACATGTTATGGTAGAAAACGGAACGTTTTTGTTATGGTAGAAAACGGCCACATTTTGTTTATGTAGAAAAAAGGCACATTGTGTATGGTAGAAAAGGCTCATTTGTTTGCTATGGGTTAGAAAGGCACATTGTTTATGTAGAAAACGGCACATTTTTTGTATGTAGGAAAAGACACATTTGGTTTATGGTACAAAAACGGTGCTGTGATGTTATGGTAGAAAAATGGCTCGTTTTTGGATGTTATCGAAAACGGGAACATTGTTGTTTGTATGAGGAAACGCGGCATTTTATACCGGTAGAAACTGATGGTCGAAGGCACATTTTGGATATGTAGAAAACGGCCACATTTACAGCAACATTTTGTTTATTGGTAGAAAACGGTGCATTTTGTTCTATGGTGTAGAAAACGGACAATTGTGGCACATTTTTGTTATGGTAGAAAACGGCACATGTTTATGGTGAAGAAAAGTGCATTTTAGTGAAGGCGCCATGGTGAAGTTTCATTTTTGTTATGGTAGAAGGCCGCATTTGGTAGACGGTCAATTTGGTTGGTTAAAGGCGCATTGGTAGAGAAAACGGCGCATGTTCTTCATGGTAGAAAACGGCGCATTTTTCTTATGGAGTCGAGAAAAACGGCACATTTACAGCACTTTGTTATTGTCGTAGAACGTTGAAGTTTTGTTATGGTAGAGAAATGCACATTTTTTTGTATGGTTAGCAGAAAAGCGGGCACATTACAGGCAACTCTTTGTTATGGTAGAAAACGGCTCATTTAAGAGCACCATTTGTTATGGTAGAAAACGGCACATTTGTACGGCACCATTTTTTGTATGGTAGAACAACGCTCATTTTACGGCAACATTTGTTGTAGCGTAGAGGAAAACGGCACATTTACAGACCACATTTTTTATGGTAGAAAACGGTGCATTTTGGTATAATAGAAAATGGCCACATGTTTGTTATGGTAGAAAAGCGGCCACATGTGATGGGCACATTTTTGTTATGGTAGAAAACGGCACATTTTTGTTATGGTAGAAAACGGCACATTTTTGCTATGAAAACTCCATGGGAGCAGCGATATGACAAAACTACATTTTGGATATTCACAAAATTAATGATGTAATTTTTTAATTTTAATAAAAAAGACATTTGGTTTTCTGTAATATGCGAATTTGTACAAAACAAACTTTCTTGGGTCTTCTCTAAATGGAAACTATATCGCCATCACAAAATGGATTCTGTTTTTTCTGAGCATTGTAATTAGAACCATTCAGGGCGTGAAATTCTCCGTTGGAATAATGAGCCGTCTGTCAGCTAGCGGGGAAGTAACTGACGTAACGTCTGAGAATGTAAACAAGTCCTGGAAATAGGACAAAATGTAAAGAAAAGAATGATAATAAATATAATAAATAATTAGGGGAAAATGCATGTTTGTTACTAATTATTATTAATAAGCGAACGTGGTTTAGCAATATCTAGTGGGTAAAATAACCTGTTAAATACTGTTAGTGTCAATGAATACATTTCCACATTTAATTGGTCAAATACCCTCCATATATCTTATTTTACTCACAGAAAACAACAGATTTGGGTTCATTAGCTTCAGCCAATCGGATTATACTATTTTACTGGTTGGCTACAGATAGAAAACATTTGATGAGGTCTAAAGCTGGGAACACACAATGAATGTATTCAGTGTCTCGGGCTGAAATAATTGCATTGGTTTTCGGACGTTCGTTTGTCGGAATGGCTGATTGAGTCCAAAAACCGTGGCGGATGGTGCGGTCTTCAATGGACCACACGCTCGATCATAGGGATCTATTGGCCATGGCTACTTTTGCCACAACTGACAGTCCTTCATCCTGGCTGACTGGTGGAAAGTGGCGAATGGTCAGCCTGGACAAAGGATCTCTTGCTTGCTGCAGATTAAGGCTGGGTACAAACCATCCAAATTTTT